>JAVGWX010000018.1:64187776-65387776 GCA_036924085.1 Ariolimax columbianus | reverse complement strand
TCCACTTTGAAGCCCATCTCCATCAGCGCTTGATGGTTGAGGATTAGACGTCCGTCAAATATGAACGCTGGTTTTAGCATCTTGTTGTATATTCTCTGGTAGTCTAGGTTCTGTCAGAGAAAATGATAACCAGAATTACTCAAGATGGAGGGGCGGAAGATTAACGTCTGGTTAGGTAAAATATACTGATAGACATGTTAGTCAGGGTCAGGTAAAATAACTGATAGACATGTTAGTCAGGGTCAGGTAAAATATACTGATAGACATGTTAGTCAGGGTCAGGTAAAATATACTGATAGACATGTTAGTCAGGTCAGGTAAAATATACTAATAGACATGTTAGTCAGGGTCAGGTAAAATATACTGATCAGACATGTTAGTCAGGGTCAGAGAAAATATACTGATCAGACATGTTATCAGGGTCAGGCAAAACATACTGGCAAAGACCCTCATCTCGGCTTCCTAGTAGCCCTCTCTGGAAACATTCTGTTTTCATGGCAGCCAGGCTAACGGGGTGAGGGATTGATGTGATCCCCGTAGTAGTGAATGATATGCAGATGAAGCCAAGCATAGCACAACCGCCTGGAGGACCCCTGTCCACCTTCATCAGCACCCATGATGTGAGGAAAGTTACTGTAACCCATCACTGAATGTCCTTTTCAGAGTGCACAAAAGAGTAACCTACTCATTGTAGGCAGTCACAAACAACAACTCAAGATGAAATGGCTTCTAGTCAAAAGGACGTTGGTTCAAATCCTAGAAAGGATATGGGTTCAAACATTTGAAAAGAGAAGGACTCAAACACTGGAAAAGACAAGGATTCAAACATTACAAAAAGGATTCAAAAACTGGAAAAGATACAGATTTTTATCAATTGTACGTGAAATAAAACCTAATCTGTTCACTGCATGGTGACTGCCTGAGCAAGCCCCTTACACTCCTCATTCCTATAAATCTCACTGCAGACATCATCATGTGGAATGTCTGCGTAATATTTCTACATTTTAAAAATAAAACTGTTTAGAATATAATTAAAGGTTGCACCAACCATCAACAAAGTGAGGAATGTAATTACTAGTTGCAGAAAAGTGTTAATCTTCAGACTGTAGTAACAACAATTTCTTCCTCTTCCTCTTTGCTCATCTTCAGATCAACGTCCCGGTTTCTCTTACATCCTCAGATCAGGGTCAGGTCAGGTCAGGTCATCCCGTAACCGGTGAGGTCATTGGGGCACACATGAAGACATCCCCACAACTCCACGCCACCCCTCTCTGTCAGATGCCGCTGCCTATGACTATTCTGGTCGGAGACTGGTCCATTCTTTTATGTTGTCCTCCCATCTCTTTTTGGGCCGGCCTCTTCGTGGTCTGCCATGCACCTTCCCGTGGAGGATTGTGTTTGCAAGACCATTTGATCTCGATATGTGACCGTACCAAGTGAGTTTCCTTCTTTTGACAGTTGCCAAGAGATCTTCGAAAGGCCCTATTGCCGTTGTAATTCTATTTAGGATTTCCTCGTTTGTAACTCTTTCTTTGTATGTGACGTTTAAAAGTTTTCAGAAACATCTCATCTCCAAGGCCTGTATCCTGCGTTGAAGGTCAGCTGTAATCAGATCAAGGTTCCAGTTTCTCTTACATCCTCAGATCAAGGTCCCAGTTTCTCTTACATCCTCAGATCAAGGTCCCAGTTTCTCTTACATCCTCAGATCAAGGTCCCAGTTTCTCTTACATCCTCAGATCAAGGTCCCAGTTTCTCTTACATCCTCAGATCAAGGTCCCAGTTTCTCTTACATCCTCAGATCAAGGTCCCAGTTTCTCTTACAAAGGACACCATTGTTTGTAACGCTGTTGTATCTCCATACATCTTTTTCCTGCGTGAGCGTGCAGCTTTGTAGGATGTGTTCCACGGTCATGATATGCTCCCAACATGGACACTTGTCATCTGTCCCAATCCTCATTTTGTTGTAAAGATGACCCTTGAGTCTGTTATGCCCAGTTCTCAGTCCGAAGATGATGACTTGCTCGTCTCTAGTTAAGTTAAAGTAGCTGTCTTCTTTTCGGAAGTCGGGGTGTTGATCAGTCCATTTTACCCTGAAGTTGGCTTTAATTATGGTCTTGGCCTCATTGTATGTGATACTCAGGTCTGTTTGTGGGGATGCTCCTCCACACTTTGCTAGTTTGTCTGCAGCTTCATTGCCTTCAATATTGCAGTGGGATGGGATCTACTGTATGACCAACCTTGGGTGTCCTGCTGAGAGCTGTATCAGGGAGAACATACATTGCTCGAGATCTTGATCTTTGTGTTATTTCAGCACTGCTAATACTGACGCAGCATCAGTCAGGAATACTATGTTTTATTGGTGGATATCTTTATCTTGGATTACAGGGTCAGCTGCGGCCTTCAGTGCCTCTGCTTCGGGACAGAAGTTATTGGAGTGTGGTCCTGCAGTTAATACTCAAGTTTTTTCTTCTCCATTCCTTAGTCTGTAATAGACCCCTCCCCCTACATTGTATGTGGCTTTGTTAGATTAGCCATCTGTATATACGTGTATCCCTGTTTCTTGTAGATATACTCTCCTAACATATTTTTCTGTGATAAATTTCCTTTCTAAATCTGTTTTCTCTTCTTCCCTATAACCAACAGATTGAGATCATATCTTTTCAACAAACTAAAAACAGGAATCACCAATGAGTGACACTGTGGTAGTAATTGACACCTTAACATAGGATGCAATGGTGACCGACGTACGGGGAACAGAGCTAAACTAAACATGAGCTGTAACAGTGGCTGACAAATGGGGAAGAGAGCTAAACATGACCTGCAACAATGGGTGACATACAGGGAACAGAGCTAAACATGACCTGTAACAATGGGTGACATACAGGGAACAGAGCTAAACATGACCTGCAACAATGGATGACATACAGGGAACAGAGCTAAACATGACCTGTAACAATGGGTGACATACAGGGAACAGAGCTAAACTAAACATGAGCTGTAACAGTGACTGACATACGAGGAAGAGAGCTAAACTAAACATGAGCTGTAACAATGGGTGACATACAGGGAACAGAGCTAAACATGACCTGCAACAATGGGTGACATACAGGGAACAGAGCTAAACATGACCTGTAACAATGGGTGACATACGGGGAACATAGCTAAACATGCCCTGTAACAATGGGTGACATACGGGGAACAGAGCTAAACTAAACATGAGCTGTAACAATGACTGACATATGGGGAACAGAGCTAAACATGACCTGCAACAATGGGTGACATACAGGGAACAGAGCTAAACATGACCTGTAACAATGGGTGACATACGGGGAACATAGCTAAACATGACCTGTAACAATGGGTGACATACGGGGAACAGAGCTAAACTACACATGAGCTGTAACAGTGGCTGACATACGGGGAAAAGAACTAAACATGAGCTGCTGCTAATGCCATGCCTGGGATGTTACAGTGGTTCTATCCATTTGTCTTTTGGATTTACACAAATAAAAGAGGAATATGACAGACTAACCTGAAACTCGTCCCATTCTGTACAAATGACAAGTGCATGGCATCCTTCAGCTGCTTGGTAGGGATCTGAACAGATCGTCACTAGATCTGGCACTGAAATACAAATGTATGATGGCATGAAATCTTCTGGCACTGAAATGCAAATGTATGATGGCATGAAATCTTCTGGCACTGAAATACAAATGTATGATGGCATGAAATCTTCTGGCACTGAAATACAAATGTATGATGGCATGAAATCTTCTGGCACTGAAATACAAATGTATGAAGCCCAGTTTGGTTTCTGCAAAGACATCTTTGATGTGACGCATCTGGCCTAGGAGAGGTGACAGGTTTCACACAATGTCCTAAGGGGTACAAGTGAGCTGATAACTTACTAATATACAATGTGGGCCTTATGTTGTGGAGATCAATAGGCCACTCTTTTGAACGAGAATGAGGCGGCTAATCTATGATAAAATGTATAAACACTTGATATTCACATTTAGTCATTCAAAAAGGACAACACAAGGTGATGCTATGTGAACTATGTTTGCAAGACAACTAACAATGTATACGATGGTGACACCACGTCACTGTGGTGTTGTATTTCTGAAACTGTTGCACTGTGAGGAGTGGTGACAATGCAGCAAGCATCGTTAATGCAAAATGTCGTAAATCAGTGCTCTTCAACCTCTCTATACCTGGCGCCTCCTTTTGTGAGGGTAAATTGTCCTTACCGCCCCCTTTTGTGAGGGTAAATTGTCCTTATCGCCCCCTTTTGTGACGGTAAATTGTCCTTACCGCCCCCTTTTGTGAGGGTAAATTGTCCTTACCGCCAACTTTTGTGAGGGTAAATTGTCCTTACCGCCCCCTTTTGTGAGGGTAAATTGTCCTTACTGCCCCCTTTTGTGAGGGTAAATTGTCCTTACCGCCCCCTTTTGTGAGGGTAAATTGTCCTTACCGCCAACTTTTGTGAGGGTAAATTGTCCTTACCGCCAACTTTTGTGAGGGTAAATTGTCCTTACCGCCCCCTTTTGTGAGGGTAAATTGTCCTTACCGCCAAATTTTGTGAGGGTAAATTGTCCTTACCGCCCCCTTTTGTGAGGGTAAATTGTCCTTACCGCCAACTTTTGTGAGGGTAAATTGTCCTTACCGCCAACTTTTGTGAGGGTAAATTGTCCTTACCGCCAACTTTTGTGAGGGTAAATTGTCCTTACCGCCAAATTTTGTGAGGGTAAATTGTCCTTACCGCCCCCTTTTGTGAGGGTAAATTGTTCTTACTGCCCCCTTTTGTGAGGGTAAATTGTTCTTACTGCCCCCTTTTGTGAGGGTAAATTGTTCTTACTGCCCCCTTTTGTGAGGGTAAATTGTCCTTACCGCCCCCTTTTGTGAGGGTAAATTGTTCTTACTGCCCACTGAAATCTAAATTGAAGAAAATTACGCGATTGTTCTCTGCGTTGTATTTTGGATGTTTTTATTATCCTATAGCATGTCCATTGTAGAATGTCGTTCCCTCACAGCCCATCTGAAAGAAACTTGATCTCTTGCCAAATCTCCAGCCAGAGTCATGCCCAAGCATTCCTTAACATCTTGGTGCCATCACCTTTTTGGTCTGCCTCTCCCTCTCTTGCCCGGCGTCATACCTTCTATTAAGACTGTTATGTCTTTTGATGTGGCAAAAGTATTTCAATTTTCTGTTCATAATAAAAATTTATGAACCAGTTCTCTTTTATGCTCAACTGCTGCAGGATATCTACAGCCTTCTTTATTTTGATCCGCGGTATTGAGGACCTTCCTATAACATTTTGACTTGAAAGACTTGAGTAACTGTTCACATTTCACAGATGTATGCTGCCACGGAGAGACTTGATGTTTGGGTAACTGTCCACGTTTCACAGATGTATGCGGCCATGGAAAGACTTGATGTTTGGGTAACTGTCCACGTTTCACAGATGTATGCTGCCACGGAAAGACTTGATGTTTGGGTAACTGTCCACATTTCACAGATGTATGCTGCCACGGAGAGACTTGATGTTTGGGTAACTGTCCACGTTTCACAGATGTATGCGGCCATGGAAAGACTTGATGTTTGGGTAACTGTCCACGTTTCACAGATGTATGCGGCCATGGAAAGACTTGATGTTTGGGTAACTGTCCACGTTTCACAGATGTATGCTGCCATGGAAAGACTTGATGTTTGGGTAACTGTCCACATTTCACAGATGTATGCTGCCACGGAAAGACTTGATGTTTGGGTAACTGTCCACGTTTCACAGATGTATGCTGCCACGGAAAGACTTGATGTTTGGGTAACTGTCCACGTTTCACAGATGTATGCTGCCACGGAAAGACTTGATGTTTGGGTAACTGTCCATGTTTCACAGTCGTATGCTGCCACGGAAAATCACAGGTTCTCAACATATTCACATTTGTTGGTTTGCTGCCGCAGTTTCCTCAGGTTGTGTTTCTAATACAGCATATTATTATTGTGCTACCGCCCACCTGAAAGCTAAAGTCTCCCACTAGAGGGCAGTAGTGCCCAGGTTGAAGAGCACTGTCGTAAATGAAAACATTGAAACTAGAGAATCGTTTATACATATGTGACCACCTGACAAACAATGACCATATCTAAAACACAGTGATGCAGACAGCACCTCTACAAGAGTACATCACATTAACGGGACGGCGTGGGTTAGTGGTTAAGTGACACGGCTCACAATCCGAAGGTGCTGGGTTCGCAGCACCGACCTTTACCCCGAGGAAGCAAACCCTTAGAAAATGCAGGAGGAAGCAGACCCTTACATAAAATGCATTACAAAGTTCAGCCGATAGGCCCAAAATAAAAATATAGTGCAACACACACTGCCTTGGGGAATAGAGAAATAAGGTGAATGCAGAAAAACAAAAAACATCACATAAATACTTGAGCATAAGCTTCCTTCAAGGAGGCCAAATATAGAAGTTGTAGTCCCATGTTCCTACAGAAGTGAACAAGGAAGAATAATAATCAATACTTAATGATAGAAACAAAAGGACAACTCAACTAGGGCTAAATGAACAAAACATCTACGTACCTTTCTCTGGCTCCTCAACGACTTCTGTGGAGGTCAGATCTCTGAAATACAGTTGAATAAATCAGTCACACAGAAAGAGTTGAGAAAAGTCAGTTATTAGACTGTGTAATATGAGCTAAACTGATTCAAAGTTTTTATATTATCATAATTATATACTATGGACCGTATTTAGAGTCAAGCCTTTGTCCTGATAAGTTGCGATGATAGACACTATATCAGATAAGTAGACCATTTTTTCCTTATATGTTGATTTGCTAGTTCAGCATTGCTGTTATTTGTTGTCCCTGATGAGGGCGTTTTGGTTGTAACGTAGGTTTCGTTTCTGTTCTCGTCTCGGGGAGGAAGGGAGGGGGGGGGGGGGGGGGGGTGGTCTGACTATACCCATTACAAAATTTGATTAAATTTAATTTTAATTGTTAAACATTTTTATCTTTTCTTTTTTCATGATTAGCCCATAATTTGATGAAATCACTTCACAATGGGCCCACAATCTGATCAAATCACTTCATGATGGGCCCACAATTTTATGAAATCACTTCACGATGGGCCCACAATTTGATGAAATTACTTCATGATGGGCCAAAATCTGATCAAATCACTTCACAATGGGCCCACAATCTGATCAAATCACTTCATGATGGGCCCACAATTTGATGAAATCACTTCACGATGGGCCCACAATCTGATCAAATCACTTCATGATGGGCCCACAATTTTATGAAATCAATTCACGATGGGCCACAATCTGATCAAATCACTTCATGATGGGCCCACAATTTGCTGCCCATGAGTTTGAAACTCTGGATTCACACACTAACATCATGTGCAAAATGACTTTAAAAAAATATGCAGTTCTTTTTGTCTGTAATTTCTAAAAAAAAGAATAAATATTATACATATAAAATGTCAAAACTCTGTTGCTCTTGTTCCCTTCTTGCTCCCTACGGAGCATGGGGTAAAGGGAACCACCAATCTTACCTGATGATCTGGTCTCGGGGCACTTTTGGATCATAAATGCGAATGTTTGCGCCTTCCTCCATCAGGTACTTGCTGACATAGATAGCTGCGGACTCCCTGAAAAATGTCCATCAGGAAATTGTGTTATTTCTGTGTCCAGCAAGGCTCCCCCCACCCCCTCCCGATCACTGTCAAGCAAAACCCCTACCAATGTTGTAAATGAAAGTGGCCCCTACTACCATTGTCAAGTAAGGTTACCTCCAGTACCATTGTCAAGTAAGGTTACCTCCAGTACCATTGTCAAGTAAGGTCCCCTCCAGTACCATTGTCAAGTAAGGTCCCCTCCAGTACCATTGTCAAGTAAGGTCCCCTCCAGTACCATTGTCAAGTAAGGTCCCCTCCAGTACCATTGTCAAGTAAGGTTACCTCCAGTACGATTGTCAAGTAAGGTTAACTCCAGTACCCATTGTCAAGTAAGGTTACCTCCAGTACCATTGTCAAGTAAGGTTACCTCCAGTACCATTGTCAAGTTAGGTTACCTCCAGTACCCATTGTCAAGTACGGTTACCTCCAGTACCCTTTGTCAAGTAAGGTTACCTCCAGTACCATTGTCAAGTAAGGTTACCTCCAGTACCATTGTCAAGTAAGGTTACCTCCAGTACCCATTGTCAAGTAAGGTTACCTCCTGTACCCATTGTCAAGTAAGGTTACCTCCAGTACCCATTGTCAAGTAAGGTTACCTCCAGTACCATTGTCAAGAAAGGTTACCTCCAGTACCATTGTCAAGTAAGATTACCTCCAGTACCCATTGTCAAGTAAGGTTACCTCCAGTACCATTGTCAAGAAAGGTTACCTCCAGTACCATTGTCAAGTAAGATTACCTCCAGTACCCATTGTCAAGTAAGATTACCTCCAGTACCCATTGTCAAGTAAGGTTACCTCCAGTACCATTGCCAATTAATGTCCCATCCGGTACCCTTACTTACTTACTTACTTAGTCGCTCCTCTTCTACCGTGAGGTGTAGATGTTTGCCAAAGAAAACGACACACTGCTCTATCCGCCGTCTTTTCCCTGGCCTCTTTCCAATCCAGCCCTCTATCACTTAGGGGCTGTCGTATGTTGTCTTCCCAACGTACTTTGGGACGTCCTCGGGGTCTGTGTCCTTGATTTTTGATCTCCCATGATCGCTTTGGTATCCGATCTTCTTCCATTCTACAGACATGGCCAAACCACTGTAGTTGGGACTGTTCCACTCGTGTCTGCAGGGGTTGAACTTCAAGATTGCTACGTATTGTCTGGTTACGGATCTTGTCCCTTTTCGTCACCTGAACCGCCTTTCTTAGGTACCTCATTTCTGAAGTTTGTAATTGCCTTTCTTGGGCTGTAGTCATTGCCCATGACTCACATCCATATGTCAGGACAGGCACATAGGTCGAGCGGTATACATCCATCTTTGTTTTCCTGCTTATTTCTCTTCTACTGAGGAAACCTCTGTTTATTGCATGGAACAGTCTACCTGCTGCTGCCCTTCGTGCAGTTAACTCCTCTTTGATTCCTTCCCTGCTGTCTGTTACCACTCCTAGATATTTTTTTTTTTTTTTTTTGCGTTCGCCTTATTTATCTATTCCCCAAGGCGTGTGTGCGTTACACTGTGGTTTTTATTTTGCGCCTGCTTGCCCAGTGCATCCGACTTCAGCACGCATTTTATGTAAGGGTTTGCTTCCTCCTGCATTTTCTAAGGGTTTGCTTCCCCGGGGTAACGGCCGGTGCTGTGATGGGGATCGAACCCAGCACCTTCTGGTTGTGAGCCGTGCCACTTAACCACTAGGCCACGCCGTCCCCTCCTAGATATTTAAAGTTGCTGACCTGCTCTAGTGCTCGTATTCCCAGGGTTATCTGATGTCTCTTTTCATCTCTGGCGATCACCATGGTTTTTGTTTTGGAGTTGCTGATGTGCATTCCTCTCTTCTTCAACTCTTCTTCCCAGACCTGCAAGTTGATCTGGAGATGTGCCTCGGATTTCGTGATCAGGGCCACATCGTCTGCAAATGCTAGTTCCGATATGTAACTTGGTCTCATCTTCCAGTACCCTACTTCATACTTTTTTGTCCGTTCCTTGCAGGCTTTGATGACTTCATCCATGAGGAGTATGAAAAGGTACGGTGATAGAATGTCCCCCTGTTTTACTCCGCTAGTGGTCTTGAACTCTCCTGACTTTTGATTTGATGTCCGACACATAATTTCTGCATGTTTTATAGAAACTCTGTATGGCAGAGATCAGGGGTCCTGGGATGTTCTTCCTTGTCAGGCACTCCCAGAGTTTGTCCCAAGGAACTTTATCAAATGCTTTCTCCAAATCCAAAAAGCAGAGATGCATCTCTTTATTATATTCAAGAGCCTTTTCACTTAATTAATGCCCCATCCAGTACCCATTGTCAATTAATGTCTCACCCAGTACCCATTGTCAATTAATGTCTCAGGGGACGGCGTGGCCTAGTGGATAAGTGGCACGGCTCACAATCCGAAGGTGCTGGGTTCGATCCCCATCACAGCACCTGCCGTTACCCCGGGGAAGCAAACCCTTAGAAAATGCAGGAGGAAGCAGACCCTTACATAAAATGCATGCTGAAGTCGGATGCATTGGGCCGACAGGCGCAAAATAAAAAACCACAGTGCAACGCACACCGCCTTGGGGATTAGAGAAATAAGGCGAACGCAAAAAAAAAAAAAAAAAAAAAATTAATGTCTCACCCAGTACCCATTGTCAATTAATGTCCCATTTGGTACCATTATAAGTCAAAGCTCTCCCCCCCACCCCCATTGTCAAGTAAGGCTGCCCCGTTACTGGTGTGAAACTTCTTCCTCTTTCGTTTTCAGATCTCGACTTCAGCGACTCTAACGAAGGCAGCAGTCGACTCAAGGCTTCGTACACTTCCGTTCAGCTTCTCGTGGAAGGACACTGGCCGTTGCCAAATACTACTTATTTTGTCGGTATACAGTGGACAGGACTGCAAAATGTGTTCTACTGTCATGGAGGCTGTATAAAGGTCCGTAATGCCAAGTATAGGTGTTGTGTCCGCTGCAAGAATGAACACCTGGTCTCGCCTGGAGAGTTGGTGGTAGGCACTGTTTTCTATGTGGCCAGGGTGATCTTTTTTCAAATTTTACTCTGTACGTAGCCCTGATGGCTGCTTTTGTCTCATATATGGTTGCTGTATCACTTTGTTGCAGTGCTTCTCCCTCTCTGGTCAGTCTGTATACCTCCTCGTTACCTGGAATGTGGCGGTGGGCCGGTATCCAACTGATGTCAAACACGGGCCGGACCTTCTATGTGGATCCTAGGATCCCTTATGGGAGATGAAAGAATAGAACACTGCACATTACCTGCTATGAGAGACAACTGAAGAGGGTTGAGAACAAAGCTGGCAACCTGTTCATTTATAAGCTGAAACAATTGATGTAAGAGCCACACTTGAGTTCCCTGCAAGTGGCTGCAGTGATATGCCTATGCTCCTTCAGGTGCAACAAAAGGAAGAGGCAAATAGTGCCGAAGAATGAGATAACGATGGTAGACAGTACCTGGTATCTCCTGTGTCCTTCTTAAAGGCAAACCCAAATACTGCAATCCTTTTGTTGGTAGCCGTGTTAAATAAGCTCTCAACTATCCTCTTGGTAAATCTCCTGCGCTGGTAGTCGTTGATGTCAATCACCTGGGGGAGATACAAGATATTGTCAGCTTTCTGGTTTCTGAAACTGGCTAAAGTGTGAGAGATTATTGTCAGCTTTCTGAAACTGGCTAAAGTGAGAGAGAGATTATTGTCAGCTTTCTGAAACTGATTAAAGTGTGAGAGATTATTGTCAGCTTTCTGAAACTGGCTAAAGTGAGAGAGAGATTATTGTCAGCTTTCTGAAACTGGCTAAAGTGTGAGAGATTATTGTCAGCTTTCTGAAACTGGCTAAAGTGAGAGAGAGATTATTGTCAGCTTTCTGAAACTGATTAAAGTGTGAGAGATTATTGTCAGCTTTCTGAAACTGGCTAAAGTGAGAGAGAGATTATTGTCAGCTTTCTGAAACTGGCTAAAGTGAGAGAGATTATTGTCAGCTTTCTGAAACTGATTAAAGTGAGAGAGATTATTGTCAGTTTTCTGGTTCCTTAGCCTGGCTAAAGTGAGAGATTTTTGTGGCTTCTGTTCTTCTTCTTGTTCTTCAACCTCGTCTTCCTCTTCTTCTTCTCCTTGTTATTTAAGCACGTTGGCTTAGTTTGGTGAGGCATGCACATCTGTAAACCACAGACCAAATCTCATCGGTTATATTAGGGCGTGGGGACGGCGTGGCCTAGTGGCACGTCTCACGACCCGAAGGTGCTGGGTTTGATCCCCATCACAGCACCGGCCGTTACCCCGGGGAAACAAACCCTTAGAAAATGCAGGAGGAAGCAGACCCTTACATAAAATGCGTGCTGAAGTCGGATGCACTGGGCCGACAGGCGCAAAATAAAAACCACAGTGCAACGCACACCGCCTTGGGGAATAGAGAAATTAGGCAAACCCCCCCCCCCAAAAAAAAAAACAAACAACAACCAATATTAGGGTGTGTTCACCATCATAACATTATGGAAGCTGGCTGGGACTTGCCCTAACAAAGTCTTGATTATTTTATATTATTGTGTGCTTGTCTGAACATTGTCAGCGGGATAGTGAGCGGATCTGTGCAGGATTAGAGTTGGTACCAAACAAAGGTAGCCCTATAGCAGACACTGCTGTTGAAGATCAAGTGTTACAGACTTCATTGTATGAGGTCACAGCTTGCTTGTGAGGTGGAGTGGCCAGTTCCCTCACTCTCTGTCTTTTCTTTCTTTAACAGTAAGCCAAGCCTCTTTTATCTCTGCTGACAGTATGCTTGGCAGGTTTCAGTTGAAATTATATTTGTCCCAAATTTAGGCTCTGATAACACAAGGGCATCACGTGGATCAAAATCAGCGATATCTTTGTTCAAAACTCTAGATGACCACCAGTAACATCAAAGTACAAGCAGCCGACATGATACAGACCTGTTGCCAGTAGGCTGCAACCTCTGGTAAGTTCAAACATTCACACAAGTAGACCATGTTGAGAACATCCTTCTGGAAACAGCTTCCACCGAAACCTGTCAGAGAGAAAGATCAACTAGAGCCATTAGCGCTGCTTAAAGAACACAAACTAGTCTCAATGACAACAATTAAGTCGTCAGGGCCTACTAAAATATTAATAAAAGCCTACTGAAATAATCAATAAGGATCTACTAAAATAATCAATCAGTCTACTAAAATAATTAATTAGGGCCTACTAAAATAATCAATCAGTCTACTAAAATAATTAATTAGGGCCTACTAAAATAATCAATCAGTCTACTAAAATAATTAATTAGGGCCTACTAAAATAATCAATCAGGGCCTACTAAAATAATCAATCAGGGCCTACTAAAATAATCAATCAGGGCCTACTAAAATAATCAATCAGGGCCTACTAAAATAATCAATCAGGGTCTACTAAAATAATCAATCAGGGCCTACTAAAATAATCAATCAGGGCCTACTAAAATAATCAATCAGGGCCTACTAAAATAATCAATCAGAGCCTACTAAAATAATCAATTAGGGCCTACTAAAATAATCAATCAGGGCCTACTAAAATAATCAATCAGGGCCTACTAAAATAATCAATCAGGGCCTACTAAAATAATCAATGTCATTAACCCCAAATGTGTTTTCTGATCATCTACTCTAGACAGTGTGTGAATATAGTTCTGTTGGCTGCTTTCATCTTCTAAACACCAGTCAACAGTTTTATAGCAGCGAGGTCTCACATTTTCAAAAATTCAATCTTAACCATCGGTATTTCAAGAGATATTGAACAGATACAGACATGTCTGACAATTTTAACAATTCAGATGCATTTACCTTACGAACATTCTGCGCAGAAAGGCCATTGACCCAAACAAGCACACTGTTCTTTGATTGTACACTGTGAGCATGAGCGCCATTTTGTATCTAAGTTGCACATGTGCCTGCAACACGTAACGTCTGCAACACGTAACGTCTGCATCACGTAACGTCTGCTACCTACAGCAATCACAGAGCTGGATGTTGCTTGCTCCTAATGACACATTTAGCAACTACCAACTACATTTTTCAGCTATCCCATGTCAGCTGCGACCTATTTACTGACTTGCAGCTGCTCCCACTAGCACCCACTTAAAATTAGGTCAAAGGGCAGACCCAACAACTCCACCCCATCAATGTAAGATACCACCTACCCACGCTTGCTTTCAGAAACTTGGGTCCTATTCTGGAGTCTGTCCCTATGGCATGTGCCACCTCATCCACATCGGCACCAGTGGCCTCACAGATGGCTGACATGGCATTAATGCTAGAGATTCTCTGAGCCAGGAATGCATTAGCTGCCTATTGGATACACAAATTAGAAACATCATACACAATGTTTTCAGTGGAATGTGACAAATGATGTCAGATAATGAATGTGACAGATGATGTCAGATAATGAATGTGACAAATGATGTCAGAGAATAATTGTGACAAATGATGTCAGAGAATAATTGTGACAAATGATGCCAGAGAATTAATGTGACAAATGATGTCAGATAATGAATGTGACAAATGATGTCGGAGAATGAATGTGACAAATGTCAGATAATGAATGTGACAAATGATGTCAGAGAATGAATGTGACAAATGATGTCAGAGAATGAATGTGACAGATGCCAGAGAATGAATTTGACAAATGATGTCAGAGAATGAATGTGACAAATGATGTCAGAGATTTCACTTAGCAGAATAAACAAACATCCAAGTGTTCTCCCTTATTAAAAAAAGGCAAAAAATCAGATCCGGCAAATTATAGACCGGTGAGTTTAACGAGCATAGTCTGTAAATTGTTAGAGTCAATAATCAAAGAAAACATTGTAATGCATTTAGAAAAATGTAATCTAATTAGAAATAGTCAGCATGGGTTTACTAGAGGGAGATCATGCTTAACAAATCTATTAGAATTCATGGAGGAGGTTACTAAAATAATAGATAAAGGGGAGCCAGTGGACGTTATTTATCTAGACTTTGCAAAGGCCTTTGATAGAGTACCTCATCAAAGATTATTTCGAAAGTTAAAATCACATGGAATAGGTGGGGAAGTTGCCAAATGGATTGAAAATTGGTTAACGGGAAGAAGGCAGAGGGTGGGCATAAATAAGGAGTACTCTGAGTGGTGTGAAGTGAAAAGTGGTGTGCCACAGGGCTCGATTTTGGGACCAATTTTATTCTTGATATATATAAATGATTTGAACATTGATTTGAGATACATGATTGCAAAATTTGCTGATGACACAAAACTATGCAGTAGTGTCTCATCTAAAGCAGAAGTGGATATATTGATGTCGGATTTAGATAAAATTCGAGAATGGTCTGTAAGCTGGCAAATGGAGTTTAATGTAGATAAATGTACAGTCATCCACATGGGTAGATCCAATATGGAACATAATTACAGAATGGGAGAAAACAATATTAGAAAGATAGATAAGGAAAGGGACCTAGGGATTATAATAGATCATACAGGAAAGGTGAGTGAGCAAGTTAAGGTAGCAGTGAAAAAGGCAAATGCAATGTTAGGTATGATAAACAGAAATATTAAACATAGGAGCAAGGAAGTGATCGTCAAACTGTATAAAGCTTTAGTTAGACCTAGATTGGAGTACTGTGTACAGGTGTGGAGTCCTTATCATAGAGGGGACATAAACATGCTAGAAAGAATACAAAAAAGAGCGACAAAGTTGATAGTTGGATTCCAGAATTACAGTTATGAGGAACGACTCAGAAAAACGGGCCTACAGTGTCTCGAAGAGAGAAGAATTCGTGGTGACTTAATACAGGTTTATAAGATGATCAGAGGAATCGATAAATTAGACTATAACAAGTTTTTTAAAATACAGCCACCTACAATAACACGAGGGCATAGCTACAAGCTGACTAAAGAGAGGTCCAGGTTAGATATTAGATAATATTTTTTTAGTCAGAGAGTGGTGTCTGCTTGGAATGCATTGCCAGGGGAGGTAGTGGAGGCAGGGACAGTTAATGCATTTAAGAATAAACTGGCTGCGCATAGCTTTTAGAGCAAGGTGATGTAAATGTAACTGGTTGTATACAGACTCTGCAGGGTCTTCTAAACCAGTATAAAAACGTTAAGTTACGTTAAGTTAAGTTAAGTTAAGAAAGGAATAGCACCACTGTAACCTTCCAGTATGTTGTAAAAGATGACTAAAGAGGGCTGTGGATGGCATGTCTCCAAAATAAGAGGCCAGTGCTCTGCTCGGACCCAGTATATAGATGCAACTACAATAACAAAATCATCCATATTTATGTACGGTACTATCTTGGTCAGTACAGCCATGAGAGCTCCCCACAAGGATGCCTTTTGATGATTTGATGTATCTTTCTTGTTATTCATGCACCCCATATAGAGCATCTCTGTTAACCTTGCCCAAAGAAAGGAAACCAACTTCTGAAGAAAGTTTTTGTGCTAAGAGTAGACAGAGAAAGTAGGAAAGAACTCCCTGATTCATCTTCTCATGGCTGACCATGTGCTTCGGTGTGTCTTCTAATTTGGACAGATTTTTCAGTTTCCACAATACTAATTATTCAGATGACGAAGTCTATGGCTCCAACATTAGACAAGAAGCCAACGTGGCATAGATGCCAACTCGTACGGGTGGCCTTCCAATAATTTGTAATGTTATTTTCACACTTTCTTGAATGTCCAGGCATAACTGGTTTGCACATATTTTTTACCCTAAAGAGTTTTGTTTTTTCAAATAAGGTTAAAAATTGTTGCTGTATTCCCATAGCAGATATTACCACCATGGACAAACTTTATTGTTTTAGGTCATAGCTTTCTCTAGGGCAGAGGACATGGTGAACGAGATGACAGCAGTCAGTAACTTATAGCTGATTTCTTGCATCAGGGTCAGCAAATCAGAGCTGTCCAAGACTCTATTATGCCTCCAAGTGGCAGCCCTGGAAACAGCCTGAATCCGTGCAGCCTGGCTGATGGAATATGGATGGAAGAGGGAAAGCAAACCCCCTTCCAAAAATGTGCAGTGTTAAAACCAAGTGTGTTTGGCTGAAAGGTGCGGATATCGCAGCCTCGCTGTAAACTACGACGCAACGTAAAAAACGTCCTTCAGGATGAACGAAGAAGAAAAACAGTTTTTTCTGAGGAGAGGTGATCAACCAGTTTCTTCCCTTATCTATCTTAAGTGTAAATCAGGTAACTCTTTGCAACTGGGTAGACTGGAGCATGCTGAAACCATGGGTAATCACTGGCATGCTTGTTTCGCTACAGACATTATGTAGCCGGCATAGGTTGTATGCAGAAACTCAGCAGTTGCCTGGACTAAGTCACTCCACTTTTAACATGGGTTGTAGAGGAGTTCTTTTTTTGTGGCTTATAGATTCTACAGGATGGAGGTAGTCAGCCTGATGCACAACCCTCCTCAGTCTGACTGGACCTAATCACCCTTGTTCCTCACGTTAGTGTAGAGATTCTATCTTTTCTTGTGCCTGATAGTTTCTACATGCCCAGCCCTCCTCAGTCACCTCTTATGTCATGCTTGGCAGGTTACAGTAGTAGTACACTTTGCTCTCATTTCAGACCCTGATAACACATAGGTATGATAACACCAGATAACACATGATAACACCAGATAATGCCTGAAAACACCTGATAACACATGATAAAACCTGAAAACACCTGATTACACCAGATGATACCTGATAACACCAGATAACCCCTGAAAACACGATAACACATGATAGCACCTGATAACACATGATAACACCTGAAAATACCAGATATCATGTGATAACACATGATAACATCAGATATCATGTGATAACACATGACAACACCTGATAACATCAGATAACACATGATAACACCTGAAAACACCAGATAACACATGGTAGCACCTGATAACACATGATAACACCTGAAAACACCAGATATCATGTGATAACACATGATAACACATGATTACACCTGAAAACACCTTTACACCTGATAACATGTGATAATGCCTAATAACATATGATAAAACATGATAACACCTGATACATATGAGCATAATGTTCTATTCATTCTTTTCTGGGTACTACTCGGGTGGAGTTTGACGGTAACCCTCTCTCACATGACCCACACCTTACAACTAACACCTGCTCTGTACCAGTTTGGAGAGCTCCGATGACCATGTGTTCATTGTGATGATGTTTCTCTGTGGTACCCAGTGTTCATATATCCAGCAAAGTGCTTTCACAGCTTCCAGACCTTCTGGGCTCTGGTCTCCTCCAATCAGGACACGATCGGGGTTCAAGAGGTCAGATATGGCAGTACCTTCTGCTAGAAATTCAGGATTTGACAAAACCTGAAATTTGGATGAAAAACTGGATGTAATTTAGAGCTTGCAGGTAAGAAGATTTGAGAAGAGGGGGAGAAAAGGGGAGGGGGCGCTAGCGACCACAGGAAGACTAGACACTATAGAAGAAATAATACAATGGAAGATGCAGAATGAGAGAAAAAGTGTCCCAGAGGACAGAAAATAACACGTGTGGTTCTCAGACCTTTATTGTCAGCAGTTGAAGATACTAGATGGTATAATTGATTTAAAGCAGGGAAAATAGGTTTATTTATTTATTCTATTCATGATTTTTGATTATTTGTTTATTTCAATCATGATATTAGATGATTTATTTATTTCAATCAGGACACGAGATGATTCCTTGATTTAAATCAAGTCACTAGATAATCAATTAACATTTCTATAATGGAACAAGACCGAGATGATTGATTGATTTCAGTCACTGTAATGGATGATCCTACCTCCCTCTCTCCCTCTGACACTCCCTCCCCCCACTCTCTCTCCCTCCCTCCTCCCTTCCCTCACTCTCTCCCTCCCTCTGACACTCTCTTCTTCCCTCTATCTTCCTCTGACACTGCCTCCCTCCTCCCTTCCCCCACCAACTCCCTCCCTCACTCACTCCTCCCATCCCTCACTCTCTTCCTCCCTCCCTCTCCTCCTCTGACACTCCCTCAACCACTCTCTTCCTCCCTCCCTCTGACACTCCCTCCCCCCTTCCCGTACTCTCTCCCTCTCTCCTCCCGTCCCTCCCTCCTCCCTTCCCTCACTCCCTCCCTCCCTCTCATACACACCTGGTATTTGACGCCAGGCTTTACGTTTGCAGACAGGATGTTTGAGATGCTCTCTGCTGCTTTGACTGGAACTGTACTCTTCTCGACTACAATCTTGGAGTTCTGGGCCACCTCTGCTATTCTCCTGGCAGCAGATTCAATGTACTTCAGGTCTGCTGCTCTTCCCTAGACCAAAGACAACAAAAACCCCACGTGATGTACGTGCATAATGGTGAGCTAAACTCCGACTGGAGCTGACAGATAAATGTCTTAACATAAACAGCAATAACAGGGGCTAACAGCGACAGAACAACCATGAAATTGTCTTCAGGACAACCATGAAACTGTCTTCAGAACAACCATGAAATTGTCTTCAGGACAACCATGAAACTGTCTTCAGAACAACCATGAAACTGTCTTCAGAACAACCATGAAACTGTCTTCAGAACAACCATGAAATTGTCTTCAGGACAACCATGAAACTGTCTTCAGAACAACCATGAAACTGTCTTCAGAACAACCATGAAACTGTCTTCAGAACAACCATGAAACTGTCTTCAGAACAACCATGAAACTGTCTTCAGAACAACCATGAAACTGTCTTCAGAACAACCACGAAACTGTCTTCAGAACAACCATGAAACTGTCTTCAGAACAACCATGAAACTGTCTTCAGAACAACCACGAAACTGTCTTCAGAACAACCATGAAACTGTCTTCAGGACAACCATGAAACTGTCTTCAGAACAACCATTAAACTGTCTTCAGGACAACCATGAAACTGTCTTCAGAACAACCATGAAACTGTCTTCAGAACAACCATGAAACTGTCTTCAGAACAACCATGAAACTGTCTTCAGAACAACCATGAAACTGTCTTCAGAACAACAATGAAACTGTCTTCAGAACAACCATGAAACTGTCTTCAGAACAACCATGAAACTGTCTTCAGAACAACCACGAAACTGTCTTCAGAACAACTATGAAACTGTCTTCAGAACAACCATGAAACTGTCTTCAGAACAACCATGAAACTGTCTTCAGAACAACCACGAAACTGTCTCCAGAACAACCATGAAACTGTCTTCATAACAACCATGAAACTGTCTTCAGAACAACCATGAAACTGTCTTCAGAACAACCATGAAACTGTCTTCAGAACAACCACGAAACTGTCTTCAGAACAACCATGAAACTGTCTTCAGAACAACCATGAAACTGTCTTCAGAACAACCATGAAACTGTCTTCAGAACAACCATGAAACTGTCTTCAGAACAACCATGAAACTGTCTTCAGGACAACCAAGAAACTGTCTTCAGAACAACCATGAAACTGTCTTCAGGACAACCATGAAACTGTCTTCAGAACAACCATGAAACTGTCTTCAGAACAACCATGAAACTGTCTTCAGAACAACCATGAAACTGTCTTCAGAACAACCACGAAACTGTCTCCAGAACAACCACGAAACTGTCTTCAGAACAACCATGAAAATGTCTCCAGAACAACCATGAAACTGTCTTCAGAACAACCATGAAACTGTCTTCAGAACAACCATGAAACTGTCTTCAGAACAACCATGAAACTGTCTTCAGAACAACCATGAAACTGTCTTCAGAACAACCATGAAACTGTCTTCAGAACAACCATGAAACTGTCTTCAGAACAACTATGAAACTGTCTTCAGGACAACCATGAAACTGTCTTCAGAACAACCATGAAACTGTCTTCAGGACAACCATGCAACTGTCTTCAGAACAACCATGAAACTGTCTTCAGAACAACCATGAAACTGTCTTCAGAACAACCATGAAACTGTCTTCAGAACAACCATGAAACTGTCTTCAAAAGAAGATGAAAGAGAGGTCGATGTGTGAGAATTTTGGCAACCAATTGTAGAAGCGGAAATTTATATCATGATACACAGCTGTGGCAGATCGGATGAAGTGGAGGGAGTTTGTTGCTGCCCTTAAAGATGTCACTATGTGTGAAGGTCACTGAAGTCATAGACCGAGATCAAAGAAATAAAGACAAACGTACAGCAGTGATTGACTCATACTTATGTATGGGGCCAAACGTAAAGCAGTTGTAGCAGATCCCACTGTTTGCCTTGGCCGTTATTCTAACTTAGAACATTATCACACTCATCCACATCATTCATGACCACACACAGCAAATAATATATGACACAGCAGGTGGCATATTTATTATATAATACTCATACCAGAAAAATGAGTAGTGAAATTACAAACACAATACAATACATATCATCTTAACTAAATATTCCTATATTATATATATGTTAATATAAATATAAACTAAAGCGGACATTTTAAGTATTAGCTATTGATGGAATTCCCAACTATCCAAAGCCCAGTTCTATTGCCTACACATCACACACACACATCGCTTTAACTGCATCCTCAACACACCTTATCAAAAACTCTTCCTCACTCAAATCCCCTCAGGCGGGCGATCTGGACATACCTCGTTCACAATGTGTCCTGCTTACAACATACGTTCAGATTATTTATTAATTCAAAACTCACACACCTATTTGAGCGATCCTGTTCTATCATTAACATTCGTACAACAGTCTATCAATCGTTCCTCTATCAAATCGGTGAGCTTAACGAACTCCTATCCACAGTCTCTCTCTCGCTCTCATCCCCTCTCCATCCAGCCTGCCTGAGCTAAACTTTGTCTAGTGTTATATACACTCAAGCAGTATCAGAGCTGACCAATTGATCTCAGGGAGATGGCTCTATTCAGTCGTTATTGGAACGTATTACTCTGAACCCCTGTCACCCATCTATCGCAGCAAGCTCCGCTGCCGTCCCGTCTGTCACTCACCCCTCACTCCCCAAATCGGAACGCCAGTGGTCAGTTCCTACCTGTCCACATTCTTTGCCCCAACTCCGATTTCCTTTGTTGAGGCGGTGAGTGACCTTGGCATAGTGATCAGACAGAGAGTGACATTGGCACGCATTGAGGTACCTTTGTTCTGAGTCGTCAACCACATCACTTCTGCCCTAAACTCTCTTGCTCCGGCTGGAACTGTTACACAGTGATTGACTCAGACGTGTGAATGGGGACAAACGTAAAGCAGTGATTGAGTTGCCAGCAGTGGCTGATCTCATCAGAGGTGCCAAAGAACTATACCTGAAAAAGCCCTATTTCCCCATCCAAGCGCCGGCCATGGAAACAAATTGCAACCATGAAGACTGGCTAAGAGACTTTGCATCAAAGAGGGAAGGCAGATCCGGTCCCAAAAATATCGGGCCGAAAAGCGCAGATATCGCAGCTTAACTGTAAACTGCGACAAAACGTCTTTACCAGGACGAACGCCAAAGATAATTGTGTATGTTATAATGATAACAACTTGCCAAGCTGAGTAGCTTGACTATAGATCCTTGATTATAGATCCTTGATTTCAGAATGTGCCCAGGAAACAGCTAGCATCTAATGCTAAAGATACCAGCAACAAAGTTAAACTCCAACCTTGCCCTCTACAGATACCAACAACAAAGTTAAACTCCAACCTTGCCCTCTACAGATACCAACAACAAAGTTAAACTCCAACCTTGCCCTCTACAGATAGCAACAACAAAGTTAAACTCCAACCTTGCCCTCTAAAGATACCAGCAACAAAGTTAAACTCCAACCTTGCCCTCTACAGATACCAACAACAAAGTTAAACTCCAACCTTGCCCTCTACAGATACCAACAACAAAGTTAAACTCCAACCTTTCCCTCTACAGATACCAACAACAAAGTTAAACTCCAACCTTGCCCTCTAAAGATACCAACAACAAAGTTAAACTCCAACCTTGCCCTCTAAAGATACCAACAACAAAGTTAAACTCCAACCTTGCCCTCTACAGATACCAACAACAAAGTTAAACTCCAACCTTGCCCTCTACTGATACCAACAACAAAGTTAAACTCCAACCTTGCCCCATCCAAACATTTTGGTTGGTGTATTGACACAGATAAAGACCAGCTCCGCCTCTAAGATGCCTTTCTCCACATCCGTTGAGAAGAACAAATTCCTCCCCCTGCAAGCTTTCACCATGTTATCCAGATGAGGCTGAAATAATGAAAAGCAGAATGTTCAAAGAAGATAGAAGACATGTTAACCGAAGATAGAATTATGAAAATTATCATAGAATTGGTAGATGGTGAAGTTTGGGATGAAGTGTTAGAGAACTGGGTCTAAGACCTTGAGGTGGAAGATTGTTCCTCCTTTGCTCTCAAATAACACCATCTATTTCCTTCATAAACTTGGCGGTCTGTGTCAGACTTGTCATTCTACACCATCTATTTCCTTCAAAAAATTGGTGGTCTGTGTCAGACTTGTCCTTCTACACCATATATTTCCTTCATAAACTTGGCGGTCTGTGTCAGACTTGTCCTTCTACACCATCTATTTCCTTCATAAACTTGGCGGTCTGTGTCAGACTTGTCCTTCTACACCATCTATTTCCTTCATAAACTTGGCGGTCTGTGTCAGACTTGTCCTTCTACACCATCTATTTCTTTCATAAACTTGGTGGTCTGTGTCAGACTTGTCCTTCTACACCATCTATTTCCTTCATAAACTTGGCGGTCTGTGTCAGACTTGTCCTTCTACACCATCTATTTCCTTCATAAACTTGGCGGTCTGTGTCAGACTTGTCATTCTACACCATCTATTTCCTTCATAAACTTGGTGGTCTGTGTCAGACTTGTCCTTCTACACCATCTATTTCCTTCATAAACTTGGCGGTCTGTGTCAGACTTGTCCTTCTACACCATCTATTTCCTTCATAAACTTGGCGGTCTGTGTCAGACTTGTCATTCTACACCATCTATTTGCTTCATAAACTTGGCGGTCTGTGTCAGACTTGTCCTTCTACACCATCTATTTCCTTCATAAACTTGGTGGTCTGTGTCAGACTTGTCCTTCTACACCATCTATTTCCCTCATAAACTTGGTGGTCTGTGTCAGACTTGTCCTTCTACACCATCTATTTCCTTCATAAACTTGGCGGTCTGTGTCAGACTTGTCCTTCTACACCATCTATTTCCCTCATAAACTTGGCAATGCATCACAAGACTACACGTCAGAGAATGACACGTTCACTACACATGTCACAGACTACACGTCAGAGAATGACACGTTCACTACGCATGTCACAGACTACACGTCAGAGAATGACACGTTCACTACACATGTCACAGACTACACGTCAGAGAATGACACGTTCACTACACACGTCACAGACTACACGTCAGAGAATGACACGTTCACTACACATGTCACAGACTACACGTCAGAGAATGACACGTTCACTACACATGTCACAGACTACACGTCAGAGAATGACACGTTCACTACACATGTCACAGACTACACGTCAGAGAATGACACGTTCACTGCACACGTCACAGACTACACGTCAGAGAATGACACGTTCACTACACATGTCACAGACTACACGTCAGAGAATGACACGTTCACTACACATGTCACAGACTACACGTCAGAGAATGACACGTTCACTACACATGTCACAGACTACACGTCAGAGAATGACACGTTCACTACACATGTCACAGACTACACGTCAGAGAATGACACGTTCACTGCACATGTCACAGACTACACGTTAGAGAATGACACGTTCACTACACATGTCACAGACTACACGTCAGAGAATGACACGTTCACTACACATGTCACAGACTACACGTCAGAGAATGACACGTTCACTACACATGTCACAGACTACACGTCAGAGAATGACACGTTCACTACACATGTCACAGACTACACGTCAGAGAATGACACGTTCACTACACATGTCACAGACTACACGTCAGAGAATGACACGTTCACTACACATGTCACAGACTACACGTCAGAGAATGACATGTTCACTACACACGTCACAGACTACACGTCAGAGAATGACACGTTCACTACACATGTCACAGACTACACGTCAGAGAATGACACGTTCACTACACATGTCACAGACTACACGTCAGAGAATGACACGTTCACTACACATGTCACAGACTACACGTCAGAGAATGACACGTTCACTACACATGTCACAGACTACACGTCAGAGAATGACACGTTCACTACACATGTCACAGACTACACGTCAGAGAATGACACGTTCACTGCACATGTCACAGATTACACGTCAGAGAATGACACGTTCACTACACATGTCACAGACTACACGTCAGAGAATGACACGTTCACTACACGCGTCACAGACTACACGTCAGAGAATGACACGTTCACTACACATGTCACAGACTACAGGTCAGAGAATGACACGTTCACTACACATGTCACAGACTACACGTCAGAGAATGACACGTTCACTACACATGTCACAGACTACACGTCAGAGAATGACACGTTCACTACACATGTCACAGACTACACGTCAGAGAATGACACGTTCACTACACATGTCACAGACTACACGTCAGAGAATGACACGTTCACTACACATGTCACAGACTACACGTCAGAGAATGACACGTTCACTACACATGTCACAGACTACACGTCAGAGAATGACACGTTCACTACACATGTCACAGACTACACAGAAGAGAACAAAGTATCATCTTTCAGTACACACTAGTCAACAGCCACTTAAAGTGCATCAACCCTCATCACCTGCCCGTGCTATCAGCCTGATGAACCAGTTAGGCACCTACTCATTGAGTACAAAGCGCCTGCAGACATAAGGACATATAACGCTGGTAGTCACCAATTTAATGTATGGCCCATTGGAACCATTGAAAAAGACCTATTTATATAAGAATGACATTGGGCTGTCAGGAGCAGGACGGCCCAGGAGATATGGGAAAGCAACACCAACTGTACATGTAGCAATAATGTCATCTTTATATTTCAGCTCCCCGCGAAGCTCACGCCGACAACACGATATCCCATACTGCTCTGCGCGGCACTCTTCAGGGGTTTCCCT
The DNA here is from genome assembly GCA_036924085.1 of Ariolimax columbianus. Taxonomy (NCBI): domain Eukaryota; kingdom Metazoa; phylum Mollusca; class Gastropoda; order Stylommatophora; family Arionidae; genus Ariolimax; species Ariolimax columbianus. The sequence continues at coordinate 65,361,998 of JAVGWX010000018.1, read as the reverse complement.
GTTTCTCTCCCCCAATGTATTCTGGGAATGTCCTTTGGTTTGATTAAACTTCAATTCTAATCTCGTCCCGTGCTTGGCCGCATTATGCATGTCTGGAGTGCATAGAAAAGGATAGAAGTATTTGATGTCTGGACACGCGTTTCCCTTCTCGTTGGTTGATACTCTCCTGCCACTTGGGGGGGGGGGGGGATGTGGGCGTCATTGTGAACCTGGTTGCAGTAGAATGCAATGACAAACAGGTGGTTGGTCCATTATGTCCTTACATGGTTGGGGAGCCGTCTCCGTTTGGCCGTCATGCGGGGCCACTATTGAGTTTAGGAGTGTCGTGTTTGCAAAGAGCGCGGCCAACACCCTGCCCCGCTTTGTAACTGTCAATGGTTTATTGTCTGTCTCCAATATAAAACAAGTCGCTCGATCTCACCTCCTTTTGCGACCAGGGAACGCTTAAACTTGCCAGGCTTAAACATCCTCCGTTTGGCGATTTCGTTTCTACTTGAGAGACGAGCGCCTTACCTCTCAGCTATAGCGACTCCCTCCCTCACGTAATAGCAGCTGTCAACCTGATCTCGCTTAATCCCCTTGTACAGTACACATAACAGGGGTCACCTTGTACAGTACACATAGCAGGGGTCACCTTGTACAGTACACATAGCAGGGGTCACCTTGTACAGTACACATAGCAGGATCTTATTGAATGGCCTGGTCGCTACACTAAAGCGGTGAGATTATTTTGATTTTGGTATGGCTTATAGTTTCTACAGTTTGGGGTAGCCAACCCATGCTCAATCCTCTATAGGTGGCTCTTACGAAATTTTTGGCAGGTTACAGTGTTACTATTCGCGAGTTCTACTTTCAGACCCTGGAAACACAGGACGTCTTGCAGGATCGATGGTTCTTTTCGGGCCAGAACACGAGGGGACAAAATACGAGGGACCAGAACATGCCACTGACAGACTACAAGGGCCCATTACACGAGGGGTCGGACATGAGTGACCAGAACACGAAGGGACAAAACTCGAGGGACCGAAACACGAGGGGCCAAAACACAAACTTACCCCTAACTGACCAGAACTTACTCCTAACTGACCACAAGGAACCAGAACTTACCCCTAACTGACCATGGGTGATCAGAACTTACCCCATAACTGACCAGAACTTACCTCTAACTGACCATGAGTGACAAGAACTTACCCCTAACTGACCATGAGTGACCAGAACTTACCCCTAACTGACCATGAGTGATCAGAACTTACCCCTAACTGACCATGAGTGACAAGAACTTACCCCTAACTGACCATGGGTGACCAGAACTTACCCCTAACTGACCATGAGTGACAAGAACTTACCCTAACTGACCATGAGTGATCAGAACTTACCCCTAACTGACCATGAGTGATCAGAACTTACCCCTAACTGACCATGAGTGACAAGAACTTACCCCTAACTGACCATGAGTGACAAGAACTTACCCCTAACTGACAATGAGTGATCAGAACTTACCCCTAACTGACCATGAGTGACCAGAACTTACCCCTTACTGACCATGAGTGACAAGAACTTACCCCTAACTGACCATGAGTGACCAGAACTTACCCCTAACTGACCATGAGTGACAAGAACTTACCCCTAACTGACCATGAGTGACCAGAACTTACCCCTAACTGACCAAGATGGACCAGAATTTACCTCTAACTGACATCAAGTGACCAGAACTTACCCTAACCAACCATGAGTGACCATAACCTACACCTAACTGACCAGAACTTACCCCTAACTGACCAAAACATACTCCTAACTGACCATGAGGGACCGGAACATACCTCTAACTGACCATGAGTGACCAGAACATACCCCTAACTGACCATGAGTGACCAGAACTTACTCCTAACTGACACTGAGTGACCAGAACTTACCCCTAACTGACCAGAACTTACTCCTAACTGACCATGAGGAACCAGAACGTACCTCTAACTGACCAGAAGTTACCCCTAACTGACCATGAGTGACCAGAACATACCACTAACTGACCAGAACTTACTCCTAACTGACCAGAAGTTACCCCTAACTGACCAGAACTTACTCCTAACTGACCACTAGGAACCAAAACGTACCTCTAACTGACCAGAAGTTACCCCGAACTGATCATGAGTGACCAGAGCATACCCCTAACTGACCATGAGTGACCAGAACTTACTCCTAACTGACCCTGAGTGACCAGAACTTACCAATAACCGACCACGAGGGAGCAGAACTCACCCCTAACTGACCAGAAGTTACCCCTAACTGACCATGAGGGATAATAATTAGCCCCTAACTGTGTGATTGAATTCGTCATCTGCAGAGCTTGTCAAAAGTGCTCGTCTGTGAGGAGTAAACATTTTTGCTTGAAAGTAAAAAAACAAACATGTCTTTAATAGTTAATAACGATTTTTATCGTGACTACATAACAACTCTCGCACGATTATTAATTATTTTACGGTTCGAATAGATTGTACATTAGCTAGCTTATGATGGTGAATCCAAATGGACCTTCACTGCCAAAATTTAAACTTACTAAAGCCACCGATAAATGGTACTTGTACTTCTGTGCTAAAACTACCAAGAACGTTCAAGGACACAAACGCCATGTCTCTGACAGCAGTTAATTTTTTTCTTCAGAAGAAATACCCTAATACCGTGTAAGTAAGACAATATATTTTGGTTTGGTACGCATTGTTATGCAGCAATAAAAGTGAATGCGTGTCTAGTTTAAATTTGTTAACATAAATTGCATGACTGCAGTCTGACCATGCTGACTGGTGACATTTGTGACCGACTGGTGACATTTGTGACTGACAGGTGAGCCACCCTGACATTTGTCAAACCCTGGTCATCTTGTTAATGATTTATAAATGAATATACACATAGACAATCATGTTGGTGCTTGTAGCTGAAGGGAAAGGTTGCTGGCGGGCTCGACAGAAGACACCTGGTTAGAGAAAGACAAAGTAACGCAGCGACTGCATGGATGAATGATTTAGTTATCTTCTTCTTCTTCTTCGTACGCTGTCAGATGTCAACTTGAATTTGTTTGAAGAAAGCAACTGTCATCCTGAGGCTGTCGACACTGCCATAGAGCTTGTCTAGTGTTGCCACTGGTGATGGCCACATGTGCTTTCTCTGGTCCTCGCATGTCGGGCAATTTTGCAGCAGATGTTCAGCTGTCATTTTCCCTGTACCACAGGTGCATTCGTCAGTGCCACCTATCTTTAGTTTATTGAATAGATGGTACCTCAGTCTGTTGTGGCCTGTGCGGAGTCTGAAGACCACGACCTGCTCTCTTCTGTTCAACTGGTAATAGGCATCATTTTGTGTGTAGCTAGTATGCTCTGTTTCCCATTTGGCCATGTATCTGGCCCTAATAAACCTTTTGGACTCTTCGTAGGTCACACTAGAATCTGGTTGTGGTAGTCTTGCACCTTCTTTTGCCAGTCTGTCTGCCTCCTCGTTGCCTTGAATGTTACAGTGGGATGGAACCCACTGTACCACTACTCTTTTTTGGTGCGGGCTGCTGGCATAGTTGACAGAGTACTGCTCTTAAATCATTAAGTTCAGTATTTTTCTGGCTTTTTAGTGCTGTAACCATGGACTGTAACCATCTGTAAACAGGACTATCTGGCTTTAATTGCTTTCGCCTGTCAGCATTGCTTCTACTGAAGCCTTCAGTGCCTCTGCCTCCGCCATGAAATTGCTTGAGAATTTTCCAGTTGCCAGTGACATTGTTATTTTTCTACCGTTTGTTAGGCTCAGGGATACCCCTCCCCCTCCATTCTGTGTTGTGTTTGTTATGGAACCGTCGGTGTATGCATGGGTCCAGTCCATGCTTGGGTAGTTTTTCGTTATGCACCTCAGGGTTATGTCTCTTCTTTCTTTTTCAGTCTGGCTGTTCTTGTTTCCAATACCTGGTATATTTTCTACCACCTCCGGAATGATATGCTGCTTCCAGGTGGGTTTCCGTACAGTAGGGATGGACTTTGGTGTTGTTATGGTGTTCATAGGGTCTTCGCTCATCTTTGCTTTGGCTATTTCTGCAAAGTTTCTCCGCTTTAGTTTCCCATTTCCAAATCTATTTAATCTCTGATGCATTGGATGGTCTGTCAGTCTTCTTAATTTCTCTGCTTGCTGCTGGGCTCTGCAGTCTCTTCTATCGGTCATGGATTGCAGATTTGTAATCTTTTCAAGTTCTACAATTGGCGTTGACTTCATTCCTCCTGTTATAACTCTCATGGCTTGGTTTTGGAGTTTATTTAGGTATCTGACCTTGGGTACTTAAGGAGGCCGGAAATTGTAACTTAAATGTGTATATTGAATAATTGATATCTTCATGGCATGTACCTGGATGAGACCTAATGAAAGGATTGATGGTAAGATCGAGAAGGGATATATGAATAGATAGACTAACAGCTGGTTCAACGGGTGAAAGGATGCATATATGGGTTTTATGTGAATGGATAGATGGATGAATGTTATGATTGAGAGTTGGATGTATGGATAGAAGAATGGATAGGAGGATGGATGGATGAATGGATACATATACGGTTTTATGTTAATATATAGATTGGTAGATGGATATTTATGTGCATGGGATAACTATTTATGTAAATATGTCAGTGGATGTGGATGTTTATGTCAAATGTTAACTATGTTCATGTAAATAGATGGAGAAATGGATATATATATATATATATATATATATATATATATATATATATATATATATATATATATATATATATATATATGAACATTTATGTAATTGGATTGATGGGTAGGTAGATGGATATGCAAATGGATATATGGATGAATGCATTGATATATCTGTATATAAATGAGTATTTATGTAAATATTAGGTGGACAGATGGATAAGTGGATATTTGGCTGACCTCAAATATAGGCAGGCTGTCAGAGTTCCATTGAGCTATCCTGTGAGAGCTCTGGTCCACCACCGTCACCTGCAGGTTGGGGCACTTGTGGGCAATTACAGCACACGATGGGCCTCCGACATAGCCGGCTCCAATACAGCAAATCTTGCTGATTGTCATATTCCACTCTCTGAAAGGCAAAGGTCAATCGGTGTGACTTTTTTTGTTTGAGGGTAGAAGTCAATGAGACAGAAGGTCATTCTAAGGTATCTGGCTAGACAGAGAAAGTATTACTGTTTGAGGGTAGAAGTCAATGAGACAGAAGGTCATTCTAAGGTATCTGGCTAGACAGAGTAAATATTAATGACCTTGCACATTAATTTATTAGTTTCTAGATGTCTCTTTGTGTGAGACGCATACTAGAATAGGACCACTGCCATACTGACAGTACGTAGCAAGAGGCGTCTAGCTGTTCGGTCTAAGTCTTTCTCTAGGGTAGAAGACTCTAACCTATTGCACATGAATCATTGATTCAAGCAGAACGACTACCTAGTGTGGAGTAGCCTTCAATGTTTGAAAGAAAACTCTAGAAACAATCTCTCATATTTGATACAGGAATACAAGAAAGGTCTAGAAACAATATATCATATATGATACAGGAATACAAGAAAGGTCTAGAAACAATATATCATATATGATACAGGAATACAAGAAAGGTCTAGAAACAATATATCATATATGATACAGGAATACAAGAAAGGTCTAGAAACAATATATCATATATGATACAGGAATACAAGAAAGGTCTAGAAACAATATCTCTTATATGATCCAGGGATACTTCTTCTTCTTCTTCTTCGTTCGTTCTCAATCTCCCACTACCAAACCCTGAAAGGGTAAGTAGCAGAATGTAGTCGAGAGAACGGAATGCGTTGTGTTGTAGTTTACAGCGTGGCTGTGATATTTGCACCTTTCGGTCCAACACATCCGACTTCAGCAAGCATTTTTTAAGTACCGGGTTAGCATTCCCTCTTCGATCCCTTCACCTTAGCCAGTCTGTCCTGCTGCAGCCTGTTATCCAGGATCACCGCGTGGAGGTGTAGAAGGGTCTTGGCAGCTATGGTTCGCTGGCCCTGACGCTAGCAGTCAGCTATGGGTCACTGACCACTGCAGCTCATGCGCTGCTTAGCATCTTGATCCCATCCAGGGATACAAGAAAGGCCTAGAAACAATATCTCATATATCATACAGGAATACAAGAAACCTCTAGAAACAATAGGCCATATATGATCCAGGGATACAAGTCTCCCCGAGGGAGTTGACAGCACAAGTAAAGATGTATCAGGAGCATGTTATTGTCTCCACCGTGAAGCACTGATCCACGTGTTGGTTCCGTGGATAATGATTTGTTACAATGGATGTTGGATATACATTCTCTTTTCCTGCCGCGATCCTACGAGCGAGAAGCATAGGCACACAACTTTCCAGGTTTCTTAATGGAAGCATCTGCCAAAGGACTGAAGTTCATATCCCCATGTACAACCTTCTGATGATTGCGTTCATGGCATGCATAGAGATGAGGTTGTCATAGTCGGCTTCCCAATAGTGATCTCATAGCTGGCTGCTTACATTGAGGTCGGCGACTCATAGTTGGCTGCTTACATTGAGGTCGGCGACTCATAGCTGGCTGCTTACATTGAGGTCGGCGACTCATAGCTGGCTGCTTACATTGAGGTCGGCGACTCCTAGCTGGCTGCTTACATTGAGGTCGGCGACTCCTAGCTGGCTGCTTACATTGAGGTCGGCGACTCATAGCTGGCTGCTTACATTGAGGTCGGCGACTCCTAGCTGGCTGCTTACATTGGGGTCAGCGACATAGCTGGCTGCTTACATTGGGGTCGGCGACTCCTAGCTGGCTGCTTACATTGAGGTCGGCGACTCCTAGCTGGCTGCTTACATTGGGGTCAGCGACATAGCTGGCTGCTTACATTGGGGTCGGCGACATAGCTGGCTGCTTACATTCAGGTCGGCGACTCCTAGCTGGCTGCTTACATTGGGGTCAGCGACATAGCTGGCTGCTTACATCGAGGCCAGTGACATAGCTGGCTGCTTACATTGGGGCCAGCGACATAGCTGGCTGCTTACATTGAGGCCAGTGACATAGCTGGCTGCTTACATTGGGGCCAGCGACATAGCTGGCTGCTTACATTGGGGCCAGCGACATAGCTGGCTGCTTACATTGGGGCCAGCGACATAGCTGGCTGCTTACATTGGGGTCAGCGACATAGCTGGCTGCTTACATTGGGGTCAGCGACATAGCTGGCTGCTTACATTGGGGTCGGCGACTCATAGCTAGCTGCTTACATCAGGGCTAGCGAACCAGAACTGACCAAGACCCTATTCCAAGTGACGGCCCTGGAAGCAGGCTCCGCTTGTGTAGTCTGGCTAAGAGAAAAAGAACCAGAGAGAAGGCAAACGACATGACGTCACATAGAGAGAAGGCAAACGACATGACGTCACAGAGAGAGAAGGCAAACACATGACGTCACAGAGAGAGAAGGCAAACGACATGACGTCACAGAAAGAGAAGGCAAACGACATGACGTCACAGAGAGAGAAGGCGAACGACATGACGTCACAGAGAGAGAAGGCGAACGACATGACGTCACAACGTTGTTTTCAAGACGAGCGCCAGAGAAAGAGAGAAAGGAAATAGCAGAGATTCCTTTTCTACATTGGAACAAGTTAGCCCATCCTGTGGAGGATGTGTCAAGTTCATGTTCACGAGATCCGGGGCACTTTCCCGCTACAAACGTACAGGATCTGGCACGTGAAACAGCTGATGTGCGTGTCTGCTGAGGCTAACAACTCTCTTCTCTACACCCAACCAGGTTATGTATTGTGTATGTCACGTAATACCAGTTCAGTTCAAGTGCCATCTCCGCATGAAGTATTGTGTATGTCACGTAATACCAGTTCAGTTCAAGTGCCATCTCCGCATGAAATGTCGGCTGCAATGGATCTCCAGTGTACTCTATCTCTTGACGGAATGGTGCAATCAGAGACGCTTTTTCCAGTCCATCTCCTGATGTTATCCACCAACTTAAAATGTCGTCTGCCTGTTGAACGACTTTCTTCCACTCCAGTATTGGTCATCAATCTTCTGCACTTTAATGGCGCCATTTGTTAGCCAACTGCCAAGCTTAGTAACATAAATATGCTATTTTAATAGACTTTCATAAGTTTTGAAATATAAATATCAAGCTTTGCAAGAAATACAGGGTTTTATAAGTATTATTCTGAGGTTTTATAAATGTACTTATCTGCCTGGTAGAGCGAGGGAGGGAGATGCAAGATAGCAGGCGTGAGAAAAAGTGAGAGAGAGAAAGAGAGGCAGGAAGGAGCGCTGGAACACGAGACCTTCATTAAATGACCATTTTGATAGAGTATTTATAATGTCAAAGGTCACGCTTCCCAGTGTCAGTAGGTTGTGCACAATAAATGTGGATTCACAAGCCAACCAACTATTACCCACACAATGTACACAGTGTGTGTTCTGTACGTATACCAACCAACCATGTGAAACCTTGACTATATTTAGCTATATAAAAGCAGCGCTTTTTTTTAATGGGGATAGGCATTATTCCTACGTTCTAGGAAAATGTATTTCAGCTTCAAAAAGTATACACACTTCGTCATAACACACTATAACCACTTCACTTTTTGTTTGACAAGAAAAGCACTAGTTTAGTCCAGTCGAAGAATTAACGTCACTGCGCACAGTTTTACCATGGCTATCTGTAGTTTAGATGGTTCTACCCATAAGTGCTTTGTTCTTTAGCATATTTTTGGAGAATCTCAACACAATGCACGAGCTCCGTAGCACGGGTGAGGGTCCTGTAATAGATTGGCTATATTTTAAACATATATTTTTAAAAGCGCTGTATAGAAGTCTGCCAATACCGGTAAGGAGAAGTAACTAGTACCTGGGCAGAGTTTCGTCCCTTGTATGACCGGTCTTCATTGATCAATTAGCTGTTATTAGTGGGTGTGTGTTTGTGTGTGTGTGTGTGTTTGTGTGCGTCTGAGTAGATAGTTGTAAAGTGCTGACTTCTCCCGGCACAGATATTGCGCTATGATATCGACAAGCTCCAGATGTAAATGGCTACTTAGTTTAACGGTTAGGGAAGGAGAAAGGGAACCTCAAATCATAAAATGGCTGATACGTTGCATATTGAAGTCTCTTACATGAAGCCCATGGTGGAAAGCCTAAGCAAGGCAATAATGCAAGCCGCCACTGAAACCATCCCAAGAGGAGCTAGGAAAAACTATAAGCCCTATTGGAATGATGAGTTGCAGAAAGTGGAAGATGCAGTAACAAATGCTAGGAACATGGCAAAGCGAGAACAATCTATGGAGGCAAACATCGCCCTCAAAGCCGCCACAGCGAAATACAAATACACTCTCAAGCAAACAGCAAGAGAAAGCTGGAAAAACAAAACGGAAAGCCTAAACCTGGACAAAGACATTACAAGCTATGGAAGCTAGTCAGAGCCATGAATGACGAAACCCCGTCAAACAAACAAATTACCATCAAGCAGGGCGAAAACTTGCTCACTGGTAAGAAAGCCGCAAACGCTTTTGTCGATCACTATGCCAGAGCAACACACTTTGTCTACCTGTCCACTAGCTTGTGGATGTCCAACACACTTTGTCTACCTGTCCACTAGCTTGTGGATGTCCAACACCCTTTGTCTACCTGTCCACTAGCTTGTGGATGTGCAACACACTTTGTCCACTATCTTGTGGATGCCCAACACACTCTGTCTACCTGTCCACTAGCTTGTGGATGTCCAACACACTTTGTCTACCTGTCTTTTAGTTTGTGGATGTCCAACACACTTTGTCTACCTGTCCACTAGCTTGTGGATGTCCAACACACTTTGTCTACCTGTCTTTTAGTTTGTGGGTGTGCAACACACTTTGTCCACCTGTCCACTATCTTGTGGATGTCCAACACACTTTGTCTACCTTTGTCTACCTGTCTACTGGCTTGTGGATGTCCAACACACTTTGTCCACCTGTCCACTAGCTTGTGGATGCCTAACACACTTTGTCTACCTGTCCAATAGCTTGTGGATGTCCAACACACTTTGTCTACCTGTCCACTAGCTTATGGATGTCCAACACACTTTGTCTACCTGTCCACTAGCTTATGGATGTCCAACACACTTTGTCCACCTGTCCACTATCTTGTGGATGTCCAACACACTTTGTCTACCTGTCCACTAGCTTATGGATGTCCAACACACTTTGTCTACCTGTCCACTAGCTTGTGGATGTCCAACACACTTTGTCTACCTGTCCACTAGCTTGTGGATGTCCAACACACTTTGTCTACCTGTCCACTAGCTTGTGGATGTCCAACACACTTTGTCTACCTGTCTACTGGCTTGTGGATGTCCAACACACTTTGTCCACCTGTCCACTAGCTTGTGGATGCCTAACACACTTTGTCTACCTGTCCAATAGCTTGTGGATGTCCAACACACTTTGTCTACCTGTCCACTAGCTTATGGATGTCCAACACACTTTGTCTACCTGTCCACTAGCTTATGGATGTCCAACACACTTTGTCCACCTGTCCACTATCTTGTGGATGTCCAACACACTTTGTCTACCTGTCCACTAGCTTATGGATGTCCAACACACTTTGTCTACCTGTCCACTAGCTTATGGATGTCCAACACACTTTGTCTACCTGTCCACTAGCTTGTGGATGTCCAACACACTTTGTCTACCTGTCCACTAGCTTGTGGATGTGCAACACACTTTGTCCACTATCTTGTTGATGCCCAACACACTTTGTCTACCTGTCCACTAGCTTGTGGATGTCCAACACACTTTGTCTACCTGTCTATTAGTTTGTGGATGTCCAACACACTTTGTCTACCTGTCCACTAGCTTGTGGATGTCCAACACACTTTGTCCACTATCTTGTGGATGTCCAACACACTTTGTCCACCTGTCCACTTTCTTGTGGATGTGCAACACACTTTGTCCACCTGTCTACTAGCTTGTGGATGTCCAACACACTTTGTCCACCTGTCCACTATCTTGTGGATGCACAACACACTTTGTCTACCTGTCCACTAGCTGGTGGGTGTCCAACACACTTTGTCTACCTGTCCACTAGCTTGTGGATGTCCAACACACTTTGTCCACTATCTTGTTGATGCCCAACACACTTTGTCTACCTGTCCACTAGCTTGTGGATGTCCAACACACTTTGTCTACCTGTCTATTAGTTTGTGGATGTCCAACACACTTTGTCTACCTGTCCACTAGCTTGTGGATGTCCAACACACTTTTTCAACCTGTCTACTAGCTTGTGGATGTCCAACACACTTTGTCCACCTGTCCACTATCTTGTGGATGTCCAACACACTTTTTCCACCTATCTACTAGCTTGTGGATGGCCTCTACTAGAAAAAAACGTCTTTTGGTGTGAACTTTAAACCAATTTTGAATCGCCTTCATTACCTCGTTGTCCTTCTAGCCATTCATTCACATCCTCTGACTCAATCAGCTATCTCGATACTGAACCTTCTCTCTCTCTCATCTAGAAGTTGTAACACCCTCTGACCACCAAGACCCGAATAACGTCTCGTTAGTCGTCCACGATGCAAGTCGACAATCTGGCGGCCATGTTCCACGTTATATTGTCCATGCTACACGATCGTCACAATCCTTAGATGGAGTATTCCTAAACAACCATTTTGTGTCCTGACATAAGATTTTCCGTTGCATATACTCTACCATGCCCTTTATTATAAAATTGCTGTTACTTAATGACTGTCCCTCGCATTTGTATGTGTGTATGTCTCTGTGTATGTGTGTATGTATCTGTGTATGTGTGTATGTCTCTGTGTATGTGTGTGTATAGGCATGCACTATGCAGGAAATGCCCCCCCTGCGACTGACCAGCAAGTAAGAGTAGTACAATCATGCTCTGAAACCATTCATGTAGCTTACACGGACACCAAAGGGATTTGGGACCGGACACAGGTAGACACTCAAACTAAAATAGCAACATTCGATGTTGGAGGCAAAGGCCAGATCTGGCAGAATTTATGCGAAAAACCCATCAAAATTGAAATTTTAGTGATAGTAGATATAAGTGATAGAACACCGAGGAGACTCATTGAAACTATGTACTGGTATGGAGTGATGCAGGCACGACTGATTGAGACCATGCACTGGTACGGATCGGTGCAGGCACGACTGATGGAGACCATGTACTGGTACGGATCGATGCAGGCACGACTGATGGAGACCATGTACTGGTACGGAGCGGTGCAGGCACGACTGGTGGATTCCATGTACTGGTACGGAGCGGTGCAGGCACGACTGATGGAGACCATGTACTGGTACGGATCGGTGAAGGCACGACTGATGAAGACTATGTACTGGTGAGGGATCAAGACGCTGAGCAGCACATGAGCTACAGCGGTCAGCGACCCAGAGCTAGCGTCAGGACCAGCAAATCAGAGCTGCCAAGACCCTTTTACACCTCCACGTGGTGATCCTGGATAACAAGCTGCAACAGAGCAGACCGGCTAAATAGAAAGGATCGAAGAGGAAAGGCAACCGGGTCCTCACAAATGCCTGCTGAAGTCGGATGTGTTGGACCAAAAGGTGGAAATATCACAGTCAAGATGTAAACTACGACATCACGCATTCCGCTCTCTGGACTACATTCTGCTACTTGCAAAGCCCTTTTAATGGTTTGGTAGCGGGATATTGAGTACGAACGAAGAAGAAGAAGAAGAAGAAGAAGACTGGTGTGAAGTGGTGTAGACACACAAACAGTCAAACATGGTGTAGGTTTTCTTGTTCAACATTGGTTGACACAGAATACATGAGTGACAGATTAATGCGCCTACAAACAACCAAAAGTAAACAACACCAAGAACAACAATCCAGGTCTACGCCCCTTGTAATTACGTCATGCACACACGAGAAAGATAGGCGGCCATTCTGTGAGCGTCTTTCAGACGTTATCAATATGGCAAATGAGAAAGCTGATCTCATTGTAGTGGCCGAATTGTAATGGAAGAAGGAATAACTGAACAAGATCACCACAGGAATAGGGCTTAGAAAGATTAAGTGACACTTTATTAGAGCGGAACAGCGGCTGAGAAGAAATTAGAAATGTTTATCGTGAACGCGATCTAATGGAACAAAACATCTTCCAAACCCGAACATGTCATATCAATGCACCATGTTATGGGTCAGTGCTCTTCCACTTGGTCGCTAGCGCCCACTAGCGGGCGATTTTAGTTTTCAGGTGGGCTGTAGCAGAATAAGGACAACATTCTGGATTACAAATATTTGATTATTGTTATGGCAATGTAGAGTGTACACAACCCGAGGGAACTACGACAGAATACCAGCAATGTAGAGTGTACACAACCCGAGGGAACTACGACAGAATACCAGCAATGTAGAGTCTACACAACCTGAGGGAGCTACGACAGAATACCAGCAATGTAGGGTCTACACAACCTGAGGGAGCTACGACAGAATACCAGCAATGTATAGTCTACACAACCCGAGGGAGCTACGACAGAATGCCAGCAATGTAGAGTGCACACAACCCGAGGGAGCTACGACAGAATACCACCAATGTAGAGTGTACACAACCCGAGGGAGCTACGACAGAATACCACCAATGTAGAGTGTACACAACCCGAGGGAGCTACGACAGAATACCAGCAATGTAGAGTGTACACAACCCGAGGGAGCTACGACAGAATACCAGCAATGTAGAGTGTACACAACCCGAGGGAGCTACGACAGAATACCAGCAATGTAGAGTGTACACAACCCGAGGGAGCTACGACAGAATACCACCAATGTAGAGTGTACACAACCCGAGGGAGCTACGACAGAATACCACCAATGTAGAGTGTACACAACCCGAGGGAGCTACGACAGAATACCACCAATGTAGAGTGTACACAACCCGAGGGAGCTACGACAGAATACCACCAATGTAGAGTGTACACAACCCGAGGGAGCTACGACAGAATACCACCAATGTAGAGTGTACACAACCCGAGGGAGCTACGACAGAATACCACCAAAGTAGGGTCTATACAACCCGAGGGAACTACGACAGAATACCAGCAATGTAGGGTCTACACAACCTGAGGGAACTATGACAGAATACCAGCAATGTAGGGTCTACACAACCTGAGGGAACTACGACAGAATACCAGCAATGTAGGGTCTACACAATCTGAGGGAACTACGACAGAATACCAGCAATGTAGGGTCTACACAACCTGAGGGAACTACGACAGAATACCAGCAATGTATAGTCTACACAACCCGAGGGAACTACGACAGAATACCAGCAATGTAGGGTCTATACAACCCGAGGGAACTACGACAGAATACCAGCAATGTAGGGTCTACACAACCCGAGGGAACTACGACAGAATACCAGCAATGTAGGGTCTACACAACCCGAGGGAACTACGACAGAATACCAGCAATGTATAGTCTACACAACCCGAGGGAACTACGACAGAATACCAGCAATGTAGGGTCTACACAACCCGAGGGAACTACGACAGAATACCAGCAATGTAGGGTCTACACAACCCGAGGGAACTACGACAGAATACCAGCAATGTATAGTCTACACAACCCGAGGGAACTACGACAGAATACCAGCAATGTATAGTCTACACAACCCGAGGGAACTACGACAGAATACCAGCAATGTAGGGTCTACACAACCCGAGGGAACTACGACAGAATACCAGTAATGTAGGGTCTACACAACCCGAGGGAACTACGACAGAATACCAGCAATGTATAGTCTACACAACCTGAGGGAACTACGACAGAATACCAGCAATGTATAGTCTACACAACCTGAGGGAACTACGACACAATAACAGCAATGTATAGTCTACACAAGCTGAGGGAACTACGACACAATACCACCAATGTAGAGTCTACACAAGCTGAGGGAACTACGACACAATACCACCAATGTAGAGTCTACACAAGCTGAGGGAGCTACGACAGAATACCACCAATGTAGAGTCTACACAAGCTGAGGGAATTACGACAGAATACCACCAATGTAGAGTCTACACAAGCTGAGGGAACTACGATACAATACCACCAATGTAGAGTCTACACAACCTGAGGGAACTACGACACAATACCAGCAATGTATAGTCTACACAAGCTGAGGGAACTACGACACAATACCACCAATGTAGAGTCTACACAAGCTGAGGGAACTACGACACAATACCACCAATGTAGAGTCTACACAAGCTGAGGGAGCTACGACAGAATACCACCAATGTAGAGTCTACACAGGCTGAGGGAACTACGACACAATACCACCAATGTAGAGTCTACACAAGCTGAGGGAACTACGACACAATACCACCAATGTAGAGTCTACACAAGCTGAGGGAACGACCACACAATACTACCAATGTAGAGTCTACACACCTTGGGGGGACGGGGGGACGGGGGGGGGGACTACGACACAATACCACCAATGTAGAGTCTACACAAGCTGAGGGAACGACCACACAATACCACCAATGTAGAGTCTACACACCTTGGGGGGACGGGGGGGGGGGGGGGGGGGACTACGACACAATACCACCAATGTAGAGTCTACAATGGAACCTGATATTCTGACTGAAGCAATCGAAAGATTTATAAAGAAATGCATAGAAATACATCACCGGGTATAGACGGTACACCTATAGAACCAAATTGAGCTTGTGGACTGAAGTGGTTATATATACTCTTTATAACAGCACAGAAACAAAAGGAGAACACATGGCGATTTGCAACAAAATACACTAATACCAATATGGCAGAAAACGCACACAGACTAATCGCTATTAAGTCATACATAAATAATGTAGCCACACATATTTGATAAAATAATAAGATCAATAGTTTAACCTCACATGATCAATTCCCAATTTGGATTTCGTAAGGGAATGCGATGTTCTGATGCCATATTTACTTTAAAATAACTAAGCGAAAGAACAGTATAGGATTTGACAAGCATTGAAACATATCATTAATAGATTCAGATGGAAACTTTTGATGGATTGTACAGCAATGAACTCTGGACAATATTAAAGCACTAAGGAATACAAAGACAATTAATAGATAATGTGAGAGATCTGTACAAATATAATAAGAACAGCTGATGGAGTCATATACGCGTTTCAAACAACCATAGAAGTGTGACAATGATGTATGTTATCAGCATTACTGTTCAGCCTTTACATAGACACTATAACAACAGAGTACATGCCCTTTACAGACCATCGCAGTAAGTAGCATGCCCTTTACAGACCGTCGCAGTAAGTAGCATGCCCTTTACAGACCGTCGCTTCTTACAGCCACCACCTATTTGTCTGTTATACGTTTCTTGTCAAGTGTGCAGTACGGTAGGTTGCCATTACTTTCCGTACTTGGGGGAGCAATCGCCCACGAAAAACAATCCAGTCTCTGTCAAACTGGACAAAGTGGAAATCTTCTTCTTCTTCTTCGTATGCTGTCAGACGTCCACCTGTATTTTTTCGAAAAAAGCAGCGGTCATCCTGAGGCTGTCGACACTGCCATAGAGCTTGTCTAGTGTTGCCACTGGTGATGGCCACATGTGCTTTCTCTGGTCCTCGTATGTCGGGCAGTTTTGCAGCAGATGTTCAGCGGTCATTTTTCCGGTACCACAACTGCATTCGTCAGTGCCACCTATCTTCAGTTTATTGAATTGGTGGTACCTCAGTCTGTTGTGGCCTGTGCGGAGTCTGAAGACCACGACCTGCTCTCTTCTGTTCAATTTGTAATAGGCATCATTTTTGGTGTAGCCAGTATGTTCTGTTTCCCATTTGGCCATATATCTGGCTGTAATAAGCCTTTTGTACTCTTCGTAGGTCACACTAGAATCTGGTTGTTGTAGTCTTGCACCTTCTTTTGCTAGTCTGTCTGCCTTCTCGTTGCCTTGGATGTTACAATGGGATGGAACCCACTGTACCACTACTCTTTTTGATGCGGTCTGCTGCCATAGTTGACAGAGTACTGCTCTTAAATCGTTAAGTTCAGTATTTTTCTGGCTTTTTAGTGCTGTGACTACGGCCAGCGCATCTGTAAACAGGACTATCTGGCTTTAATTGCTTTCGCCTGTCAGCATTGCTTGTACTGCAGCCCTCAGCAGGCGCGCAAAGTGGGAATCGAACCCGGTGCGTTATGATTGTGAAAACCTAGAAGTGGGATTCAACATGAGAAGCGAAGAACCCAACATAAACTTCACGTTGCAGTAAACTAAAGCGTCCTATACGAGTACGAAGATAACACTTGAAGATAATGTTAAGGCCCTGTGTACAACCTGTGAAAGATTTAGTCTGATGATTAGCAGAGACTGACATTCTGAGGCAGATCAGCCTGTGCGCTTAACGTACAAGTGTACAATATCAGACTTCTATGGGGTAACGAGTTCAATGAAGATTAGCACGCCAGAGACGAGCACTCTCAAGCGGACCAGCAGGTTCACGTACATGTCAGGAGTATCAGACTTCTATGGGGTAACGAGTTCAATGAAGTTTAGCACGCCACAGACGAGCCCTCTGAAGCAGATCAGCAGGTTCACGTACATGTCAGGAGCATCAGACTTCTATGGGGTAACGAGTTCAATGAAGATTAGAACGCCACAGACGAGCACTCTCAAGCGGACCAGCAGGTTCACGTACATGTCAGGAGCATCAGACTTCTACAGGATCTTCTTGCTGAATGTCCGCAATGAGTAGGTTTGTGCGCACTGAAAGGGACGGGCGTTAAGCTTTCCTCACATCCTGAGCGGGCTGATGAAGGTGGACCATTGTTCAACAGGCGGTTGTGCTATACTTGGCTTGATATGCGTATCGCTCACTACTACGGGGATCACGTCGATCCATATCTCGTCGACCAGACTATCTTTAAAACAACCTATTCCGAGTGTATTGTGTCTGACCCTGACGCCACGTCCTGGTCAGTTTGTTGTACCTGACCGGACTAGTGTCTCAGTTCCCTTTTAACAGGATAACAAGTTTTAAAAAACCTTGGAAGTATTTATAAGGAAGATAGAAGGCTTGATAGAGAAATGGTAGCTCGATGTACTGAAGTCTCTGCTGTGAGTTATCAGTTATTTCAAGACCATAATATTGGCTTGATAACACCATAACAGCTGACAAACATAGTATTGATACCAACTTTGTACGAGCAATGTCCCATTTGGTCAATATACATTTCGTATTCAATGTAGCACATTAGAAAGGATATCGGTGTAATCAAAAAGCACCAACCAACAACATTCAACAACATCCAACAACAACAGCAACCAACAACACCAACCAACAACAACAACACCAACCAACAACAACACCCAACAACAACAACACCAACCAACAACAACACCAACCAACAACACCAACCAACAACAACCAACAACAACACCAACCAACAACACCGAACCAACAACACCAACAGACAACAACATCCAACAACAACACCAACCAACAACAACACCAACCAACAACATTAACCAACAACAACATTCAACAACAACAATACCAACCAACAACACCAACCAACAACAACATCCAACAACAACAACAACCAACAACATTAACCAACACCAACCAACAACAACATCCAACAAAAACAAACAACAACAACATCCAACAACAACACCAACCAACAACAACACCAACCAACAACACCAACCAACAACAACATCCAACAACACCCAACAACAACACCAACCAACAAGAACATCCAACAACAACAACCAACAACAACAACACCAACCAACAACACCAACCACCAACAATTACACCAACCAACAACAACACCAACCAACAACAACATCCAACAATAATACCAACCAACAACAACATCCAACAATAATACCAACCAACAACAACATCCAACAACAACACCAACCAACAACAACACCAACCAACAACACCAACAAACAACAACATCCAACAAAAATCCAACAACAGCAACCAACAACAACATCCAACTACACCAACCAACAATACTAACCAACAACAACAACTCCAACCAATAACATTCAACAATACCAACTAACACAACAACCAACATAACCCACGAACACAGCAACAACACAACACAAACAACAACACAACACCAACAAACACAACAACATCAACACAACACCAACAAACACAAAACCAACAACCACAGCAACATCAATACAACAAACACAACACCAACAACCACAGCAACAACACACCACCAACAAACACAACATCATCGACACACCACCAACAAACACGCCACCAACAAACACAACATCATCAACACAACACCAACAACCCCAGCAACAACACAACACCAACAAACACAACATCATCGACACAACACCAACAAACCCAGCAACAACTCAACATCATCAACACAACACCAACAACCCCATCAACAACACAACACCAACACCCACACTTACATTATCAACCGTAACCTCCCAAATTTGAAGACAACAACTCAAACGTCTGAGCCCACAGCTAGCTATTGTCCCCCACACAAAAACTCTGACCAAGATTCAATGTGCGACCAAACAGGCTTATATGGCCTTATCGACATCAATAAAATGCTGTAAAACAGCGAGCAGCCTTGCCACTCAACGAACCACGTCCCAGCACGCTTCCCGCCACCACCATTTGCCAAATGGTGGTTGTTGTCCGAAGGTATACCCCCTCCCCCCCCCCCCCCCCCCCCTTTCTGCTCAGGTTAATGTTCGTGTTCTTCTTCTTGTTCTTAATCTTG
This sequence comes from Ariolimax columbianus, assembly GCA_036924085.1. NCBI lineage: Eukaryota > Metazoa > Mollusca > Gastropoda > Stylommatophora > Arionidae > Ariolimax > Ariolimax columbianus. Next base: position 65,342,207 of record JAVGWX010000018.1, on the reverse strand, counting down.
TTATTTATTCTTCGTATGATCGCACCATCAGAGGAGAGCTCCCGTGATTCAGGTAATAATATGTGCTATCAAGTGTGTCAGTACACAAACCATCGTGTTCTGGTATTAAGATAAATTCCAGTAAAAAAAAAGCGAAGATAGCAGCTAAACAAGCCCAAGAATACATATATGGTACCAGAGAAGTACACAACACTCATGGGGTACCAGAGAAGTACACAGCCCTCTTAGGGTACAAGAGAAGTACACAACCCTCTTGGGGTACCAGAGAAGTACACAACACTCATGGGGTACCAGAGAAGTACACAACACTCATGGGGTACCAGAGAAGTACACAACACTCATGGGGTACCAGAGAAGTACACAGCCCTCTTAGGGTACAAGAGAAGTACACAACACTCATGGGGTACCAGAGAAGTACACAACACTCATGGGGTACCAGAGAAGTACACAACCCTCTTGGGGTACCAGAGAAGTACACAACACTCATGGGGTACCAGAGAAGTACACAACACTCATGGGGTACCAGAGAAGTACACAACACTCATGGGGTACCAGAGAAGTACACAGCCCTCTTAGGGTACAAGAGAAGTACACAACACTCATGGGGTACCAGAGAAGTACACAACACTCATGGGGTACCAGAGAAGTACACAACACTCATGGGGTACCAGAGAAGTACAAAGCACTCATGGGGTACCAGAGAAGTACACAACACTCATGGGGTACCAGAGAAGTACACATCCCTCTTGGGGTACCAGAGAAGTACACAACCCTCTTGGGGTACCAGAGAAGTACACAGCCCTCATGGGGTACCAGAGAAGTACACATCCCTCATAAGGTACCAGAGAAGTACACATCCCTCATGGGGTACCAGAGAAGTACACATCCCTCATGGGGTACCAGAGAAGTACACATCCCTCATGGGGTACCAGGGAAGTACACAACCCTCTTGAGGTACCAGAGAAGTACACAGCCCTCATGGGGTACCAGAGAAGTACACAACCCTCATGGGGTACCAGAGAAGTACACATCCCTCATGAGGTACCAGAGAAGTACACATCCCTCATGGGGTACCAGAGAAGTACACAACCCTCATGGGGTACCAGAGAAGTACACAACCGTCATGGGGTACCAGAGAAGTACACAACCCTCATAGGATACCAGAGAAGTACACAACCCTCATGGGGTACCAGAGAAGTACACAACCCTTATGGGATACCAGAGAAGTACACAACCCTCATTGGGTACAAGAGAAGTACACAACCCTCTTTGGGTACCAGAGAAGTACACAGCCCTCTTGGGGTACCAGAAAAGTACACATCCCTCTTGGGGTACCAGCGAAGTACACAACCCTCATGGGGTACCAGAGAAGTACACAGCCCTCATGGGGTACCAGAGAAGTACACAGCCCTCTTGGGATACCAGAAAAGTACACAGCCCTCTGGGGGTACCAGAGAAGTACACAGTCCTTTTGGGGTACCAGAGTACACAGCCCTCATGGGATACCAGAGAAGCACACAGGCAGTTCGTAGAGTGGTACATGAAGACAACAAATAAAGACAACATAATGATCGTATTTTGTGAAAACTATGGTTACAGTTGGAAGACACGAAATTATCTGGTACATTTGTCACACAATCATAGGAGAAACTTGATAGGATGAAAGAACAATCAGCCACAATGAGACTGAATATCAACATGAAGAAAAGAAATCTCCTTAAAATTAACCCGACCAACAAAGAACAAATCTTGCTTGATGGAGAGCCGTTGGGAGAATTGAATTCCTTTACCTATTTGAGCAGCACAATTAAAACATCCGGAGGTACAGATAATAGGTGTCATCATCATCATGTAGCATGAGCTTTGTAGAACGTCTCTCCCATCACATCCAGCCGGTATGAATCTCTCCAGTCAATCTTCGCACATGTAGAACGTCTCTCCCATCACATCCAGCCGGTATGAATCTCTCCAGTCAATCTTCCCACATGTAGAACGTCTCTCCCATCACATCCAGCCGGTATGAATCTCTCCAGTCAATCTTCCCGCCTGTAGAACATCTCTCCCATCACAGCCAGCCGGTATGAATCTCTGCAGTCAATCTTCCGGCCTGTCGAACGTCGCTCCCATCACATCCAGCCGGTATGAATCTCTGCAGTCAATCTTCCCGCCTGTCGAACGTCTCTCCCATCACATCCAGCCGGTATGAATCTCTCCAGTCAATCTTCCCACATGTAGAACGTCTCTCCCATCACATCCAGCCGGAATGAATCTCTCCAGTCAATCTTCCCACCTGTAGAACGTCTCTCCCATCACATCCAGCCAGTATGAATCTCTCCAGTCAATCTTCCCACATGTAGAACGTCTCTCCCATCACATCCAGCCGGAATGAATCTCTCCAGTCAATCTTCCCACCTGTAGAACGTCTCTCCCATCACATCCAGCCGGTATGAATCTCTCCAGTCAATCTTCCCACATGTAGAACGTCTCTCCCATCACATCCAGCCGGTATGAATCTCTCCAGTCAATCTTCCCGCCTGTAGAACATCTCTCCCATCACAGCCAGCCGGTATGAATCTCTCCAGTCAATCTTCCCGCATGTAGAACGTCGCTCCCATCACAGCCAGCCGGTATGAATCTCTGCAGTCAATCTTCCGGCCTGTCGAACGTCGCTCCCATCACATCCAGCCGGTATGAATCTCTGCAGTCAATCTTCCCGCCTGTCGAACGTCGCTCCCATCACATCCAGCCGGTATGAATCTCTCCAGTCAATCTTCCCGCCTGTAGAACGTGGCACGTGGCTCTCATCACATCCAGCCGGTATGAATCTCTCCAGTCAATCTTCCCGCATGTAGAACGTCGCTCCCATCACATCCAGCCGGTATGAACCTCGGTCTGCAGTCAATCTTCCCGCCTGTAGAACGTCTCTCCCATCACTTCCAGCCGGTTTGAATCTCTCCAGTCAATCTTCCCGCCTGTCGAACGTCGCTCCCATCACATCCAGCCGGTATGAATCTCTCCAGTCAATCTTCCCACCTGTAGAACGTCGCTCCCATCACATCCAGCCGGTATGAATGTCTCCAGTCAATCTTCCCGCCTGTAGAACGTGGCACGTGGCTCTCATCACATCCAGCCGGTATGAATCTCTCCAGTCAATCTTCCCACCTGTAGAACGTCTCTCCCATCACATCCAGCCGGTATGAACCTCGGTCTGCAGTCAATCTTCCCACCTGTAGAACGTCTCTCCCATCACATCCAGCCGGCATGAACCTCGGTCTGCAGTCAATCTTCCCGCCTGTAGAACATCTCTCCCATCACATCCAGCCGGTATGAATCTCTCCAGTCAATCTTCCCGCCTGTAGAACGTGGCACGTGGCTCCCATCACATCCAGCCGGTATGAACCTCGGTCTGCAGTCAATCTTCCCGCCTGTTGCATGTTTAGTGTATCCTTGATATCTTGTACCCACCTTCGCCTTGGTCGACCCCTGCCTCACCTTCCAGGTCCGATGTCCTTTCCAGTCCGTCATGACGTGGCCAAAACAATTCAATTTCCGGAACAGAACATTGTTTATGAGCTAGATTTCTTCAACACTCGCGTCTTCTAGGATGGTTTTATTTGTCACTTTCTTTATCCAAGGAATTTTTAGGATTCTTCTGTAACATTTTGTTTCGAACACTCCAATTTTCTACCTGGCTACTTGTGTCATAGTCCATGTCTCGCACCCGTACATTGATTGACACAGGGAATATGCATGCTCTCAGGATCTTCAGTTTTAGTTGCTTGTTAGAATTATGCCATAAATTGTGCATGTTGTTTAGCTTCTGCATCGCCGTGACCAAACGTCTTCTAACTTCTTTTAAGCTAGTCTCCGTCGTTGGATAACGTAGAGCCAAGGTATTCAAAATGTGTGACATTTTCGACTTCTTCATTATTAATAACAATCTGGGGTTGCAGTCCTGTTTTGTCAGTGGACATTATCTTAGTTTTCTTAATGGTCTGGAAAAGGTTCTGAGCTTCACCGTGCTTCTGGACGGAGATGAACAGTCGTTCCAGGCCTTTGGCGCTGTTTAACAGCAGATAGCAGACATAAAATAGCAGACATCAGATAGCAGACAGCAGACGTAAGGATCAGAATTGGAAAGGTAAGAATGGCATGTCTGATACCAGACAACATATGTAGACCCAGATTCACACCAAAGTTAGAATATTCAACGCCAGTGACACGTCTGTGCTGCTGTGTGGAGCCGATAGTTCTAACATCAAGTAACATTCAGATTAAGCTGTTTAAACAAATAGCCAACCACATATCTAACCCGTGGCACTGCAACGCTCTGAAACATGGACTTAAATAAAAAAGATGAAAAGACAAGAAACTTTCCAGATGCCATCTATCGCAGGATGTAAATAGCGCGCTGGACAGAAATAAGGTCAAGCGAACAAGTGCTTAACGGTGTAGGCGCACATGGACAACTAATGACCATATTATACACAAAGATATTTTGTGTTGGCTTGGTCGAAATGTGAGGCGTATAGATCAAATATTGAAAATACTAGAGGGGAAAAACAGAGGGAAAGAATAAGTGGGTGTCCAAGAAACAAGTACATCACACATGCTTGCTTGAACGTAGGGGTATAGACTTATACTGAGCACACGTGACAGTGGCATGATAGGATCAGAAGACTCCAACACCAGTCTCTGGACGGACTACCAGAGGGCAGTGGCATGCCAGGATCAGAAGACTTCAACACCAGTCTCTGGACGGACTACCAGAGGACAGTGGCATGACATGATCAGAAGACTTCAACACTAGTCTCTGGACGGACTAACAGAGGACAGTGGCATGCCAGGATCAGAAGACTCCAACACCAGTCTCTAGACGGACTAACAGAGGACAGTGGCATGCCAGGATCAGAAGACTCCAACACCAGTCTCTGGACGGACTACAAGAGGACAGTGGCATGCCAGGATCAGAAGACTTCAACACCAGTCTCTGGACGGACTACCAGAGGACAGTGGCATGACATGATCAGAAGACTTCAACACCAGTCTCTGGACGGACTACCAGAGGACAGTGGCATGCCAGGATCAGAAGACTCCAACACCAGTCTCTGGACGGACTAACAGAGGACAGTGGCATGCCAGGATCAGAAGACTCCAACACCAGTCTCTGGACGGACTACCAGAGGACAGTGGCATGACATGATCAGACCACACCAACACCAGTTTCAGGACGGACTACCAGAGGACAGTGGCATGACATGATCAGACCAAAGGCGTAAATGGTTGGAAGACTTCAACACCAGATGGATTGCTTTGTTTTGCGTCTTACGGCTCAGTGCACGTCTTCAGCACGTATTTTTTAATTGGTTCTCTTCCCAGAGGTGTACGACCTCGCTCTGCTGGTTCACTAAACCAAACACGTTCAGTTTGTGAGTAGTGCCGCTAGGATCCGAACACATGCACGTTCAGTTTGTGAGTCGTGCCTCTAGGATCCGAACACATGCACGTTCAGTTTGTGAGTCGTGCCTCTAGGATCCGAACACATGCACGTTCAGTTTGTGAGCCGCCGTGTCACTAAACATTACACTTGAACACCCCCCCCCCCGCCCCCCAATATACAATATATTGATGCAGTATTCGTCTCTCCAACTCCCCCCCTCCCCCCCCTTCCCGGCTCTAACTTAATGCTAATATTAAGAAACACAAATGACAAAAAGATGTTTAAGCGGCAGCACCTGCCACGTATGTTCACACCTGTGATGTGAACAGGTATATGAGCAAGCTGAACTATCGAGTGATGGACGTGAACAAAATATGGGCCAGATATCATTTATCAGATTAAAAAACTCCAGGGGTGTCACTGTGCCCAACAAGAGTGAAAATAATATACGAGGTGTGTTCAAATGAAACCGGACCTAACTGCACCAAGTGAACATACGTACGATGCGCATGGTGACGTCACTTCTGATGTAAACAGCACATACCAATCGTCAAGTTTGCAAAATTTCATTATCCTCGCGACTCATAGTTTCATCAGCAGACCGTTGAAAACATGGCTGGGGTGATACGGAATCCGTCCAGAATTGATCAGCAAGCGGTGATTCGGTTTCTAACACATGAAGGATGTCGACCAGTTGACATTCATTGCAGAATGCAGACAGAGTATGGTGACAAAAGTGTGGCGAACGTAAGCTCCGGCGACGGTCCACCCGAATTGCTGCATTTATTTTGGCGTTGTCATCTTCTGACGCAACAATATGCGACTAATCTAATCTCGGAAGATCTTTCGTTAATTCACGTCCTTCTTTAAACATCGTTGTCCGGATCTTCACTGCTGTCTTCGACACCCTAACCAGAAGCCACAAAAATGGACTTCCCAACAACCATAGACAAGCTACACCAGATCTTCAGAATAGGAACTGGAACAAGAGACCGTTCTAAAAATATGGAGAGAGAATCAACTAATCAAATTGCCATGGAAAGGAAATATGGGCCGCTTCCGGCAGCTTGCGAGGAATAACACTCCTGGCAGTGAGTGGACAAGTGCTGACCTAGATAATGCTTGGTCGTATAATAACACTCCTGGCAGTGAGTGGACAAGTGCTGACCTAGATAATGGTTGGTCGTATAACACTCCTGGCAGTGAGTGGACAAGTGCTGACCTAGATAATGCTTGGTCGTATAATAACACTCCTGGCAGTGAGTGGACAAGTGCTGACCTAGATAATGGTTGGTCGTATAACACTCCTGGCAGTGAGTGGACAAGTGCTGACCTAGATAATACTTGGTCGTATAATACTCCTGGCAGTGAGTGGACAAGTTCTGACCTCGATAATGCTTGGTGGTATAAAATATGTTTTAGGATGGCATACGGAGAGACAAGAAGGCATGATTCTGAGCAGGAAGAGTCGAGTAGACATGATTGAGAGCAAGAAGAGTCGAGTAGACATGATTCCGAGTAAGAAGATCGTGCACAGATCAAATAGCAAAGCTCAGAATTGTTATAGAACAATCTAGCGAGTGGCAGACACCTCTATATATGACAATCTAGCGAGTGGCAGACACCTCTATATATGACAATCTAGCGAGTGGCAGACACCTCTATATATGAATTTTTGGAGTTTAGAAAAGGAATTTGATATTATAAACCGAACAGCAATTTGAAAAATATTGAAGCATTGTGGGATACCAGACAGCTTTGTAAGGATTATACAAACTTTCCTTGAAGAGGCCACATGTAGAATAATCTACACCACAAACACATATTGTCAGACCCATTTACCGTTCAAACGGGTCTGACAAAGATGCCTGCTATCTCCAACAGGGCAGGAGTAAACTATCTCCAACAACCCTGACAATGGTCATAGACTGTGAGATGATCCAAACAAAATCTGGTAGAAATACAGAAATACAGTAGACATTTGATCAGCAGATGGAAGACACCGATTTTACAATTGATATTTGAATGATGTGGCACAGGAAGCAGGACATACAAGGAAAGTTGGACAGACTAACATATAAAGCAGTGACCGTGGCATTGCGGATTAACGTGAACAAAACAAAGAAAATGAGAATAAATAAGAAAGAGGCCACCTTAAGATTAATTGCAGAAGTGCAAAGATTGCTTATCTGGAAAGTCAAGCTGAGAAAGAAACCAAGATGTTAGCGCCAGGATTAACAAGGTCAGGTCTGCTTTCAACTCGCATTGGCTAATACAGAACTCGGTACCATCCTCCATGGGTAATAAGATTAGGCTGGTTAACACAAATGTTAAGTCTGTCCACTTATATGGCTCTGCGACATGGCATGTGACTAAGGGTGCTCTGTGACATGAAATGTGACTAAGGGTGCTCTGCGATATTGCATGTGACTAAGGGTGCTCTGTGACATGAAATGTGACTAAGGGTGCTCTGCGATTTTGCATGTGACTAAGGGTGCTCTGTGACATGAAATGTGACTAAGGGTGCTCTGTGACATGAAATGTGACTAGGGGGGCTCTGCGATATTGCATGTGACTAAGGGTGCTCTGTGACATGAAATGTGACTAAGGGTGCTCTGCGACATGGCATGTGACTAAGGGTGCTCTGCGACATGGCATGTGACTAAGGGTGCTCTGCGACATGGCATGTGACTAAGGGCATCATATCCAAACTGCAGACCTACATTAACAAGCGCCTTCGTCACATGCTTCTTGTTAGATGGCCAGGTGTGATGGCAGACATAGATCTGTGGGGGAGGACATGGCAACAACCAACACAGCGGGAGATTGGGGAGAGGAAGTGGAGATGGATAGGGCCCATTATCTGAAAGAAGCTGGACATCATAATCAAACATTCGCTGGGTTGGAACGTACAGGGAATGGGAGGAGTAGGAGAACAGAGAAACACATGACAAAAGCCAAGAAACACATGACAAAAGCCAAGAAACACATGACAAAAGCCAAGAAACACATGACAAAAGCCAAGAAACACATGACAAAAGCCAAGAAACACATGACAAAAGCCAAGAAACACATGACCACGGCAAAGAAACACATGACGACAGCCAAGAAACACATGGCTACAGCCAAGAAACACATGACAAAAGCCAAGAAACACATGACCACGGCCACGAAACACATGACGACAGCCAAGAAACACATGGCTACAGCCAAGAAACACATGACAAAAGCCAAGAAACACATGACCACGGCCAAGAAACACATGACGACAGCCAAGAAACACATGGCTACAGCCAAGAAACACATGACAAAAGCCAAGAAACACATGACCACGGCAAAGAAACACATGACAAAAGCCAAGAAACACATGACCACGGCAAAGAAACACATGACGAAAGCCAAGAAACACATGACCACGGCGAAGAAACACATGACGAAAGCCAAGAAACACATGACCACGGCAAAGAAACACATGACGAAAGCCAAGAAACACATGACCACGGCAAAGAAACACATGACGACAGCCAAGAAACACATGACCACGGCAAAGAAACACATGACGAAAGCCAAGAAACATTTGACCACGGCAAAGAAACACATGACGACAGCCAAGAAACACATGGCCCCGGCAAAGAAACACATGACGAAAGCCAAGAAACACATGACTACAGCCAAGAACCACACATGGCTACAGCCAAGAAACACATGACTACAGCCAAGAAACACATGACTACAGCCAAGAAACACATGACTACAGCCAAGAAACACATGACTACAGCCAAGAAACACATGACTACGGCAAAGAAACACATGACGACAGCCAAGAAACACATGACCACGGCAAAGAAACACATGACGACAGCCAAGGAACACATGACCTCGGCAAAGAAACACATGACGAAAGCCAAGAAACACATGACTACGGCCAAGAAACACATGACGACAGCCAAGAAACACATGACCTCGGCAAAGAAACACATGACGAAAGCCAGGAAACACACGACGAAGGCCAAGAAACACATGACGGCCATGAAACACATGACGACGGCCAAGAAACACACGACGGAGAGAAAGTCAGTTCAGTGAGGGTTTCGTGGGCAGAACTCAAGAAGAAGGAAAGTGCTCCAGGGGGAACAAGGCTGATAAAAGATGATGATGATGGCATACATTAGCAGTTTTTCTGGTATTTCAAACACACATTTGAGGAAGCCAACACTTCTGGGACCTGGGGATACATTGAACGTTCGTGTCCCGCCCACTTGAGCGGTAATTACGTCTCTGGACAAATTATATTATTACTCACACAAACGCATGCAAGCACACGCACACACACAGCTATATATATATATATATATATATATATATATATATATATATATATATATATATATATATATATATATATATATATATATATATATATTTATATATCTTACCGTCAGACCGCCCTTCTATAACCTACTCATGCATCTATATGTCTGCTCTTTCATTCATTTGTTCATTACCGTGTGCATGCCATTACTGGCCATGTTTGTCTATTATTACTATATCCGTAAACATTTGCATGGGTAAAAGCTATTGTGACGTTCACAGCTTTAAGATTAGGCTATTTCGTCTCTCCCAACACTTACCCTATACCATCAGTACTTGGTTAGTAACTGACAGTTTGTGCCAGGCAAATAACGCCATACACGAGCAGCACTGGGCAGTAAAGAGAGCTAACGCTGCTTGTAGACAATGGAGACACGCTGGTTCTTCTTCTCCTTCTTCTTCTTCGTTCGTTCTCAATCTCCCACTACTAAACTCTGAAAGGGTTTAAGTAGCAGAATGTAGTCTAGAGAACGGAATGCGTTGTGTCGTAGTTTACAGCTTGGCTGCGATATTTGCACCTTTCGGTCCAACACATCCGACTTCAGCAAGCATTTTTTGAGTACCGGGTTAGCATTCTCCTTAGCCAGTCTGCCCTGTTGCAGCCTGTTATCTAGGATCACCACGTGGAGTTGTAAAAGGGTCTTAGCAGCTATGGTTCGCTGACCACTGCAGCATCTTGATCCCAAACGCTGGTTCGAGAGGATGCAATGAGGAAACATTGACAGCTTGAAACATTCACACGCCTAGCGACCGAACAAGAGGACGCATTGAAGAAACATTGACAGCTTGAAACATTGACACGCCTAGAGACAGAACAAGAGGACGCATTGAAGAAACATTGACAGCTTGAAACATTGACACGCCTAGCGACAAAACTATAATGTCGAAGATAGGGCTCTCAGCTGGTGTTTCGCCAAGCCTTAGTGGATTAACTAGTTAACCCTTTCCACCATAGGCCAGAATGTACCCCCCCCCCACCCCCACCCCACCCCCCAGATTGTCTGACTCAACAGGTGCCTTCCAAAAAATATGAATATAATATTGCAAATGGTATGTATATTTTTATCGATATCTGTGCATAAAGATGTACTCGGATTAGTGTTCTAATGTTTGATACATTTAATAACAATATCAAATCGTGATGGATTTTAAGGCTGTCAGAAAATATTCACAACTAATTACGTAACAGGCTAAACTGAAACCCAGCGACCTTACAACTCATACTTTTGAGAGTGGTTTGAAAAGGAGGGGGCGGGGGGAGATTCATCACTGGTTGAGGGCCACTGCTCTAGAGGACCGTAAGATGTCATTCAGAGGTCCACGGGAAGCATATAGAGGGTCCGTTCCGCGGGAGGTCGTGAGTGAATCAAATACAAGTCATTTACATTCAACTAAACACTTAACTGGCAGTTATGTACATAGGCCGAGCAGCCCAAGCCCCAGCCCTGTATGTCAGTTATGTAGCGACCTAGTAGCCCCAGGCCTGTATGTCAGTGCCCTATCAACATTGCATACAAACTATAATGACGTAATTCAATAAAACCCACCCAAACGTCATAGGCAAGTGTTACGTCCACTGACCACCGTCCACTGACCACCGACCACTGACCACCGTCCACTGTCCACTGACCACCGACAACTATCCACTGACTACTGTCCACCGACCACTGACCACCAACAACTATCCACTGACCAGTGCCCATCGACAACTATCCACTGACCCCTGCCCACCGACAACTATCCACTGACAACTGTCCACTGACCACTATCCACTGTCCACCGACCACTGACAACTATCCACTGACCACTGTCCACTATCCACTGACCACTGTCCACCGACAACTATCCAATGACCACTGTCCACTATCCCCCGACCACCTTCCACTATCCACGGACCACCTTCCACTGTCCACCGACCACCGACCACTGTCCACCGACCACTGTCCACCAACCACTGTATATTGACCACTGACCAGTCTACTGACCACCGACCACTGTCCACCGACCACTGACCACCGACCACTGTCTACTGACTGATCTTGTCAAACTTCTCACGGTTACTGACGCCATCATCTGTATGTAGAGATTCTCAGAAGCCAAACACATATTTCATATGGAGAGGTTCCCTGAAACCAGACAGGAGATGTTCCCCGAAACCAGACAGGAGATGTTCCCTGAAACCAGACAGGAGATGTTACCCGAAACCAGACAGGAGATGTTCCCCGAAACCAGACAGGAGATGTTCCCCGAAACCAGACAAGAGATGTTCCCTGAAACCAGACAGGAGATGTTCCCCGAAACCAGACAGGAGATGTTCCCTGAAACCAGACAGGAGAGGTTCCCTGAAACCAGACAGGAGAGGTTCCCTAAAACCAGACCCATATTTCAAGTTATCCTCTATGATAACATGAAGGAGAAAGACTGGTGCAGCATGTCATACGACTGACATTACAGCTACTGATAAACTGACATTACAGCTACTGATAAACTGACATTACAGCTACTGATAAACTGACATTACAGTTACTGATAAACTGACATTACAGCTACTGATAAACTGACATTACAGCTACTGATAAACTGACATTACAACTACTGATAAAAACTGAAATTACAACTACTGATAAACTGACATTACAGCTACTGATAAACTGACATTACAGTTACTGATAAACTGACATTACAGCTACTGATAAACTGACATTACAGCTACTGATAAACTGACATTACAACTACTGATAAAAACTGAAATTACAACTACTGATAAACTGACATTACAGCTACTGATAAACTGGCATTACAGCTACTCATAAAAACTGAAATTACAACTACTGATAAACTGACATTACAGATACTGATAAACTGACATTACAACTACTGATAAATGTTAACAAGTATGTTTAGCTTTGTTTGTCTTATTCTAAATGCGTGTACCAACTCCTTCGATGTGTCTTCTTCTTCTTATAGCGAAGCCTAGGGGGATTTGGTCAATATGTTTCACCTGGCCCTGATGTGCGGTCAATATGTTGGTTAATGTCCCTCTTTGCTCCCAATTGAGGCAGTAAAGACACACACGCACACACACACATACTCTCTCACACACACATACTCTCTCTCTCTCTCTCTCAATCACACACACACACACTCTCTCTCTCACGCATACTCTCTCTCACATACATACTCTCTCTCTCTCACACACATATTCTCTCTCTCACACACATACTCTCTCTCTCACGCATACTCTCTCTCATACACACACTCTCTCTCTCTCACACATACTCTCTCTCACATACACACATACTCTCTCTCATACACAAACACACACTTTCTCTCTCACACATACTCTATATCTCTCACACACACACATACTCTCTCTCTCCCTCTCTCTCTCTCACACATATACTCTCTCTCAGACACACACACACACAGACACTCTCTCCCTCCCTCCCTCACACACACACACAGACACTTTCTCCCTCCCTCCCTCACACACACACACAGACACTCTCTCCCTCCCTCCCTCACACACACAGACACTCTCTCCCTCCCTCCCTCACACACACAGACACTCTCTCCCTCCCTCCCTCACACACACACTCATGTAATGCTGTTAACAAACATGGGCATCATGAACTACAGCAGACACTGACCATTATCACGATAAAATGGTCAAGGCTGTCACATAGCAAACACCGTTGTCGAGGATGAAGTGTTGAAGACTTCATTGTGTGAGGTCTCATCTTCTCATGAAGTGGGTTGGCCAGTTCCCTTCCCTTTCCTAACTTTAAGCCAGGTACCCATTAAGTCAGATGACGTGTTGATAACGGGGGTAGAATCTTGGACCGTTGTCGATGAGACACCAGGGCTCTACCATCACACAACACAAAAGCTCCTATCACGATAAACCAGGAAAAAAATCCACCATAAACAGGCAGACAACGACTGGCTATCCCTGGATGAACAGACCAAGAAAGTGCTGCTTCGTCCACACAAACAGGAGTGAGAGAAGAATGTACATACCTGAGATACATGTCGAGCGGGTCCCAGGTACACCAGATCCCAGAATAAACTCCTCCAAATAGAATGATATCCTCAACAGAAAAGCGCACCTCGTTCAAGCTCCTCAATATAGAGAAGCTGGGAAACTCGACCCGTGTAGTCCACTCCTTGCTTCTGACGACAGAACACTGCTGCTTACAGTTGATGCACCAAACACACGCACGGTGGAAGTCAATGCAGCACAGCCGCTGCCCAAATATTTGGCATTGTCCATTTGTAAGGTCAGGTCACGTGCATTAAATGATAGCGGTATCACAGGCAGACATGTAATAAGGTCGACCCCGCCAATAAACGAAACTAGCATGTAAAGTCTGATATGTGCAGTTCCAGACAAGAGCTAGACAGCCATGAAGATTCAATCGACAAGGCCAGCCAACCTGTTAAACTACTATAACAGAGAATGATTTTAAATATTGTCAACAAAAACTATCAAGTAATGGCGAACTCGTCCTTATTCGGAAACACGAATACTTCACTTGGTAATCGACTATGGTACTCATGAATAATTGAACAAGAACATAAGACGACCAATTCGGACATTTCTGGATGTGGTTTTGCAGGTAATCATTTCATACAAAAGTCATTGACTCTTCAACATTGTTTCAGGTAGCCGGTGTTTATTTGTATACCCCAGGGCGTGCTGTGAAAGGTGGACTAGAATCATTCTAGCTGTAGTGTCGTGCAAAGCTTCTCAGCAGGCTGACAACTACGGGGATCAATTCGTCCAGACCCACCTCGGTAGACAGGCTGCTGTAACACAGGATGTTCCTATGTACACGTGAGGGGATCTTGGACAGTATGTTTCACCTGACTGTGACAAGGTAAGGTCTTGGACAGTATGTTCACCTGACTGTGACAAGGTGGGGCCTTGGACAGTATGTTCACCTGACTGTGACATAAAGTGGGGTCTTGGACAGTATGTTTCACCTGACTGTGACGTAAAGTGGGGTCTTGGACAGTATGTTCACCTGACTGTGACGTAAAGTGGGGTCTTGGACGGTATGTTCACCTGACTGTGACGTAAATTGGGGTCTTAGACAGTATGCTTCACCTGACTGTGACGAGGTGGGGTCTTGGACAGTATGTTTCATCTGACTGTGACGAGGTGGGGTCTTGGGCAGTATGTTTCACCTGACTGTGACGAGGTGGGGTCTTGGGCAGTATGTTTCACCTGACTGTGACGAGGTGGGGTCTTGGGCAGTATGTTTCATCTGACTGTGACGATGTGGGGTCTTGGGCAGTATGTTTCACCTGACTGTGACGAGGTGGGGTCTTGGGCAGTATGTTTCACCTGACTGTGACGAGATGGGGTCTTGGACAGTATGTTTCACCTGACTGTGACGAGGTGGGGTCTTGGACAGTATGTTTCACCTGACTGTAACGAGGTGGGGTCTTGGATGTTCTCCAGCACAGAATGATGTCGACCCCACGTTACCAAAGATGTCAACCCCAGACCAGATAGCCCCCTAATTCACTCAGCAATTGACATCAACAAACGAGCGACACTTCCTAGGAAAGACAAGCGACTACTATCTAACAAACAGCTCAACAACTATTACATCCCAAAGTGCCCCACCCCCTAATAACACAAATGAAACGTCTATAAATTGAACCCGAACATGAGAAGATATAAATAAGAGTAGTTTCGTTTCGGTAATATTTGCTTATACTTGTACTACAGTAAACGGTTCACAGTCGAGGCGAAAAAGAGGCGGGTTGGATCTACAGTTTCAACAAACCTGTTGTAAACGGGGTATTTGGAGTAGGACAGGCGAGACAGCCTCACACCACAAAAACAAAACAAAACGGGTCATTCGGTTTGCGAAATATTTTCACTTCTCCTCCTCCTTCTTCTTCTTCTTCTTCTTCTTCTTCTTCTTCTTCTTCTTCTTCTTCTTCTTCTTCTTCTTCTTCTTCTTCTCCTCCTCCTGCACTAACTATATTCTCACTTCCAAGAAATTAACCATAACACTACTTGAAATTAAAACACAACAGTGAAACTTTATTTCTATACATTCACAACAGACTCTCCAATCTTCACTCAAAACAAAACCTGTCTGGCTGTTAGGAATATGAACTAAAACTAAACTAAAATAAACTTTATTAGGAATTACAGCTTCATAGAAAAAACAGTCACTTGATAAACGAAAAGTTACTTGATAGTCAAACTATCACTTGATAAACGAACAGTTACTTGATAGTCGAACTATAACTTGATAGTCGAACTATAACTTGATAAACGAACAGTTACTTGATAGTCGAACTATAACTTGATAAACGAACAGTTACTTGATAGTCAAACTATAACTTGATAAACGAACAGTTACTTGATAGTCGAACTATAACTTGATAAACAAACAGTTACTTGATAGTCGAACTGTAACTTGATAAACGAACAGTTACTTGATAGTCGAACTGTAACTTGATAAACGAACAGTTACTTGATCGTCGAACTGTAATTTCATAGACGAACCGTAATGTGGATTGCCACATGATGGAAGATTCGTTTCTATTCTGCAACCCATGAGATTTCGTCCGTGGTCCTATTCTCCTCGTCGACGGTGCCTTGTAGTGATCGTTGAAGAGCTGGGTCGCTGTGCTAGTCGAATATCATTCTAGTTAGACGCTGGATTTTCATCCGCAATGCAAATAAATAGTATCTAAGATGACTAACTCGTGTGTGATCCTCGTGACGCACTACTATATCTGGTTCTACCACCTGCTATTGCCAAACATCAATTTCATGACTATTTACCTCTCACTGATACATCTGGACTCACGTGGTGAAAGATTGTCTGTCAAAATCTCTTTCTCTCTCTGGGCTCAAAAAATATATCTGCTTTCTCTTCCCCGTTATCAAGACGGTCTTGTTCTCGTTGCTCGCTGTCGACTGATGACTTGTTCCTCCGCTGTTTGCTCTGCAATCTCTTTCTCGATTTATCTCTCCGATCTTCGCTGTGGAAACTGACGACTTGTTTCTCCCATTTTCGCTCTGCAATTTCTCAATGATTCGGGCTCCCCTAGCTAGCTATATCCGCCGCTTTTTTTCCTCCAGATCTCGTACCTAGGTTTTCTCCTCGAGATTTTATAAAAACCAGTTAATAACATTCGTCACTACTGATCATGCTGGAACAGGCGTCTAAACTTCTAGGTGCTATGCAAGGTTACATAGTTTTTAACACCTGCGTGACTTGGAAACCAACGCTATGCATTCCAAGCATTCCGATGTCCAGATTTGAGTACATCTGTACTGGCTAGCTTTGTTAGTTTTAATTCTATAAGAAACAACTGAATAGCTACAGACTATCAATGCTCCCACCCTTTCTAACTTTAATAAAACATGTCTAAAATCGTATCACTAATAAAATATACACATCTAAGATGTTACTTCTGGCTGCTGTCAGCTCATTCGCTGTGCTCCACCGCCGGCCACATTTGCACGTACTAAAATGAAGATTACAACAATTATGAAATATGCAGTCCACCAGGCGCCGCGGTACAAGATAAGCCAACACATAAACGACCATGCACAATCCGGAATAGAATATGGTATTTGTAAACAGGAAGATTCTTATGGGAAATATTGCAAGCAATAAGTTGGGTACGAGGAAGCGTGGTCTGGGAGATGTACGTCCATTTCCCAATACCATCATCATGTAGCATGTCCTTTGTAGAACGTCGCTCCCATCACAGTCTGTCTGAAAGAAACTCGTTCCCTTGCCAAAACACCAGCTTCCGCCACTGTCATACTCAGGCACTCCTGGATATCTTGGTGCCGTCGTCTTCTTGGTCTACCCCTTCCTCTTTTGCCTGGTACCATACCTTCCATCACCGTCCTCTCAAGACCGTTGTGTCTCTTCATGTGACCAACGTATTTGCATTTTCTAGCCAAAATGGAATTGATAAACCAGTTCTCCTCTATGCTCAGCTCTTGCTGAATGTCTACATTTGTTCTTTTCTCTGTCCAGGGTATTCTGAGGATCTTTCTGTAACATTTTGACTCGAAGGATTTGATTCTTTGTCTAGAAGTTTTTGTAATCGTCCATTTCACGATCCCAACGCACCGAATTCGAATCCCACCGTTTCTTTTGTCAACTACATATTTTGTTTCTTGGTGCCATCTTTCCTCCGCGCACGGAAAGTAATGGCAACCTAGCGTACCGTTGGGGAGCCGCGTAAATATTTTTGTCAGATCTCAATGGTTCACGGGTCGACCCAGCCTTAAATGGATACCGGTTCAGTCCAGGAAGTAAAGGCAGCCGGCGTGATGCTGACCACATCATCCACTAGGTGATCAAATCAATCAGAAAGCCACCAACAGAAGATAAGGATGATCAAATCAATCAGAAAGCCACCAACAGAAGATAAGGATGATCAAATCAATCAGAAAGCCACCAACAGTAACACCAGACGATTACCATAACATGAACAGACAAGAGCAAACTGTTGTGTTGCGCCTTAGAACAATACACAACCGACTCCGCAGCCACATGTACACAAAAATGAAGATTGGCAACTCAGCCATGTGTACATGCGGACAGGCGGCCCCAGACAGCAGAGCACATACTACAAAACTGCCCCGAATATGATATACAGAGAAAATCTCACTGGCCCATAGAAACAACACTGGAAGAGAAACTTTATGGACATGTATGTGAACTACAAAAGACAGTGAAGTTTATACAAGAGACAACATTGCAGATATAGACAATATTTTAAAGCGAACGAAAAAAGAAGAAGAATCCACTAGGTGCAGTTGGTTACAAAATAATATGGGCCTAACACCATATTTCCTATTCGCCGAATGACAGGATCTTGACTTACTACTACCGCACTACACATCTTGCACTAAACTGATAACAGTCAAATAGGTTGGATATTCTAAGAAGCGACTCTCTGCAAAGCATATGCTACTGACATAGTTTAAATATAAACATTACCGCAAACTACATTAAAACTCGAAACCAATGAAAGAGAAATCATGTTGAAATACACATTTGACAATAGACAAATCACAGACGATGATCGACCGTTCGATCAACTATATACCATTGTTATCGATGACCACACGAAACGGAAACAGCGATTGGAACACGAGGCAACTGAGTCTAGTGAGAAGATAAACAGACAGCTGGAAATTAATTCAGAAAAGCAATAAGCCGAATTTCCCCATTTGGAGTTTCTCCAAGTACACGTGAACAGTTCAATATTTTTACATTTTGTTTTAATTTTACGTGTTTGCCTCATTAGTTTCTACTAGCGGAGGCGCGCCTATTCCACCCCAGACCGCAGTCGATTGGGCGATATTAAGACGCATAAACCAGTGCTTGGATGTATGTGGGCATCTGTATGTAGCTATGCTAGGTTTGTGCGCCCTCATAAGCCAGCCCAACCAAAGTGCAATGGAAGGGCCTCACCATGAGGGCGCGTGTGAAAGTTGTGTAAGAGTGTGACTAGGACAGAGTCAAATGAAACAGAGTGAGGTGAGGAGAGAGAGAAGGGAAGAGTGGCCCCCAGAGTAGATTTCCACAGCCCCTAGCACAGAGCCACAGTGACAGACACAGTTCAATATTTGTCAAATGTACAAATATATACTACGCCACGCTGTCACGCGTGTCACTGGTGTACATTTGATTTCTAACACTTTCCACAGAAAGGGTCTCTCCGTTTCTGAAACACTAGCTTGTATTATAGAGAACAGTTGAAGAACGTAGAGGTCCCACGATACAGCACAGCTAACTCACACTGACGAAACCGAACGTAGAGGTCCCACGATACAGCACAGCTAACTCACACTGACGAAACCGAACGTAGAGGTCCCACGATACAGCACAGCTAACTCACACTGACGAAACCGAACGTAGAGGTCCCACGATACAGCACAGCTAACTCACACTGACGAAACCGAACGTAGAGGTCCCACGATACAGCACAGCTAACTCACACTGACGAAACCGAACGTAGAGGTCCAACGATACAGCACAGCTACTTTCACACTGACGAAACCGAACGTAGAGGTCCCACGATGCAGCACAGCTACTTTCACACTGACGAAACCGAACTTAGAGGTCCAACGATACAGTACAGCTACTTTCACACTGACGAAACCGAACGTAGAGGTCCAACGATACAGTACAGCTACTTTCACACTGACGAAACCGAACGTAGAGGTCCCACGATACAGCACAGCTACTTTCACACTGACGAAACCGACGCTCAACAAAATACCGGGAGATTTCAATGGCCCGGTTACACTGTTTCAGAAACATTACCTGGAACTACAGTGTTTCTCAAAGCGAGGTCCCGGTCGTCAAAATGATTGTCAACGACAGGTAGTCCCCGGCTGTCCAAACGACCAAACGAACAATTGATCTGCGACCTCTAAAATGGTGCTCTGCGACCGTCCAGTGGTCGTCTGCGACCATACCATACAATATGTAATATGTGCACACTTAATTTGTCCAAAGGATAGCTCGCGGACATCTAACAGGTGGCTCGCGGATATCTGACAGGTGGTTCGCGGACATCTAACAGGTGGCTCGCGGATATCTGACAGGTGGCTCGCGGACATCTGACAGGTGGTTCGCGGACATCTAACAGGTGGCTCGCGGACATCTAACAGGTGGCTCGCGGACATCTGACAGGTAGCTCGCGGACATCTGACAGGTGGCTCTCGGACATCTGACAGGTGGCTTGCGGACATCTAATAGGTGGCTCTCGGACATCTGACAGGTGGCTCGCGGACATCTAACAGGTGGCTCGCAAACATTTAACAGGTGGCTCGTGATAAATCAACATGCGGCTCGCTCATACATAATTAATTCGTTGCGCCTGACAACAAAATTACTTAGGCCGAAAATAATGTTAGGCTGTAACAACGAATTCTTTTTTCAAGTAGTCCAGACATGGGCTATGTATGACTTCACTTTCATTACACCCCTCTCGCAAGGACTTCACTTTCATTCCATCACTCTCGCAAGGACTTCACTTTCATTCCATCACTCTCGCAAGGGCTTCACTTTCATACCATCCCTCTCGCAAGGACTTCACTTTCATTCCATCACTCTCGCAAGGACTTCACTTTCATTCCATCACTCTCGCAAGGACTTCACTTTCATTCCATCACTCTCGCAAGGACTTCACTTTCATTCCATCACTCTCGCAAGGACTTCACTTTCATTCCATCACTCTCGCAAGGGCTTCACTTTCACACCATCCCTCTCGCTATGACGTCACAACTTCACTTTCACACCATCCCTCTCGCTATGACGTCACAACTTCACTTTCATACCATCCCTCGAGAAGAAACAGGAGGAGAAGAAGGAGAAGAAGAAGAAAAAGAAGAAGAAGAAAAAAGAAGAATAAACAGGGAAAGAAGAGTAAGAAGAAGAAAAAAAGAAGAAGAAGAAGAAAAAAGAAGAAGAAAAAGAAAAATAAGAAGAAGAACCATTACAACATATCACAAAACATGACGTATTTTGTAAAATTTGTTTAGAACTGGTGGTAGTTCGAGCTTCAGTCATCCGAGCGGTACTCTGGGTGGAGAGGGCAGGGCCACTGTAACCTTCCGCGCATGTCGTAAACGGTATCTCATGAAGGTGTCAGTCATCTATCATGTCAAGTCATTGATTATGAAACCGTTACTGCAAGTGCTCAGTTACAGGCTCCCTGCAAGTAGCCAGCCGTAGTGAAGCGCGAGTAGAAGACGCGACGAGCTTTGACAGTCAGTGAAGAGGTCTGTGTTTGTGAGAAACACTGCAACTGCCAGCTGAAATACTAGGAAATAGCACGAAGTCCAGGACTAGAATACAAGATAAGGAAACAGCTGACACAAGGTCATGGCTAACATCAGTGCTGCATTGAAACTAGGTCACTTCACATCCTCGCTTTCAATTGTTATTTCCTTTGAGCGAGTCATCGTTGCCAACTCAACCGAGATATTTTCAGCGAGAAATTCCTTCCAAAATGGCTCAAATCGGCTAGATATGTCAACATTTGCTGTACATTTGTGGTTACAGAAAGTGCTACATTTTAAAATGATCACCGCAGGCAGGTCAGCCATTGCCTCGACAGTTATAAGATAAGTTAGTTGGCAGACGAAACGAGGGCTTGAGGGAGTCTGATCGCCAGAAGAGGTCAACAATTGCCTCGACAGTTATAAGATAAGTTAGTTGGCAGACGAAACGAGGGCTTGAGGGAGTCTGATCGCCAGAAGCAGGACAATTGAACAGATTGCTACCCCACATGAAAGTAGGTAGACCGACCCTCTCTCCCACCCCAGCTACCCCACATGAAAGTAGGTAGACCGACCTTCTCCAGCTACCCTACATGAAAGTAGGTAGACCGACCCACCACAGCTACCCCACATGAAAGTAGGTAGACCGACCCACCCCAGCTACCCCACAAGAAAGTAGGTAGACCGTCTCTCCCACCCCAGCTCTGAAGTGCTTATATGGTGTCTGCCTACTTGCCTAGAGACAAACAATTACCCTGGGAAGTGTTCAGAAATAGAATGATAATCAGTTATTGCTGCCTTGATGTTTGTTTTGAAAGAACGTGATGCATTTGATACTTATGTCTTATGTCGATGGCAGAGAAAGTCTGTTATTTCTTCTGTTATTCCTAGATCATATGTGTGCTATTTCTTCTGTTATTCCTAGATCATATTTGTGTTATTTCTTCTGTTATTCCTAGATCATATTTGTGCTATTTCTTCTGTTATTCCTAGATCATATTTGTGCTATTTCTTCTGTTATTCCTAGATCATATTTGTGTTATTTCTTCTGTTATTCCTAGATCATATTTGTGCTATTTCTTCTGTTATTCCTAGATCATATTTGTGCTATTTCTTCTGTTATTCCTAGATCATATTTGTGCTATTTCTTCTGTTATTCCTAGATCATATTTGTGTTATTTCTTCTGTTATTCCTAGATCATATTTGTGCTATTTCTTCTGTTATTCCTAGATCATATTTGTGCTATTTCTTCTGTTATTCTCAGATCATATTTGTGCTATTTCTAATGTTATTCCTAGATCATATTTGTGCTATTTCTTCTGTTATTCCTAGATCATATTTGTGCTATTTCTTCTGTTATTCTCAGATCATATTTGTGCTATTTCTTCTGTTATTCCTAGAACATATTTGTGCTATTTCTTCTGTTATTCCTAGATCATATTTGTGCTATTTCTTCTATTATTCCTAGATCATATTTGTGTTATTTCTTCTGTTATTCCTAGATCATATTTGTGCTATTTCTTCTGTTATTCCTAGATCATATTTGTGCTATTTCTTCTGATGCTTTCTTACAAATAAAGAAATTTATTAGCTTTTGGCTACGGTTTTAAGCGAGGTACGATTTACCTAGGAGATAAAGAGAGAGAGAGAGAGAGAGAGAGAGAGAGAGTGAAAGACAGAGAGAGAGAGAGAGAGAGAGAGGTTAGACGGAGCTGTCATTCACCTAATACTAAATTCTTTCAGTGTGGGAGTAGTACTATCCTGGACCATGTCACACACACACAGTACCTTCTACCCTAGAATAATTAGCAAGCCGTGTTTGTCGCTCGTCACACACGACACTCCTCGCCCTATCCGGGGGCATACTATTATCAAAGCAATAACAGGACACATGTGAAGAATGAGATTATGTAGGAAAACATAACTAATGACTGGGGGAAACATAACTAATGACTGGGGGAAACATAACTAATGACTGGGGGAAACATAACTAATGACGGGGGGAAACATAACTAATCACTGGGGGAAACATAACTTATGACTATGGGGGAAACATAACTAATGACTGGGGGAAACATAACTAATGACTGGGGGAAACATAACTAATGACAGGGGGAAACATAACTAATGACAGGGGGAAACATAACTAATGACTGGGGGAAACATAACTAATGACTGGGGGAAACATAACTAATCACTGGGGGAAACATAACTTATGACTATGGGGGAAACATAACTTATGACTATGGGGGAAACCTAACTTATGACTGGGGGAAACATAACTTATGACTATGGGGGAAACATAACTAATGACTGGGGGAAACATAACTAATCACTGGGGGAAACATAACTAATGACTGGGGGAAACATAACTAATCACTGGGGGAAAATAACTTATGACTATGGGGGAAACATAACTTATGACTATGGGGGAAACATAACTTATGACTGGGGGAAACATAACTTATGACTATGGGGGAAACATAACTAATGACTGGGGGAAACATAACTAATCACTGTGGGAAACATAACTTATGACTGGGGGAAATATAACTTATTACTATGGGGGAAACATAACTAATGACTGCGGGAAACATAACTTATGACTATGGGGGAAACATAACTAATGACTGGGGGAAACATAACTTATGACTATGGGGGAAACATAACTAATCACTGGGGGAAACATACCTTTTGACTATGGGGGAAACATAACTTATGACTATGGGGGAAACATAACTTATGACTATGGGGGAAACATAACTTATGACTATGGGGGAATACAACTTATGATTATGGGGGAATAGAACTTATGACTATGGGGGAATAGAACTTATGACTATGGGGGAATAGAACTTATGACTATGGGGGAATACAACTTATGACTATGGGGGAATAGAACTTATGATTGTGGGGGAATACAACTTATGACTATGGGGGAAATAGAACTTATGACTCTGGGAGAAAAAGAACTTATGATTGTGGGGGAAATAGAACTTACTATGGGGGAATACAACTTATGACTATGGGGGAAACAACTTATGACTGAGAAAAAATACAACTTTTGAGAATCATGTTGCACATGGAGGCGCGCTCTAGCTGGGTGTGAATCATTCACATATTCCGGTAGCAATGTAGAATCTACATGTACGGACATCAAGCACACACAAGAAAAGCGGATCTTTCATTGAATTGGGGAGCAAATGGAAGCACAAAGACATTGTCCAACAACACACGCACTAATGTCAAGTCTGTTCTATTGTATGACTGTGAAACATGGAGAACAAACAACCAAAAAGGTAGAGGACTGTACACAGGCTATAGGACATGGAGAGAGTCTGACAGGCTAGAGGGCATGGAGAGAGTCAGACAGGATAGAGGGCACGGGGAGAGTCAGACAGGATAGAGGGCACGGGGAGAGTCAGACAGGATAGAGGGCACGGGGAGAGTCAGACAGGATAGAGGGCACGGGGAGAGTCAGACAGGATAGAGGGCACGGGGAGAGTCAGACAGGATAGAGAACATGGGGATGTGTTGGGGAGAGCTAGACAGGACAGAGAACATGGGGATGTGTTGGGGAGAGCCAGACAAGATAGAGGACATGGGGATGTGTTGGGGAGAGCCAGACAAGATAGAGGACATGGGGATGTGTTGGGGAGAGCCAGACAAGATAGAGGACATGGGGATGTGTTGGGGAGAGCCAGACAAGATAGAGGACATGGGGATGTGTTGGGGAGAGCCAGACAAGATGGAGGACATGGGGATGTGTTGGCGACAGGCAGACCGAATAGAGGACATAGGGAGAGCCAGCCATGATAGAGGACATAGGGAGAGCCAGACATGATAGAGCACATGGGGATGTGTTAGGGAGAACCAAACATATATCAGTGGAACATGATACGAGAAGAAGGCGCTGTCCTTAGTTAGGACACGCATCAAGTAAATCAGTTGACAGCATTACAAGGAACCAGTTGACAGCATCGCAAGGAACCAGTTGACAGCATAACAAGGAACCAGTTGACAGCATCGCAAGGAACCAGTTGAAAGCATTACAAGGAACCAGTTGACAGCATCGCAAGGAACCAGTTGAAAGCATTACAAGGAACCAGTTGACAGCATCGCAAGGAACCAGTTGACAGCATAACAAGGAACCAGTTGACAGCATCGCAAGGAACCAGTTGAAAGCATTACAAGGAACCAGTTGACAGCATCGCAAGGAACCAGTTGACAGCATAACAAGGAACCAGTTGACAGCATCGCAAGGAACCAGTTGAAAGCATTACAAGGAACCAGTTGACAGCATAACAAGGAACCAGTTGACAGCATAACAAGGAACCAGTTGACAGCATCGCAAGAAACCAGTTGACAGCATCGCAAGAAACCATTTGACAGCATAACAAGGAACCAGTTGACAGCATAACAAGGAACCAGTTGACAGCATCGCAAGGAACCAGTTGACAGCATAACAAGGAACCAGTTGACAGCATCGCAAGGAACCAGTTGAAAGCATTACAAGGAACCAGTTGACAGCATCGCAAGGAACCAGTTGAAAGCATTACAAGGAACCAGTTGACAGCATCGCAAGGAACCAGTTGACAGCATAACAAGGAACCAGTTGACAGCATCGCAAGGAACCAGTTGAAAGCATTACAAGGAACCAGTTGACAGCATAACAAGGAACCAGTTGACAGCATAACAAGGAACCAGTTGACAGCATCGCAAGAAACCATTTGACAGCATAACAAGGAACCAGTTGACAGCATCGCAAGAAACCATTTTACAGCATAACAAGGAACCAGTTGACAGCATCGCAAGAAACCATTTGACAGCATAACAAGGAACCAGTTGACAGCATCGCAAGAAACCATTTGACAGCATAACAAGGAACCAGTTGACAGCATAACAAGGAACCAGTTGACAGCATCGCAAGAAACCATTTGACAGCATAACAAGGAACCATTTGACAGCATAACAAGGAACCAGTTGACAGCATAACAAGGAACCAGTTGACAGCATTGCAAGGCAGTCTCTTTTCTGGAATGAGCAGGACAAGAGAAGTAAGGGCAGATACAAATAAAACACGAAGAAGAGAGTTCGAGACGAACGTAAATAAAACAGAGAGGATATGGAGAGAGTTGGAGCAGACGGTCCATAACAGGGGGACTTCGCATGTATTTGTTGAAGACCCATGCTCCATAGGCAGCTGAAACTGTTTTGACTGAACCAGACGGCGTGTCGACAACAGTTGAATCAGTTTCTGGAGACTACACGTGTGTGTTACCGGGTCCTAAAGTGGAACGCATAATAATAACACTAAAACCCGGCAGGCATGGCTGACATCACAGCTGACAGCAGACAGACACTCACAGCTGACAGCAGACAGCGACTCACAGCTGACAGTAGATAGCACCTCACAGCTGACAATTACTCACAGCTGAAAGCAGAACGCAACTCAGCTGACAGCACACAGCGACTCCCAGCTGACAGTAGGCAGCGACTCACAGCTGACAGCAGACAGCAATCACAGCTGACAGCAGACAGCGACTCACAGTTGACAGAGACTCACAGCTGACAGCAGACAGTGACTCACAGCTGACAACAGACAGCGACTCACAGCTGACAGCAGGCAGCAACTCACAGTTGACAGAGACTCACAGCTGACAGCAGACAGCCACTCACAGCTGATAGCAGATAGCGACTCACAGCTTACAGCGACTCACAGCTGAGAGCAGGCAGCGACTCACAGCTGACAGCAGGCAGCGACTCACAGCTGACAGCGACTCACAGCTGACAGCAGGCAGCGACTCACATCTGACAGCAGGCAGCGACTCACAGCTGACAGCGGCTCACAGCTGACAGCGACTCACAGCTTACAGCAACTCACAGCAGACAGCAGGCAGCGACTCACAGCTTACAGCGACTCACAGCTTACAGCGACTCACAGCTGATAGCAGACAGCGACTCACAGCTGACAGCAGGCAGCAACTCACAGTTGACAGAGACTCACAGCTGACAGCAGACAGCGACTCACAGCTGATAGCAAACAGCAACTCACAGCTGATAGCAGACAGCGACTCACAGCTGATAGCAGACAGCGACTCACAGCTCACAGTGACTCACAGCTGATAGCAGACAGCGACTCACAGCTGGCTGCTTGCATCAAGGTTATCGAATCAGAGCTGACCAAAACCATATTTCACCTCAAAGTGACGGTCCTGGAAACAGGCTGCACTAGTATAGTCTGACTAGAAGAACACGGATGACTGGGAAGGCAGACCAGGTACCAATAAAAACAATATACAAAATGTGTTGGGCCAAAAATCGCAGATATCACAGCCTCGCTCTAAACTAGGACATAAGGTCACAACGTCTTTTTTTTAAACGAACAACAAGACTCCACAACGAGATTGTAATTAGACAGCTAAGAACAACAATTTGAAACACTCCACTCCCACCAATTCCAAACACTCCACTCCCACAACTGTAAACACTCCACTCTCACAACTGTAAACACTCCACTCCCACAACTGTAAACACTCCACTCTCACAACTGTAAACACTCCACTCCCACAACTGTAAACACTCAACTCCCACCAATTCCAAACACTCCACTCCCACAACTGTAAACACTCCACTCCCACCAATTCCAAACACTCCACTCCCACAACTGTAAACACTCCACTCTCACCAAATGTAAACACTCCACTCTCACCAAATGTAAACACTCCACTCCCACAACTGTAAACACTCCACTCTCACCAAATGTAAACACTCCACTCCCACAACTGTAAACACTCCACATTCATCAAATGTAAACACTCCACTCCCACAACTGTAAACACTCCACTCTCACCAAATGTAAACACTCCACTCCCACAACTGTAAACACTCCACTCTCACCAAATGTAAACACTCCACTCCCACAACTGTAAACACTCCACTCCCACCAACTGTAAACACTCCACTCTCACAACTGTAAACACTCCACTCTCTCAACTGTAAACACTCCACTCCCACCAATTGTAAACACTCCACTCTCACAACTGTAAACACTCCACTCTCACAACTGTAAACACTCCACTCTCACAACTGTAAACACTCCACTCTCTCAACTGTAAACACTCCACTCCCACCAATTGTAAACACTCCACTCCCACCAACTGTAAACACTCCACTCTCACAACTGCAAACACTCCACTCTCACAACTGTAAACACTCCACTCCCACCAACTGTAAACACTCCACTCTCACAACTGTAAACACTCCACTCTCACAACTGTAAACACTCCACTCTCACAACTGTAAACACTCCACTCTCTCAACTGTAAACACTCCACTCCCACCAATTGTAAACACTCCACTCTCACAACTGTAAACACTCCACTCCCACCAACTGTAAACACTCCACTCTCTCAACTGTAAACACTCCACTCTCACAACTGTAAACACTCCACTCTCTCAACTGTAAACACTCCACTCCCACCAATTGTAAACACTCCACTCTCACCAATTCCAAACACTCCACTCCCACAACTGTAAACACTCCACTCCCACCAACTGTAAACACTCCACTCTCACAACTGTAAACACTCCACTCTCACAACTGTAAACACTCCACTCTCTCAACTGTAAACACTCCACTCCTACCAATTGTAAACACTCCACTCTCACCAATTCCAAACACTCCACTCCCACAACTGTAAACACTCCACTCCCACCAATTGTAAACACTCCACTCTCACCAATTCCAAACACTCCACTCCCACAACTGTAAACACTCCACTCCCACCAACTGTAAACACTCCACTCTCACAACTGTAAACACTCCACTCCCACAACTGTAAACACTCCACTCCCACAACTGTAAACACTCCACTCCCACCAATTCCAAACACTCCACTCCCACAACTGTAAGCACTCCACTCTCACCAAATGTAAACACTCCACTCCCACAACTGTAAACACTTTACTCTCACCAAATGTAAACACTCCACTCCCACAACTGTAAACACTCCACTCTCACCAAATGTAAACACTCCACTCCCACAACTGTAAACACTCCACTCCCACCAATTCCAAACACTCCACTCCCACCAATTCCAAACACTCCACTCCCACAACTGTAAACACTCCACTCCCACAACTGTAAACACTCCACTCCCACCAATTCCAAACACTCCACTCCCACAACTGTAAACACTCCACTCTCACAACTGTAAACACTCCACTCCCACCAATTCCAAACACTCCACTCCCACAACTGTAAACACTCCACTCTCACAATTCCAAACACTCCTATCTCATCGTTTGCAGGTTATGGATTTGCCCTCCCTCCTAGCCTCGTGACCTGTGCCTACATTATTCAAACACACCAAGGCATGCCTTCACCTTGCCTGATGTACCCACAATTCCTCTGATGGCACGTTAATGCAAACACACCAGTACAAATAAAACAGTTTTAAAAATGGACTTCAAAAATGCCAAGGCTTCAGAACAAAATACCCGGTAACTTGAGCAGGGACCCACTGAACTGATCTTTCACAAAGTCACAACACTAAGGGGGGGACGGCGTGGCCTAGTGGATTAGTGGCACGGCTCACAATCCGAAGGTGCTGGGTTCGATCCCCATCACAGCACCGACCGTTACCCCGGGGAAGCAAACCCTTAGAAAATGCAGGAGGAAGCAGACCCTTACATAAAATGCATGCTGAAGTCGGATGCATTGGGCCGATAGGCGCAAAATAAAAACCACAGTGCAACGCACACCGCCTTGGGGATTAGAGAAATAAGGCGAACGCAAAAAAAAAAAAAAAAAAAAAAAACACTAAGGGC
The DNA here is from genome assembly GCA_036924085.1 of Ariolimax columbianus. NCBI lineage: Eukaryota > Metazoa > Mollusca > Gastropoda > Stylommatophora > Arionidae > Ariolimax > Ariolimax columbianus. The sequence goes on along the minus strand of JAVGWX010000018.1, from coordinate 65,311,769 downwards.
CCAACTACAAGCGTAGCCAGATAGTCTCAACTGCTGCAGGATATAACCAGTCCAGTACATAAGTATGCTGTTCTTTACTCCGAAAACGGTTAAAATATATAGATCTACGTTAAAAGTGGGCTGAATAAAATAGTTCCGTTACAATACTGGTATAATATAATTTATGTGTTAAAAGTTCAGCAGACCACCAGATAAATATTAAGTGTATATAATATAATCTATTCGTTACAATTAGGAAGAGGAGACTAACGTCTGGTCAGGAAAACCATACTGATCAGACATGTTAGTCAGGGTCAGGCAAACCATACTGATCAGACATGTTAGTCGGGGTCAGGCAAATCATACAGATGAGACATGTTAGTCAGGCAAAACATACTGGCCAAGACCCCTACCTCGACTTCCTCGCAGTTCTCCCTGGAAACGAGCTGTTAATCTTGGCAGCCTGGCTACGGTGTAGGGCAACGACATGATACCCGTAGTAGTGAACGACACCTAGATGATGCCAAGCATAGTACAAACGCCTGGAGGACTCCGGTCCACCATCATGAGCAAGCTCTGGATGTCAGGAAAGCTATATCAACCTGTCACTTAACGCCATTATCAGGGAACACAAATGTAATCTTACTCATTGTCGGTATTTACTTCAACATCAGCTGAGGTTAAAAGGCTAGTGGACTCTCCTGTCACATACCTGACACGTACCGAATATCAACCCGCTAGCGACAAGACCCTAACATGCAGGAAACCACAACACGTACCGAACATCAACCCGCTAGCGAAAGGCGCTAACATGAAGTAAACCACAGCACGTACCGAACATCAACCCGCTAGCGAAATGCCCTAACATGCAGAAAACCACAGCACGTACCGAACATCAACCCGCTAGCGAAAGGCCCTAACATTTCTCTAATCTCTTATGTAAGTTATGAACATTTCTCTAATCTCTTATGTAAGTTATGAACATTTCTCTAATCTCTTATGTAAGTTATGAACATTTCTCTAATCTCTTATGTAAGTTATGAACATTTCTCTAATCTCTTATGTAAGTTATGAACATTTCTCTAATCTCTCATGTAAGTTATGAACATTTCTCTAATCTCTCATGTAAGTTATGAACATTTCTCTAATCTCTTATGTAAGTTATGAACATTTCTCTAATCTCTCATGTAAGTTATGAACATTTCTCTAATCTCTTATGTAAGTTATGAACATTTCTCTAATCTCTCATGTAAGTTATGAACATTTCTCTAATCTCTTATGTAAGTTATGAACATTTCTCTAATCTCTTATGTAAGTTATGAACATTTCTCTAATCTCTTATGTAAGTTATGAACATTTCTCTAATCTCTTATGTAAGTTATGAACATTTCTCTAATCTCTTATGTAAGTTATGAACATTTCTCTAATTTCTTATATAAGGCACTAACATTTCTCTAATCTCCTCTCCTTCTCATTGCCGTCTTTTCCATTGTGTTACTAAAAATATACAAATGTGGTTTCTCCGTGTTAACATAATTATTTTCCTGAAAAATCACTTTGGTCTAAGCTTAACCCAGGATTAACACGTTCCGCCCGTCTGTTTGTTCTTCCCACTTGGGAGCCTACAATATTCAGACTAAGAATAGGCTATAGTAGACTGACAAATCATCTTGAACAAATTAAAAATTGGCACACAGACAGACGCACACGAAGAAATAAAAAGATGGGATCTTATTGTTGTTCTGGTAGCTGAACTGCTAATTGTGTTAAAGCATGGAACATTTCTGACATGATAAACTCATTTATTCTCAAAATGGTTTGTACGGTTCTAACATGTCCGCCATAAGAAATATGTCATCGTGGTTAATTGTTTCACCAGGGCCATGATGCAGAAGTGAATTAGCCGACAGCAGGCAGTGAACCATAGCTGGCTGTTTGCATCAGGGTCAGTAAACCATAGCTGGCTGTTTGCATCAGGGTCAGCGCCACATAGCTGGCTGTTTGCATCGGGGTCAGCGACACATAGCTGGCTGTTTGTTTGGGGTCAGCTAACCATAGCTGGCTGCTTGCATCGGGGTCAGCGAACCATAGCTGGCTGTTTGCATCGGGGTCAGCGAACCATAGCTGGCTGTTTGCATCAGGGTCAGCGACACATAGATGGCTGTTTGCATCGGGGTCAGCGAACCATAGCTGGCTGTTTGTATCGGGGTCAGCAAACCATAGCTGGCTGCTTGCATCGGGGTCAGCGAACCATAGCTGGCTGTTTGCATCGGGGTCAGCGAACCATAGCTGGCTGTTTGTATCAGGTCAGCGACACATAGCTGGCTGTTTGCATCGGGGTCAGCGAACCATAGCTGGCTGTTTGCATCAGGGTCAGCGACACATAGCTGGCTGCTTGCATCTGGGTCAGCGAACCATAGCTGGCTGTTTGCATCAGGGTCAGCGAACCATAGCTGGCTGTTTGCATCAGGGTCAGCGACACATATCTGGCTGTTTGCATCGGGGTCAGCGAACCATAGCTGGCTGTTTGCATTAGGGTCAGCGAACCATAGCTGGCTGTTTGCATCAGGGTCAGCGACACATAGCTGGCTGTTTGCATCAGGGTCAGCGAACCATAGCTGGCTGTTTGCATCTGGGTCAGTGAACCATAGCTGGCTGCTTGCATCTGGGTCAGTGAACCATAGCTGGCTGCTTGCATCAAGGTCAGCAAACCATAGCTGGCTGTTTGCATCAGAGTCAGCAAGCCATAGCTGGCTGCTTGCATCAGGATCAGCAAACCATAGCTGGCTGTTTGCATCAGGGTCAGCAAACCATAGCTGGCTGCTTGCATCAGGGTCAGCAAACCACAGCTGGCTGCTTGCATCAAGATCAGTGAGCAATAGCTGGCTGATTGCACCAGGGTCAGCGAACCAGAACTGACCCTATTCCAACTCCACGTGGCTGCCATGGAAACAGGCTGAGCTAGTCACCAGTGGAGTCTGGTCAAGGGATAGGGATCGCAGTGGGAAACCAAAACCGGTACTAAAATAAGTCAGTTGAAATTGGATGTGTCGGGGCGAAAGGTGTAGCTATCGCAGCCTCGCTGTAAACTACCACACAACGTCACATAATCCTTTTCAGAACGAACGCAGAAGAAGAGGAAGAAGTAGAAGAAGAAGACGATTGTTCCAAGAATACTTATCTTTCAATTGTAACCGATGCAGTATCATTTGTCTTATAGACTTATTTGTAAAGATATTTAATATCGTGAACACAAGCACTTATTACAATTTCAATATATTCATTACTTTCCTTCTAACAGCAATGAATTGTATATTTTTTTTGGTGTTCGCCTCATTTCTATATTCCCCTATACAATGTGCGTTGCATTATGGTTTAATTTTGCGCCTGTCGGCTCAGTGCATCCGACTTCGGCATCAATTTTATGCAAGGGTCTGCTTCCTCCTGCATTTTTATAAGGGTTTGCTTCTTAGGAGTAACGGTTGGTGCTGTGATTGGGGAGCGAACCCAGCACCTTTTGGTTGTGGGTAGTGTCACTTAACCACTAGCCCACGACGTCCCCACAAATTGTATTTGATGACCCATCGATTATCGATTTCATAATATTCAATCTGAACTAGCTTTAAATTCTGTGCAGTGATCAATGATTGCGGTGGCGACTTACAGCTGGCAGCTTGAATCAGGGTTAGTGATCCATGACTGATCATTCCGGCTCCAAGTGGCGGCCCTGGAAACAGACTGCATCCATGCAGCCTGACTAAAAGATTAGGCATAGAAGAGGGAAGGCAAAGTCGGGTCAAAAAATGCAGTGGGGAAATCGGATGTATAGGGCTAAAATGCGAAGATATCGCAGCCAAGCTGTAAACTACCTCACAACATCCTTTTCAGGACGAACACCGAAAAAAGGAAGAAGAAGAATAAAAAGAAAATGAAGATGAAGACATTTTTTTGCATATTTTATTCAAAACATATTGACTAATTAGCGTTGGTAGAGCACTCACTTTTCGTGCAAAGATATTAGGTTCAACACATGCTACCGGTAGCTCCTGTCGAACCAGCTGTAAGTTGGTACTTCGCTGACGGCTAGGAAAGGAAAAAAGGCAGCGAGGAAGAGAACTGGCCATCCCACTTCACAAAGCTGTGGCCTTGTATAACGAAGACCCTACTATTTCATCCCCAACGGCAGTGTATGGTGTTGGACTACCTTCACCTTACATTTTCACGACGACGTGAGTTGAATTAGTAAACAATATTTTTTCACGTGGATCTTCTGGTAAAAATGTCCATGATCTCTAGGCAGTGAGATCGGACTCCCGTGTTTAGTGTCGAGCACGTTAAAAATCCATTGTCAGTTAGAAATAGAAAAGAGTAGGTCTAAAAGACGCTGCCCGGACACTACTTCTAAATTCTAGTTAAAAAATTACCTCAAATACGTGTACCTTCCCCAGGCATAGTAGCCACCGTAAGTTTTAAAATGCCTGCTACGTATAAACGAATCCTTCAGCTACCTGGCAAGAGGATGGGTTTCTTAGAAACTATGGTTTAGCGAAACGCACTTAAAACGATAGCCCCAAAACAGCGACACTCAACGAACCTGGTCAGAGCGCGAACAATGCTAAAATATTTGCGCAGTGTAAAAAGTATGTCAATCATCTATTACATATATTCGATATCTTAATACAAGTTTAACAAAGATGTACAAATTATTATCGATTATTATCGGAAAACAAAATAATAAAAACTTAAATCGTATACCAAATCGAAGACCAAGGTAAAAAATAAAGGTAAAGGGAAATGCAACTGAAGGCCACGAAGAGTGAGAGAGTGCATACTTTAACCTAAATCTACATAGGGCATACATAAATTAACCTAAACGTATAGACGTACGTACATGGCGTGACACTAAGCATATGAATATAGAAGAATTTAATTTATACGTTAAAAGAGTATAAAAACTATAAGTTTAATGATTTATATTACATGCATGTTAAACAGAATAGAATATGGCTTGGCTTGGCTTCGTTCGTTCTCAATCTCCCGCTACCAAACCCTGAAAGGGCTTTAGTAGCAGAATCTATTACAAAGAACGGAATGCGTTGTGTCGTATATAATGCAAGCTTCAGATTGTAAACCCTGCCCCCCCCCCCCCCTTCTAAAGACGTAAAGGATACGGTTAATAAATGCTAGAGCTATGAATACGTTCTTCAGTTTTAGGGATGGAGCTGTATATGAGTTGCTACTGTTCGTCCAAATGCAAATAAAAGTATGTGGTCTCGAGGTAGGGTGTCCTCCTTGAGTGTCGGAGACCGCCTGTTCGAATCACGGTGGAGACAGGTATTTTTTCACGTGGGTTTCTGGTAAAAATTCCTTTGATCTCTGGGTAGTGAGATCTGAATCCCGCTTTCAGTATCGAGCGCGTTAAAAATCCTTGTCAGTTAGAAATAGAAAATAGTAGACATAACAGACGCCGCCCGGAAGAAAATTCTAAATTCTAGTTAAAAATATACTCAAAATATGTGTACCTTTCTCAGGCCTATTAGCCGCAGTAAGTTTTAAAATACATGCTACGTATAGCCGAAGCCTTCGGCTACCTGGCAAAATTAAGCAAAGTAAACTTGTAAGCAAATAACAGCTTTTAGAACGTGAGTGCTTCACGTCTGGCATAAAAAGCGGGTATTCAATAGACCTGCCAACATGTAATATATCACTATAAACTAGTCAACAAGACAACGCGACGTTTACAAATGTTGCATGGTTAGACAAATGGGGCGAAAATCTTAAAACTGTCGTATTATTTAACTTGAACAGCCACTATACATTATAGCAAAACAACAAGGCACGATTTAAACCAATAGAAGTCACAATGTGATGACTAATAAAAATGCTGATATTTACAGGTTTGGATTAGAACGGCTGGCTGCCTGTCCTCTGCCTAGTATTCTGATGCAGCCGGCAACAAATCAAGTACGCACCGTCATGAGCAAGCCGTGTTAGTACCAAGTTGAATTTTAACATTATCAAAGTTTTGAGTCTAAAATTATCAAGCAGCAGCACTTTAACATATTCGTATCGGATTACAGAGTACTATTCGCCGAATACGCCCATTGAATGCATTATTCGGCACCGAATCAAATATTTGTTGCATTATTCCCCTACTTAAAGAGACCAAGAATATTACCCACGCAAACTCTTATTCTTCGTCTTTTTCGTTCGTCTTCAGACTTGGACTTCAACGACTCTAACAAAGACAGCAGCCACCTCAAGACTCTGTGCACTACCATAGAGTTGTTCATGGACGGACACTGGATGCTGTCGTCTCGTGCTACTCCTGTCACTAGTGTATGATTGACAAGAGAGATGTTACAACTACAAGGACGTTGTGTCCAGGCACACATAATCTAAACTGCATTCTACGGCTAAATAGCATGATCTTAGAATATATACTAACCATACGGCGTTACAACTGTATGGATAGTCCAATACCGGACACTGCCGTCTGAGATGAAGTGTTAGAAGCGTCATTGTACTAAGTGTTTACTTTTTTTGGGGTGTGTGGTAGCGAGTTTCGTTCGGCGCCGCTTTACTTTCATCATCATCACGCGCCTTGCCGGTTGGCGAGGATCTGCATCCACTAATATTACGTGTGTCGTTGATCAACTCTGCTGTTGATCGTCTCCCGTACGATTTCTTCAGGCTGTCCAATATTTCCTGTCTGCCTCCCTCTCTTCACTGTTATTTTACCAGCTGTCACTGTATATTCCAACCCGCATCTTCTCATGACGTGCCCGAAAACGGATGATTGTCTGGACCTGTCGTTTGCAATGAGTTGTCTTTGTGTCTGTCCTTCTTCAAGTACCTCATCGTTAGTCTTCTATAGTTTATCTAACACTAAATACTGTACAATTTACAGCTGGGTAGACTAAAGCGTGTATAAAACCTTGTGGCGAACCAGCCACCTATGCCGTTAGAACCAAGTACACCCGGATCTACATTCACGAGTGGACACAGGTGTGTACGCTTTCATAATAAAATAAAAAAACCAACCACAACAATGATAGAATAGGCTAACGTGGGAAACTAAGAGCGATAATCAGGTCTCATCACACACACCAAGTCTAGAAGGTGTCACAGAAACAAGGTCGACATATCGCCCCCACAACATAATATATTCCATCACACAACCAGGTGGGGAGGGATACTAACGTCTGGTGTGGCACAACATACTGATCAGACACGTTAATCAGGGTCAGGCACAACATACTGATCAGACACGTTAGTCAGGGTCAGGCACAATATACTGATCAGACACGTTAGTCAGGGTCAGGCACAACATACTGATCAGACATGTTAGTCAGGGTCAGGCACAACATACTGATCAGACACGTTAGTCAGGGTCAGGCACAACATACTGATCAGACACGTTAGTCAGGGTCAGGCACAACATACTGATCAGACACGTTAGTCAGGGTCAGACACAACATACTGGCCAAGACCCTCACATCGGCTTCCTTGTAGCCCTTCCTGGAAACGGGATGTTTTCATGGCAGCCTGGCTAACGAGGTGATGGATCGGCATGATCTCCGTAGTAGTGAGCAACACGCAGATGAAGCCAAGCATAGGACAGCCGCATGGAGAACCCTGGTCTACCTTCATCAGCAAGCTCATGATGTGAGGGAAGCTACTACAATCCGCCACGTAACGTCCTTTTCAGGGCCCACATAATAGTACACTTACTCATTGTGGACATTCAACAACAACAACAAGGTGTACTCAGGCACAACAATGATAATGTACACATTATTTGTTATGATAATCAGTTCTTATTGAAGTACACTAGCGTACGCGCACACACACAGGTGAGATGTTTAGAAACGAATGGCCGATGCATCGTACGTAAAGTGATAACATCAAGGTAAGTGTTAATGGGAGTGTTATCACGAGCAACAAGATAATCGGTACGAATGAATATCTTCTAGAACATGGCCGACGTCCCACATTCATGCTGCCCTCAGACAGGGGTAGTCCTGCACCGATAATCGGCTTAGAAATCTCCAGCACAAAGACAATAATATTAGAGGCATCCCCGGGGGTTTCCTTCAACATTGGTCGGTACGGGGCATCCCCCGAGGGTTTCCTTCAACATTGGTCGGCACGGGGCATCCTCCGAGGGTTTCCTTCAACATTGGTCGGTACGGTGCATCCCCCAAGGGTTTACTTCAACATTGATCGGTACGGGGCATCCCCCAAGGGTTTACTTCAACATTGGTAGGTACGGGGCATTCCCCAAGGGTTTCCTTCAACATTGGTCGGTACCATGGCCATCTATAGTCTAAAGTAGATCATGTCGGTACGGTCTACATAGCTGTGATTGGTCTAATTGCCGTCGGAACACACTTACCTAAACTTAGACATCATAACATCATACTATGTATAGCCTAGAGGTGAAACTTGCTCGGTTTAACATTTCCAACGCACCAGGCACGAATCCCGCCGTGTCGTTAGGCAGACACTTATTTTTTTTTCTTGGTAGGATCGCTTCTCTGCGTACGAAAAGTAATAGCAGCCTGCGGTACTGCACACCTGCCAGATCTTTGTTGTTGTTTGATGCCCACAATTACTGTTTTCTCTATTGTGCGCTCTGAAAACGGCGCTAAGTGGCGGGCTGTAGGCTGTAGTAGCTTTCCTCACATCCCGAGCGTGCTGATGAAGGTGGACCTCAAGGCAGCTATGCTGTGTTTGGCATCAGCTGCGTGACGCTCACTACTACGGGGATCACATCGATTAATATCTCGCCAGTGAGACAAAACAGTATGTTTCTAATGAACGCTACATGGAAGAGAGAATGTGGTCTTGGTCAGTATGTTGTACCCGGCCCTGACGCGATGTCCAGGTCAGTATGTTGTACCTGATCCTGACGCCACGTCCTGGCCAGTATGTTGTATCTGACCCTGACACGACGTCCTGGCCAGTATGTTGTACCTGACCAGCCTAGCCTCTCAGTTCCCTACACCTGCCAAGAAACTTATAACAGCTAAATAGGTTACCAGTTTTAAGAGCGACGTTATGTAATGGACATGCTTGTTACTTTTATAGATTTATATGTCAATACGTGTCCTTGTATCGCTCGTGGATAAGTTTATCGACATTCCTTAGACTTGCAGGTTTGATCTACAAGACGTCTGCCGCGCTTTAGAGCGTGAAAGCCTTTCCGCAGATGGGGTATTCGTACTCAGGCAACTAGTGGAGAAAACAATCGAGTACCATCAAACACTATACATTGCTTTCGTAGACCAAGAGAAGACATTCGATCCAGTGGACACCATTAGAACGTTATGCAGTAAATAAATATTTGACCGACCTATGTCAAAGTCCTTATGGTAAAAGCCAATGTACAGTAAGAACAAACGCAGACTAAATCTCGTATCAGGATCGGCGTACGGCAAGATTGTGGTCCATCCCCTTTACTGTTTATCACAAATATTGACGCAATATGTAAAAAATAAAAAACCCACATTAGTGATGAAACAACCTCCGTGATCACTTAAATGAACTTCTCTGTGCTGATGACCAACCACTAATATCATCCTCCGTGATCACTTAAATGAACTTCTCTGTGCTGATGACCAACCACTAATATCATCCTCCGTGATCACTTAAATGAACTTCTCTGTGCTGATGACCAACCACTAATATCATCCTCCGTGATCACTTAAATGAACTTCTCTGTGCTGATGACCAACCACTAATATCATCCTCCGTGATCACTTAAATGAACTTCTCTGTGCTGATGACCAACCACTAATATCATCCTCCGTGATCACTTAAATGAACTTCTCTGTGCTGATGACCAACCACTAATATCATCCTCCGTGATCACTTAAATGAACTTCTCTGTGCTGATGACCAACCACTAATATCATCCTCCGTGATCACTTAAATGAACTTCTCTGTGCTGATGACCAACCACTAATATCATCCTCCGTGATCACTTAAATGAACTTCTCTGTGCTGATGACCAACCACTAATATCATCCTCCGTGATCACTTAAATGAACTTCTCTGTGCTGATGACCAACCACTAATATCATCCTCCGTGATCACTTAAATGAACTTCTCTGTGCTGATGACCAATCACTATTAGCAACCTCGGAAAGACAAGTGTAGGAACATATCAACAATCTGAATGAGGTCTGTACGGATCATAGAATGAAAATCAACATAGAAAAAACCGAAGTTATGATAATTGCAAGAAAGGAAATAAAAACAACAATATTCATACATACCCAACAAGTAAAACAGTTGACAAATGTCACGTACCTGGGTAACATAATCACAACAGATGGAAAAGGCGACACCGAAATCAATAACATATGTAATAAAGCAAGTCAAATCATTGGGCAAATGTCCCCGATATTACATTATAAGCACGTGACAATAGATACAAAAAGAACACCATACAACACGATAGTCCTACCCACTTTGTGCTATCAATGCCAGAATTGGACATTGACAAACAAAGATAAAAGAAACATTGTAACAACAGAGATGAAATGCCTACGCAGAATGCTTGTAGTAATAAGAATGGATAGAATCAGAAAAGAAGATATTAGGAGACAAGTAGGTACAACACCAGTGCTAGACCTCATCGACAGACAGCAAACCAAATGGTTCGGCCACGTGACACGACAAACACCAGATACTATCCATCAGAAGCAATGCTGTACAGATACAATGGATACAAAGCCAAGGGACGCTCACGCAGAAGATGAATAGCAGAATTAACAGAAGCAGTAAAGTTCACTGTGTACGAAGCACATACTAGGGCCCGGTCAAGAAACCTGAAGCAAGCACATACTAGGGCCCGGTAAAGAAACCTGAAGCAAGCACATACTAGGGCCCGGTCAAGAAACCTGAAGCACATACTAGGGCCCGGTCAAGAAACCTGAAGCAAGCACATACTAGGGCCCGGTAAAGAAAACTGAAGCAAGCACATACTAGGGCCCGGTCAAGAAACCTGAAGCACATACTAGGGCCCGGTCAAGAAACATGAAGCAAGCACATACTAGGGCCCGCTCAAGAAACCTGAAGCGGGGCAAGAAACCTGAAGCAAGCACATACTAGGGCCCGGTAAAGAAACCTGAAGCAAGCACATACTAGGGCCCGGTAAAGAAACCTGAAGCACATACTAGGGCCCGGTCAAGAAACCTGAAGCAAGCACATACTAAGGCCCGGTAAAGAAACCTGAAGCACATACTAGGGCCCAGTCAAAAAACCTGAAGCAAGCACATACTAGGGCCCGGTCAAGAAACCTGAAGCACATACTAGGGCCCGGTAAAGAAACCTGAAGCAAGCACATACTAGGGCCCGGTCAAGAAACCTGAAGCAAGCACATACCTGGGCCCGGGCAAGAAACCTGAAGCAAGCACATACTAGGGCCCGGTAAAGAAACCTGAAGCAAGCACATACTAGGGCCCGGTCAAGAAACCTGAAGCACATACTAGGGCCCGGTCAAGAAACCTGAAGCAAGCACATACTAGGGCCCGGTAAAGAAACCTGAAGCACATACTAGGGCCCGGTCAAGAAACCTGAAGCAAGCACATACTAAGGCCCGGTAAAGAAACCTGAAGCACATACTAGGGCCCAGTCAAAAAACCTGAAGCAAGCACATACTAGGGCCCGGTCAAGAAACCTGAAGCACATACTAGGGCCCGGTCAAGAAACCTGAAGCAAGCACATACTAGGGCCCGGTCAAGAAACCTGAAGCAAGCACATACCTGGGCCCGGGCAAGAAACCTGAAGCAAGCACATACTAGGGCCCGGTAAAGAAACCTGAAGCAAGCACATACTAGGGCCCGGTCAAGAAACCTGAAGCACATACTAGGGCCCGGTCAAGAAACCTGAAGCAAGCACATACTAGGGCCCGGTAAAGAAACCTGAAGCACATACTAGGGCCCAGTCAAAAAACCTGAAGCAAGCACATACTAGGGCCCGGTCAAGAAACCTGAAGCACATACTAGGGCCCGGTCAAGAAACCTGAAGCAAGCACATACTAGGGCCCGGTCAAGAAACCTGAAGCAAGCACATACCTGGGCCCGGGCAAGAAACCTGAAGCAAGCACATACTAGGGCCCGGTAAAGAAACCTGAAGCAAGCACATACTAGGGCCCGGTCAAGAAACCTGAAGCACATACTAGGGCCCGGTCAAGAAACCTGAAGCAAGCACATACTAGGGCCCGGTAAAGAAACCTGAAGCACATACTAGGGCCCAGTCAAGAAACCTGAAGCAAGCACATACTAGGGCCCCGTCAAGAAACATGAAGCACATACTAGGGCCCGGTCAAGAAACCTGAAGCACATACTAGGGCCCGGTCAAGAAACCTGAAGCACATACTAGGGCCCGGTCAAGAAACTCTTCATAACCTGGCGCTGAAAGGCACAAGCACATACTAGGGCCCGGTCAAGAAACTCTTCATAACCTGACGCTGAAAGGCACAAACACATACTAGAACCCGGTCAAGAAACCTATTCATAACCTGACGCTGAAAGGCACAAGCAGGACAAAAAAGCTAAAATAGAAGAAGATGGCTATCCCTTTATAGATTCTCATGATAGTAGTGACCATCTCGATGAGAGAAGACTAAGAACTCGACCTTTGCCCTTTAATAATACAAGATGAGCCGACATCGACCACGACCACCCGTACCACTGGGTGACCTTGGCGCTAATCTGGCATGTTTGTCCAATTATATTTCACAATTATTCCCATCATTGATTATTTATTTTGAACAATATTATTCCAGTTTCACAGAGTTTTAATAACAACTCATCAAAATTATATCTTGTTTACTCTATGTGTGCTTGTATCTGGGTCACACTGTGTGATCGCAATCAATATTGTGTCAGAACAGACGGGGGGTTCCGTTAGAATCACACATGGCGATGGTACAGGCTCAGACTGTAGCAAGGTCACACATGACGATGGTACAGGATCAGACTAGCAAGGTCACACAAGACGAAGGTACAGGCTCAGACTAGCAAGGTCACACATGACGAAGGTACAGGCTCAGACTGTAGCAAGGTAACACATGACGATGGTACAGGCTCAGAGTAGCAAGGTCACACATGACGAAGGTACAGGCTCAGACTAGCAAGGTCACACATGACGAAGGTACAGGCTCAGACTAGCAAGGTCACACATGGCGAAGGTACAGGCTCAGACTAGCAAGGTCACACATGACGAAGGTACAGGCTCAGACTAGTAATGTCACACATGACGAAGGTACAGGATCAGACTGTAGCAAGGTCACACATGACGAAGGTACAGGCTCAGACTAGCAAGGTCACACATGACGAAGGTACAGGCTCAGACTAGCAAGGTCACACATGACGAAGGTACAGGCTCAGACTGTAGCAAGGTCACACATGACGATGGTACAGGCTCAGACTGTAGCAAGGTCACACATGGCGATGGTACAGGCTCAGACTGTAGCAAGGTCACACATGACGAAGGTACAGGCTCAGACTGTAGCAAGGTCACACATGACGATGGTACAGGATCAGACTGTAGCAAGGTCACAGATGACGAAGGTACAGGCTCAGACTGTAGCAAGGTCACACATGACGAAGGTACAGGCTCAGACTAGCAAGGTCACACATGACGAAGGTACAGGCTCAGACTGTAGCAAGGTCACACATGGCGATGGTACAGGCTCAGACTGTAGCAAGGTCACACATAACGAAGGTACAGGCTCAGACTGCAGCAAGGTCACACATGACGATGGTACAGGCTCAGACTGTAGCAAGGTCACACATGACGAAGGTACAGGCTGAGACTGTAGCAAAGTCACACATGACGAAGGTACAGGCTCAGACTAGCAAGGTCACACATGACGAAGGTACAATCTCAGACTAGCAAGGTCACACATGACGAAGGTAAAGGCTCAGACTAGCAAGGTCACACATGGCGAAGGTACAGGCTCAGACTGTAGCAAGGTCACACATGACGAAGGTACAGGCTCAGACTAGCAAGGTCACACATGACGAAGGTACAGGCTCAGACTAGCAAGGTCACACATGACGAAGGTACAGGCTCAGACTAGAAAGGTCACACATGAAGAAGGTACAGGCTCAGACTAGCAAGGTCATACATGGCGATGGTACAGGCTCAGACTAGCAAGGTCACACATGACAAAGGTACAGGCTCAGACTAGCAAGGTCACACATGACGAAGGTACAGGCTCAGACTAGCAAGGTCACACATGACGAAGGTACAGGCTCAGACTAGCAAGGTCACACATGGCGATGGTACAGGCTCAGACTATAGCAAGGTCACACATGACGAAGGTACAGACTCAGACTAGTAAGGTCACACATGACGAAGGTACAGGCTCAGACTAGCAAGGTCACACATGTCGAAGGTACAGGCTCAGACTAGCAAGGTCACACATGACGAAGGTACAGGCTCAGACTAGCAAGGTCACACATGGCGATGGTACAAGCTCAGACTAGCAAGGTCACACATGACGAAGGTACAGGCTCAGACTAGCAAGGTCACACATGACGAAGGTACAGGCTCAGACTGTAGCAAGGTCACACATGACGAAGGTACAGGCTCAGACTAGCAAGGTCACACATGACGAAGGTACAGGATCAGACTAGCATGGTCACACATGACGAAGGTACAGGCTATGACTGTAGCAAGGTCACACATGACGATGGTACAGGCTCAGACAGTAGCAAGGTCACACATGACGAAGGTACAGGCTCAGACTGTAGCAAGGTCACACATGACGATGGTACAGGATCAGACTGTAGCAAGGTCACACATGACGAAGGTGCAGGCTCAGACTGTAGCAAGGTCACACATGACGAAGATACAGGCTCAAACTAGCAAGGTCACACATGACGAAGGTACAGGCTCAGACTGTAGCAAGGTCACACATGGCGATGGTACAGGCTCAGACTGTAGAAAGGTCACACATGACGATGGTACAGGCTCAGACTGTAGCAAGGTCACACATGACGAAGGTACAGGCTCAGACTGTAGCAAGGTCACACATGACGAGGGTACAGGCTCAGACTAGCAAGGTCACACATGACGAAGGTACAGGCTCAGACTGTAACAAGGTCACACATGACGATGGTATAGGCTCAGACTGTAGCAAGGTCACACATGACGAAGGTACAGGCTCAGACTGTAGCAAGGTCACACATGACGATGGTACAGGATCAGACTGTAGCAAGGTCACACATGACGAAGGTACAGGCTCAGACTGTAGCAAGGTCACACATGACGAAGGTACAGGCTCAGACTAGCAAGGTCACACATGACGAAGGTACAGGCTCAGACTGTAGCAAGGTCACACCTGACGAAGGTACAGGCTCAGATTAGCAAGGTCACACATGACGAAGGTACAGGCTCAGACTGTAGCAAGGTCACACATGACGAAGGTACAGGCTCAGACTAGCAAGGTCACACATGGCGATGGTACAGGCTCAGACTAGCAAGGTCACACATAACGAAGGTACAGGCTCAGACTAGCAAGGTCACACATGACGAAGGCACAGGCTCAGACTGTAGCAAGGTCACACATGACGACGGTACAGGCTCAGACTGTAGCAAGGTCACACTTGACGAAGGTACAGGCTCAGACTGTAGCAAGGTCACACATGACCAAGGTACAGGCTCAGACTAGCAAGGTCACACATGACGAAGGTACAGGCTCAGACTGTAGCAAGGTCACACATGACGATGGTACAGGCTCAGACTGTAGCAAGGTCACACATGACGAAGGTACAGGCTCAGACTGTAGCAAGGTCACACATGACGAATGTACAGGCTCAGACTAGCAAGGTCACACATGACGAAGGTACAGGCTCAGACTGTAGCCAGGTCACAGATGGCGATGGTACAGGCTCAGACTGTAGCAAGGTCACACATGACGAAGGTACAGGCTCAGACTGTAGCAAGGTCACACATGACGAAGGTACAGGCTCAGACTGTAGCAAGGTCACACATGACGAAGGTACAGGCTCAGACTGTAGCAAGGTGACACATGACGAAGGTACAGGCTCAGACTAGCAAGGTCACACATGACGAAGGTACAGGCTCAGACTAGCAAGGTCACACATGACGAAGGTACAGGCTCAGACTAGCAAGGTCACACATGACGAAGGTACAGGCTCAGACTAGCAATGTCACACATGACGAAGGTACAGGCTCAGACTGTAGCAAGGTCACACTTGACGAAGGTACAGGCTCAGACTGTAGCAAGGTCACACATGACTAAGGTACAGGCTCAGACTAGCAAGGTCACACATGACGAAGGTACAGGCTCAGACTGTAGCAAGGTCACACATGACGATGGTACAGGCTCAGACTGTAGCAAGGTCACACATGACGATGGTACAGGCTCAGACTGTAGCAAGGTCACATATGACGAAGGTACAGGCTCAGACTAGCAAGGTCACACATGACGGAGGTACAGGCTCAGACTAGCAAGGTCACACATGGCGATGGTACAGGCTCAGACTGTAGCAAGGTCACACATGACGAAGGTACAGACTCAGACTAGTAAGGTCACACATGACGAAGGTACAGGCTCAGACTAGCAAGGTCACACATGACGAAGGTACAGGCTCAGACTAGCAAGGTCACACATGACGAAGGTACAGGCTCAGACTGTAGCAAGGTCACACATGACGAAGGTACAGGCTCAGACTAGCAAGGTCACACATGACGAAGGTACAGGCTCAGACTGTAGCACGGTCACACGTGGCGATGGTACAGGCTCAGACTGTAGCAAGGTCACACATGACGAAGGTACAGGCTCAGACTGTAGCAAGGTCACACATGACGAAGGTACAGGCTCAGACTGTAGCAAGGTCACACCTGACGAAGGTACAGGCTCAGATTAGCAAGGTCACACATGACGAAGGTACAGGCTCAGACTGTAGCAAGGTCACACATGACGAAGGTACAGGCTCAGACTAGCAAGGTCACACATGGCGATGGTACAGGCTCAGACTAGCAAGGTCACACATGACGAAGGTACAGGCTCAGACTAGCAAGGTCACACATGACGAAGGTACAGGCTCAGACTGTAGCAAGGTCACACATGACGAAGGTACAGGCTCAGACTGTAGCAAGGTCACACTTGACGAAGGTACAGGCTCAGACTGTAGCAAGGTCACACATGACCAAGGTACAGGCTCAGACTAGCAAGGTCACACATGACGAAGGTACAGGCTCAGACTGTAGCAAGGTCACACATGACGATGGTACAGGCTCAGACTGTAGCAAGGTCACACATGACGAAGGTACAGGCTCAGACTGTAGCAAGGTCACACATGACGATGGTACAGGATCAGACTGTAACAAGGTCACACATGACGAAGGTACAGGCTCAGACTGTAGCAAGGTCACACATGACGAAGGTACAGGCTCAGACTAGCAAGGTCACACATGACGAAGGTACAGGCTCAGACTGTAGCCAGGTCACAGATGGCGATGGTACAGGCTCAGACTGTAGCAAGGTCACACATGACGAAGGTACAGGCTCAGACTGTAGCAAGGTCACACATGACGAAGGTACAGGCTCAGACTGTAGCAAGGTCACACATGACGAAGGTACAGGCTCAGACTGTAGCAAGGTCACACATGACGAAGGTACAGGCTCAGACTAGCAAGGTCACACATGACGAAGGTACAGGCTCAGACTAGCAAGGTCACACATGGCGATGGTACAGGCTCAGACTAGCAAGGTCACACATGACGAAGGTACAGGCTCAGACTAGCAAGGTCACACATGACGAAGGTACAGGCTCAGACTGTAGCAAGGTCACACATGACGAAGGTACAGGCTCAGACTGTAGCAAGGTCACACTTGACGAAGGTACAGGCTCAGACTGTAGCAAGGTCACACATGACCAAGGTACAGGCTCAGACTAGCAAGGTCACACATGACGAAAGTACAGGCTCAGACTGTAGCAAGGTCACACATGACGATGGTACAGGCTCAGACTGTAGCAAGGTCACACATGACGAAGGTACAGGCTCAGACTGTAGCAAGGTCACACATGACGATGGTACAGGATCAGACTGTAACAAGGTCACACATGACGAAGGTACAGGCTCAGACTGTAGCAAGGTCACACATGACGAAGGTACAGGCTCAGACTAGCAAGGTCACACATGACGAAGGTACAGGCTCAGACTGTAGCCAGGTCACAGATGGCGATGGTACAGGCTCAGACTGTAGCAAGGTCACACATGACGAAGGTACAGGCTCAGACTGTAGCAAGGTCACACATGACGAAGGTACAGGCTCAGACTGTAGCAAGGTCACACATGACGAAGGTACAGGCTCAGACTGTAGCAAGGTCACACATGACGAAGGTACAGGCTCAGACTAGCAAGGTCACACATGACGAAGGTACAGGCTCAGACTAGCAAGGTCACACATGACGAAGGTACAGGCTCAGACTAGCAAGGTCACACATGACAAAGGTACAGGCTCAGACTAGCAATGTCACACATGACGAAGGTACAGGCTCAGACTGTAGCAAGGTCACACATGGCGATGGTACAGGCTCAGACTAGCAAGGTCACGCATGACGAAGGTACAGGCTCAGACTAGCAAGGTCACACATGACGAAGGTACAGGCTCAGACTAGCAAGGTCACACATGACGAAGGTACAGGCTCAGACTAGCAAGGTCACACATGACGAAGGTACAGGCTCAGACTGTAGCAAGGTCACACATGACGACGGTACAGGATCAGACTGTAGCATGGTCACACATGACGAAGGTACAGGCTCAGACTGCAGCAAGGTCACACATGACGAAGGTACAGGCTCATACTAGCAAGGTCACACAGGACGAAGGTACAGGCTCAGACTGTAGCCAGGTCACAGAAGGCGATGGTACAGGCTCAGACTGTAGCAAGGTCACACATGACGAAGGTACAGGCTCAGACTGTAGCAAGGTCACACATGACGAAGGTACAGGCTCAGACTGTAGCAAGGTCACACATGACGAAGGTACAGGCTCAGACTAGCAAGGTCACACATGACGAAGGTACAGGCTCAGACTGTAGCAAGGTCACACATGGCGATGGTATAGGCTCAGACTGTAGCAAGGTCACACATGACGAAGGTACAGGCTCAGACTGTAGCAAGGTCACACATGACGAAGGTACAGGCTCAGACTAGCAAGGTCACACATGGCGATGGTACAGGCTCAGACTAGCAAGGTCACACATGACGAAGGTACAGGCTCAGACTAGCAAGGTCACACATGACGAAGGTACATGCTCAGACTAGCAAGGTCACACATGACGAAGGTACAGGCTCAGACTAGCAATGTCATACATGACGAAGGTACAGGCTCAGACTGTAGCAAGGTCACACATGGTGATGGTACAGGCTCAGACTAGCAAGGTCACACATGACGAAGGTACAGGCTCAGATTAGCAAGGTCACACATGACGAAGGTACAGGCTCAGACTAGCAAGGTCACACATGACGAAGGTACAGGCTCAGACTATCAAGGTCACACATGACGAAGGTACAGGCTCAGACTAGCAAGGTCACACATGACGAAGGTACAGGCTCAGACTGTAGCAAGGTCACACATGACGAAGGTACATGCTCAGACTGTAGCAAGGTCACACATGCCGAAGGTACAGGCTCAGACTGTAGCAAGGTCACACATGACGATGGTACAGGCTCAGACTGTAGCAAGGTCACACATGACGATGGTACAGGCTCAGACTGTAGCAAGGTCACACATGACGAGGGTACAGGCTCAGACTGTAGCAAGGTGACACATGACGAGGGTACAGGCACCGATTGTACAAGAACTTACCATCCGCAACCAGACGTGGCACACATGACAGGAGAGCATCCAAACGTGGCACTGGTACAGTAAAACAACCAAACGTGGCACAGATGACAGGAGAGCATCCAAACGTGGCACTGGTACAGTAAAACAACCAAACGAGGCACGGATGACAGGAGAGGATCCAAACGTGGCACTGGTACAGTAAAACAACCAAACGAGGCACGGATGACAGGAGAGCATCCAAACGTGGCACTGGTACAGTAAAACAACCAAACGAGGCACGGATGACAGGAGAGCATCCAAACGTGGTACTAGTACAGTAAAACAACCAAACGTGGCACAGATGACAAGAGAGCATCCAAACGTGGCACTGTTACAGTAAATCAACCAAACGAGGCACGGATGACACGAGACAACCAAGAATGAAACCCGAAGTCAACAAATGACACGAAAACAATTGTAATGTGAATTAGAAGATAACACAGGAGAGGTGCACATCAGAGAGACAGAATAAAGTGGACAGAGACTGCACGAATAGAATCACCTGACAGATTTGAACAACAAGCAGATCAAAGATTTCACATTTTCTAATTTAAAAAAACAAAAAAATTTGTATGGGGCTCCACAGAGAGCAAAATGAACACGCCAGGGATCTAATTGAAAAAAAAAACCAAAAAAAAACAGCCCCGTCGGTTCCAGCTAAACAAACCGAACACCGTCGGGGCCAGCTAAAAAGCTAATACTGTTGGAGGCAGCTAAAAAATCTAACACCGTCGGTGTCAAATTGAAAACTAGCGATCACCGCTAAGGTCGGTAGTACCATAACAAGTTGAATATAATCCTCACAAGATTCACATAGATCCCGTTTGTAGCGTGTGAACGGACTGCTTGAGCGAACAATCCCAGCAGAATGAGTTCCAGCTAGCGGGGAATGAGAGACAGAGACAGAGAGAGAGAGAGAGAGAGAGAGAGAGAGAGAGAGAGACGAGGGAGAGTGTGGGAGAGGAGAGGTGACACTGGGACATCTAGCTAGCTACGCCGCCGCTACCCGCTAGAAAGGAGCAAATCAGGAGAAAGAACACTTGTGACGTCATTACCGCTCGAGGGCGTTCACTATTACCAGAACTTGATCGTACCACCATTAGAAGTTATGGGGAGAGGGATCTTAAGTGTGGGTTGGGGGAGGTGGAGGAATCAAGCCAAGGAGCAGGGAGGGTGAGGGGAGTGTCATTCATACACGCAGACCGACTGAGGGGGTCTGTCTAAGCTAAGTGTACACGTAGGTTACCGTCAGGTCTGTTCGTGAACCTGGGGTGGGGCAGGCGATACATGCGTCAGATGTTAGCAGGGCTCAGCGGGGCGGGTAGGCGGGACGGGTAGGTGGGACGGGTAGATAGGGCGGGTAGGTGGGGCGGGTAGGCGGGATGGGTAGGTGGGACGGGTAGATAGGGCGGGTAGGTGGGGCGGGTAGGCGGGATGGGTAGGTGGGACAGGTAGATAGGGCGGGTAGGTGGGGCGGGTAGGCGGGACGGGTAGGCGGGATGGGTAGGCGGGACGGGTAGATGGGACGGGTAGGTGGGACGGGTACATGAGACGGGCAAATGAGACGGGTAAGTGGGGCGGGTAAATGAGACGAGTAGATGAGACGGGTAGGTGGGACGGGTAGATCGGACGGGTAGATGGGACGGTAGGGCGGGTAGATGAGACGGGTAGATAGGACGGGTAGGCGGAACGAGTAGGCTGGACCGATAGATGGGACGGGTAGGCGGGACCGTTTCGTTCAATTAGAGCAGGTGTGTGGTGGTGTGTGGAAGAGAGGTAGAAGGTGATATAGGAGGTGATGTGGGTGGTGGTGTGGTGGTGGTATGGGAGGTGATGTGAGAGGTGGTGTGTGAGGTGGTATGGGAGGTGGTGTGGGAGGTGGTATGGGAGATGGTGTGGGAGGTGGTGTGGAAGGTGATGTGGGAGTTGATATGGGAGGTGGTAAGATACGAGAGGTAGTACAGGAGAATAATCGTCACATCCCATTCCGAGTTAGAGGGAGAGATGGTAAATATACCTCACATCAGACAATACCGCCTAAGAGGAGGAAGTGGTATTTCAGTCATTGTACTAGGTAACATGTTTTTGTGAATGTAAGTCACCACTTCATTCCTCGCTGCCTCGCGTCACAATCAGGCACCAATTTACAGCAAGGTAAGCTTGGAGTGCAGGAAACCAACCCGTCACCTTAGCCATGGTAGTGCTCAGACCCATGCTTCCTGCAAGGCCCCGGCAGTAGTGGATTGCATTAAGCACGGCGCAGAACGAGAAGGCCACAAACGAACAAGTTACATACCCACTTGGCGATACATGATGTCAATTATTATTGGCAATATGTCAGCGACATCTCGCGCACCAACAATATGGTCTACACAACAACAATACGACCGACCGTCACGACAAGGACTTACATACTGCGAGAAATTGCTGCCACTGATGTCCTTAAGTTAGCTGTCAATCATTCGGGGAGTATGTTCTGCCCATTCCCACCCAACTGTTCTTCTTGTTCGTCTTCTTGTAGGTTTTTCGTGAAAGGGACGTTCTGTTACGTTGTGTCGTGGCGATATCTCCGCCTTTCGGGCTATCACATCCGGTCTCAGCACAATATTTAACTGTTTAGTTTAGAACTGTCTCTTATCTTTTATCACTTGTGGACCAGTGAATACAGGCGAATACATGCGAACAACATGTCACGTCCATCCGACATGCGAATAACATGTCACGCCTATATGGTATGCGAACAACATGTCACGTCCATCTGACATGCGAACAACATGTCACGTCCATCTGACATGCGAACAACATGTCACGTCCATCTGACATGCGAACAACATGTCACGTCCATCTGACATGCGAACAACATGCCACGTCCATCTGACATGCGAACAACATGCCACGTCCATCTGACATGCGAACAACATGTCACGTCCATCTGACATGCGAACAACATGTCACGTCCATCTGACATGCGAACAACATGTCACGTCCATCTGACATGCGAACAACATGTCACGTCCATCTGACATGCGAACAACATGTCACGTCCATCTGACATGCGAACAACATGTCACGTCCATCTGACATGCGAACATCATGTTACGTCCATCTGGCATGCGAACAACATGTCACGTCTATCTTATCTTTGCTGTTTACAGAAGTGTACGGCTGATCAACATGTTAGTACAGCTAAGAATTTCAGAGTTAGTCACTTTGTCCTGCCACCTGATCCTGACCAGCCTACACAGGCAGCTCAAGTGAAAACGATTGAACTGTCTGACATGTCTGCTAGACACTGTCCAGACATGCAGCAGAGTGGATAACACCACAGCACGATACACTTTGACACTGATGGATGACTTGTCTGTTCCAGACGTCTGCTTGCAGCCTCTCAAACGGAAAGCGCGCGCTAGCAGTGCTGTTGTTGATCTCTCAGTCGATGTTCGTCTCTCGCGAGGGTACTGGTTAGGTAGGTGAATCTAGCGACTGTCTGGTGAAGGTACTGCCCAGGTAGGTGAATCTAGCGACTGTCTGGTGAGGGTACTGCTTAGGTAGGTGAATCTAGCGACTGTCTGGTGAGGGTACTGCTTAGGTAGGTGAATCTAGCGACTGTCTGGTGAAGGTACTGCCCAGGTAGGTGAATCTAGCGACTGTCTGGTGAGGGTACTGCTTAGGTAGGTGAATCTAGCGACTGTCTGGTGAGGGTACTGCTTAGGTAGGTGAAGCTAGCGACTGTCTGGTGATGGTAATAGTAACACATTTAAACTAGGCACTAATTAACTGTTATTTCTAAATAACAATGCGTACCAAACCAAAATATATTGTATTACTTACACAGTATTAGCCTATTTCTTCTTAAGAAAAAACGCACAGATGCGAGAGGCATGGCGTTAGTGTCCTTGAACATGCTTGGTAGTTTTAGCACTGAAGTACAATTCATCGATGGCTTTAGTAGGTGTAAATTGTGGCAGTGGACGTCCATTTAAATTCACCATCATAAGCTAGCTAATGTACAATCTATTCGAACCGTAAAATAATTAATAATTGTGTGAGAGTCGTTATGTAGTAACGATTAAAAACGGATTTTTTTTACTCGTCACAGACGAATAGACGAGCGCTTTTGTCCAGCCCTGTAAATAATATAACAGAAATACTACAACCAACGCAATACACGTATACAAAGTCTAGATACGGCAGCTGCCCACACTGTTCAGCAGCATAGAGGACAGGGGAACTAAAGACAGAGTCATATATACATATAAATGTTTAGCAAACCATAAGTTATTCATCAACAAACATCCATCACTTATTGCTGTATCCAATCAATATCTGCGACATCAGTACAACCAAGGCCAGATGCCGCCACTTTGTTACTTTATATACGGCCCACACAATTACAATGATAAAGAGAGAGAGAGAGAGAGAGAGAGAGAGAGAGAGAGAGAGAGAGAGAGAGAGAGAGTTGTGAGATCCATCTTCTTACTGATTGGGGTGGCCCTGAATGGGACCGTTTTGCCAAGGTGATGGAGCCGTCTATTTCTCAGAAAGCAAACATGTAGGTTAATTTTTCACTTAATATTCCAACACATTGATGACTGCTCTCGGAAGAAAGAACGACAGTCCATCTATTTTTAATAGCCCTCTTCCTCTTTCAAGACATGGTCCTCACATTTAGTCCAATAATATTTGTCTATATTTGAGAGGGCTGTAAACTTTAATTCTTTCATATTGCACAGTTTGAATGTTTTATGTCCAGCTGTAACTTGTCCTTTAAGGAGTACCACTTAGCGACGGGTATTATTTTTATCATTGTTGTAACTTTATTACAAATCGATATATCCATATAAAGGTTGAGCAGACGCCGTAAAGATGATCACTCTACTTCATTATATTATTTATTGAAAAGCCAGAAAAATACTGAACTTAATGATTTAAGAGCAGTACTCTGTCAACTATGCCAGCAGTCCGCACCAATAAGGGTAGTGGTACAGTGGGTTCCATCCCACTGCAACATCCAAGGCAACGAGGAGGCAGACAGACTGGCAAAAGAAGGTGCAAGACTACCACAACCTATACTAGTATGACATACGAAGAGTCAAAACGGCTTATTAGAGCTAGATACATGACCAAATGGGACTGACGAATGCCCGTGTGGTACCGAGAAAATGACCGCTGAGCATTTGCTGCAAAACTGCCCGACATACGAGAATCAGAGATAGCAGATGTGGCCATCACCAGTGGCAACACTAGACAAGCTCTATGGCAGTGTCGATAGCCTCAGGATGACCGCTGCTTTTTTCGACAAAATACAGGTTGATGTCTGACTGCGTACGAAGAAGAAGATTATATTATTTATTGTAATGTAGCATTCCAAATGTTAATTTAAAACGGAATTTCTTTTTAAATACTGAAAATTTATATTAGAAAAAGTGGCAAAACTCTGTATGTAATTACTCCTGTGTCGTTGATCATACACCCTTTCTTTGTTCTTATAATGCTGTTCATGATGATCCTCTCATTATAGACTACAGCCACAGCTACATCTTTTACGATTGTGTTTTTATGAAAATTCAAATATTTACTAAATTTTGTTTTAAAATTGGATACTCCAAATTATAAATTGTAAGATAACTTTTAATTTTTTTGTTTTTGTTTGTTTGCGTTCGCCTTATTTCTCAAATCCCCAAGGCGGTGTGCATTGCACTGCGTTTTTATTTTGCGCCTGTCGGCCCAGTGCATCCGACTTCAGCATGCATTTTATGTAAGGGTCTGCTTCCTCCTGCATTTTCTAAGGGTTTGCTTCCCCGGGGTAACGGCCGGTGCTGAGATGGGGATCGAACCCAGCCCCTTATGGTTGTGAGCCGTGTCACATAACCACTAGGCCACGCCGTCCCCTCGTAAGATAACTTGATTTCCATAGTTCACAATTAAGCCATCGTTTTCTAAAATATATGTGCAAAGTTTCAGGACAATTACTTTAAAAACAAAAAAAGTTATCACACAAACCGTCTGTACATTGCGGTTTTCAGCAAAGTGTTTAGGACACTATTTTTTACCAGTTTCTGATGATTAGCTACCTTAATTCTTATCAATGACCTCCAACCTGATATATAAACCCTCCAGTACCTGCCTGCCAACCATCAATGACCTCCAACCTGATATATAAACCCTCCAGTAACTGCCTGCCAACCATCAATGACCTCCAACCTGATATATAAACCCTCCAGTACCTGCCTGCCAACCATCAATGACCTCCAACCTGATATATAAACCCTCCAGTAACTGCCTGCCAACCATCAATGTCCTCCAACCTGATATATAAACCCTCCAGTAACTGCCTGCCAACCATCAATGTCCTCCAACCTGATATATAAACCCTCCAGTAACTGCCTGCCAACCATCAATGTCCTCCAACCTGATATATAAACCCTTCAGTACCTGCCTGCCAACCATCAATGACCTCCAACCTGATATATAACCCCTTCAGTAACTGCCTGTCAATCATCCAGTACAAATCTCCTCCTCTTTTTTGCCCTCCTAGCATCATAGTATGCTGTAATAGCTTTTATCCGAGTTCCTTTTTTGCAAGTGTGTTATTCCATTTCCTCCATTACCAACAGAGATTCTGTCCCATCATTATAAACAGAAACTACAACATCAACAACAGCTTTCCCAATAGTTAGTCCATGGTTCTTATTCATGGGACATAAATTCAAGATAGCACTGTTCAGTCAATCATTGACATATTGTGTATTTCCCTTAAGACACTTTTTTAGTAGTTTATAGCTACCGAAGACGGATGTGTCGGATCGAAAGGTGCAAATATCGTAGTCAAGTTGTAAACTAGCGACACAATGCATTCCGTTCTCCAAACTACATCCTGCTACTTGCAAATCCCTGTTCAGGGCTTGGTAGCGGGAGATTGAGAACGAACGCAGACGAAGAAGTAGTTTATTCCTGTCGCGGTCCTAAAAATTTTGTATCATATTAGCCATAACAACAGCAGATAGGTTTCTGGTGTATTTGTATGAATAGTTTCATCTGCTACAGCTTTCTTATATGGACATCATTTATTGTGGCTGTTTTTTCAAATTTGGTAGTGACAAGTCCATAACACCACAGAACATCTGCAGGTATGCAAGCCCTCCTCCAACACATTTCAATGCTAATAGAGCCCACTTGTTTATTTAATTCACACACACATTACCCACATTACATGAATAAAATTATGTATATTGTAATTGTTTCTGCTACAATCAAACCCAAACCCAAACCCAAACTCACTGCCTAGACCTTTCCTCTTTATCTCTAGCAATTGTAGATTGGAATAACAAAAGGGATCAAGATGCTGAGCAGCACATGGGCTGCAGTGGTCAGCGACCCATGGCTGACTGCTAGCGTCAGGGCCAGCGAACCATAGCTGCCAAGACCCTTCTACACCTCCACGCGGTGATCCTGGATAACAGGCTGCAGCAGGGCAGACTGGCTAAGGAGAAGGGATCGAAGAGGGAATGCTAACCCGGTACTCAAAAAATGCTTGCTGAAGTCGGATGTGTTGGACCGAAAGGTGCAAATATCGCAGCCAAGCTGTAAACTATAACACAACGCATTCCGTTCTCTGGACTACATTCTGCTACTTACCCTTTCAGGGTTTGGTAGTGGGAGATTGAGAACGAACGAAGAAGAAGAAGGAATAACAAAAGGGACAAACAAGTTCTGTAACTATTTTAAAAAAATTTAGAATTCAAATGCCAATTATTCTACTGATTTCAATCCAGCTCTTCGTGAAAATTGTCATCTTCACTGAAAAATTAAATCAGATTCACAAGGTCATCAATTTCCCTCTCTTTATTTCTGACCGAGTGGGCGTGGTCAATGAACTTTTAAAAGATTGAATGTAGATGTTGTTAAGTTAAACCAGAACGTAATCACAGGCCTAACCTACAGTCCACTAATTAAATTGTCACATCATTCGACATCTGCTCCTTTGTTAGACCTATCTCCATACAACTTACATTTCCTATTAACTTACTTTCTTTCTTATCTTCGCATCACATAATTTTATACTCAAAATTCTCACAAAACTGTTTCCTTTTTAAAATCACAATTTGTATAAGCTAAAAGTGTGACTAACATATCCTTCGATATGCATAAAGTGGTGGAGAGTACTCATTATATAATATTTTTTTAGGGCGCTTGAAACCAATTCTGAGGCTGTCGACACTGCCATAGAGCTTGTCTAGTGTTGCCACTGGTGATGGCCACATCTGCTTTCTCTGGTCCTCGTATGTCGGGCAGTTTTGCAGCAGATGTTCAGCGGTCCTTTTCCCTGTACCATACGAGCATTCGTCAGTGCCACCTATCTTCAATTTATTGAATAGGTGGTACCCCAGTCTATTGTGGCCAGTGCGGAGTCTGAAGACCACGACCTGCTCTCTTCTGTTCAACTGGTAATAGGCATCGTTTTTTGTGTAGCCAGTATGTTATGTTTCCCATTTGGTCATATATCTAGCTCTAATAAGCCTTTTTGCCTCTTCGTATGCAATTGGGTTTAAGTGTGAACGGTAAGGTGACAGTCTCAAACACATATGACCATGCTCTTGGATCAACTTGTCTATATGAAATATATTTTGTTTTCATGTGTGTATATATATATATATAGGCATCTGAAGATGACGTTGTGTTGATCCTAGCTTTCTCCACCATCGCCAATATCTCCCCAGTACTTTTTTTGCCACAGAGAATAGGTCCCTGGCCCTAATCTCTTTTGCTTGATCTGTTACACCTATGTACTTGCTAACACAATGTTTAACTACATATGGACCGCACCGAAGGCTGACATAACTGTTCAAAACCCGTGAGCTTTGGGTTGAAGCTAAACGTGTCGTAAAGAACTGGTAACATTATTTCCCAAAATACTCAGTCATGCATGGGATGATCATTTCAAAAGACTGGTTTCTTTAGGAGTGCTGGTTGTTGTATACCGTAAATAAATAAGAGAAGATGGGTGTTCAGTTTGTTTCAGGGCTGGATTCTGTGAAAGGACCACTGTCAACAGTATTTGTTCTGTTTTGTACCGTTATTTGTTTTATTTCTTCGTGTGGATGATGTATGGATTGATTATAAACATTTACACAATATGAGTACTGATGAGTTGTGTAATTTAGTTGGCCTATACATGTGACGTTTCATAAGTATTTTTCCGATGAGTCAGACGGCCTTCTTCTAAAGTAGGTCATGCCTCGTCAACAGCCGGGAGTGGGGGGGGGGGGGGGAGTTGCTATCTGTTGAAGCCACGTGTTTCTGGGACGGCCTCTCCTGCCCTTGCGGCCAGCTGGTTGGGTACCTTTAGCACTTTGAACTGACTTGAAGAGGATCTGGTGAGCTGGAACTTCCCGATCCAGTCGGACAAAATGTCCAAACAAGGAAAGGCGCTATCTCTGATGGTCCGTAGTAGGAATTGTAAACTTCCTTGTCCTGTCTAGGCCTGGGCGAAGGTACGCGTCATTTGGTTAGCTTTGTATGTAGAATTTTGGTACGGTCAGCTGTTTGTTCCTAACTGCCAAGGGATTTGTAACGCGCTCGACACTGAGCACAGGAGTCCGATCTCACTACCCAGAGATCATGGAAATTTTTACAAGAAGATCCACGTGAAAATAATGTCGGTCTCCACCGTGATTCTTCTTCTTCTTCTTCTTCTTCTTCTTATTATTATTATTATTATTATTATTATTCTACTTCTTCGGCCGTTCTCAATCTCCAGCTACCAAACCCTGAAAGGACTTAAGTAGCAGAATGTAGTCCAGAGAACGCTATGCGCTGTGTCGTAGTTTACAGCTTGGCTGCGATATTTGCACCTTTCGGTCCAACACATCCGACTTCAGCAAGCATTTTTTGAGTACCGGGTTAGCATTCCCTCTTCGATCCCTTCTCCTTAGCCAGTCTGCCCTGATGCAGCCTGTTATCCAGGATCACCGCGTGGAGGTGTAGAAGGGTCTTGACAGCTATGGTTCGCTGGCCTTGACGCTAATAGTCAGCTATGGGTCGCTGACCACTGCAGCTCATGTGCTGCTCAGCATCTTGATCCCCACCATGATTCGAACCCGCAACCTCCGAAACGGACATTATATTGTACAATGTATAAATATATTTTATTTACTCTTTTCAGGGTTACGCATCAATATACGCACGCACGCACACACATATACCAGACACGTAAATAAGATACAATAAAAGAGCATTTATTCATTGGATAAAGAAAATGCATGACTGTACACCTGAGACTTACGTCTGTCGTTCTTGTATGTCTAGAGATACAGGCGGTCCCACTGCTGTTTGGGGTGGGGAGGGGTTGGGGTTCATTGCACTGGATCGAGAACTGCGGCGTGTCGAGACTGATTGCACGCGCTACTGAGGTGATCTCATTAATGAAAGTTTACCACCAATCTCTCTCTCTCTCTCTCACTCTCTCGCTCTCTCCTCTCCCCCCTCCCCCTTTAACAGTCATATTCATTGTTAAATACAGGTAGCACCGACGCCCATATCAATGCTTACAATGCACGGTTTCAATCAACCTTCTCCCATTTAAGAGGTCTTCCTTTCACGACCAGGATCGGATGTCAGGTCAGGCTGCCACTAATTTGGCGAACTGTAATAGACACCAGAAAGCTCATATGCCACCAAGCTAGCTGTTGTGTGCTAGCGTATGTCGGCCAGCGAGGGCCTACATATACTTCAGATTACACCAACAGCAATATACAATATCTGAAAGAACTTGACGAATCCACACATATCAGCTTATTCAAATTGTCGAGGATTTAGAATATAATTCAATAAGACACAAATATTACAATGACAAAGGTGGCTTATTTTCACTTTTAGTCCACTATGCATTTCCTTGTTCAATAACAGTCTCTCTTGTTGCTAGGGAAACTTATTAACATCGGCTCTGTTAAGGATCAGTCACACTTTGACAAACCTCACATCGGCTCTGTTAAGGATCAATCACACTTTGACAAACCTCACATCGACTCTGTTAAGGATCAATCACACTTTGACAAACCTCACATCGGCTCTGTTAAGGATCAGTCACACTTTGACAAACCTCACATCGACTCTGTTAAGGATCAATCACACTTTGACAAACCTCACATCGGCTCTGTTAAGGATCAGTCACACTTTGACAAACCCCACATCGGCTCTGTTAAGGATCAGTCACACTTTGACAAACCTCACATCGGCTCTGTTAAGGATCAGGCACACTTTGACAAACCTCACATCGGCTCTGTTAAGGATCAGTCACACTTTGACAAACCTCACATCGACTCTGTTAAGGATCAATCACACTTTGACAAACCTCACATCGGCTCTGTTAAGGATCAGTCACACTTTGACAAACCTCACATCGACTCTGTTAAGGACCAATCACACTTTGACAAACCTCACATCGACTCTGTTAAGGATCAATTACACTTTGACAAACCTCACATCGACTCTGTTAAGGATCAGTCACACTTTGACAAACCTCACATCGACTCTGTTAAGGATCAATCACACTTTGACAAACCTCACATCGACTCTGTTAAGGATCAATCACACTTTGACAAACCTCACATCGGCTCTGTTAAGGATCAGTCACACTTTGACAAACCTCACATCGACTCTGTTAAGGATCAATCACACTTTGACAAACCTCACATCGGCTCTGTTAAGGATCAGTCACACTTTGACAAACCCCACATCGGCTCTGTTAAGGATCAGTCACACTTTGACAAACCTCACATCGGCTCTGTTAAGGATCAGGCACACTTTGACAAACCTCACATCGGCTCTGTTAAGGATCAGTCACACTTTGACAAACCTCACATCGACTCTGTTAAGGATCAATCACACTTTGACAAACCTCACATCGGCTCTGTTAAGGATCAGTCACACTTTGACAAACCTCACATCGACTCTGTTAAGGACCAATCACACTTTGACAAACCTCACATCGACTCTGTTAAGGATCAATTACACTTTGACAAACCTCACATCGACTCTGTTAAGGATCAGTCACACTTTGACAAACCTCACATCGGCTCTGTTAAGGATCAATCACACTTTGACAAACCTCACATCGGCTCTGTTAAGGATCAGTCACATTTTGACAAACCTCACATCGACTCTGTTAAGGATCACTCACACTTTGACAAACCTCACATCGACTCTGTTAAGGATCAGTCACACTTTGACAAACCACACATCGACTCTGTTAAGGATCAGTCACACTTTGACAAACCTCACATCGACTCTATTAAGGATCGGCCACACTTTGGCAAACCTCACATCAGCTCTGATGAGTAACGGCCACACTTTGACAATGATGTCCTGGAAATGGGGTTTCCCTTGCATGTAGTCCATCTCATTGAAACATTATATCAAGATCAACAAGCCGCTGTCCGAGTCTCTGGGCAAACATCAGATTGGTTTGCAGTACAAAAGGGAGTCTGACAGGGATGTATCCGCTCACCTTATCTGTACAACATATATGCGGAATGTATAATGAGAAATGTTCGAGAAGACGAGAACATTGAAAGTTTCGACCCATTTACGATTGGGGGGGGGGGGGGGGGGGGGGGGGGTACGAGATTCCAGAGTTACGATACGCAGATGACACAGTGATACTATCAAGAAGTGCAGAAGGGCTAGAGCAGCTACTTTCAGCCGCTAATGGATATAGTCAAGATCAAAACCTGTTCATAAACATAAACAAAACAAAGATAATGACCACCGACAAAACACAATGTCAGCATAAATTTACAGTGGGTGGTGAGGAAATAGATCAGGTCACACATTTTGAATATCTGGGCTCCAGAATTGACAAAAATGGCGACTGCTCGAAAGAAATCAGAAGAAGACTAGCTATGGCAATGCAAAGACTGAACAGCCTGAAGAAATTATGGCAGGACACCAACAAAATGATAAAAGTAAAAGTCTTGAGAGCCTGTGTTTTTCCTGTGGCAGCTTATGGCTGTGAATCATGGACGATTTCCAAAACTTCTAGATAAAGAATCGAATCCTTCTAGTCAAAATGTTACAGAAAGATCCTCAAAATACCCTGGACAGAGAAGAAAACAAATGTAGACATTCGGCAAGAGTCGAGCATAGAGGAGAACTGGTTTATCAATTCCATTTTGGCTAGAAAATGCAAATACTTTGGTCACATCAAGAGACACAACGTTCTCGAGAGAACAGTGATGGAAGGTATGGTGCCAAGCAAAAGATGTAGGGGTAGACCAAGAAGACAATGGCACCAAGATATCAAGGAATGCCTGGATATGACTGTGGTCGAGGCTGAAGTTTTGGCAAGGGAACGAGTTTCTTTCAGACAGACTGTGATGGGAGCGACGTTCTACAAAGAACATGCCACATGATGATGATTATCCTGGCATTCTGTCCAGTTTATTTGTTGTCTGATGTCGAAAGCGTTTTTAGTTTGTTTTGGTATTGTCTCCTCGAATTTCTTGCTGGACTTTATTATCATGTGACACATTTTTTTCCAGAACGGAGTCTCAGTCACGTCAGAGATGTATCCATCTCAGTTTATGGCGAATCGGCAAACCTTCCTACACAGTACCCATTTAAGACTGGGTCAACCAGTGAGCCATTGCGGAACAACCATTTCCGCCTCAGCTGGGGAAAGAAGTCAGGACCACTCCAATGCGAAGCAAGCGCGCTACCCACTGCTAGGCGGCTCCCTCTACCGACCAGGCCAAGCACAACACACTGACGTTCCAAGGTCACTATCCTTCATTAACAGCTGGTCAATCTTAGACCCCATCGCCTGTCAGAGTTTGTCTGCTCTTGCTACAGATCCTGTCAGAGTTTGTCTGCTCTTGTCTGCTCTTGGTACAGATCCTGTCAGAGTTTGTCTGCTCTTGTCTGCTCTAGGTACATATCCTGTCAGAGTTTGCCTGCTCTTGGTACAGATCCTATCAGAGTTTGTCTGCTCTAGGTACAGATCCTGTCAGAGTTTGTCTGCTCTTGCTACAGATCCTGTCAGAGTTTGTCTGCTCTTGTCTGCTCTATGTACATATCCTGTCAGAGTTTGCCTGCTCTTGCTACAGATCCTGTCAGAGTTTGTCTGCTCTAGGTACAGATCCTGTCAGAGTTTGTCTGCTCTTGTCTGCTCTAGGTACATATCCTGTCAGAGTTTGCCTGCTCTTGGTACAGATCCTATCAGAGTTTGTCTGCTCTAGGTACAGATCCTGTCATAGTTTGTCTGCTCTTGTCTGCTCTAGGTACAGATCCTGTCAGAGTTTGTCTGCTCTTGTCTGCTCTAGGTACAGATCATGTCAGAGTTTGTCTGCTCTTGTGTGTTTTAGGTACAGATCCTGTCAGAGTGTGTCTGCTCTTGTCTGCTCTAGGTACAGATCCTGTCAGAGTTTGTTTGCTCTAGGTACAGATCCTGTCAGTTTGTCTGCTCTAGGTACAGATCCTGCCAGAGTTTGTCTGCTCTAGTCTGCTCTAGGTACAGATCCTGTCAGAGTTTGTCTGCTCTTGTGTGTTTTAGGTACAAATATAGAGACCAGTCAAATATAGACACCATAGAGACGCACGGAAACAGGCTGTTTTTAAGGCAGCCCGGCTGGCGAGATGTGGATCGATGTTATCCCCGTAGTAGTTAGCGCCACTCAGAGGAAGCCAAGTATAACACAACCGCCTGGAGGACCGCGGTCCACTTTCATCAGCACACTCGGGATGTGAGGAAAGCTACTACAACCCGCCCCTTAACGTCCTTTTCAGGGCACACAAAAGGGTAAACTTACTCATTGTGGGCATTAAACAACAACCCCCCCCCCCCCTCTCTATCTATTTCCTCTTTGTTAATTGTTTAGCAGTTCATGGAAGTCCGCCCCGTCTCCCCCATCTATCAACGTGGGCGTACATGTGATAGGTTTAGCGTGTGTTAATGCAGAGGCGTGCCGAAGTGACAAACGTGCGCTGCTGGAGTTTCCTGAAATCCGAATCCACTCTAATAATGAAGCGGCAGTCATTTTGTCTGATCTGTTAACGTCGATTAGACCAAAGAGGCGTAGGACACATTTATTTGAACATTATGCTGACGAACTCGCGTTAATGGCCCGTTTCATACTAAACTTCATGGGGACGGCGTGGCCTAGTGGTTAAGTGGCACGGCTCACAACCAGAAGGTGCTGGGTTCGATCCCCATCACAGCACCGGCCGTTACCCCGGGGAAGCAAACCCTTAGAAAATGCAGGAGGAAGCAGACCCTTACAAAAAATGCATGCTGAAGTCGGATGCATCGGGCCGACAGGCGCAAAATAAAAACCACAGTGTAACGCACGCACGCCTTGGGGAATAGATAAATAAGGCGAATGCAAAAAAAAAATAAAAAAATACTTAACTTCTTCTTCTTCTTTTGTCCTACTGCCCTTGCCCTGTGGCGTCACGGAGAGGCGGGGTGCGTAGATTTCTTGTTATCTTGTTATCTGTCCACTCTGTCATCATAAGTAAACATACTACCTATGTATTTGATATCTCTGTCCACTCTGTCATCACAAGTAAACATACTACCTATGTATTTGATATCTCTGTCCACTCTGTCATCACAAGTAAACATACTACCTATGTATTTGATATCTCTGTCCACTCTGTCATCACAAGTAAACATACTACCTATGTATTTGATATCTCTGTCCACTCTGTCATCATAAGTAAACATACTTCCAAGGTATTTGATATCTCTGTCCACTCTGTCATCACAAGTAAACATACTACCTAGGTATTTTATCTCTCTGTCCACTCTGTCGTCATCAGTGAACAGACTACCAAGGTATTTGATATCTCTGCCCACTCTGCCACTAGTGAACATACTACCTAGGTATTTGATCTCTCTGTCCACTCTACCGCCATCAGTGAACATACTACCTAGGTATTTGATCTCTCTGTCCACTCTACCGCCATCAGTGAACATACTACCAAGGTATTTGATATCTCTGCCCACTCTGCCACTAGTGAACATACTACCTAGGTATTTGATCTTTCTGTCCACTCTACCGCCATCAGTGAACATACTACCTAGGTATTTGATCTCTCTGTCCACTCTGTCGTCATCAGTGAACAAACATCAGGTCAGGCCAGGTCCTCCCGTAACTGGTGAGGTCGCTGGGGCACACATGAAGACATCCTCGCCACGCCACCCCTCTCTGTCAGCGGCCGCTGCCTGTGACTCTCCTGGTCAGAGACTGGTCCATTCGTGTATGTTGACCTTCCATCTCTTTTTGGGCCGGCCTCTTCGTCGTCTGCCATGCACCTTTCCATGGAGGATTGTATTTGCAAGACCCTTTGATCTCGATATGTGACCGTACCAAGCGAGTTTTCTTCTTTTGACAGTTGCCAAGAGGTCTTCAAAAGGCCCTATTGCTGTTGTAATTCTATCTCGTATTTCCTCATTTGTAACTCGATCTTTGTACGTGACGTTTAAAAGTCTTCGGAAACATCTCATCTCCAAGGCCTGTATCCTTCGTTGAAGGTCAGCTGTAACTGTCCATGTCTCACAAGTATAGAGGAATATTGACAGGGCCAGTGCACGTTTAATCTGAACAAACATAATACCCAGGTATTTGAACTCCCTTACTTGCTTGATAACAATGTCACTGATGTAGAAACTTCTCTGCACGTGTTCACACGATATCATCATGTGTCCTGTCTGTGTTGATCTTCATGTCATATTTGTTACAAGCGAAATTGAGATGGGCTAGGTTGTGTTGAAGGTCTTCTCCATTTTGATAAAAGATGACCCGATCATCAGGAAACAACAGTTCGTGTACACAGAATATGTCCTAGTTTTTCTGATAACTTAAACCGTTTCAAGTTATTTCCCCTCAATACGGCTCACAGACGAAAAATGAGGCTTATCGTCCTTATTGAGAATATATATATATATTATTGCGTTTGCCTTATTTCTCTATTCCCCAAGGCGGTGTGCGTTGCACTGTGGTTTTTAGTTTGCGCCTGTCGGCCTAGTGCATCCGACTTCAGCATGCATTTTATGTAAGGGTCTGCTTCCTCCTGCATTTTCTAAGGGTTTGCTTTCCCGGGGTAACGGCCGGTGCTGGTTTATGAGCCGTGTCACTTAACCACTAGGCCACGCCGTTCCCTCTTATTGAGAATGAACAAATAATCCAACTCCCATCAGGTGAAAATGTTCGCTGTCCACTTGTCTAGACTTAGGAAACATGTGAACCGTATATCCCCTTTAGATAAGATGATCAACTCGCTACGAGAGCCAACTCGTCAAGCGTGAGCTCATCATTAGCTGGATCTGGGCAACAACGTCACGTCTCTTGAACACTTGATCCTATAAGACAGAACCTAATGGGGGGTTGTGTGTTTATCTGGCTGGTCGTTCTAATGCACATCCCTCCTTTTCGACCAGATGTGGTCGCTATGACTCTCAGGAATAGGGTAACCCGTCGAGGGCAGATAAGGTCAGTCACGGAGAACAATTGTGGTTTTCAAACATGCGACAAGAAGAGAGGTCAAGGTTTGCCCCATATCAGTTAAACTTCAGTATACTAAGTCAAGGTTTGTCCCATAGTAGTTAGACTACTGTCGGGGAATGAAGCTGTTAGAGACATCACAGTATATTACGTCAAGGTTTGCCCCATAGTAGTTACACTACTGTCGGGGAATGAAGCTGTTAGAGACATCACAGTATATTAAGTCAAGGTTTGCCCCATAGTAGTTATGTAACATTTCCTATCTGTAGAGACGTATTACATAGAAGGAGCTCAGACATATTTTAACATTGAACAGAGTTTGGAGGAAGATGGGAACAGCTTAGACAACCATTTTTCTTTCTCCTTCTTGGGATTTAAAGGACTGAGTCAGTGCAGCTGAACTCAGTCCCGCCAGAATTTAAGTTACTAAAACGAACCACGTACGTTTTTGTCTCAAAGTGCGCAGGTGGGAGTTTAGGTATACATACGTAACTTGATGTAACACCAGCCATGTGTCCACACGTGGGACGATTGCGGTGGTGGCCAGGTAGACTTGTTGCCGCCGACAAACCCGCGTCGTCTGGAAACCACGCGATCAGATTGGGAGATAATGGAAAGCAATAGGACTAAACGCGCGCCGTTTTGGAAATCTGGAGATGCATATCGAATATAAATCCCGGTGGAGAGACGTGAGGGACATTTTTTTTAGAATTTCGAAAGAGACTCTCAGTGGTGGGGAGGCGACGGAGATAAGCTGTTGAGGCAGATTTGAGTTGAGAACAACAGAGAGAGAACATTTCACTTCAGAGACAGAAAGAGAACATTTCACTTCAGAGACAGAAAGAGAACATTTCACTTCAGAGAGAAAACATTTCACTTCAGAGACAGAGAGAGAACATTTCACTTCAGAGACAGAGAGAGAACATTTCACTTCAGAGACAGAGAGAGAACATTTCACTTCAGAGAGAGAACATTTCACTTCAGAGACAGAGAGAGAACATTTCACTTCAGAGAGAGAACATTTCACTTCAGAGAGAAAACATTTCACTTCAGAGACAGAGAGAGAACATTTCACTTCAGAGACAGAGAGAGAACATTTCACTTCAGAGACAGAGAGAGAACATTTCACTTCAGAGAGAGAACATTTCACTTCAGAGACAGAGAGAGAACATTTCACTTCAGAGACAGAGAGAGAACATTTCACTTCAGAGAGAGAACATTTCACTTCAGAGACAGAGAGAGAACATTTCACTTCAGAGAGAGAACATTTCACTTCAGAGAGAAAACATTTCACTTCAGAGACAGAGAGAGAACATTTCACTTCAGAGACAGAGAGAGAACATTTCACTTCAGAGACAGAGAGAGAACATTTCACTTCAGAGAGAGAACATTTCACTTCAGAGACAGAGAGAGAACATTTCACTTCAGAGACAGAGAGAGAACATTTCACTTCAGAGAGAGAACATTTCACTTCAGAGACAGAGAGAGAACATTTCACTTCAGAGAGAGAACATTTCACTTCAGAGACAGAGAGAGAACATTTCACTTCAGAGAGAGAACATTTCACTTCAGAGAGAGAACATTTCACTTCAGAGACAGAGAGAGAACATTTCACTTCAGAGAGAGAACATTTCACTTCAGAGAGAGAACATTTCACTTCAGAGACAGAGAGAGAACATTTCACTTTAGAGAGAGAACATTTCACTTCAGAGACAGAGAGAGAACATTTCACTTCAGAGAGAGAACATTTCACTTCAGAGAGAGAACATTTCACTTCAGAGACAGAGAGAGAACATTTCACTTCAGAGAGAGAACATTTCACTTCAGAGAGAGAACATTTCACTTCAAAGAGAGAACATTTCACTTCAGAGACAGAGAGAGAACATTTCACTTCAGAGAGAGAACATTTCACTTCAGAGACAGAGAGAGAACATTTCACTTCAGAGAGAGAACATTTCACTTCAGAGACAGAGAGAGAACATTTCACTTCAGAGACAGAGAGAGAACATTTCACTTCAGAGACAGAACATTTCACTTCAGAGAGAGAACATTTCACTTCAGAGAGAGAACATTTCACTTCAGAGAGAGAACATTTCACTTCAGAGACAGAGAGAGAACATTTCACTTCAGAGAGAGAACATTTCACTTCAGAGACAGAGAGAGAACATTTCACTTCAGAGACAGAGAGAGAACATTTCACTTCAGAGAGAGAACATTTCACTTCAGAGAGAGAACATTTCACTTCAGAGAAAGAACATTTCACTTCAGAGACAGAGAGAGAACATTTCACTTCAGAGACAGAGAGAGAACATTTCACTTCAGAGACAGAGAGAGAACATTTCACTTCAGAGACAGAGAGAGAACATTTCACTTCAGAGAGAGAACATTTCACTTCAGAGACAGAGAGAAAACATTTCACTTCAGAGACAGAGAGAGAACATTTCACTTCAGAGACAGAGAGAGAACATTTCACTTCAGAGACAGAGAGAAAACATTTCACTTCAGAGACAGAGAGAAAACATTTCACTTCAGAGACAGAAAGAGAACATTTCACTTCAGAGACAGAGAGAAAACACTTCACTTCAGAGACAGAGAGAGAACACTTCACTTCAGAGACAGAAAGAGAACATTTCACTTCAGAGACAGAGAGAAAACACTTCACTTCAGAGATAGAGAGAGAACATTTCACTTCAGAGACAGAGAAAGAACACTTCACCAGAGAGAGAGCACTTCACTTCAGAGACAGAGAGAGAACACTTCACTTCAGAGACAGATTTGAGAGGGGACACACGGAGACGGGTCGTGAGATTTGAACACAGTTTTGAGTTGAGAACTACAGATGTGGGAACGGTTCACTTCAGAGACAGGGGTAGATTCGAAAGAGACGTTCAGTGGAGAGCAGGAGACGGAGAGAGACAGTTGAAATAGACACTCAGCAAACACGGTAACTACCCATATATTATGTATTGGTCGTTATTACAAGTCGTCAGCAGCTAGAAAAGTCTTCCTGTGATCCCTTGGATTATAGTTGACGCAGTCTACCCTGATCAGGTCGAGACCACTTTGATCTACCG
The DNA here is from genome assembly GCA_036924085.1 of Ariolimax columbianus. Lineage (NCBI taxonomy): Eukaryota > Metazoa > Mollusca > Gastropoda > Stylommatophora > Arionidae > Ariolimax > Ariolimax columbianus. The sequence goes on along the minus strand of JAVGWX010000018.1, from coordinate 65,271,327 downwards.
CTGACAAAGAGGAACAGGCCCACTGACGTCAAACCTGGGTTTAGAACCTACGAACTTCACCATCAGCGGCAATCCGCAACGAAGTTCGATCACAGCAGACCAGATTAGGAGAGGAGAAAGAACCGGGCAATAACAGTATCGATAATGTAAAAGCCTTAACTCTCCTCTCGAATAGTTTTGCTCATTGACCGACCTGCAGCCTACGGTAGACAACTGAAAAAAAACCAGGCCCACAATTTGGAAATAGTCCAATAAAATGATTAAAGGCCCGATGTACAACTGCACAATTGATTATTTTGTATTGATTTGCATGTATCTAAATATATCTACAGTAAATCAAACAATCAATCGATCATAGAACATATGATCACCACGTGGAGTAGAGATCTGAAATCAATACGTGTCAGGTTCTCAGGTCCTCCCTCCGGCTCTGTGTATGTCTTCTAGTGATGGATCAGTTGTCGTTTCCATATTGGTTGACAGGGCCAGATTTATGGAAGTTTTCACGACTTATATTATCTACTGGATGAGGCAGCTAGCCCTATGATCTACCTTCCTTAGTCTCCTCTTACGTGGCAGGTTACAGTGTTACTTTAGTGCGACGCATTATTGGGGAATAGAGAAACAAGGCGAACACAAAGAGGGCTCTCAGCAGGGTAATTCTCTCCCAGTTTGGTAGCCTAACGGAAACGATAGGGCACTCACTGAGGACAGAAGGAAGGGAGACGTATAGAGGTGCATACGGGAAAATGAAAGACAAGAGAGACAAGGCTTATGTCAGTGTCAGGTGAGAAGGCATAGTGACCGATTCCCCACCTCATACCAGGTGAAATATACTGACCAAGACCCCACCTCTCATCCGGGCCAGGTAGAACATACTGACCAAGATACCATCTCACATCCGGGTCAGGTAAAACATACTGACCAAGACCCCATCTCACATCCGAATCATGTAAAACAAATTGACCAAGATCCCATCTCACATCCGGGTCAGGTAAAACATACTGACCAAGATCCCATCTCACTTCCGGGCCAGGTAAAACATACTGACCAAGATCCCATATCACATACGGGCCAGGTAAAACATACTGACCAAGACCCTATCTCACATCCGGGTCAGGTAAAACATACTGGCCAAGCCTCCATCTCACGTCAGATAAACCATACTGACCAAGACCCCACCTCACGTCAGGTAAAACATACTGACCAAGACCCGACCTCAAATCCGGGTCAGGTAAAACATACTGACCAATCCCCCATCTCACATCCAGGTCAGGTAAAACATACTGACCAAGATCCCATCTCACATCCGGGCCAGGTAAACCATACTGACCAAGATCCCATCTCACTTCCGGGCCAGGTAAACCATACTGACCAAGATCCCATCTCACTTCCGGGCCAGGTAAACCATACTGACCAAGATCCCATCTCACTTCCGGGCCAGGTAAACCATACTGACCAAGATCCCATCTCACTTCCGGGCCAGGTAAACCATACTGACCAAGATCCCATCTCACTTCCGGGCCAGGTAAACCATACTGACCAAGATCCCATCTCACTTCCGGGCCAGGTAAAACATACTGACAAAGGTCCCATCTCACTTCCGGGCCAGGTAAAGCATACTGACCAAGATCCCACCTCACGTCAGCTAAAGCATACTGACCAAGACCCCACCTCACATCAGGTAAAACATACTGAACAAGCCCCCATCTCACGTCAGATAAACCATACTGACCAAGACCCCCACCTCACGTCAGGTAAAACATACTGACCAAGCACCAATCTCTCCTCCTTGCCGCGTTTCTGGAAAAAGACTATGTTATAGCAACTTGACCAACGAGGTGGGGATCGACACTGTGATCTCCACAGGGATGCGCTTACTGAGAAGTCTCGTAATGCACTGCACTCAGGAGAAACCATGCCCACCTACTTCAGTACGCCTCTAGATAAAAGAAGAGCCGCCGTAACCCGTTACTCAAGAAACTACCCCAAGAATGAAAGCTCAGTCCGATTTGCTTGGGACAGCAGTTTAAAAGGTACCACCAGAAACACACGAATAAGACCAGAAACACACAAATACGACCAGAAACACACAAATAAGACCAGAAACACACGAATAAGATCAGAAACACACGAATAAGACCAGAAACACACAAATAAGACCAGAAACACACAAATTAGACCAGAAACACGCACATAAGACCAGAAACACACAAATTAGACCAGAAACACGCACATAAGACCAGAAACACACAAATTAGACCAGAAACACGCACATAAGACCAAAAACACACAAATTAGACCAGAAACACGCACATAAGACCAGAAACACACAAATTAGACCAGAAACACGCACATAAGACCAGAAACACACAAATTAGACCAGAAACACACACATAAGACCAAAAACACACAAATAAGACCAGAAACACACAAATAAGACCAGAAACACACCCATAAGACCAGAAACAACTTGAACACTAAGACCCAGTTCCAAGAAATGGCTGACTAGTTCAGAGGGCGTGTTTCCCACAAGAGGTAGGCCGGAAATAATATATGAACATGAAACAAAGATAAACCCACAGATTGATTCACGTGACCAAAACCGGAAGCTTGGAGTTGTTTGTGGAAGAATTCTGTCTACGGTTTGAAGCAGGCGTCTTGTGTGTCCCAGTATAATAATAGCAAGTAGGGCACTCGACGGGCAGGATGAAGCGCCTCAGGCTGCAGGCACCGGCCAGGTACCCTTGATCGGCTTGTGTGCCAGGTTGAAAATGTATGACACATACATGTACATTCATTTGAATACAGACAATTATGTAAAGGTGTCCTACCTACAGCATGGCTTGGATTCGTTCGTTCTCAATCCCCCGATACCAAACCCTTCTTCTGCTTCTTCTTCTTACTGTCGCTTGGAGTAAGTCTTCATCTGCAAAGTTGTCTCTTGTATGAACCTCACTCTCTTCTGTCGCTTGGAGTGTGTCTTCATCTGCAAAGTTGTCTCTTGTATGAACCTCACTGTCTTCTGTCGCTTGGAGTATGTCTACATCTGCAAAGTTGTCTCTTGTATGAATCTCACTGCCTTATGTCGCTTGGCGTATGTCTACATCTGCAAAGTTGTCTCTTGTATGAACTTCACTGTCTTCTGTCGCTTGGAGTATGTCTACATCTGCAAAGTTGTCTCTTGTATGAACCTCACTGTCTTCTGTCGCTTTGAGTATGTCTACATCTGCAAAGTTGTCTCTTGTATGAACCTCACTGTCTTCTGTCGCTTGGAGTATGTCTACATCTGCAAAGTTGTCTCTTGTATGAACCTCACTGCCTTCTGTCGCTTGTAGTATGTCTACATCTGCAAAGTTGTCTCTTGTATGAACCTCACTGTCTTCTGTCGCTTGGAGTATGTCTACATTTGTTAAGTTGTCTCTTGTATGAACCTTACTGTCTTCTGTCGCTTGGAGTATGTCTACATCTGCAAAGTTGTCTCTTGTATGAACCTCACTGTCTTCTGTCGCTTGGAGTATGTCTACATCTGCAAAGTTGTCTCTTGTATGAACTTCACTGTCTTCTGCCGCTTGGAGTATGTCTTCATCTGCAAAGTTGTCTCTTGTATGAACCTCACTGTCTTCTGTCGCTTGGAGTATGTCTACATCTGCAAAGTTGTCTCTTGTATGAACCTCACTGTCATCTGCAGCTCACACATAGGTCCATATAGTTTCCCTTCCAGTGTTGTTTCTCTTGGCCAGTATGCCCGCCTCAGTATCTCATACTCTGGACAGTCCTGAAGTATATGCTCCGCAGTCTGGGGCGTCTGTCCACATACTTGAGCTGCCAATCCTAATTTGTGTGTGTGTGTGGTATACATGTGACTGTGGAGTCGGTTGTGTTCCGTTCTGAGGCACAGTATGACAATCCGCTCTTGCCTACTTATGTTATGATAGTCATCTTGTATTTGTGTTGGAAGCTCTCTTATTGATTTAATCATCTTTTTCTTTTGATGGTATGTAACTGGTACATCTGGTTGCTCGTCTGCGGCACCTTCCCTCGCCAGTGTGTCAGCTCTCTCATTTCCTGGTATTCCGCAGTGAGACGGTATCCAGCGAACCAGAGCTGACATGACACTCTACATTTCCACGCGGTGATTACAGGCTGCAACAGGGCAGACTGGCTAAGGAGAAGGGATCGAAGAGAGAAGACTGGCCCGGTACTAAAAAATGCTTGCTGAAGTCGGATGTGTCGGACCGAAAGGTGCAAATATCGCAGTCAAGATGTAAACTACGACACAACGCATTCCGTTCTCCATTTTGATTCTTACAAAGGCCTTTTCAGTGCTTGGCAGCGGGAGATTGAGAACGTCCAGGGCTTGGTAGCGGAAGATTGAGAACGTTCAGAGCTTGGTAGCGGGAGATTGAGAACGTTCAGGGCTTGGTAGTGGGAGATTGAGAACGTTCAGGGCTTGGCAGCGAGAGATTGAGAACGTCCAGGGCTTGGTAGCGGGAGATTGAGAACGTTCAGAGCTTGGTAGCGGGAGATTGAGAACGTTCAGGGCTTGGTAGCGGGAGATTGAGAACGTTCAGGGCTTGGTAGCGGGAGATTGAGAACGTTCAGAGCTTGGTAGCGGGAGATTGAGAACGTTCAGGGCTTGGTAGCGGGAGATTGAGAACGTTCAGGGCTTGGTAGCGGGAGATTGAGAACGTTCAGGGCTTGGTAGCGGGAGATTGAGAACGTTCAGGGCTTGGTAGCGGGAGATTGAGAACGTTCATGGCTTGGTAGTGGGAAGAACTTCAATTGCGGCCGATTTCTGGTCCAATACTTTGTGAGATTGTCGGACAAATAATATGTTTATGTGTCCGTAATTTTATTTAAAGACCGTCCCTCTAGGCTCGCCTAAACTGATAGTGTGGCCCGCGGCTTGATAGAGGCTGGGAACCACTGCAGACATTTGAAGTCTGCAGACTCTACCAGTCTGCACCCACTGAACTTCCGCCTGATCTGGCCCTTCAGCGAGCCTGGAAGGAAGTAGCTTGACAAGTTTCGTTGTAGTATATTCCTCCTCGCACCCTTCACCCACCTTTCATTCTTCCGCTCTTTATTTTCCCAGGAGTTCTGTCATTAATTTAAGCCAGACATGTTTCCGACAGCATTTTCCCATGGTCCAGAGCAGTAGAGCACTTCCACGTGTCTTTTTTCGGAAGGATGCCTATAGGTAGTCCAGATGTGGACAACTTTGCCTAAACATGTCATCTAGCTGGATTAATGCCGCCTGAGCTGATCTAAAGAAGTCAAACGTATCCAATGAATCAGTCAAACCGATGTTCAGGTCCCTATGGAGCATTAGCCTGTCTGAATATGTTCAAGGTTATGAGACTTCATATCGTGTGTACCTGGTACGTAGATCCTTAACAGGTGTACCCCTGACTGTGGTAGGGATTATGTGGTCCCACACGTGGAGATGTGGTAGGGATTATGTGGTCCCACACGTGGAGATGTGGTAGGGATTATGTGGTTCCACACGTGGAGATGTGGTAGGGATTATGTGGTCCCACACGTGGAGCTGTGGTAGGGATTATGTGGTCCCACACATGGAGATGTGGTAGGGATTATGTGGTCCTATACGTGGAGATGTGGTAGGGATTATGTGGTCCTATACGTGGAGCTGTGGTAGAGATTATGTGGTCCCATACGTGGAGATGTGGTAGGGATTATGTGGTCCCATACGTGGAGATGTGGTAGGGATTATGTGGTCCTATACGTGGAGATGTGGTAGGGATTATGTGGTCCTATACGTGGAGATGTGGTAGGGATTATGTGGTCCTATACGTGGAGATGTGGTAGGGATTATGTGGTCCCACACGTGGAGATGTGGTAGGGATTATGTGGTCCCATACGTGGAGATGTGGTAGGGATTATGTGGTCCCACACGTGGAGCTGTGGTAGAGATTATGTGGTCCCATACGTGGAGATGTGGTAGGGATTATGTGGTCCTATACGTGGAGCTGTGGTAGAGATTATGTGGTCCCACACGTGGAGCTGTGGTAGAGATTATGTGGTCCCATACGTGGAGATGTGGTAGGGATTATGTGGTCCTATACGTGGAGATGTGGTAGGGATTATGTGGTCCCATACGTGAAGATGTGGTAGGGATTATGTGGTCCCACACGTGGAGATGTGGTAGGGATTATGTGGTCCCACACGTGGAGATGTGGTAGGGATTATGTGGTCCCACACGTGGAGATGTGGTAGGGATTATGTGGTCCCAAACGTGGAGATGTGGTAGGGATTATGTGGTCCCACACGTGGAGCTGTGGTAGAGATTATGTGGTACGGTATGATCACATATGTCTAATTCAGGGCTAGAGTTAAATGGTATGATCACATATGTCTAATTCAGGGCTAGAGTTAAATGGTATGATAGGATAGACAGCTCGAAGATGGAAACCAAACGATTTTCCACATTTGAAAGGTGAGTGCCTCACCTCTCGACCACAGGAGGGCATAACATGCAGGACGGACGGGTAGAGTGAGAGTGTGTGTGTATGTTGTGTGTGAGTGAGAGAGAGAGAGAGAGAGAGAGAGAGAAATTAAAATATTATCAGAGATTTGGCCGCAGCATTATGTTAATTTAATTGGTTTAATTAAACAGATGAAAACCCAGAGGCAGAACAAACCAGTGCCAGAAAGCTTGTGTGTTCGTAATGAAAGCAACAAAAACTATGGCCGTATTTTATAAACGCACCTGATTGGCTGAAAGAGAAAGTGACCCAATTTCGTACAAGTGGAGCAGCGTGCCTTCACTGCCATTTTTTAATCGTCCCGGGTCTCAGGAGACTGTTAAGCGGTTCTGTCACGAGGCGATACTTATTACCAAGGCGACCTGTTTACTGCTCAACTCTTCTCAAGCACTAACATAATACACGGGTCAGCATGTGCCATGCCGATATTGGTAGAGGATCAAGAATCTCCAGAGCTTTCTTTTCCCCGAGTGACTGTTCCCAGTTCAATGTGGACCGTCTTGTGTGCCATCTTATTGAAATCAGTTTCTCGACCGATGTTCAGTGAAAGGTCTCTACACGTTCAGTCAGAGAGGCAGTCAATGAATATAATAACAGCTGTGATTAACCGTCCGGCAATTGTCCTGGTTGTTCTGCGTTCCCGCTCATTTTTGTTTGGAACTGAGATTCTAGTATGGTCAGGCATGACATGCTGACTAGGACGTCGCGTCAGGGGCAGATATGACATGCTGACTAGGACGTCGCGTCAGGGTCAGGCATGACATGCTGACTAGGACGTCGCGTCAGGGTCAGGCATGACATGCTGACTAGAACGTCGCGTCAGGGTCAGGCATGACATGCTGACTAGAACGTCGCGTCAGGGTCAGGCATGACATGCTTACTAGGACGTCGCGTCAGGGTCAGGCATGACATGCTGACTAGAACGTCGCGTCAGGGTCAGGCATGACATGCTGACTAGGACGTCGAGTCAGGGTCAGGCATGACTTGCTGACTAGGACGTCGCGTCAGGGTCAGGCATGACATGCTGACTAGGGCGTCGCTTCAGGGTCAGATACAATACACTGACCAAGACCACTATCTATCTTCCATGTAGCGTTTCCTTGAAACAGGCTGGTGTCAAGGCAATCTGGCTGACGAGACGTGGATCGATGTGATCCCAGTAGTAGTGAGCGTCACATAGATGAAGCCAGGCTTAGCACAACGCTGGTACAACAGCGACTCACCCTCAATAGCACGCTCGGGATGTGAGGAAAGCCACTACAACCAGCCACTTAACTTCCTATATAGGCGCACAAAAGAGTAAACTTATTTATTGTGGGCATTCAAGACGAAGAAGAACTACCCAAAGACTACCATCTAAGGTAATTGGCAAACATTGAATTGGGTTAAAAATCCAGATTTAGGTATCTGCCTTATGGTTCATTTAATAATAATAGTTGACCATCGCAAAGCCAAGATGGAGAGAGCATCAGACTTGTTCTGTGTTCTCATATGACTGCAGAGTCTAATCCCGGCACGGCAGACTGTGAAGTCTAATCCCGGCACGGCAGACTGTGAAGTCTAATCCTGGTACGGCAGACTGTAGTCTAATCCTGGAAGGACAGACTGTAGAGTCTAATTCTGGCACAGCAGGCTGTAGAGTCTAATCCTGGAAGGACAGACTGTAGAGTCTAATCCTGGAACGGCAGATTCTAGAGTCTAATCCTGGCACGGCACTTAGGAAACACGTGTGAGGAGGAGTCGGTTGGGTCGACGTGCGTACTGGTCTTTCGGGCAGCTCGCTTTCTCTTAGCTTCGGCGATGCTTCGCTCTGTGACCTGAGCCCCTTGTGTGATGTTAGCGGACCTGGCAGAACGGTTCTGTGCAAGCATCTCCCAGGAGGTGAAATCAAAATCTTGAAGCTTTTCGGAGACATTTTCAAGTAGTCTCTGTAACTGTCTCCCTGATCAGAGATGTCCAATCCAAAATGGCGAATGTGTTTTTTTTTTTGGTGTCCTTCGAAAACCGACATAAATATATATATTTTTTTTTTTAGTTACCAAATTTACCCACCTAAGAATCATAAACTTAGACTCTTGGGGTTGTTTTAAAAAATAATAATAATTGACCTCTGCACATTCGGCTAATATTTCTTTTTTAAGCTTTTCAATAACAGAAACAATTTACGTCAACAAAATATCGACAGGAATCCCACGTACGAATATATTTGATGTCCTCGGAAAACATTTACCATACGGGGTGGTAACAGTATGCACGGTAACAGACAGCCAGCTAGATCATCTTGATACAGGTAGGTGATGGAGAGGTCAAGAGGTTTATCAGGTGTAGATACGGGAAGAGGTGGGAAGAAAGTCTTCACGCAAATATCAGGTGAGCTGCTGGTCATCTTTAGACTTCACACAGGCCACAATAGACTGAGATACCACACAGGCCACAATAGATTGAGATACCACACAGGCCACAATAGACTGAGATACCACACAGGCCACAATAGACTGAGATACAACACAGGCCACAATAGATTGAGATACCACACAGGCCACAATAGATTGAGATACCACACAGGCCACAATAGACTGAGATACCACACAGGCCACAATAGATTGAGATACCACACAGGCCACAATAGACTGAGATACCACACAGGCCACGATAGATTGAGATACAACACAGACCACAACTGACTGAGATACCACACAGGCCACAATAGACTGATATACCACACAGACCACAACTGACTGAGATACCACACAGGCCACAATAGACTGATATACCACACAGACCACAACTGACTGAGATACCACACAGGCCACAATAGACTGAGATACCACACAGGCCACAATAGATTGAGATACAACACAGACCACAACTGACTGAGATACCACACAGGCCACAATAGACTGAGATACCACACAGACCACAACTGACTGAGATACCACACAGGCCACACAATAGACTGATATACCACACAGACCACAACTGACTGAGATACCACACAGGCCACAATAGACTGAGATACCACACAGGCCACAATAGATTGAGATACAACACAGACCACAACTGACTGAGATACCACACAGGCCACAATAGACTGAGATACCACACAGACCACAACTGACTGAGATACCACACAGGCCACACAATAGACTGATATACCACACAGACCACAACTGACTGAGATACCACACAGGCCACAATAGACTGAGATACCACACAGGCCACAATAGATTGAGATACAACACAGACCACAACTGACTGAGATACCACACAGGCCACAATAGACTGAGATACCACACAGACCACAACTGACTGAGATACTGCACAGGCCACACAATAGACTGATATACCACACAGACCACAACTGACTGAGATACCACACAGGCCACAATAGACTGAGATACCACACAGGCCACAATAGACTGAGATACCACACAGACCACAACTGACTGAGATACTGCACAGGCCACACAATAGACTGATATACCACACAGACCACAACTGACTGAGATACCACACAGGCCACACAATAGACTGATATACCACACAGACCACAACTGACTGAGATACCACACAGGCCACAATAGACTGAGATACCACACAGGCCACAATAGATTGAGATACAACACAGACCACAACTGACTGAGATACCACACAGGCCACAATAGACTGAGATACCACACAGACCACAACTGACTGAGATACCACACAGGCCACACAATAGACTGATATACCACACAGACCACAACTGACTGAGATACCACACAGGCCACAATAGACTGAGATACCACACAGGCCACAATAGATTGAGATACAACACAGACCACAACTGACTGAGATACCACACAGGCCACAATAGACTGAGATACCACACAGACCACAACTGACTGAGATACCACACAGGCCACACAATAGACTGATATACCACACAGACCACAACTGACTGAGATACCACACAGGCCACAATAGACTGAGATACCACACAGGCCACAATAGATTGAGATACAACACAGACCACAACTGACTGAGATACCACACAGGCCACAATAGACTGAGATACCACACAGACCACAACTGACTGAGATACTGCACAGGCCACACAATAGACTGATATACCACACAGACCACAACTGACTGAGATACCACACAGGCCACAATAGACTGAGATACCACACAGGCCACAATAGATTGAGATACAACACAGACCACAACTGACTGAGATACCACACAGGCCACAATAGACTGAGATACCACACAGACCACAACTGACTGAGATACCACACAGGCCACACAATAGACTGATATACCACACAGACCACAACTGACTGAGATACCACACAGGCCACAATAGACTGAGATACCACACAGGCCACAATAGATTGAGATACAACACAGACCACAACTGACTGAGATACCACACAGGCCACAATAGACTGAGATACCACACAGACCACAACTGACTGAGATACTGCACAGGCCACGATAGACTGATATACCACACAGGCCACACAATAGACTGAGATACCATCTGTTTAACAAACTAAGGACATGAAATACTGATGAATGTGCTTGCAGCACAGAGTAAAGACTGCTAACTCAGCATCTGCTTCAAGGGTGTCCTTCTTCTTCTTCTTCTTCTTCTTCTTCTTCTTCTTCTTCTTCTTCTTCGTACGCTGTCAGACGTCGACCTTTATTTTTTCGAAAAAAAAGCAGCGGTCATCCTGAGGCTGTCGACACTGCCATATAGCTTGTCTAGTGTTGCCACTGGTGATGGCCACATCTGCTCTCTCTGATCCTCGTATGTCGGGCAGTTTTGCAGCAAATGTTCAGCGGTCATTTTCCCGGTACCACACGTGCATTCGTCAGTGCCACCTATCTTCAAGTTGTTGAATAGGTAGTACCTCAGTCTGTTGTGGCCAGTGCGAAGTCTGAAGACCACGACCTGCTCTCTTCTGTTCAACTGGTAATAGGCACCGTTTTTTGTGTAGCCAGTATGTTCTGTTTCCCATTTGGTCATGTATCTAGCTCTAATAAGCCGTTTTGACTCTTCGTATGTCACACTGGTATCTGGTTGTGGTAGGCTTGCACCTTCTTTCTTCAAAGGTGTCCAGCATACGAGGAATAGAGAAAGCCCGAGTGGTCATCACCAGTACCATTCCTGGACAAGCCGAGGTACCAAACGCTTCAGGTGAACCATTGTTTTCTTTTCATATAATCAAACTGACGTCTGCAACCGTGCGAAAGACAAGACGTCTGAAGGCGTACGAAAGAGAAGTCTGAAGGCGTACAAAAGAGAAGTCTGAAGGCGTACAAAAGAGAAGTCTGAAGGCGTACAAAAGAGAAGTCTGAAGGCGTACGAAAGAGAAGTCTGAAGGCGTACGAAAGACAAGACGTCTCTAGGGGTACGAAAGAGAAGAAGAAAAACCACAGACCGTCAGGTGATGGATGCGTAACTTCCTCCTGTCTCTCTACTTATCAAATAAATGTTTTGATCTGATGTTTGCAGCAAGCTGTTTTTGAGCATGTGTCTCCCAACCCTCGACACATCCTCGACAATCACCTCCACTTTCCTTATGGTTTGCGGTCAGAGTAGTTATACATGGCGTGCAAACAGCGGACCTGCTTGTGTAGACAATGATATGCATGTAACGGCATGTATATGTTGCCGATAAAAAACTTCCTCTTTTCCTCTTGCCCGGTTTCCCCTCCATGTAAAACTTGCTGCCACCACCGGAACTGGTTCATTGCAGAACGCTTGCGCAAAAGTTATATGAGCATTTTGTTTTGTCCTGTGGTAAAGCGGTGTACACGATGAGGTTGCTAGCCCCATTCACAAAATTCTTCAGTCGCATTTAACGACATGCGTGGGAAGCTACAATGTGTTTATCTTTACCTCGTTTGGTACTACACATGGGATACAGCAGACACTTTATAGGATGGGATACAGCAGACATTTTATAGGATGGGATACTGCAGACATTTGATGAGAGGGGATACTGCAGACACTTTATAGGATGGGATACTGCAGACACTTTATAGGATGGGATACTGCAGATACTTTATAGGATGAGATACTGCAGACACTTTATAGGATGGGATACTGCAGACACTTTATAGGATGGGATACTGCAGACACTTTATAGGATGGGAAACAGCAGACACTTTATATGATGGGATACTACTGCAGACACTTTATAGGATGGGATACTGCAGACACTTTATAGGATCGGATACAGCAGACACTTTATAGGATGGGATACTGCAGACACTTTATAGGATGGGATACTGCAGACACTTTATAGGATGGGATACAGCAGACACTTGATGAGAGGGGATACTGCAGACATTTGATTGGAGGTGATACTGCAGACATTTGATTGGAGGTGATAAAACTTACAACTAATGATTGCAGGTCTGTTCTGTTCCCCCAAATCGACTTCACTGCACCCCCGGCATACCCATAACTGCTCAGTCTCTCTCAGTAAATAGTGATGGGTGTAGATACTGATGGTTCCTGCAGCTCGTTGGTTGTACACACTTCTGTCCCGCCCTCTCTTGAGCCTCGTGCGATATCAAAGATCTGCAGTCTAGGAATGACTGATTCCTCTATTGCAGTGACGTCATCTAACAGGCGGAAGTGGATAGCTTTGGAAATGTCACTCCTATTCATATCGTCTGCCAGTGATTGGTGTCTGTCAGATCTTTCCTTTCCCCGAAGCCCAGAATGGTCAGGCCGGTAGATCCGTCTAGCCCCTTCAGGTTTGATGTCTCTAGAGTTGCCATCCACCCACGACATCCATCCCTTCTGCACGTCCTGAATCAGAGATTGGGAGTCTGAAATGATGACTGTTCCTGTTAAAGAGGTCCCAGATAGCCATCTCCATTCTGGTACTGGAGGTTGCGGTTCTGCTAGCCCCGCTCTGCTCAGCGACGACCAGCCCTCCCACTCTAGCCGAGAAGCCCCAACCAGACCTCTCACTCTAACCGAGAAGCCCCAACCAGACCTCACACTCTAACCGAGAAGCCCCAACCAGACCTCTCACTCTAACCGAGAAGCCCCAACCAGACCTCTCACTCTAACCGAGAAGCCCCAACCAGACCTCTCACTTTAACCGAGAAGCCCCAACCAGACCTCTCACTCTAACCGAGAAGCCCCAACCAGACCTCTCACTCTAACTGAGAAGCCCCAACCAGACCTCTCACTCTAACCGAGAAGCCCCAACCAGACCTCTCACTCTAACCGAGAAGCCCCAACCAACCCTCTCACTCTAACCGAGAAGCCCCAACCAGACCTCCCACTCTAACCGAGAAGCCCCAACCAGACCTCTCACTCTAACCGAGAAGCCCCAACCAGACCTCTCACTCTAACCGAGAAGCCCCAACCAGACCTCTCACTCTAACCGAGAAGCCTCAACCAGACCTCTCACTCTAACCGAGAAGCCCCAACCAGACCTCTCACTCTAACCGAGAAGCCCCAACCAGACCTCTCACTCTAACCGAGAAGCCCCAACCAGACCTCTCACTCTAACCGAGAAGCCCCAACCAAACCTCTCACTCTAACCGAGAAGCCCCAACCAGCATATATATATATATATAAGAGAAAGACAGAAGTATACAGAGTATTGCCAAGTGTTTTCCTTAAAGATTAAAGCCACTTGATAATAGTGGTGACAGAACGCGAATAGTTTTCCCATTCAATTCTCCCACGCACGCTCGCACCAAGTATAGCTCACCATTGAGAACCAGCATGCAGTGCAATGTTCATAATAAGCTCAGACCACGACACAAATCAAAAGCTATTTTCTGACAAAACATCAAAAGCTATTTTCTGACAAAACACTAAAAGCTATTTTCTGACAAAACATCAAAAGCTATTTTCTGACAAAACACTAAAAGCTATTTTCTGACAAAACATCAAAAGCTATTTTCTGACAAAACATCAAAAGCTATTTTCTGGTAAAACGCCAAAATCTATTTTCTAACAAAATATACAGAACTATTTCCCGACACAAAACAATATTCTCTTACAAAACATCAGAAGTTATTTTCTGAAGGTTAAAAAAATCAATCAAATCCAATTTTATTTTAAAAAAAATAAAACGCTATTTTCTTTCAAAAGATCGGAAGCTATTTTCTACTTAGCTATTTTATAACAAAAAATGTAGAGGTATTTTCTAATAAAAATTAAACCGGTCAATTTTCTTTATGTTCTTTTTCGGTTTATTTGTTGCGAATTATTAGCTGTTTCTGTTTGTTATTTGTCTTTGACGAAGATCTTGTGTCTGTAACATAGGTGTTGTTTTGTTGCTGACATATTGCGATCACATCCATTATGCTGTTATCGATATTTTCTGTTAAAACATCCTGAGCTATTTTCTCACATAATATCCAGAACTATTTTCTCACATAATATCCAGAACTATTTTCGGACATAATATCTAGAACTATTTCTAATAGAACATCTTGAGCAGTTTTATGACAAAATATCCGAAACTATTTTCTGACAAAACACTCATAGCTACTTTTTGCCCAAACACTCCGAACTACTTTCTTCACGATTATTGATAGCTGGCGACGCGGATTAATCTTTGCCCAGGTGTGAGCGGGATCCATTAAAAGCGCAAGATCGATTTGCTAAAGGCGTATGGAGATTGAATTCACTGATTAAATTACGGTTCTATCAGATTGAATATTTTTCTGTATCTGACGTTTTGGGGACTTGACATAAGTGTTAAGTGTATTCTGTCTGAGTGCGTCATGGCAGACGTTGTTAGGAACTGAAGGATATGTCAGGGAGACCTGCCAGCATGGATAGAAGGGAGGTTTAGCTTACCAGCTAACAAGCCATTGGAGAGAGCCCCTAGTGATTTCTCCCGTGTAGATCGTGGGATCACTCACTTGGGGAGGAGGGAATATGGATCCCTTACTGTGGTGGAGAGAATTGGGGTCTCTTAATGGGAGGAGGGAATATGGATCCCTTACTGAGGTGGAGAGAATTTGGGTCTCTTAATGGGAGGAGGAAATATGGATCCCTTACTGGGGTGGAGAGAATTTGGGTCTCTTAATGGGAGGAGGGAATATGGATCCCTTACTGGGGTGGAGAGAATTTGGGTCTCTTGATGGGAGGAGGGAATATGGATCCCTTACTGGGGTGGAGAGAATTGGGGTCTCTTATTGGGAGGAGGGAATTAAGGTATCTTTCCGTGGAGGAGGGAATTGTGGTCTTTTACTGGGGAGGAGGGAATTAGGGTCTCTTACTGGGGTGGAGAGAGTAGGAGTCTTTTGCTGTATCTTACTTTTCATCATGTAATGTGGGTCCCTTATTAGGAAGAAATTAATTGGGGGCTCTTACTAAAGGTCAAGAGAGCCCCACAGAAGAGTTGACCGCTGGTCAGGGAGTGAAGTATTAGAGAGCCGCTTGCTGGTTGCACTGTTTCCTGGGGCATAGACACACGTGGGCCCATAATCACAAGACCGTGAACGAGCTTGCCCTCTGAAATTGCTGCGGACTCTTCAATTTTTAAAAATAATTAACCGATAGTGCTTTACTTTCTGACTGAAATGTGTGCTCAATATCACGTTCTGACTGAAAGGTGGGCTCAATATCACGTTCTGACTGAAAGGTGGGCTCAATATCACTTCCTAACTGAAAGGTATGCTCAATATCACGTTCTGACTGAAAGGTATGCTCAATATCACGTTCTGACTGAAAGATGTGCTCAATATCACGTTCTGACTGAAAGGTATGCTCAATATCACGTTCTGACTGAAAGGTGGGCTCAATATCACTTCCTAACTGAAAGGTATGCTCAATATCACGTTCTGACTGAAAGGTATGCTTAATATCACGTTCTGACTGAAAGATGTGCTCAATATCACGTTCTGACTGAAAGATGTGCTCAATATCACGTTCTGACTGAAAGATGTGCTCAATATCACGTTCTGACTGAAAGATGTGCTCAATATCACGTTCTGACTGAAAGATGTGCTCAATATCACGTTCTGACTGAAAGATGTGCTCAATATCACGTTCTGACTGAAAGATGTGCTCAATATCACGTTCTGACTGAAATATCACCAAAATGAAACGAACAAGGAATACGACGAGAACAGTCCCAACAAGCGTGACGTGCAACCATTCGTGGACTGTGACGTGCAACCATTCGTGGACTGTGACGTGCAACCATTCGTGGACTGTTACAATGACAAAATAAACAATCTGTGATGGAGAGTGACCTTGAAGATGTGAATGTGAATGCAAACATTGGCAAACAGAACTGAGCTGCAAGCAGCAGAAAATGTATCTTTAACTTATCCTTCCTCACAAATAAACGTTGTGCACTTGGATGACATTCAAGCAGAGCACAGGAATAGCAAGCTGGAGGGTATGTGCCTCTTTTCCCAGCACATCTGATCAGAATGTAAAGATCGTTAATAATTTAAACTTGAGATTTCAAGAAGCAAGATAAGTCATTTGAGCACGAACAATTTACAGAAACAAATATGTACATGTGGCCCAAGAAGCCACTGCCTTGGCCAATGATGTAAGAATTAACCCTTTCCAGTCCAGTCAATAGTTTAACCCTTTCCAGTTCAGTCAATAGTTTAACCCTTTCCAGTTCAGTCAATAGTTTTACCCTTTCCAGCTCTGCCATCAGTTTAACCCTATCTTGCTGGTGGGACTGGAAACAGTTCAAGGACCGGAAAGGGTTAATGATCTTAGATTTCATCTTTGCTGATGACTGTGACATCTACACGTCCTCAGACCAGGACATGTAGAAGCCATGGGCAAGTTCTCTACTGCGTGCACTAACTTTGGTCACACGGTCAACACAAAGAAAACGGAGGTCATGTGTCTACCTGCTTCCGGGAAGCCCTACCACCAACCAAACATCAATGTACAGGGCCAACAAGTACAAGCAGTGGATAGCTTTACCGACCATGTTAGTAGCCTCACAAGCGAATGTAGACTGAGATCCACAACATGACTGCCAAAGCGACTGCTGCTTTTGTGAGACTACGAGCATGGACTTCGGCAAGGAACAGTGTTGCCACCATGATCACCAAGATGTATCGTTCGGTTGTAGTAACCACCATTCTATACGCATGCGAAACATGGACATGTACAGAGCCGAGCCAACAGTCTATTAATACGTAGAGTCGCGGTAACGGTCTATAAATATGTACAAAGCCGCGGGACGCGTTCATTACCTATCGGCAGATCAAATAGAAACGCAAAACTAAACAAGCAGACGACGGGGTTGGTGAACCGCCAAACGTGTGTAACACTTCAATATGTACACACAGTTGTGGTTGTCGTCGAAGTGGTGCTGATGATGTAAGTGTTGTTGATGGTAATCGTTGCAGAAGCTGTGGTGGTAGTGGTAATGGTAATGGTGGTTGTCGTAGTAATTGTAGTGGTGTTGGTAGTAATAGTAGTGATGATGATAGTTAGTCCATGTTCAAGAGATGCTCGCAACAAAATTCTAGAGACAGTACCCAAGTAGCTTGAATATATGAGCAAATAACATGTCCACTGTATTCATCAAAATAGGTCGTTCAGGGAACTGCTTTGTGGGAATACATGTTTACGGGAAAGGCTTCGGGAGTAAACGCTGACGACAAATCTGCATCTTGTGCTATCTCCAGTCATCTCGATAATGTCTTGCCACTGGCCAAGGGTAACTCAGGACCAGAAAGTGAGGTAGACAAAAGGCGAAGTTCGTCTTTCTCACTTTAATCCAAATCATCGCGCGTCACCCATTTCAGCGGACACAGCAAGAGAAAAGGCTGTCCGCACGGCTGAGCAAAGAGAGTGGTCTACATCACTTGTGATGGACGAACATCATCACCTGGGGCTAACAACCTCACCATGTAACAAATATTGTTTTATAAATTATTACTGTAAGACCCAGTTCGTGCTTTGTCCTTTGATTTCTGTCAGGCGCCATAATACAGTAATATATGTTCGTAAGGAGCAGAAATGGGCCAAGAAGAAGCAGACGTGTGTATGCGTCAACAAATCCACGCTATCATTCTGGAGAACTTATACTAGTATCGCTAAACAAGAGATATCACGCTCTTTGAAGACTCCTAATCAGTGGACGATTCGAAAGCTAACATACAGTGTGGCTACCTTACTCTAAGAAAATCGATCCACCAAACAATGACGTATTTACAAGACGAGTAATCTCACTGTGCAATCAGGCAACACTTCAATAGCGTTAATACATTGTGTATGACATCAGCTTACGAGTTAAGGGGAGGGACATGCATAACTCGCATCAGTTTTTATAGACACTACAGTAGAACCTCGCTTTATCTGCGAGATTTATTCACAATCCTGTGATATCTTAGTGTGTTCGTGCTGTTTCTTTGCTAATATATATATTAGAGGGAGAAGGAGGGGCAGGAGAGAGACAGAGCCAACTTCTACGACTGTCTATAAATGCTAAGTCTTCCAAATGATTGCACAACACCACAACCACTACTCCCAACCACCCCGAGAGTGGCAACGCTTCCCATGAGGCGTTACACTTTTTATGGTCCCAGTCCATCTTTGTTATTATTGTCTGAAACAAAAAACGGCAGTCTTACATGTTGGTCTACCTCCTAGCGGTTTTGTCGGGAAGCGGCGAGTAACACGACCTCATGCCATGACAGACTAACCCTTATGTGCACTGTAAGGGTCCTATACTGCATGCTGGGTAGGGTACATGTCAAGGGAAAGGTCTGGATACCACAGACTTGCTGCCAGCTAGTACTGCTAATAACCACGTGACAGTCTCAAGTATACCAGGGAAGACACGTGCCATCTTATAACAGCCGTGATCAGACACGTGACATATTATAATAGCCGTGACCAGACACGTGACATCTTATAATAGCCGTGACCAGACACGTTACATCTTTTAATGGTCGTGACCAGACACGTGACATCTTATAATAGCCGTGATCAGGCACATGACATCTTTTAATGGTCGTGACCAGACACGTGACATCTTATAATAGCCGTGATCAGACACGTGACATATTATAATAGCCGTGACCAGACACGTGACATCGTATAATAGCCGTGACCAGACACGTGACATCTTACAAGAGCCGTGACCAGATATGTGACATCTTGTGAGGCGGACTGAACACTACGGTCCGCGTTTTGGGCCCGCCTCTTATTGTTGATTGAAATTAATGTTTACTCTGCTAAAAAAAATATGCACAGGCACCAGAAACAAACTCAAAATGAACGATTACCATCTCTCCGCGATACCACAAACTCTCTCTCTTCTCTCTCTCTCTCTCTCTCTCATACCGACTGAGCTGTACTAGATCGTGCCGACAAAACGGAAATGATAACGTCAAATCTCTGGTCGTGCACGTGGACAGGTGAAGACTAGTCGGTAATTACTTTGATAATGAGAAATGACAAATCTTTTCTGTGATCGGAAGCCTCTGTGATCAAATAGTGTTACTTTGTCTTTAGCATCGGTATGGGAAAGTGATCGTGTGGGTGGATGGTAGGTACATCCTATAGGAAGGAGTTGAGGTGCACAGTTGGCCGCCTTGTGAAATGTGTTAAGTATAAATCAGGCATTGACACGTCTGAGCGTGTAGCTGTTGTGCACGTTTTCACGTATACGAGTTTACATTTGTATAAATGTTTTCTAAGTATAGAGTAGGTTGTTGTTGCTTTCTGTACGTGGTTCATTATATATGTCAAACTAAATCCTAGGACATTATTTTTTAAGGATGTTATAGGTCTGGTCCTTTGGTGTTACCCTTTACCATAATATGGCCGTCGGTCAATCTTAGCTTGGCCAAAAATGTTCTACAGCATGTCAGATACCCATTTACAGCTGGGTGGACTTGAGCGTGAAAGTGTTCTCGTCGCGAGAATTCTGCGTTCTAACCACTCTACCACAACGATGCTCTGAGTACATAGTTTAGATAGGGAATGAAGGCAGTCTGTGGATTGTTGGCACAACACTAAATCTGATGAGGTGGGTACACACGAAGTAATTCTACTATCACCGCACCAGCACCATCAACATACCCACTGGAAGCAGCAGCACCAACGCCATCAACATACCCACTGGTAGCAGCAGCACCAGCACCATCAACATACCCACTGGTAGCAGCAGCACCAGCACCATCAACATACCCACTGGTAGCACCAGCACCATCAACATACCCACTGGTAGCAGCAGCACCAGCACCATCAACATACCCACTGGTAGCAGCAGTACCATCAACATACCCACTGGTAGCAGCAGCACCAGCACCAGCACCGTCAACATACCCACTGGTAGCAGCAGCACCATCAACATACACACTGATTGCAACACCATCAACATACCCACTGGTAGCATCAGCACCAGCACCATCAACATACCCACTGGTAGCAGCAGCACCAGCACCATCAACATACCCACTGGTAGCAGCAGCACCAGCACCATCAATATACCCTCTGGTAGCAGCAGCACCAGCACCATCAACATACCCACTGGTAGCAGCAGTACCATCAACATACCCACTGGTAGCAGCAGCACCAGCACCAGCACCGTCAACATACCCACTGGTAGCAGCAGCACCATCAACATACACACTGATTGCAACACCATCAACATACCCACTGGTAGCATCAGCACCAGCACCATACCCACTGGTAGCAGCAGCACCAGCACCATCAACATACCCACTGGTAGCAGCAGCACCAGCACCATCAATATACCCTCTGGTAGCAGCAGCACCAGCACCATCAACATACCCACTGGTAGCAGCAGTACCATCAACATACCCACTGGTAGCAGCAGCACCAGCACCAGCACCGTCAACATACCCACTGGTAGCAGCAGCACCATCAACATACACACTGGTAGCAGCAACACCATCAACATACCCACTGGTAGCATCAGCACCATCAACATACCCACTGGTAGCACCAGCACCATCAACATACCCCCTGGTAGCAGCAGCACCAGCACCATCAACATACCCACTGGTAGCACCAGCACCATCAACATACCCACTGGTAGCAGCAGCAATCAGAGAGACAGAAGAAAGAGACAGACAGAGGAGAGACTTTATTGGAGTTATTACTGTAAAACATATAATCTGTCCACCTCAAGGTTTAAATGATCTCTGCATCCACCCTTTATCCACACTGGGAACATGGAGGCTGGGATACACCCAGTGATATTGGGGACTGGTGTGGACATCCTAGAGAGAGAGAGAGAGAGAGAGAGAGAGAGAGAGGAAGGAAACCACTCAATACCTGGCATACAATGACAGACAGACAATGAAATGGTTAAGTATATGACAAAAATATATTCAAACCTTCGGGTCACGCGTCCCTATAACACCAGACAGCCGGACTTTAGCCTCTATTATTACCGCGTAGATTATGGGACCACATTATCCCCGTGTGGATCCCAGCCCCCATTATCCCCGAGTGGATCCCAGCCGCCATTGTCCCCGTGTGGATCCCAGCCGCCATTGTCCCCAAGTGGATCCCAGCCGCCATTGTCCCCAAGTGGATCCCAGCCCCCATTAACCCCGTGTGGATCCCAGACTCCCTTATCCCCGTGTGGATCCCAGCACCCATTATCTCCGTGTGTATCCCAGCACCCATTGTCCCCGTGTATATCCCATCACCCATTATCCCCATGTGTATCCCATCACCCATTATCCCAGTGTGGGTAAGGGATAGATACAGCGATCATTTAAACCATTTGAGGTGGACACAATTTACATGTTTTACAGTAATCTCTCACACTATCCCTCTTTCACTCACTTTCTCAGACGAAGGTTAAAGAAAGGTGTAAAAACCCTAATAATTTGTATTGAACGGCACATGAATAAATAACATTTCTCAATGCAAGTGCTTAAAGAACACAATAAAGATCAATGAAATAGCTGATATATAGAATGCCGTGTTCGATTGTAAATCCATGCACATTAACAGTGAGGTTGTAGGCTTGATGATATTGTCCCCTTGTTAATAACGGTAAGAATGTTAAGCAGCTGACACACCTGCACTCCTCAGGTAGGTCAGATAACATAAATCAATACATTCTGCTTAGCTGTTAAATATATCTTATGATGAGCTTGCATAGTATCAATCCTATCTTTCATTAAGAGATACAGCGTTGGCTACGCCATGTCGGACAAACGAAAGTATTGCATGGTGTTAGCAAGGAAATCACTAGTTATATCCCTTTGTTTTTTAATTATCTACAAACAGGCCTATCACCTATAATGGAAGAATATGGACTTGTCAGATCCATGTAGTAGTTAGCGACACATAGATGGTCCTGAGTGCTCTGCCGGGGTCTTTGTGTATGACAAAGACAAGAATAGCACCACTGCCTCACAGAGAGCATGTCGTAAGAGGCGACTAACTGTGTGACATGGCAGAACATCGGCCATTGTTAGGTGGTTTGTTAAGAGCAGAATAGATGACACCTAACAGGCTGCAGGTCTGCTTTGCTCTAGTGTTTGAGTCTATTAAGATGGACTCCCACATCTGCTGACCAACTGCCAAGAAACTGGTTGTATACAGGCTGCAGATTCTTCTAAACCAGTATAAAGATGTTAAGTTAAGATGAAGCCAATCAGAGCACAACCGCCTGGATTACCCCTGTGCACTTTCATCAGCACAATCGAGATGTGAGGCAAGATACTGCAACACGCCTCATTAATGCCCATTTCAGGGGGCACAAAAAAGTAAGCATACTCATTGTGGCCATTCAACAACACAACAGCAACCCCGCGTATGAAAGAATACAACTATTTTGATTAAACTAGAGAAGAGCAAGTCATCATCTTCAGACTCAGAGACGTAGCCATAACAGACTCAGAGACGTGGCCATATCAGACTCAGAGAACTGGCCATAACAGACTCAGAGGACTGGCCATAACAGACTCAGAGGACTGGCCATAACACTCTGAGAACTGACCATAACAGACTCAGAGAGCTGGTTATAACAGACTCAGAGAACTGGCCATAACAGACTCAGAAAACTGACCATAACAGACTCAGAGAACTGGCCATAACAGACACAGAGAACTGGTCATAACAGACTCAGAAAACTGGCCATATCAGAGAACTGACCATAACAGACTCAGAGAGCTGGCTATAACAGACTCAGAGAACTGGTTATGACAGACTCAGAGAACTGGCCATAACAGACTCAGAGAACTGGCCATAACAGACTCAGAGAACTGGTTATAACAGACTCAGAGAACTGGCCATAACAGACTCTGAGAACTGGCCATAACAGACTCAGAGGACTGGCCATAACAGACTCAGAGGACTGGCCATAACACTCAGAGAACTGGCCATAACAGACTCAGAGAACTGACCATAACAGACTCAGAGAACTGGCCATAACAGACACAGAGAACTGGTCATAACAGACTCAGAAAACTGGCCATATCAGAGAACTGACCATAACAGACTCAGAGAACTGGTCATGACAGACTCAGGGAATTCATAACAGACTCAGAGAACTAGTTATAACAGACTCAGAGAACTGGTCATAACAGACTCAGAGAACTGGTTATAACAGACTCAGAGAACTGGCCATAACAGACTCAGAGAACTGGCCATAACTTACTCAGAGAACTGGCCATAACAGACTCAGAGAACTGGCCATAACAGACTCTGAGAACTGGCCATAAAAGACTCAGAGAACTGGCCATAACAGACTCAGAGAACTGGCCATAACAGACTCAGAGAACTGGCCATAACAGACTCAGAGAACTGGTTATAACAGACTCAGAGAACTGGCCATAACAGACTCAGAGAACTGACCATAACAGACTCAGAGAACTGGCCATAACAGACACAGAGAACTGGTCATAACAGACTCAGAAAACTGGCCATATCAGAGAACTGACCATAACAGACTCAGAGAACTGGTCATGACAGACTCAGGGAATTCATAACAGACTCAGAGAACTAGTTATAACAGACTCAGAGAACTGGTCATAACAGACTCAGAGAACTGGTTATAACAGACTCAGAGAACTGGCCATAACAGACTCAGAGAACTGGCCATAACAGACTCAGAGAACTGGCCATAACAGACTCAGAGAACTGGCCATAACAGACTCAGAGAACTGGCCATAACAGACTCAGAGAACTGGCCATAACAGACTCAGAGAACTGGCCATAACAGACTCAGAGAACTGGCCATAACAGACTCAGAGAACTGGCCACAACAGACTCAGAGAACTGGCCATAACAGACTCTAAGAACTGGTTATAACAGACTCACAGAACTGGTTATAACAGACTCAGAGAACTGGTTATAACAGACTCAGAGAACTGGTTATAACAGACTCAGAGAACTGGTTATAACAGACTCAGAGAACTGGCCATAACAGACTCAGAGAACTGGTTATAACAGACTCAGGGGTCATCTTTACAACAAAATGAGGATTGAGACAGATGACAGGTGTCCATGTAGGGAGCATACCATGACTGTGGAACACATCCTGCAAAGCTGCATGCTCACGTAGATAGAGAGATAACAATACTGGTCTAGTGAGTCAGATGAGAGACAAAAGTGGTATGGAAATAAAACAGTCTTACAAACAACTGTGTCCTTTGTAAAAGAAACTGGGACCTTGACCTGGGGTAGGTAGAACAAAGAAGAAGGTCATGTCACATGCTCAGTAGTGTCAGTGAGAGTTGCCTAATATCATATGTCCACTTATACTATTGGGAGTTATCAAATATTTGATAGGTCTAGTTTGTGGCCTATTACTCTCATACCCATTCGTTTGATTAGTTTGTTTTGATAGGTCTAGTTTGTGGCCTATTACTTTCATAAACATCCATTGTCACTAAGTTTGATTAGTTTATGTTTTGATAGGTCTAGTTTGTGGCCTATTACTTTCATAAACATCCATTGTCACTAAGTTTGATTAGTTTATGTTTTGATAGGTCTAGTTTGTGGCCTATTACTTTCATACCTATTCATTGGGGGGACGGCGTGGCCTAGTGGTTAAGTGGCACGGCTCACAACCAGAAGGTGCTGGGTTCGATCCCCATCACAGCACCGGCCGTTACCCCGGGGAAGCAAACCCTTAGAAAATGCAGGAGGAAGCAGACCCTTACATAAAATGCATGCTGAAGTCGGATGCACTGGGCCGACATGCGCAAAATAAAAACTACAGTGTAACGCACACACGCCTTGGGGAATAGATAAATAAGGCGAACGCAAAAAAAAAAAAAAAAAAAAAAAAAATACCTATCCATTGTCACTAAGTTTGATTAGTTTATGTTTTGATAGGTCTAGTTTGTGGCCTATTCTTTCAAACTGAGAGGCTTGCTGTTTCTTTTAGTTTTATCACCACACTTAAATGAACTGTTGTTTGCTAATGATCAGGCCATGTTTTACCAAAATGGAGAAGACCTATGACACAACCTGAACTTTCTCCACTTCGTTTGTAACAAATATGACATGAAGATCAACCCTGGAAAGACAGAGATATCGTGTGAACACGTACAGAGAAGTTTTCACATCAGTGACA
Source organism: Ariolimax columbianus (assembly GCA_036924085.1). Taxonomy (NCBI): domain Eukaryota; kingdom Metazoa; phylum Mollusca; class Gastropoda; order Stylommatophora; family Arionidae; genus Ariolimax; species Ariolimax columbianus. The sequence continues at coordinate 65,245,280 of JAVGWX010000018.1, read as the reverse complement.
TTGGAATCAAGCAAGTACGGGAGTTCAGATACCTAGGTTGCATATCTGCTGATGACGGCAGAGTGGACAGAGAGATTGCACATAGAACTCAGAAGGTCAACAGTGTCCACCGAGTTTGAAACACCCTAGAGTGCTTCTTTCAACTAAGAGGAGGCTGATAAATGCGCTATTTATTCCTACATTGTGTTACCAATGTCAATCTTGATCCTTTCTAGAAACACATGAGAGTAAGATCTGGATCTGTGAGATGCGCTGTGTGAGAAGTGCAGGCAGAAAGACAATTCGTGACCGAATCTGCAACACCACACTAAGACAGATAATGGGGACAAACCCAGTTAGTAACTACATTGACTCTCAACACATCAAGTGGTTTGGTCATTTAGACAGAATGAATTATGACCAGCCTGCATCAAGCCTCGACGTCGATGGATCGAGGGTGTCTCTGACACTCTCAGAAAGTTACACCTAACAACAGCACAAGCCTCCCACTTGATGATAACAATAAATCTACACATCCCACCTATCTGTGACGTCATATAGCAAGTGCAGTAGGACGAAAGAAAAAGAAGACCACACCTAGGATTCATTACAAATAGTCACTTCACTTAGTCACTCCTCTTCTACCCATGTGAAGGTGTAGAGGTATTTTTTAATACTTGTAATAAAATGTGCAATGAAACCGGTGACTCACCTTGTGTGTATTATGAATATTATAAACACAAATGTAGCAGATACACATAAACAATTTCAAAGGGCAGTATTGGGCCAAACTTTCTCAACCAAACTGAAGACAAATAGTTCGCTCAGTCAATTTTGAAATAGACTGACTGGTTGGTTTAAAAATCAAGCTAGGAAAATGTAAGTAAGAGTGAACTCGCATTCTATGCTAGAGTTCTGGTTATAATTGAAGACATTCGTATGAGCTATTGTTCATAAAGAAAATGTTTGTATAGCAGGTTAGTACTGTGTTCAAAACTTCAGGCCAATGGTCACATTACTTTTAATTGTGCAGACAGGGGGACGGCGTGGCCTAGTGGTTAAGTGGCACGGCTCACAACCAGAAGGTGCTGGGTTCGTTCCCCATCACAGCACCAGCCGTTACCCCGGGGAAGCAAACCCTTAGAAAATGCAGGAGGAAGCAGACCCTTACATAAAATGCATGCTGAAGTTGGATGCACTGGGCCGACAGGCGCAAAATAAAATTCACAGTGCAACACACACCCGCCTTGGGGAATAGAGAAATAAGGCGAACGCACACACACACAAAAAAAAAAAAAAAATTGTGCAGACATAACACTGTGAGGTAAGAAAGAGCTTCATCTTGTGCAAGTTGTATAGATTAGATTTATTTGATTCCACTTGTGTTGGAACTCTACCTCATATTGGATAAATATGAAAGCTACCTATGAATTACATGACCATTTTGTAAGATGATAATGGTTGCACAAATCCGTGGTCTGGCGGCATCCATAATGATCCAAAACAGTAGAGAAATGTAGACTCGCAGCCAGTTACGGCGCCATCTTTGAATACAGCTGGGGAGAGATGCCAGACTCACTCACACGCTGAGTGTTGTCCATACGACCTCTTGTGGTTATCGAAAAGGCACGACAAACTGCGTTAGATGCCTTCCCACCTTTCTACCCTGCGGGTTACATGTTTACGGAGAGGCTTCGGTGGTAACCCTGAGGCAAAATCTGCATCCTATGCTATCTCCAGTCGTCTCGATGAATTTCTTGCCACTGGCAAAAGGTAGCTTAGGCTCTGTGAGTGAGGTTGACAAGGGGCGCGGTTTCTTCCTCACTTTAATCCAAATCTCTGCGCAAGTCACCCATTTCAGCGGACACAGCAAGAGATATGACAGTCCACACGGCTGAACAAAGAGAGTGGTCTTCATCACTTGTGATGGACAAAACTATCAATGGTTGCACACATTATTTTCCACACGGTATGTGGAATTAGCCAGCTAACCTTGAATGTATGTATTGCAGCTTGAAAAAATGTGCATTTCTATCCTTATTGTATGTGTTCTAGCTTCACTTCACATAGTCACTCCTCTTCTACCCATGTGGTGTAGAGGTCTTTTATATATAATTGCAATCGAGTGTGCAGACAAACAGGCAAGTTATGTCTTTACATGGTGGAGGAATTGCCTCCCTTTCGCCTTCATGCAGGCCAGGACTGGCAGAAATTTAGTTAACTTTAGAATGTTGCATGGACAGTGGCTAACAGACTGCTATTTTTTATGTTCAACTGCCAAGGGTTGGTTTTTTTAGCGTGCATAGCATGCACACTGGACCTCAGAGTAACATACATCTCTGATAGGACCAGGCTAGTGTCTCCCCTTCCATGAGACCAGAGGATGTGGCTCCCTGTGTTCATTTCTCGAGGGTTAAGATATAGCTATAGAGGAATTTCCCCTTCCTCAAGGTTCCATCACTGAGTTATATTGATTGTTACTGTATACAGATATCTTATATTGATTGATATCGGTTTCGGCTAGGAAATGATTTGACGGTAAGAGAAGAACAGACTCCCCACTTTAAAGAATAAGTTGAGAGAAAAAATGTGTACATACATACATAAATGATTATTTTTTATGAGAACGTTTTAAGTTTATGTTACTTACCTGATAGTCTTTATTTTACAGTTTGCTTTTTTTCACACCTTTCTTCACCTTGGTAACCACAGGTAACAAAACTTATAGCTCTAGAAGAGAATGAAACTTTTTTGACCGGATGTACAGATTTGAGTCCATGTTTTTTATTTTGAGCATTAATTGTACGATTCATTATTAAGTAAAAAGTAAAAGTATTTTGAATGTAATTCTGTATAATCAAAGATGTAATAAAATGTTGTTAAGGGTGCAAATGAATTATGTTGTGCATTAAGTGTTTAATGCTATTTTGCAACAAAATATTAAACCACAATAATGGTAACTCCCAAAAGGCATCCAAAATGGCCCCTAAAGGTAGAAGTCGTAACGAAGATCTCGTGCAAGAAGACATTCTGCAAGCTGTAGTAATTGCTGACAGCTTCAACGTTCGTTTCGGACCGATTACATATAAAAAACCCAGGGTAAATGGTTCAATTTACTTCTTTTTAAGACTTTCGTAAATGAACAAGTTCTGATTGTACCGTGAATGGCTAACGAAGAAGTGTAAGATCAAGCCCAAGTTGAGTGTTCAGTGTTGCGTCAACTTTTACGAATGATGTTAAATAGAGCTAAAGAAGGAAAATTCAGCTGTTGCTGTAGTCATTAGCTTCATTATGATTATGTGTTAAGCGCTGTGTAGCAATTCCAAAGGAATAAATTGAAATAAATGAAGAAAGAAAGGACATATTCCATTTGACAATCCATTGTTTTGTTTGTAATATTATTTAATTATTTATTATCAATTATGAAACTGCATTCTTGAAACTAGAAATTTGTAAATACTTAAAATACATAGAATAGAGCTAATACGGGAATGGGTACCATCGAATGATAGATGATAGATAGGGCATAGAGGACAGATCAGAATGTTATAAACAAACCAGTGAGCTACTGAAAACTCCAGAAAGTTGTCATATTAAGCAGTTGTGCAAACATAGACACATTTGTTTCTAATTTCTTAGTCTCTTTCAACAGTTGATGAAAGATATAGATACTGATGGTACCCGTAGCTTACTAGTTGTACACACTCCTGATCTGCCCTCATAGGAGCCTCTCCCTTGTTCGACTTACGTTTGATTTTAAACTCGTACATTATGGTGACTATGGTCTTTGTTGTTGATTCAGCAATTGTAGTCATGTATTGTCATCAATATCATCTAACAGACAGAATACAGAATTCAGTCACTGATTGAATTCATTATGTTCCAGTTTTCTATTCCTAATGTCACCACCATAATGGGTGATTTGGAAGCCAGCATATTTCAAAATAGGTAGCCCTTATCTGCTGAAAGAGAATTAGTTCCTGTAGTGTGCTTTCACTGGTCATATGATCAGCTTTGCTAACCAGCAGTCATAACATAAAGATGGTGTGTAATTATGTAACGGTGTAAATGCTTTTATACAAGATGCCACATTACAGCTGATGTTTGAATAGCATATTATTGTGAGAATTGATTCTGTTCAACTTCTTTTGGTTTGTTTCAGACCTTACTTCCATTGGTAAATGTTCCTCTCATTGATTATACCTTTGAAGCTTTGGCTGCCTCTGGGGTGCAAGAGGTGTTTGTGTTTTGTTGTCACCTCGGAGATCAAGTTAGAGAACATATCAAGTGAGTCATACAGCTTATAATGCTGAAAAAAGGAGGATTTTGGTTGTCATTGCATTTAGTGTAGCTTAGTTGACAGTGAGCTGGCTTGCTAAGACTGGTATTACACCATGCCAGGGTTTGAAATCATGGACAGACAGAAACAAATTATGGTGTGGTACATTCCTGCTACAACCGCTCATCCAGTCCACACAGCTGTAAATGGGTACCCGGCATATGAGTTGAGAAAGGTATAAACAGCAAGGAAGGGAACTGGCCAACCCCACCTCACATAGGCTACAGCTTAGCCCATGAAGAGTTATCTTCATCCCAGACGATAATTGCTGCCATGGGACCCACCTTCACCTTTATTCCATTTATCGTTTACATAGTTTTTATTGAAATCAAATCAGGGAAATGGAAGGTGTAGAAGTACAGGGAAAAGGGAAGCTTATAGAAATGTAACTTATAAGGGCTTACATGAATCCATAAAGAAATGTAACTTATAAGGGCTTACATGAATCCATAAAGAAATGTAACTTATAAGGGCTTACATGAATCCATAAAGAAACAATTAGAGAAATCTCATGCATATAATTGATGTACAGTTAGAGCCAAGAATATTATTTTATTCAACTATGTTATAAAGGTGAGACAGTGTTGCCTAGGGGTGAAATGTCCATTTCACCATCCCAACGCACCAGGTTCGAATCCCGCAGTGCCCATTTTGTTAGACACGGGATTTTTCTCTGTGAACATAAAGTAATCACAACCTACAGTACCACATACCTGCAAAGAAACTTGTAACGACCAAATAGATTGACTGTCATTTTTGTCCATCAATTTCCTCACCGTGTAATGAAGGGCTGCTGCTATGGCTTATCATTTTTATTTTGAATTATGCAAAAGTCTTGCTGCTTTGACTTCTGCCTTTCAATCATTTTTGTGTGCCTCTAATTTCTTCATTTTTTGTGTGCCTCTAATTTCTTCATTTTTGTGTGCCTCTAATTTCTTCATTTTTGTGTGCCTCTAATTTCTTCATTTTTGTGTGCCTCTAATTTCTTCATTTTTGTGTGCCTCTAATTTCTTCATTTTTGTGTGCCTCTAATTTCTTCATTTTTGTGTGCCTCTAATTTCTCCATTTTTTGTGTGCCTCTAATTTCTCCATTTTTGTGTGCCTCTAATTTCTTCATTTTTGTGTGCCTCTAATTTCTTCATTTTTGTGTGCCTCTAATTTCTTCATTTTTGTGTGCCTCTAATTTCTCCATTTTTGTGTGCCTCTAATTTCTCCATTTTTGTGTGCCTCTAATTTCTCCATTTTTGTGTGCCTCTAATTTCTCCATTTTTGTGTGCCTCTAATTTCTCCATTTTTGTGTGCCTCTAATTTCTCCATTTTTGTGTGCCTCTAATTTCTCCATTTTCACTGTGGCATGTTTGGATATATTGTTAAATTGTCTCCCGAGCTTATGTTCTTGCCATTTCTACTTCCTGTGCAGTGTAAAAAAATGTTTATAGATTTGCTCAGATACCACGCTAGGACAAAAACAGAAATGAAACCTATGTTCCGACCTAAAGAATTTCATCAGGAGCAACACACAACAAAAAATATATAAGCTAACAGATCACAGAGGAAGGGACACATAAATGAGTAAGAAAAAGTACTTAGTTGGATAGCACACGAGAACTCGTCACTAGTCTCCTCGCTTGTGAACTCGTCATTAGTATACTTTCTGTATATCATTTCTAGCTGTTTCCAGGTTTGTTATTACGCCTGACCATTTGACATTAAACATATGACCATCATGATGAAGGTCTGCAAGTTTGACATCATGTTCCTAGTAAAATATCATGCTTCCAACCATAGAGTAGACCATAATTTACATTTGTGAAATATCATTTCAGACAGTCGAAATGGTTACAGGGAGGCTCGTCTATGACAGTGACAACCCTGATGTCCGACTCGTGTTTGTCCATGGGAGATGCACTTCGTGAGATTGATGCAAAGTCACTTATCCGAAATGATTTCATCCTAATCACCGGAGACCTGGTTTCCAATATGGATATCAGCCAGGTTGTGAAGGAACACAAGTGAGTAATTATATAAAAGCTTACAATATATGATTCTAAACAAGCGTTACGACTTTTACAAGTTACATTTTCTCAACATTTTTACATCTTCTAGTGTTTTGTGTCATTGAGATGGAAAGAACACACCCTCAGAAAAAAGCTTGACGCAGGGCATCTTTATCAAGGCCATTGAAGTCCAATGTTCTAGAGCGTTGCCATGGTTACTTCATATCATCTTTGTACATGACCAGTCTCTTTTGATTGACATATTGGGATATCCAACCAAAATGCTTTAATTGCCAGGATTGAAATTCAAAATGAACTCTCTATTTTAACTAAATGCTCCTGAGGCGTGTGCAGCATATGGTAGCTCCTTACGATAAAAGGATAGCCTTCTCATGGTGGAACTATTCTTACTTAACATGAGGAGAGGTGAGATGTGAATCTCTGGCATTTTTAAGCCAGAATGTTCTGATTAGATGGCAGGCCATTAGCCATAAGGGGGGTCATTCACATAGGAGAAAGTAAACTGACTTGAAATCACCTGCAACCTTTCGAACATTCAAGAGACAGCCAAAAGTCTTACGAGCATTCAAGGGACAGCCAAAAGCCTTACGAGCATTCTAGGGACAGCTAAAAGGCTTGTGAGCATTCTAGGGACAGCTAAAAGGCTTGTGAGCATTTTAGGGACAGCTAAAAGCCTTACGAGCATTCTAGGGACAGCTAAAAACTAGGAAAAGCTAACCACAATAAAAAAGACACTTGCAAAACATGAATGTTGCGAGTCTCAAGACACAAACATCGCAGTATATCACTAACATCCAGCACAACTTATCTTACACTCAAACAAACAAAATGGATGCAGTGAATGAGCTGACAACAGCCAGCAAATCAGAGCTGATCAAGCACCCATACCATCTCCTATTGGCGGCCCTGAAAACAGGCCTCATGAGAAAATGAGAGAATATGGATCTAAGAGGAAAGGCAAACCTGGTCACAAAAATGCTGTACTAAAATCCGATGTCACTGTCCGAAAGGCACAGATATTGCAGCCTCACTGTAAATTTCAACACCGAATATCAAAACATCCTTTTCACAACAAATGGAAAAAGTAGAAACAACGAAAGCGAATAAAGAAGCAGTTATATTTGCCGATGCAGTTTCATTGGTCAGTTCATTAAATGATGTTTGACTTAAGTACTTTGAGGGTTTGCAAGTGGTGACCTTAATTTAGATTTGGTAATGTTTGGTGTCCAATTTCTCTCTGTATAGAGCACGTACGCAAGGGAAGGACAAGTCATCTGTGATGACCTTGGTATTCAAAGTGGCTCTTCCAGGTCACAGGACACGCAGCAAAGAGGATGATATGTTCCTGGTGGAGCAAGGAGAAACTGGACGCCTTCTTTATTTTCAGAAATCACATGATGGCAGGAAGATTCAAATACCAATGGTAATGTTTTAATGAGTTTTGTCAAATGGTAATGTTCATCTACATTTCTTCTTCTTCGTACGCCATCAGACGTCAACCTGTATTTTTTCGAAAAAAGCAGCGGTCATCCTGAGGCTGTCGACACTGCCATAGAGCTTGCATCTACATTTCATTGCACAGCTGAGGATGGAGAGAAAGTGTATAAAGGGCACATGGATTAGAAGAAACCTAACAAAATATACATGCACTGGATCAACCTGTTAAACCCTGGCTACCCAGTCCGCAAAATTCCATTCCCCTGGGCTCCTGAGAAAATAGGCACAATGTAGACATTTGAGTAAAGCTATTTACCATGACAAAACTATGTGCTCTAATTTAGTTATTCTATATAAAATTGACTGACCTGTTAATCTCCAAAGTTCCTACTTCAGTAGAGTGTGGGATATATTCATCAAATGTACTTGATATATTATGTGGGATACCCCGCAGAACCATAGTCTGATCCTCTGAAGAACAGATCTAGTTTGATTCTAATCAATGGACGAATGGTAAACTGAATCATGCACATGTTGTCGTTCCAACAACAACTGATCCTTGAAATCACTTTCAACGATGTGTTCTCTTGTTATCCTTTTAACATGGCCATTTCCTGAAATTTTCAAATTACTCCCGAAAATAATGGTCCACTCAGCAAAATGGTGGCTCGAGGAATGGGGTATACACCTTGATATATAGGTGTCATGGGTTCAAAGGGTTAAGATACAATGCAGAATGGGAGGCAAAGAACTGTGCTTCGGCAACCTGACCAACAAGCTGGATATCGTCAGTGGTCCCCATAATGAGGAGCCTGAGTCAGGAGGGTCCCAACCAACCTTTCTCAGTACAGACCTGTACATAAAAAGAGCCACTACAATCTGGCAGCGGAGAACAAAAGGGACATAATGTGGAATCCATGGAGACTGAATGGTATTGAACTACTTTGAGGTGGAGAGTGTTACAGCTGTATGTTCCTGCAATATCAAGTAAAAAAGTCTATAAAGTTATCATCTTTGAGTAATTATGTCAATGTTATTGTAAATTATTTTTTGAGTAATTGTCAGTGTTATTGTGGGCAATTATTATTTGAGTAATTGTGTCAGATGTTACTCTTCACTCCCACCTTGATCAGTATGTTTCATCTCACCTGGCCCCGATGTTACTCTTCATCTCACCTGACCCTGATGTTACTCTTCTCTCTCACCTGACCCTGATGTTACTCTTCTCTCCCACCTTGATCAGTATGTTTCATCTCACCTGACCCTAATGTTACTCTTCTCTCCCACCTTGATCAGTATGTCTCACCTGACCCTGATGTTACTCTTCTCTCCCACCTGACCCTGATGTTACTCTTCTCTCCCACCTGACCCCGATGTTACTCTTCTCTCCCACCTGACCCCGATGTTACTCTTCTCTCTCACCTGACCCTGATGTTACTCTTCTCTCTCACCTGACCCCGATGTTACTCTTCTCTCCCACCTGACCCCGATGTTACTCTTCTCTCCCACCTTGATCAGTATGTCTCACCTGACCCTGATGTTACTCTTCTCTCTCACCTGACCCTGATGTTACTCTTCTCTCTCACCTGACCCCGATGTTACTCTTCTCTCTCACCTGACCCCGATGTTACTCTTCTCTCCCACCTGACCCCGATGTTACTCTTCTCTCCCACCTTGATCAGTATGTCTCACCTGACCCCGATGTTACTCTTCACTCCCACCTTGATCAGTATGTCTCACCTGACCCCGATGTTACTCTTCTCTCTCACCTGACCCCGATGTTACTCTTCTCTCTCACCTGACCCCGATGTTACTCTTCTCTCTCACCTGACCCCGATGTTACTCTTCTCTCTCACCTGACCCCGATGTTACTCTTCTCTCTCACCTGACCCCGATGTTACTCTTCTCTCTCACCTGACCCCGATGTTACTCTTCTCTCTCACCTGACCCCGATGTTACTCTTCTCTCTCACCTGACCCCGATGTTACTCTTCTCTCCCACCTTGATCAGTATGTCTCACCTGACCCTGATGTTACTCTTCTCTCTCACCTGGCCCTGATGTTACTCTTCTCTCTCACCTGACCCCGATGTTACTCTTCTCTCCCACCTGACCCCGATGTTACTCTTCTCTCCCACCTTGATCAGTATGTCTCACCTGACCCCGATGTTACTCTTCTCTCTCACCTGACCCCGATGTTACTCTTCTCTCTCACCTTGATCAGTATGTCTCACCTGACCCTGATGTTACTCTTCTCTCTCACCTGACCCCGATGTTACTCTTCTCTCCCACCTGACCCCGATGTTACTCTTCTCTCTCACCTTGATCAGTATGTCTCACCTGACCCCGATGTTACTCTTCATCTCACCTGACCCCGATGTTACTCTTCTCTCCCACCTTGATCAGTATGTCTCACCTGACCCCGATGTTACTCTTCATCTCACCTGACCCAGATGTTACTCTTCTCTCTCACCTGACCCCGATGTTACTCTTCTCTCCCACCTTGATCAGTATGTCTCACCTGACCCAGATGTTACTCTTCTCTCCCACCTTGATCAGTATGTCTCACCTGACCCAGATGTTACTCTTCTCTCCCACCTTGATCAGTATGTCTCACCTGACCCAGATGTTACTCTTCTCTCCCACCTTGATCAGTATGTCTCACCTGACCCAGATGTTACTCTTCACTCCACAACCTGACCATGTAAAACCATTTCTGTGTAAAGCGCCACTATATATGCTCAGGTATCAGCATCCTGTTAAAGGACCATTTATAACAAACACTAACTGGAACCAATGACCAATCAAATGAACCAGCCAGTGTTCGGAAGTCAATAATTGTCAAGTCTTCTCTGTTTATTGACAACAGGATATCATGCTTGAGTATGACGACCTCATCAACCACAACGACCTCATGGATTGCCATATTTCTGTGTGCTCCGCTGTGGTTCCTACCATCTTCACAGACAACTTTGACTACCAGACAAGAGATGATTTTGTCAAGGGGATCTTAGTCAGCGAGGAGGTTAAGTAATGTCACTGTTATGTTGTGTGTTTGTTCATCCTGCCCCGTAGCATTTCTCCGTAAGGTTGCCACAGGAAGCTAGATAACGGTTACTGAAATCACTGATCATCCATTAGATGATTGATGAGACTGTAATCAATGAATAGCAATCCACAAGCAACAGTAGTTTGCAAAATTAATAGGTTGAACGGAAACGGGCACTAGAGAGGATGTGTCAGAAGTATGCTACAGGAGCAATCAACATTCATATCATTGTCCGTCTGCTGAACGTGACTGAGTACATGTTGAGCTGCTCGAAGCATTGTGATGCCAGTTCTCTGTCTTAGTCACTTCTCTTCTACCACTGGTAGAGTAGAAGTTTTTTTTTGTTCTTGATGATGAGCATTTAGACAAATGCGCGATTGGCCTGTTGTCTTTGCATGATGGACCACCTCCTTTTGGCCTTCGTACAGACTACTATTGTCTTTGCATGATGGGCCACCTCCTTTTGGCCTTCGTACAGACTACTATTGTCTTTGCATGATGGGCCACCTCCTTTTGGCCTTCGTACAGACTACTATTGTCTTTGCATGATGGGCCACCTCCTTCTGGCCTTCGTACAGACTACTATTGTCTTTGCATGATGGGCCACCTCCTTTTGGCCTTCGTACAGACTACTATTGTCTTTGCATGATGGGCCACCTCCTTTTGGCCTTCGTACAGACTACTATTGTCTTTGCATGATGGGCCACCTCCTTTTGGCCTTCGTACAGACTACTATTGTCTTTGCATGATGGGCCACCTCCTTTTGGCCTTCGTACAGACTACTATTGTCTTTGCATGATGGGCCACCTCCTTTTGGCCTTCGTACAGACTACTATTGGGTAGATATTTTGTTATCTTTAAAATTTTAGTCTAGGTAGCTGCTAACAGTCTTCTCTTTTTTAGTTTTCGACGGCCAAGGATTCTTTTAGTGTGAATGGGAAACCTCTTAATTTATCGTCCATCTCCAAAGGAACAAGGAACATATCTGACCTTTATTGAGTCCAGTGGATGCTTATGAGATTTGAACACCCACCATTTGACACTATCATTTGGTCATTTCTTGCGATTTGAGCATGTTACTTCTCAGCTATAGCAACTCATATGTCATATTCATAAATAAGAAAGTGATTTGAACAGTTTGAATGTTGGTCTTTGATCAACATGACTTGCATTCAAATTCCCTGTACATCATTGGCCGTTGTTCTATCTGAGGTCAAATAAAAACCTAGTCTGTAAAGTGCAGGAAGAAGTGCCCTTTATTCCACAGCCATATTAACCCCCCTCCCCCGTGGACCCAGCAACGAGAACAGACACTGTCGTGATGGAGAATCAAGCAAGAATACAACCAACATATATATAGTCATCTGTGTGTTACTGTGGGCCTGAGAAGGGAGCAAAGAATGTTAACACTGTCACCTGCCAGACATGTCAATTGATGGAGCCACTGAAGAGGGTTGGGCATGGGATATGCTAGCCCATTCTGTAGAAAATATAAGCCACAGACAAAAAAGTAGACATATTTTATAAGTGGGATTTTATAGGCCTGAAAAGGGAACAGCGAATGATGATACTGTAACCTGCCAGGAATATCATAAGAGGTGACTAAAGATAGTTGGTCAAATTGTTACATGTTATACATTAATGCCCGGAAAGACAAAAAGGATATCTTAACCATTAACACATGAAGATATATATTTATCAACTGGTTGGTTTTCTCTTTCTTATCTTGGCCAGACATGCTGACATTATTGTTTTATTGATCTTTTCATATAAATAGCCTCTGAGATTAACATTGTAGTTGATGAAATACATATTTTCAGATCAGTGGCAACAAAATTCATTTGAGCATCATACGAGACAAATATGCGGGCAGAGTTTCAAATATGCATACATATGATGCGATCAGGTAGGTGTATCTTTCAGAGATTGGTGTCAAATATGCACACATTGATGATCAGGTAGGTGTATCTTTCAGAGATTGGTGTCAAATATGCACACATTGATGATCAGGTAGGTGTATCTTTCAGAAATTGGTGTCAAATATGCACACATTGATGATCAGGTAGGTGTATCTTTCAGAAATTGGTGTCAAATATGCACACATTGATGATCAGGTAGGTGTATCTGTCAGAGATTGGTTATTTGCTCGTAAATTATTTTAGAGCGTCAGTTTTTTAAATTCCACTTCTTAGAAAATATTTTAGCATTTGTTTTTTTGTGTGTTTTAAAGTGCAAGCTATAGCTGATGTCCTATGGGTAGTCCTTATAACTTGGTTTTGTCAGAGCAAAACAAGCTAGACCCATATTTTGTGCAGGTATACCTATTTTATTTACCTTCATCATCATCATGTAGCATATCCTTTGCAGAATGTCACTCTCATGACAGCCTGTCTGTAGAAAACTCTTTTTTTTAACCTTAGTTTAATTAAATCTCATTTCCCCACAAAAGGAAAGCATGTTTCAGGGTCTATGTTAATAATCACAGCATTTAAAAATTCTGGAGCATACACCTGTTTATGAGAAATGTAAATATGTCCTCTACAGCAAAGATGTGATTAACAGATGGACTTATCCGCTGGTCCCCGATCTCTTTGGCTCAACACAAGGGGAGAGAATCAAGTATGGTAGACATAATGTGTACTGCAGCGAGGATGTTACACTGTCGAGGTATTTACTTAAATGCTCGTCCTTTTTCTACCATAAGGTGTAGAGGTCTTCTTTGTTTTGTTGCTTATAGTTTATACAGAATGCAGTGACCAGCCCCAAGAACAACCCTCCTTAGTTACCTCTTACGATGTGCCAGACAAGTTATTATATTACTTCTCCTTCTTCGTTTGTTCCCAATCTCCCGCTACCAAGCCCTCCTCCATCTTCTTCTGCGTTCGTTCTCAATCTCCCGCTACCAAGCCCTAATAAGGGCTTTGCAAGTAGCACGATGTACTCCAGATAACAGAATGTGTTGTGTCGCTAGTTTACAGCTTGACTGCGATATTGACACCTTTCGGCCTGGCACATTCGACTTCAACAGGCCTGTATTACTATTGGTCGCTTTTTAGGGAACACACAACCACAAACTTCCATGGCATGCCATTCCTCCCCAACAAGCAATACAGCACACTCTATTGTTCAGACAACATCCTGCCATTTGCAAAGCCTTGTTCAGGGCTTAGTAGCGGAAGATTGAGAACGAACGCAGAAGAAGAGAAGCTTGCCCAGGAAGGACACCCATGACAGTTGTGTGACTACCATCTCATACAGCTTGCCCAGGAATGACAGCTGTGTGACTACCGCCCATGACAGCTGCATGACTACCACCCATGACAGCTGTGGGACTACCGCCCATGACAGCTGTGTGACTACCACCCATGACAGCTGTGTGACTACCAGCCATGACAGCTGTGTGACTACCACCCATGACAGCTGTGTGACTACCACCCATGACAGCTGTGTGACTACCACCCATGACAGCTGTGTGACTACCACCCATGACAGCTGTGTGACTACCACCCATGACAGCTGTGTGACTACCACCCATGACAGCTGTGTGACTACCACCCATGACAGCTGTGTGACTACCATCTCATACAGCTGTGTGACTACCATCTCATACAGCTTACCCAGGAATGACATCTGTGTGACTACCACCCATGACAGCTGTGTGACTACCACCCATGACAGCTGTGTGACTACCACCCATGACAGCTGTGTGACTACCATCTCATACAGCTGTGTGACTACCATCTCATACAGCTTACCCAGGAATGACATCTGTGTGACTACCACCCATGACAGCTGTGTGACTACCACCCATGACAGCTGTGTGACTACCACCCATGACAGCTGTGTGACTACCACCCGTGACAGACATTGTTGCAGCAGATACTTAGTAGTTTTTCTGTTAAAATGTTCATGAGATTTCTGTTTACTGTAAAGCTATTTTAAAACGTCAAGCAATTTTTAAAATGACACTTTTTGACTTATAATGATCTTGCCTGATTTTACAGAGGCTGTGAGCTTGGCCAGGATGTAGTGGTCGGGTGTGGAACCCAGATTGGTAGTGGGACTGTTATATCAGGGTGTGTGATAGGCAAGAATTGCCAGATAGGTAAGTTGACGTATGTACATGTTGCTCTTAGTTCATCCTGACGATACAAACCCAGATGAACTGGGGCATTGGGATCACTGAATACGGCAAGCAGAGGTTCCTATATCTGAGAGGTAAGACGATCAAATCTCAAGAAACTTAAGTGTGTAATGGTGTGTGCTCGAATCCTACATGTTTCACACTGGCTACATAAAAAATGATGCCTATTACCAGTTGAACAGAAGAGAGCAGGTCGTGGTCTTCAGACTTCGCACTGGCCACAATAGACTGAGGTACCACCTATTCAACAAATTGAAGATAGGTGGCACTGACGAATGCTCGTGTGGTACCGGGAAAATGACCGCTGAACATCTGCTGCAAAACTGCCCAACATACGAGGATCAGAGAGAGCAGATGTGGCCAGTGGCAACACTAGACAAGCTCTATGGCAGTGTCGACAGCCTCAGGATGACCGCTGCCTTTTTAAAAAAAATAATGGTTACTGTCTGACTGCGTACGATGAAGAAGAAGAAGAATCCTACATGTTTCAAGCATACATTGATCTCAAGTGAGGTTAGATCAGCGCCTAGTCTTATCGGAGATAGGCGATAAACTCAGAGGAATGTGTACATGATGTGCATGTAAAATGCTTTGAAAATCAAAAAGGCCAGGCTGTTGGCCGCTGTCCGGACACAAATTCTGAAGGTAATGAAATTCCTGCGCAATAGTGGCTAAAACACAACAGGCAAATCATCTGTTTGTCTGCACACTCAGTTGCAAGTATATACAAAAAGACCTTTACACCCCTTGGGGTAGAGGTAGAAGAGGATTGAGTGAAGTTTATGACAGCCAGTACATTTTGTAAATTGATGATCTGTATTCCAGGCACTTAATTAATATGGTAATTTTCTTGTCCTGTTATTGCTCCTTATGGAGCATAGAGCTAACTCTGCAGCTGCCACCATACAAAATTAAAGTACTAGGTAAGTTCAGTAAGTAGGTCACAAACTTCTTCATACACTCCTTAGACGTCGACTTGAATTTGTTCAAAGAAAACAGTGGTCATCCTGAGGCTGTCGACACTACCACAGAGCTTGTCTAGTGTTGGCACTGATGATGGCCACATATGCTTTCTCTGGTCCTCGTATGTCGGGCAATTTTGCAGCAAATGTTCATTCGTCAGTAACATCTATCTTCAGTTTATGGTCACAAAACTGATGTGATAGCTGAAAAATGTAGTTGGTAGTTTCTAAGGGTATCATTAGGGGGACAACAACAACCAGTTTTATGATTATAGTAGGTAGTAGACGCTAGGTGTCACATGCACAGCTTAGAAACAAAGTGACATCCATGCTCGTCGCGTCAAAGAATAGAGTGCCATTGTGTGTTTATTTGGGGACAAAGGGACTTTTTCTGAAAAAGATATTCATATGGAAATGCTGCTCGGGAGGTTTTGTTGATGCTTTGAGATGAAATTGTCATCATGACAGTGGCAGACCACCTGACTAGAGGAGGGAGTACTGCTCCATCATGACTGGCAGACCACCTGACTAGAGGAGTACTGCTCCATCATGACAGTGGCAGACCACCTGACTAGATGAGTACTGCTCCATCATGACAGTGGCAGACCTGCTGACTAGAGGAGGGAGTACTGCTCCATCATGACTGGCAGACCACCTGACTAGAGGAGTACTGCTCCATCATGACAGTGGCAGACCACCTGACTAGAGGAGTACTGCTCCATCATGACAGTGGCAGACCTGCTGACTAGAGGAGGGAGTACTGCTCCATCATGACAGTGGCAGACCACCTGACTAGAGGAGTACTGCTCCATCATGACTGTGGCAGACCTGCTGACTAGAGGAGGGAGTACTGCTCCATCATGACTGTGGCAGACCACCTGACTAGAGGAGTACTGCTCCATCATGACAGTGGCAGACCTGCTGACTAGAGGAGGGAGTACTGCTCCATCATGACTGTGGCAGACCACCTGACTAGAGGAGTACTGCTCCATCATGACAGTGGCAGACCTGCTGACTAGAGGAGGGAGTACTGCTCCATCATGACTGTGGCAGACCACCTGACAAGAGGAGTACTGCTCCATCATGACAGTGGCAGACCTGCTGACTAGAGGAGGGAGTACTGCTCCATCATGACTGTGGCAAACCACCTGACTAGAGGAGTACTGCTCCATCATGACAGTGGCAGACCTGCTGACTAGAGGAGGGAGTACTGCTCCATCATGACTGTGGCAGACCTGCTGACTAGAGGAGGGAGTACTGCTCCATCATGACTGTGGCAGACCACCTGACTAGAGGAGTACTGCTCCATCATGACAGTGGCAGACCTGCTGACTAGAGGAGGGAGTACTGCTCCATCATGACTGTGGCAGACCTGCTGACTAGAGGAGGGAGTACTGCTCCATCATGACTGTGGCAGACCACCTGACTAGAGGAGTACTGCTCCATCATGACAGTGGCAGACCTGCTGACTAGAGGAGTACTGCTCCATCATGACAGTGGCAGACCTGCTGACTAGAGGAGCACTGCTCCATCATGACAATGCCTGACCATATATGGCTCATTGTTGAATGCCCACTATGAGTAAGTTTACTCTTTTGTGCTCCCTGAAAAGGACGTTAAGTGACGGGTTGTAGTAGCTTCCTCACATCCCGAGCATGCTGATGAAGGTGGGCCATGGTCCTCCAGGCGGTTGTGCTATGCTTGGCATCATTTGTGTGGCGCTCACTACTACAGGGATCACATAGATTGATATCTCATCAGCCAGCCTTCCTTGAAAACAACCTGTTTCCAGTGAATGCTACATGGAAAATAGATTGTGGTCTTAGTATGTTGTGCATGACGCAACATCCTGGTCAGTATGTTGTGCCTGACCGGACTAGCTTCTCAATTCACCATAAGGCTCGTTAAACCCGGGAGAAGATTGACAAATTAGGGTGGCGGCTTCTTGAACTTCCACATTATAACAAGTGATTTCTACCTGCTTGGTGCACTAAAAATCCACCTTGGTGGGAGATGTTTCGCGAATGGCCAAGAGGTTGAGCATGAAGTACCAAAGGGCACATATGTCACAGTCCAACAGTGAAACGAGCACAAAATGTCTTTAAAAACAGGACAACTTTCTTAATAATTAACAGTTCTACATCGATTTCCTTAAACTAAATATATGACAGTTCTACATCAATTTCCTTAAACTAAATATATAACAGTTCTACATCAATTTCCTTAAACTAAATATATAACAGTTCTACATCAATTTCCTTAAACTAAATATATAACAGTTCTACATCAATTTCCTTAAACTAAATATATAACAGTTCTACATCAATTTCCTTAAACTAAATATATGACAGTTCTACATCAATTTCCCTAAAATAAATATGTAACAGTTCTACATCAATTTCCTTAAACTAAATATGTAACAGTTCTACATCAATTTCCTTAAACTAAATAAATATATAACAGTTTTACATCCATTTCCTTAAACTAAATATGTAACAGTTTTACATCCATTTCCTTAAACTAAATTTATAACAGTTCTACATCAATTTCCTTAAACTAAATATGTGACAGTTCTACATCAATTTCCTTAAACTAAATATGTAACAGTTCTACATCAATTTCCTTAAACTAAATAAATATATAACAGTTTTACATCCATTTCCTTAAACTAAATATGTAACAGTTTTACATCCATTTCCTTAAACTAAATATATAACAGTTCTACATCAATTTCCTTAAACTAAATATATGACAGTTCTACATCAATTTCCCTAAAATAAATATGTAACAGTTCTACATCAATTTCCTTAAACTAAATATTAACAGTTCTACATCAATTTCCTTAAACTAAATATATAACAGTTCTACATCCATTTCCTTAAACTAAATATATAACAGTTCTACATCCATTTCCTTAAACTAAATATATAACAGTTTTACATCCATTTCCTTAAACTAAATATATAACAGTTTTACATCCATTTCCTTAAACTAAATATATGACAGTTCTACATCCATTTCCCAAATATATTTCCTACCCCATACAGGTGAGAATGTGATCTTGAGAAACAGTTACCTGTGGGACAATGTGACTGTGGAGGATAACTGTGAGATAGACATGGCCCTCTTGTGCTCTGGTGTGAAAGTCTTGAACAAAGTCACCATCGAGAAAGGAGTCATCCTTGCCTGGGAGGTGAGCACTTGAACTTGAAGAATTATATCAGAAATAATTGTCCATGTTTTATAGTTGGTTGCAGTACATTTTGTGATCAACTTTGAATCATACTAGCTTTGTTTTAGAAGGTACTCATGTCTGAGTTGATGAATTGTCTCTAATAGGTCATGTCTGGGTTGATGAACTGTCTCTGGTAGTAGGTCATGTCTGGGTTGATGAACTGTCTCTGGTAGTAGGTCATGTCTGGGTTGATGAACTGCCTCTGGTAGTAGGTCATATCTGGGTTGATGAACTGCCTCTGATAGGTCATGTCTGGGTTGATGAACTGTCTCTGGTAGTAGGTCATGTCTGGGTGGATGAATTGCCTCTGGTAGTAGATCATGTCTGGGTTGATGAACTGCCTCTGGTAGGTCATGTCTGAGTTGATGAACTGCCTCTGATAGGTCATGTCTGGGTTGATGAACTGCCTCTGATAGGTCATGTCTGGGTGGATGAACTGCCTCTGATAGACCATGTCTGGGTGGATGAACTGCCTCTGGTAGTAGATCATGTCTGGGTTGGTGAACTGTCTATGGTAGGTCATGTCTTGGCCGGTGAACTGTCTCTAATAGGTCATGTCTGGGTTGATGAACTGTCTCTGGTTGTAGTAAGTCATGTCTGAGTTGTGGAACTGTCTCTGGTAGTAGGTATCTGGGTTGATGAACTGCCTCTGATAGGTCATGTCTGGGTTGATGAACTGTCTCTAATAGGTCATGTCTGGGTTGATGAACTGTCTCTGGTTGTAGTAAGTCATGTCTGAGTTGTGGAACTGTCTCTGGTAGTAGGTGTCTGGGTTGATGAACTGCCTCTGATAGGTCATGTCTGGGTTGATGAACTGTCTCTAATAGGTCATGTCTGGGTTGATGAACTGTCTCTGGTTGTAGTAAGTCATGTCTGAGTTGTGGAACTGTCTCTGGTAGTAGGTTACAGGGACTCTTCTTACATACAGGGCTGAACTGAAGAAGGAGAACTAACCTGCTAGTACCAAAGTGGTAGAGTGCTTGCACCAGGGTGTTTGTTCTTGTTTATTAATACATTCCAGTCAACCTAGTTGTAAATGTGTACCTGGCTTACTGTTAGGGAGGGGAAGGGAACAGACTACCCGACATCAAAAGAAGCTAAGACCTAGTGCAACGAAGCCTCTAATCCTTTATCCCTGACAGCAGCATCTGCTATAGAACTACGTTAACCTTTGTGGCTACCCAAAGAAGCACGTTGCTGTTGTTATAAATGTCACTTAATAGCCTGTCATCGCTCCTTGTTCACCTCAGTAGAGGAAGTTACCACCATTGGAGATGGCCTCCTCACAGGAAGCTGTGCCAAAGTATTTACATGATAGTGGTTTCTATAACCAGATTATTTTTCAGATGAGGTTGTCACTCCCATGCACAACTCTGCTAAACAGTAGCGAAGCGTGATGATAATTTTAGGGTAAGCTGAGTCATGAACATAAAGGAGGACACTTAACATTGTCAAAAAAGTTTTTTTAAGGTACTTGGTGTTTGTGCTGAATGAGTTTGTTGATACCCATGCTGTTGACATACTTCTGCACAGTTGTCTACGTTATCTTGTAAATCAGTTCTAAGCGTCTTTGTTTCATTTCTGAATAAAAATATCTATGACCCTCTCCTTTAACACGTGATCAAATCACAATCACAGAACTGCATTGAAATACCATTTGAAACAGACTTTGAGATCTCGGAACGCAACACTCTCCGTCAGGGAAGGCCGGTCTTCTTCTTCTTCTTCTGCGTACGCAGTCAGACAGTAACCATTATTTTTTCGAAAAAAGCGGCGGTCATCCTGAGGCTGTCGCCACTGCCATAGAGCTTGTCTTGCAGTTCCACTGGTGATGGCCACATCTGCTCTCTCTGATCCTCGTATGTCGGGTAGTTCTGCAGCAGATGTTCAGCGGTCATTTTACCAGTACCGCACGGGCATTTGTTGGTACACCCTATCTTCAATTTGTTGAATAGGTGGTACCTCAGTCTATTGTGGCCAGTGCGAAGTCTGAAGACGACGACCTGCTCTCTTCGGTTCAACTGGTAATAGGCATCGTTTTTGGTGTAACCAGTATGTTCGGTTTCCCATTTGGTCATGTATCTGGCTTTGATAAGCCGTTTTGACTCTTCGTACGTCATACTAGTATCTGTTTGTGGTAGTCTTGCACCTTCTTTTGCCAGTCTGTCTGCCTCCTCGTTGCCTTGGATGTTGCAGTGTGATGGGACCCACTGTACCACTACCCTTTTTGGTGCGGACTGCTGGCACAGTTTGCAGAGTGCTGCTCTTAAGTCATTAAGCTCAGTATTTTTCTGGCTTTTTAGCGCTGTGACTACGGCGAGAGCATCTGTAAGCAGGACTAAATGGCTTTCATTTTCACTGTGTGTCACCATTTCTTCCACTGCCGCCCTCAGTGCCTCTGCCTCCGCTCTGAAATTGCTTGTGTACTTACCAGTAGCGAATGACAGTGTTATTTGTCTGCCATTTGGTAGGTTCAGGAATGCTCCTGCCCCTCCGTTCTGTGTAGTATTTGTTACAGAACCGTCGGTGTATGCATGGGTCCAGTCCATGCTTGGGTAGCTTTTCGTTATGAAGCTTAGGGTAGTATCTCTCCTTTCTTTTTCAGTCTGGCAGTTTTTGTTTGCAATACCTGGTATATTTTCTACCACCTCTGGAAATATATCCTGCCTCCAGGTAGGTTTTCGTACAGTAGTGATGGGTTTTGGTGTTGTTAGTGCGTTTATGGGATCTTCGTGCATCTTTGCTTTGGCTATTTCTGCAAAGTTTCTCCGCTTTAGTTTCCCATTTCCCAAATTGTTTAGTCTCTGGTGCATTGGATGGTCGGTCAGTCTTCGGAGTTTCTCTGACTGCAGCTGGGCTCTGCAGTCTCTTCTATCGGTCATGGATTGCAGTTTTGTAATCTTTTCAAGTTCTACAATTGGCGTTGACTTCATGCCACCTGTTATAATTCTCATGGCTTGGTTTTGAAGTTTGCTAACTTTATCGAAGTTCGCCTTCGCTGCTGTTGTCCATACCGCAATGCCATACTCGAGAACTGGTCTCACTCTTCCAGTGTACAGTTTCTTTAGTATGCCTTCGTCTGCTCCCCAGCTTGTGCCAGCAAGTTTCCTCATGATTGCCATTCTTTCTCTGGCTTTCATTCGGTTTCTCTCAATCTGACTTTTCCATGTCATGCGCCGATCAAATGTGACTCCCAGATAGGTTGGGTTGTCATTTGGCTGCAGGATTTTGCCATTTAGACTTAATTTGGTACTTTGGGGTTTTAATGAAAGCGAGAATATTGTGCATGTGGTTTTCTCCTCGTTTATTTTGACCAGCCATGAGTTCGCCCACTCTTCCAGCGATGTTATGGCCGTCTGCATCCGATTTCTTGCTATGGTGAGATTCTTTTCAGAGGTCCATATAGCCAGATCGTCTGCAAACATTGAGCTATGGACTCTTCTTGGTATATTCTCTGTAATATCGTTTATATATACCAGGAAGAGTGTGGGTGACAGTACTCCCCCTTGGGGTACTCCCTGCTCAAGTGTCACCTTTTTGCTCATCTGCCCTTGTACTTGGACTCTGGCCGTTCTTTGTTTGAGGTAGTGGTTGATCCACTTGTACATTTTCCCACAAACATCACTTCTTCTTAGCTTGACTCTAAGTCCATCTATCCAGACTTTGTCAAATGCCTTTTCCAGATCCACCCAAACAGCTACTGTGTGTTTCTGTGCCTGGTAGGCATCTTCTATCTCCTGGGCTATGAGGATGACCTGGTCCTCAGTGGATCTGTGCTGTCTAAAGCCGGCTTGCTGTGGAATTAGTATTCGTTTTTCTTCCAGATGCCACATCAGTCTGGTGTCTATCATCCGTTCCATCAGCTTGCCGACACAGCTCAGTAGGCTTATGGGCCTGTATCCATTTGGATCTGTTTTGTCCTTTCCTGTTTTTGGTACTGGTACCAGTATTGCGTCTTTCCATGCCTGGGGTACAATTCCCCTTTTCCAGCTTTGGTTCAGGACCGATAGCAGTTTCCTCTTCGCTGTTTGGCCCAGCCCCATCAGCATTTCGTTTGTTTTCCGGGAGATTTGGAAGGCCGGTCTAATTTGTGGCTGGTTGACTGTGAGGAAATGGTAGCGTCCTAATGACCGTCTCCTAGCCAGAAATTGACCTCATTCTTATGCTGTGTTAAGGTGGATGCAATCAACCTACCTTTCCAATAGTAACTGATGAATTTACTTTGCCACTTATCATGTTTGCTAACATGTCACTACACTTAAACAAAAATGACCATTACAATTTTCAATTTTTCTCATTTATTTCACATCTGTTTTTTGCATGGGGATGTCTTCTATAATTCTTCAAAACTGTTTGGGACATCTCAGCCTATCATATCTATTCTAACGCTTTGCTACTGCTGATACATCACCTTTTACTACATACATAAAAGGTATAGTGAGCTAGTCTGTTGCATCCTCCCTAGTAAAGGACAGGGGAACCCACGTGGTAGAAGAGAATGTGGATATGCTATGGTTGTATGTTTGGTCATGTCATCTTCAGGTGGTTGTTGGGCCCAGTATCACTGTGCCTCAAGGCACACAGCTAATGTCTGAACCACAGAGGGACGACTTTGGTGACACAGACTTATCCTTTGAAGAAGATGAAGCTGCGGTTGGTGGCAAAGTTGTGAATGGTAGAGAAGACGTGACACAGGGTATGCTAAATATTGACTGACATGTAAAGAAACTATCATCATCTCTACTCACACATGTACAGAAACTATCATCATCTCTACTCACACATGTACAGAAACTATCATCATCTCTACTCACACATGTACAGAAACTATCATCATCTCTACTCACACATGTACAGAAACTATCATCATCTCTACTCCCACATGTACAGAAACTATCATCATCTCTACTCCTACATGTACAGAAACTATCATCATCTCTACTCCTACATGTACAGAAACTATCATCATCTCTACTCCCACATGTACAGAAACTATCATCATCTCTACTCCCACATGTACAGAAACTATCATCATCTCTACTCCCACATGTACAGAAACTATCATCATCTCTACTCCCACATGTACAGAAACTATCATCATCTCTACTCCTACATGTACAGAAACTATCATCATCTCTACTCCCACATGTACAGAAACTATCATCATCTCTACTCCCACATGTACAGAAACTATCATCATCTCTACTCCTACATGTACAGAAACTATCATCATCTCTACTCACACATGTACAGAAACTATCATCATCTCTACTCCCACATGTACAGAAACTATCATCATCTCTACTCCCACATGTACAGAAACTATCATCATCTCTACTCCCACATGTACAGAAACTATCATCATATTTATTCTCGCTACTGAGGTTCACTGAGAGGACTTGTATGGCTAAAGAGGAATAAAGGTTGCTAGCTTTGCAGTTGCCATGCAGTGTGCAGGCTCAGTTTTTAATGTTATCTCTGATAGAGAAAAACTTGATCAGAGAATCAGTATCGAAGTCTGTTCTATATAGTTGATATTGTGGCGAAATGATCGAAGCATGTGTATTTTTAGTACCCAAGTGTGAATAAATATGAATCTAACAACAGAGGAATGTTAGGAAGGAATACACAACTTAAAGAGTTAAACCAAGTCCATCCAGGTTATATACTTACAAGATTATTTGTGTGATCTGTAAAAAATTAACATCACTGCATTCCAGGCAGATCCTCAGTTGCTTAGTCTCCTTCAGCAAATGACAGAAAGTATGGATACTGATGGTTTTAGTAGCTCACTGGTTGTCCATACTCCTCTCAGATGCCCCTCCCTGATGGGCCCTCATTTTTTCAAAGTTATGTAATTCATGATGGCTTTGTTAAGATCCAAGAGTCGGCCATTGATCTGTCTGGCTTACTGTTAGGGAAGCAAAGGCAGCAAGGAAGGGAACTAGCCACTCTAACTCATAGACAATCAGAGGCCTAGTACAATGAAGTTTAACACGTCATCCCCGACAGCAGTGTTATGGGGTTACTGAATACTTCTTTTTAACCAATAGAACTAGAGGGGGAGGGGGGGGATGGTTGGAAGAATCATGTAGAGTCAGTACTTTAATATGGAAGGGAATTATGAAAAATAAGTACTGGTAATCAAATGAGATCGTAGCCAAAGATGCAGCACAGTGAATGAAAATGAGAGGAGACAGCGATTCATAGCTGGCATCAGAGTCAGTGAACCAGAGCTGAGAGCAGCCAGGGACTCATAGCTGGCATCAGAGTCAGTGAACCAGAACTGAGAGCAGCCAGGGACTCATAGCTGGCATCAGTGTCAGTGAACCAGAGCTGAGAGCAGCCATGGACTCATAGCTGGCATTAGAGTCAGTGAACCAGAGCTGAGAGCAGCCAGGGACTCATAGCTGGCATCAGAGTCAGTGAACCAGAGCTGAGAGCAGTCAGCGACTCATAGCGTGCAGAGTCAGTGAACCAGAGCTGAGAGCAGCCAGGGACTCATAGCTGGCATTAGAGTCAGTGAACCAGAGCTGAGAGCAGCCAGGGACTCATAGCTGGCATCAGAGTCAGTGAACCAGAGCTGAAAGCAGCCAGGGACTCATAGCTGGCATTAGAGTCAGTGAACCAGAGCTGAGAGCAGCCAGGGACTCATAGCTGGCATCAGAGTCAGTGAACTATAGCTGACCAAGACCCTACTCCACCTCCAAGCAGTGACCCTGGAAACAGGCTGCACTAGTGTAGGCTGGCTAAGAGAATAAATGGGAAGGCAAACCCAGCACCCAAAAAAACGCCAGCTGAAATTGGATGCGTTGGGCTGAAAGGCATAGATACCACAGCCTCGCTGTAAACTACAACATAACATCAAAATGTCCTTCTCAGGACAAATGCTGAAACCAAAAATGAGGTCACTGGATGCCACAAAGATAACAGTTTTATAGAATAATTTGTAGAAAGATGTTTCGATCTAATACCCTTGACATACATGGCATTGGTTGTGGAAGAGCCAACTCGTCAGCAGAACTAGTTGATCAGCAACAATCTCCGTTATGGTCCTAGTACACCTAACTTGCTAGGGGTCAATAGAACCAGTGCTTCATGAGACAAACCTTCTTGTCTATAGCAAAGTGCCATACAGGATTGCAAGTGCTTTGTCACACACTTCTTGAGAGGAATTCAAATGTAGTGGCAGGCCTATGTTCCTGCTGGAGCAGAAAGTGAAGGCAGGTAAGAAGAGCACTGAGTATGGGGCAGTTGACATAATCAAATCTCACAATGACATAACATCAGATGTTGTTGTTTGTCCGTCGTTTCCGAAGAGGACCACTTTGTCATATGTCAATCCTGGAGTGGGTTTGCAGGTGGCTGGTCCAACCAATCCGAACCCGAAAGCGTCTGTCACACTGAGGGCAAGAAACACTGTCTGACCGTCAGACGGTGCTTCTCGTCTCTCGCCTTTCATGTTGCTCTGCCTGCAGCTTCCTTGATTCTTACCTGCTCCATGTGCACCAGGCCAGCAGAGATTTTACTGCACCAGGCAGAGCGATCAGCGACAATGTTCTCGCCAGTTATCAGGGTCAGTGTCGGTTCTTCATCAGTGAGGCTTTCAGAGTGTCTTTGTAACGTTTTATTTGGCTACTGCGAACTCGCTCGCCTGGGTCAAGCTCGCCATAGAATATCTTTGGAAGCCGCTCATCTGACATGCAGACAACATGGCCAGTCCATCTAAGCTGAGATTTGCACAGAACTGTGTGGATGCTTGTCATGCCAGCCCGTGAAAGAACTTCTACATCTGTGATCCTGCCTTGCCATTTCATGTTCAGCAGTTTCCTTAGGCAGCCCAGATAAAAGTAGTCAAGCTTCTTCGCATGTCAACTGTACACAGTCCAGGTTTCACAGGTGTACAGAAGAGTTGGTAGGATGAATGTACACAGTCCAAGTTTCACAGGCGTACAGAAGAGTTGGTAGGATGAATGTACACAGTCCAAGTTTCACAGGCGTACAGAAGAGTTGGTAGGACGAATGTACACAGTCCAAGTTTCACAGGTCTACAGAAGAGTTGGTAGGATGAATGTACACAGTCCAAGTTTCACAGGCGTACAGAAGAGTTGGTAGGACGAATGTACACAGCCCAAGTTTCACAGGCGTACAGAAGAGTTGGTAGGACGAATGTACACAGCCCAAGTTTCACAGGAGTACAGAAGATTTGGTAGGACGAATGTACACAGCCCAAGTTTCACAGGCGTAAAGAAGAGTTGGTAGGACGAATGTACACAGCCCAAGTTTCACAGGCGTACAGAAGAGTTGGTAGGACGACTGCCGCATAAACCTTCAATTTGGTTATAAGCTTAATTCCTCTCCAGTCCCAAACTGAGGATCTTAATTTTGCAAATACTACACATGCTTTTGCAATTCTCGAGTTGACTTCATCATCAATATGGACTGTTCTGGAAAGTGTGCTACCAAGGTACACAAACCGTTCCACCGACTTCAACTTCTGACCATTGATAGTGATTGATGGCTCTCTGCACATTTCTCCAGGCTGCTTGGTGCAGCACTTCAGTCTTGCTGTTAGAAATGGTGAGACCAAAGTTGCTGCAAACATGTCAACGGCACATTGCATCTCAGTCTCTGAATGGGCATTGAGAGCGCAGACATCAGCAAAGAGAAGTTTATATATGGTCTCAATTTGTACTCTCGTTCTTGCATGCAGTATCCTCAGATTGAATAACTCACCGTCTAGGCAATAGTGGACTTTGACTCCAGCATCACTGCCCTTGAATGCATCCATCAACATGGCAGCAAACATCCCGCTGGGCAGGGGCTAGGATGCATCCTTGCTTCCTCAGAGTGTTCCACTTGATCGTGAACTCGAGCCAACATCAAATATCACATTAGAACAGTTGACATAATCAAATCTGACAATGACATAACATCAAATATCACATTAGAACAGTTGACATAATCAAATCTGACAATGACATAACATCAAATATCACATTAGAACAGTTGACATAATCAAATCTGACAATGACATAACATCAAATATCACATTAGAACAGTTGACATAATCAAATCTGACAATGACATAACATCAAATATCACATTAGAACAGTTGACATAATCAAATCTGACAATGACATAACATCAAATATCACATTAGAACAGTTGACATAATCAAATCTGACAATGACATAACATCAAATATCACATTAGAACAGTTGACATAATCAAATCTGACAATGACATAGCATCAAATATTACCCCTTTTGTTCGACCATCAAGTGTCATCCCACATGCCCGTGATGATTGATTCCATCCACAACCATCAATCGTTTAAGCACATCAGTTTTCTTTCTCTTTTCCCACCCAGTTTCTCATGCTATCCCAAAGATTGATTCTCTGCAGCATAGAATTCCTCTGTTCATTTATTCATTGTGCATAACTTGCAACTATATAGCAAAATTGAACATGAATAACCCTGCTACACTTTGTCTTGTCTCACGTACTTCTGTATAACCCTGCTACACTTTGTCTTGTCTCACTTACTTCTGTATAACCCTGCTACACTTTGTCTTGTCTCACGTACTTCTGTATAACCCTGCTACACTTTGTCTTGTCTCACTTACTTCTGTATAACCCTGCTACACTTTGTCTAACTTACTTCTGTATAACCCTGCTACACTTTGTCTTGTCTCACTTACTTCTGTATAACCCTGCTACACTTTGTCTCACTTACTTCTGTATAACCCTGCTACACTTTGTCTCACTTACTTCTGTATAACCCTGCTACACTTTGTCTCACTTACTTCTGTATAACCCTGCTACACTTTGTCTCACGTACTTCTGTATAACCCTGCTACACTTTGTCTAACTTACCTCTGTATAACCCTGCTACACTTTGTCTTGTCTAACTTACTTCTGTATAACCCTGCTACACTTTGTCTTGTCTCACTTACTTCTGTATAACCCTGCTACACTTTGTCTAACTTACTTCTGTATAACCCTGCTACACTCTTTGTGTTGTCTCACTTACTTCTGTATAACCCTGCTACACTTTGTCTCACTTACTTCTGTATAACCCTGCTACACTTTGTCTAACTTACTTCTGTATAACCCTGCTACACTTTGTCTTGTCTCACGTACTTCTGTATAACCCTGCTACACTTTGTCTAACTTACTTCTGTATAACCCTGCTACACTCTTTGTGTTGTCTCACTTACTTTTGTATAACCCTGCTACACTTTGTCTCACTTACTTCTGTATAACCCTGCTACACTCTTTGTGTTGTCTCACTTACTTCTGTATAACCCTGCTACACTTTGTCTAACTTACTTCTGTATAACCCTGCTACACTTTGTCTTGTCTCACTTACTTCTGTATAACCCTGCTACACTTTGTCTCACTTACTTCTGTATAACCCTGCTACACTTTTTGTCTTGTCTCACTTACTTCTGTATAACCCTGCTACACTTTGTCACACTTACTTCTGTATAACCGTGCTACACTCTTTGTCTTGTCTCACTTACTTCTGTATAACCCTGCTACACTTTGTCTAACTTACTTCTGTATAACCCTGCTACACTCTTTGTCTTGTCTAACTTACTTCTGTATAACCCTGCTACACTTTGTCTTGTCACACTTACTTCTGTATAACCCTGCTACACTTTGTCTAACTTACTTCTGTATAACCCTGCTACACTTTGTCTTGTCTCACTTACTTCTGTATAACCCTGCTACACTCTTTGTGTTGTCTCACTTACTTCTGTATAACCCTGCTACACTCTTTGTGTTGTCTCACTTACTTCTGTATAACCCTGCTACACTCTTTGTGTTGTCTCACTTACTTCTGTATAACCCTGCTACACTCTTTGTGTTGTCTCACTTACTTCTGTATAACCCTGCTACACTCTTTGTGTTGTCTCACTTACTTCTGTATAACCCTGCTACACTTTGTCTCACTTACTTCTGTATAACCCTGCTACACTTTGTCTCACTTACTTCTGTATAACCCTGCTACACTCTTTGTGTTGTCTCACTTACTTCTGTATAACCCTGCTACACTTTGTCACACTTACTTCTGTATAACCCTGCTACACTCTTTGTGTTGTCTCACTTACTTCTGTATAACCCTGCTACACTCTTTGTGTTGTCTCACTTACTTCTGTATAACACTGCTACACTCTTTGTGTTGTCTCACTTACTTCTGTATAACCCTGCTACACTTTGTCTCACTTACTTCTGTATAACCCTGCTACACTTTGTCTAACTTACTTCTGTATAACCCTGCTACACTTTGTCTTGTCTCACTTACTTCTGTATAACCCTGCTACACTGTGTCTTGTCTGATTTACTTCTGTATAACCCTGCTACACTCTTTATCTTGTCTCACTTACTTCTGTATAACCCTGCTACACTCTTTGTGTTGTCTCACGTACTTCTGTATAACCCTGCTACACTCTTTGTGTTGTCTCACGTACTTCTGTATAACCCTGCTACACTCTTTGTGTTGTCTCATTTACTTCTGTATAACCCTGCTACACTCTTTGTGTTGTCTCACGTACTTCTGTATAACCCTGCTACACTCTTTGTGTTGTCTCACTGACTTCTGTATAACCCTGCTACACTTTGTCTTGTCTCACGTACTTCTGTATAACCCTGCTACACTCTTTGTGTTGTCTCATTTACTTCTGTATAACCCTGCTACACTCTTTGTGTTGTCTCACTTACTTCTGTATAACCCTGCTACACTCTTTATCTTGTCACACTTACTTCTGTATAACCCTGCTACACTTTGTCTCACTTACTTCTGTATAACCCTGCTACACTTTGTCTCACTTACTTCTGTATAACCCTGCTACACTTTGTCTCACTTACTTCTGTATAACCCTGCTAAACTTTGTCTCACTTACTTCTGTATAACCCTGCTACACTTTGTCTAACTTACTTCTGTATAACCCTGCTACACTCTTTGTCTTGTCTCACTTACTTCTGTATAACCCTGCTACACTTTGTCTCACTTACTTCTGTATAACCCTGCTACACTTTGTCTTGTCACACTTACTTCTGTATAACCCTGCTACACTTTGTCTAACTTACTTCTGTATAACCCTGCTACACTATTTATCTTGTCTCACTTACTTCTGTATAACCCTGCTACACTTTGTCTTGTCTCACTGACTTCTGTATAACCCTGCTACACTTTGTCTTGTCTCACTTACTTCTGTATAACCCTGCTACACTTTGTCTAACTTACTTCTGTATAACCCTGCTACACTTTGTCTTGTCTCACTGACTTCTGTATAACCCTGCTACACTTTGTCTCACTTACTTCTGTATAACCCTGCTACACTTTGTCTAACTTACTTCTATATAACCCTGCTACACTTTGTCTTGTCTCACTGACTTCTGTATAACCCTGCTACACTTTGTCTTGTCTCACTTACTTCTGTATAACCCTGCTACACTTTGTCTAACTTACTTCTATATAACCCTGCTACACTTTGTCTTGTCTCACTTACTTCTGTATAACCCTGCTACACTTAGTCTTGTCTCACTTACTTCTGTATAACCCTGCTACACTTTGTCTTGTCTCACTGACTTCTGTATAACCCTGCTACACTTTGTCTTGTCTCACTTACTTCTGTATAACCCTGCTACACTTTGTCTAACTTACTTCTGTATAACCCTGCTACACTTTGTCTAACTTACTTCTGTATAACCCTGCTACACTTTTTCTAACTTACTTCTGTATAACCCTGCTACACTTTTTCTAACTTACTTCTGTATAACCCTGCTACACTTTGTCTTGTCTCACTTACTTCTGTATAACCCTGCTACACTTTGTCTCACTTACTTCTGTATAACCCTGCTACACTTTGTCTTGTCTCACTTACTTCTGTATAACCCTGCTACACTTTGTCTAACTTACTTCTGTATAACCCTGCTACACTTTGTCTTGTCTCACTTACTTCTGTATAACCCTGCTACACTTTGTCTAACTTACTTCTGTATAACCCTGCTACACTTTGTCTTGTCTCACTGACTTCTGTATAACCCTGCTACACTCTTTGTCTTGTCTAACTTACTTCTGTATAACCCTGCTACACTTTGTCTTGTCACACTTACTTCTGTATAACCCTGCTACACTCTTTGTGTTGTCTCACTTACTTCTGTATAACCCTGCTACACTTTGTCTCACTTACTTCTGTATAACCATGCTACACTTTGTCTAACTTACTTCTGTATAACCCTGCTACACTTTGTCTAACTTACTTCTGTATAACCCTGCTACACTCTTTGTGTTGTCTCACTTACTTCTGTATAACCCTGCTACACTTTGTCTAACTTACTTCTGTATAACCCTGCTACACTTTGTCTAACTTACTTCTGTATAACCCTGCTACACATTGTCTTGTCTCACTTACTTCTGTATAACCCTGCTACACTTTGTCTAACTTACTTCTGTATAACCCTGCTACACTCTTTGTCTTGTCTCACTTACTTCTGTATAACCCTGCTACACTCTTTATCTTGTCACACTTACTTCTGTATAACCCTGCTACACTCTTTGTCTTGTCACACTTACTTCTGTATAACCCTGCTACACTCTTTGTCTTGTCACACTTACTTCTGTATAACCCTGCTACACTTTGTCTTGTCTCACTTACTTCTGTATAACCCTGCTACACTTTGTCTTGTCTCACTGACTTCTGTATAACCCTGCTACACTTTGTCTTGTCTCACTTACTTCTGTATAACCCTGCTACACTTTGTCTAACTTACTTCTGTATAACCCTGCTACACTTTGTCTAACTTACTTCTGTATAACCCTGCTACACTCTTTGTGTTGTCTCACTTACTTCTGTATAACCCTGCTACACTTTGTCTCACTTACTTCTGTATAACCCTGCTACACTTTGTCTAACTTACTTCTGTATAACCCTGCTACACTTTGTCTTGTCTCACGTACTTCTGTATAACCCTGCTACACTTTGTCTAACTTACTTCTGTATAACCCTGCTACACTCTTTGTGTTGTCTCACTTACTTTTGTATAACCCTGCTACACTTTGTCTCACTTACTTCTGTATAACCCTGCTACACTCTTTGTGTTGTCTCACTTACTTCTGTATAACCCTGCTACACTTTGTCTAACTTACTTCTGTATAACCCTGCTACACTTTGTCTTGTCTCACTTACTTCTGTATAACCCTGCTACACTTTGTCTCACTTACTTCTGTATAACCCTGCTACACTTTTTGTCTGGTCTCACTTACTTCTGTATAACCCTGCTACACTTTGTCACACTTACTTCTGTATAACCGTGCTACACTCTTTGTCTTGTCTCACTTACTTCTGTATAACCCTGCTACACTTTGTCTAACTTACTTCTGTATAACCCTGCTACACTCTTTGTCTTGTCTAACTTACTTCTGTATAACCCTGCTACACTTTGTCTTGTCACACTTACTTCTGTATAACCCTGCTACACTTTGTCTAACTTACTTCTGTATAACCCTGCTACACTTTGTCTTGTCTCACTTACTTCTGTATAACCCTGCTACACTCTTTGTGTTGTCTCACTTACTTCTGTATAACCCTGCTACACTCTTTGTGTTGTCTCACTTACTTCTGTATAACCCTGCTACACTCTTTGTGTTGTCTCACTTACTTCTGTATAACCCTGCTACACTCTTTGTGTTGTCTCACTTACTTCTGTATAACCCTGCTACACTCTTTGTGTTGTCTCACTTACTTCTGTATAACCCTGCTACACTTTGTCTCACTTACTTCTGTATAACCCTGCTACACTTTGTCTCACTTACTTCTGTATAACCCTGCTACACTCTTTGTGTTGTCTCACTTACTTCTGTATAACCCTGCTACACTTTGTCACACTTACTTCTGTATAACCCTGCTACACTCTTTGTGTTGTCTCACTTACTTCTGTATAACCCTGCTACACTCTTTGTGTTGTCTCACTTACTTCTGTATAACACTGCTACACTCTTTGTGTTGTCTCACTTACTTCTGTATAACCCTGCTACACTTTGTCTCACTTACTTCTGTATAACCCTGCTACACTTTGTCTAACTTACTTCTGTATAACCCTGCTACACTTTGTCTTGTCTCACTTACTTCTGTATAACCCTGCTACACTGTGTCTTGTCTGATTTACTTCTGTATAACCCTGCTACACTCTTTATCTTGTCTCACTTACTTCTGTATAACCCTGCTACACTCTTTGTGTTGTCTCACGTACTTCTGTATAACCCTGCTACACTCTTTGTGTTGTCTCACGTACTTCTGTATAACCCTGCTACACTCTTTGTGTTGTCTCATTTACTTCTGTATAACCCTGCTACACTCTTTGTGTTGTCTCACGTACTTCTGTATAACCCTGCTACACTCTTTGTGTTGTCTCACTGACTTCTGTATAACCCTGCTACACTTTGTCTTGTCTCACGTACTTCTGTATAACCCTGCTACACTCTTTGTGTTGTCTCATTTACTTCTGTATAACCCTGCTACACTCTTTGTGTTGTCTCACTTACTTCTGTATAACCCTGCTACACTCTTTATCTTGTCACACTTACTTCTGTATAACCCTGCTACACTTTGTCTCACTTCCTTCTGTATAACCCTGCTACACTTTGTCTCACTTACTTCTGTATAACCCTGCTACACTTTGTCTCACTTACTTCTGTATAACCCTGCTACACTTTGT
This sequence comes from Ariolimax columbianus, assembly GCA_036924085.1. Taxonomy (NCBI): domain Eukaryota; kingdom Metazoa; phylum Mollusca; class Gastropoda; order Stylommatophora; family Arionidae; genus Ariolimax; species Ariolimax columbianus. The sequence goes on along the minus strand of JAVGWX010000018.1, from coordinate 65,210,390 downwards.
CTCACTTACTTCTGTATAACCCTGCTACACTTTGTCTAACTTACTTCTGTATAACCCTGCTACACTCTTTGTCTTGTCTCACTTACTTCTGTATAACCCTGCTACACTTTGTCTCACTTACTTCTGTATAACCCTGCTACACTTTGTCTTGTCACACTTACTTCTGTATAACCCTGCTACACTTTGTCTAACTTACTTCTGTATAACCCTGCTACACTATTTATCTTGTCTCACTTACTTCTGTATAACCCTGCTACACTTTGTCTTGTCTCACTGACTTCTGTATAACCCTGCTACACTTTGTCTTGTCTCACTTACTTCTGTATAACCCTGCTACACTTTGTCTAACTTACTTCTGTATAACCCTGCTACACTTTGTCTTGTCTCACTGACTTCTGTATAACCCTGCTACACTTTGTCTCACTTACTTCTGTATAACCCTGCTACACTTTGTCTAACTTACTTCTATATAACCCTGCTACACTTTGTCTTGTCTCACTGACTTCTGTATAACCCTGCTACACTTTGTCTTGTCTCACTTACTTCTGTATAACCCTGCTACACTTTGTCTAACTTACTTCTATATAACCCTGCTACACTTTGTCTTGTCTCACTTACTTCTGTATAACCCTGCTACACTTTGTCTTGTCTCACTTACTTCTGTATAACCCTGCTACACTTTGTCTTGTCTCACTGACTTCTGTATAACCCTGCTACACTTTGTCTTGTCTCACTTACTTCTGTATAACCCTGCTACACTTTGTCTAACTTACTTCTGTATAACCCTGCTACACTTTGTCTAACTTACTTCTGTATAACCCTGCTACACTTTGTCTAACTTACTTCTGTATAACCCTGCTACACTTTGTCTTGTCTCACTGACTTCTGTATAACCCTGCTACACTTTGTCTCACTTACTTCTGTATAACCCTGCTACACTTTGTCTAACTTACTTCTATATAACCCTGCTACACTTTGTCTTGTCTCACTGACTTCTGTATAACCCTGCTACACTTTGTCTTGTCTCACTTACTTCTGTATAACCCTGCTACACTTTGTCTAACTTACTTCTATATAACCCTGCTACACTTTGTCTTGTCTCACTTACTTCTGTATAACCCTGCTACACTTAGTCTTGTCTCACTTACTTCTGTATAACCCTGCTACACTTTGTCTTGTCTCACTGACTTCTGTATAACCCTGCTACACTTTGTCTTGTCTCACTTACTTCTGTATAACCCTGCTACACTTTGTCTAACTTACTTCTGTATAACCCTGCTACACTTTGTCTAACTTACTTCTGTATAACCCTGCTACACTTTTTCTAACTTACTTCTGTATAACCCTGCTACACTTTTTCTAACTTACTTCTGTATAACCCTGCTACACTTTGTCTTGTCTCACTTACTTCTGTATAACCCTGCTACACTTTGTCTCACTTACTTCTGTATAACCCTGCTACACTTTGTCTTGTCTCACTTACTTCTGTATAACCCTGCTACACTTTGTCTAACTTACTTCTGTATAACCCTGCTACACTTTGTCTTGTCTCACTTACTTCTGTATAACCCTGCTACACTTTGTCTAACTTACTTCTGTATAACCCTGCTACACTTTGTCTTGTCTCACTGACTTCTGTATAACCCTGCTACACTCTTTGTCTTGTCTAACTTACTTCTGTATAACCCTGCTACACTTTGTCTTGTCACACTTACTTCTGTATAACCCTGCTACACTCTTTGTGTTGTCTCACTTACTTCTGTATAACCCTGCTACACTTTGTCTCACTTACTTCTGTATAACCATGCTACACTTTGTCTTACTTACTTCTGTATAACCCTGCTACACTTTCTAACTTACTTCTGTATAACCCTGCTACACTCTTTGTGTTGTCTCACTTACTTCTGTATAACCCTGCTACACTTTGTCTAACTTACTTCTGTATAACCCTGCTACACTTTGTCTAACTTACTTCTGTATAACCCTGCTACACATTGTCTTGTCTCACTTACTTCTGTATAACCCTGCTACACTTTGTCTAACTTACTTCTGTATAACCCTGCTACACTCTTTGTCTTGTCTCACTTACTTCTGTATAACCCTGCTACACTCTTTATCTTGTCACACTTACTTCTGTATAACCCTGCTACACTCTTTGTCTTGTCACACTTACTTCTGTATAACCCTGCTACACTCTTTGTCTTGTCACACTTACTTCTGTATAACCCTGCTACACTTTGTCTTGTCTCACTTACTTCTGTATAACCCTGCTACACTTTGTCTTGTCTCACTGACTTCTGTATAACCCTGCTACACTTTGTCTTGTCTCACTTACTTCTGTATAACCCTGCTACACTTTGTCTAACTTACTTCTGTATAACCCTGCTACACTTTGTCTAACTTACTTCTGTATAACCCTGCTACACTCTTTGTGTTGTCTCACTTACTTCTGTATAACCCTGCTACACTTTGTCTCACTTACTTCTGTATAACCCTGCTACACTTTGTCTAACTTACTTCTGTATAACCCTGCTACACTTTGTCTTGTCTCACGTACTTCTGTATAACCCTGCTACACTTTGTCTAACTTACTTCTGTATAACCCTGCTACACTCTTTGTGTTGTCTCACTTACTTTTGTATAACCCTGCTACACTTTGTCTCACTTACTTCTGTATAACCCTGCTACACTCTTTGTGTTGTCTCACTTACTTCTGTATAACCCTGCTACACTTTGTCTAACTTACTTCTGTATAACCCTGCTACACTTTGTCTTGTCTCACTTACTTCTGTATAACCCTGCTACACTTTGTCTCACTTACTTCTGTATAACCCTGCTACACTTTTTGTCTGGTCTCACTTACTTCTGTATAACCCTGCTACACTTTGTCACACTTACTTCTGTATAACCGTGCTACACTCTTTGTCTTGTCTCACTTACTTCTGTATAACCCTGCTACACTTTGTCTAACTTACTTCTGTATAACCCTGCTACACTCTTTGTCTTGTCTAACTTACTTCTGTATAACCCTGCTACACTTTGTCTTGTCACACTTACTTCTGTATAACCCTGCTACACTTTGTCTAACTTACTTCTGTATAACCCTGCTACACTTTGTCTTGTCTCACTTACTTCTGTATAACCCTGCTACACTCTTTGTGTTGTCTCACTTACTTCTGTATAACCCTGCTACACTCTTTGTGTTGTCTCACTTACTTCTGTATAACCCTGCTACACTCTTTGTGTTGTCTCACTTACTTCTGTATAACCCTGCTACACTCTTTGTGTTGTCTCACTTACTTCTGTATAACCCTGCTACACTCTTTGTGTTGTCTCACTTACTTCTGTATAACCCTGCTACACTTTGTCTCACTTACTTCTGTATAACCCTGCTACACTTTGTCTCACTTACTTCTGTATAACCCTGCTACACTCTTTGTGTTGTCTCACTTACTTCTGTATAACCCTGCTACACTTTGTCACACTTACTTCTGTATAACCCTGCTACACTCTTTGTGTTGTCTCACTTACTTCTGTATAACCCTGCTACACTCTTTGTGTTGTCTCACTTACTTCTGTATAACACTGCTACACTCTTTGTGTTGTCTCACTTACTTCTGTATAACCCTGCTACACTTTGTCTCACTTACTTCTGTATAACCCTGCTACACTTTGTCTAACTTACTTCTGTATAACCCTGCTACACTTTGTCTTGTCTCACTTACTTCTGTATAACCCTGCTACACTGTGTCTTGTCTGATTTACTTCTGTATAACCCTGCTACACTCTTTATCTTGTCTCACTTACTTCTGTATAACCCTGCTACACTCTTTGTGTTGTCTCACGTACTTCTGTATAACCCTGCTACACTCTTTGTGTTGTCTCACGTACTTCTGTATAACCCTGCTACACTCTTTGTGTTGTCTCATTTACTTCTGTATAACCCTGCTACACTCTTTGTGTTGTCTCACGTACTTCTGTATAACCCTGCTACACTCTTTGTGTTGTCTCACTGACTTCTGTATAACCCTGCTACACTTTGTCTTGTCTCACGTACTTCTGTATAACCCTGCTACACTCTTTGTGTTGTCTCATTTACTTCTGTATAACCCTGCTACACTCTTTGTGTTGTCTCACTTACTTCTGTATAACCCTGCTACACTCTTTATCTTGTCACACTTACTTCTGTATAACCCTGCTACACTTTGTCTCACTTCCTTCTGTATAACCCTGCTACACTTTGTCTCACTTACTTCTGTATAACCCTGCTACACTTTGTCTCACTTACTTCTGTATAACCCTGCTACACTTTGTCTCACTTACTTCTGTATAACCCTGCTACACTTTGTCTAACTTACTTCTGTATAACCCTGCTACACTCTTTGTCTTGTCTCACTTACTTCTGTATAACCCTGCTACACTTTGTCTCACTTACTTCTGTATAACCCTGCTACACTTTGTCTTGTCACACTTACTTCTGTATAACCCTGCTACACTTTGTCTAACTTACTTCTGTATAACCCTGCTACACTATTTATCTTGTCTCACTTACTTCTGTATAACCCTGCTACACTTTGTCTTGTCTCACTGACTTCTGTATAACCCTGCTACACTTTGTCTTGTCTCACTTACTTCTGTATAACCCTGCTACACTTTGTCTAACTTACTTCTGTATAACCCTGCTACACTTTGTCTTGTCTCACTGACTTCTGTATAACCCTGCTACACTTTGTCTCACTTACTTCTGTATAACCCTGCTACACTTTGTCTAACTTACTTCTATATAACCCTGCTACACTTTGTCTTGTCTCACTGACTTCTGTATAACCCTGCTACACTTTGTCTTGTCTCACTTACTTCTGTATAACCCTGCTACACTTTGTCTAACTTACTTCTATATAACCCTGCTACACTTTGTCTTGTCTCACTTACTTCTGTATAACCCTGCTACACTTTGTCTTGTCACACTTACTTCTGTATAACCCTGCTACACTTTGTCTTGTCTCACTGACTTCTGTATAACCCTGCTACACTTTGTCTTGTCTCACTTACTTCTGTATAACCCTGCTACACTTTGTCTAACTTACTTCTGTATAACCCTGCTACACTTTGTCTAACTTACTTCTGTATAACCCTGCTACACTTTTTCTAACTTACTTCTGTATAACCCTGCTACACTTTTTCTAACTTACTTCTGTATAACCCTGCTACACTTTGTCTTGTCTCACTTACTTCTGTATAACCCTGCTACACTTTGTCTCACTTACTTCTGTATAACCCTGCTACACTTTGTCTTGTCTCACTTACTTCTGTATAACCCTGCTACACTTTGTCTAACTTACTTCTGTATAACCCTGCTACACTTTGTCTTGTCTCACTTACTTCTGTATAACCCTGCTACACTTTGTCTAACTTACTTCTGTATAACCCTGCTACACTTTGTCTTGTCTCACTGACTTCTGTATAACCCTGCTACACTCTTTGTCTTGTCTAACTTACTTCTGTATAACCCTGCTACACTTTGTCTTGTCACACTTACTTCTGTATAACCCTGCTACACTCTTTGTGTTGTCTCACTTACTTCTGTATAACCCTGCTACACTTTGTCTCACTTACTTCTGTATAACCATGCTACACTTTGTCTAACTTACTTCTGTATAACCCTGCTACACTTTGTCTAACTTACTTCTGTATAACCCTGCTACACTCTTTGTGTTGTCTCACTTACTTCTGTATAACCCTGCTACACTTTGTCTCACTTACTTCTGTATAACCCTGCTACACTTTGTCTAACTTACTTCTGTATAACCCTGCTACACTTTGTCTAACTTACTTCTGTATAACCCTGCTACACATTGTCTTGTCTCACTTACTTCTGTATAACCCTGCTACACTTTGTCTAACTTACTTCTGTATAACCCTGCTACACTCTTTGTCTTGTCTCACTTACTTCTGTATAACCCTGCTACACTCTTTATCTTGTCACACTTACTTCTGTATAACCCTGCTACACTCTTTGTCTTGTCACACTTACTTCTGTATAACCCTGCTACACTCTTTGTCTTGTCACACTTACTTCTGTATAACCCTGCTACACTTTGTCTTGTCTCACTTACTTCTGTATAACCCTGCTACACTTTGTCTTGTCTCACTGACTTCTGTATAACCCTGCTACACTTTGTCTTGTCTCACTTACTTCTGTATAACCCTGCTACACTTTGTCTAACTTACTTCTGTATAACCCTGCTACACTTTTTCTAACTTATTTCTGTATAACCCTGCTACACTTTTTCTAACTTACTTCTGTATAACCCTGCTACACTTTGTCTAACTTACTTCTGTATAACCCTGCTACACTTTGTCTTGTCTCACTTACTTCTGTATAACCCTGCTACACTTTGTCTCACTTACTTCTGTATAACCCTGCTACACTTTGTCTTGTCTCACTTACTTCTGTATAACCCTGCTACACTTTGTCTAACTTACTTCTGTATAACCCTGCTACACTTTGTCTTGTCTCACTTACTTCTGTATAACCCTGCTACACTTTGTCTAACTTACTTCTGTATAACCCTGCTACACTTTGTCACACTTACTTCTGTATAACCCTGCTACACTCTTTATCTTGTCACACTTACTTCTGTATAACCCTGCTACACTCTTTGTGTTGTCTCACTTACTTCTGTATAACCCTGCTACACTTTGTCTCACTTACTTCTGTATAACCCTGCTACACTTTGTCTAACTTACTTCTGTATAACCCTGCTACACTTTGTCTAACTTACTTCTGTATAACCCTGCTACACTCTTTGTGTTGTCTCACTTACTTCTGTATAACCCTGCTACACTTTGTCTCACTTACTTCTGTATAACCCTGCTACACTTTGTCTAACTTACTTCTGTATAACCCTGCTACACTTTGTCTAACTTACTTCTGTATAACCCTGCTACACTTTGTCTTGTCTCACTTACTTCTGTATAACCCTGCTACACTGTGTCTTGTCTGATTTACTTCTGTATAACCCTGCTACACTCTTTATCTTGTCTCACTTACTTCTGTATAACCCTGCTACACTCTTTGTGTTGTCTCACGTACTTCGGTATAACCCTGCTACACTCGTTGTGTTGTCTCACGTACTTCTGTATAACCCTGCTACACTCTTTGTGTTGTCTCACGTACTTCTGTATAACCCTGCTACACTCTTTGTGTTGTCTCATTTACTTCTGTATAACCCTGCTACACTCTTTGTGTTGTCTCACGTACTTCTGTATAACTCTGCTACACTCTTTGTGTTGTCTCATTTACTTCTGTATAACCCTGCTACACTCTTTGTGTTGTCTCACGTACTTCTGTATAACCCTGCTACACTCTTTGTGTTGTCTCACTTACTTCTGTATAACCCTGCTACACTCTTTATCTTGTCACACTTACTTCTGTATAACCCTACTACACTCTTTATCTTGTCACACTTACTTCTGTATAACCCTGCTACACTCTTTATCTTGTCACACTTACTTCTGTATAACCCTGCTACACTTTGTCTCACTTACTTCTGTATAACCCTGCTACACTTTGTCTCACTTACTTCTGTATAACCCTGCTACACTTTGTCTCACTTACTTCTGTATAACCCTGCTACACTTTGTCTTGTCTCACTTACTTCTGTATAACCCTGCTACACTTTGTCTCACTTACTTCTGTATAACCCTGCTACACTTTGTCTCACTTACTTCTGTATAACCCTGCTACACTTTGTCTAACTTACTTCTGTATAACCCTGCTACACTCTTTGTCTTGTCTCACTTACTTCTGTATAACCCTGCTACACTTTGTCTCACTTACTTCTGTATAACCCTGCTACACTTTGTCTTGTCACACTTACTTCTGTATAACCCTGCTACACTTTGTCTAACTTACTTCTGTATAACCCTGCTACACTATTTATCTTGTCTCACTTACTTCTGTATAACCCTGCTACACTTTGTCTTGTCTCACTGACTTCTGTATAACCCTGCTACACTTTGTCTTGTCTCACTTACTTCTGTATAACCCTGCTACACTTTGTCTAACTTACTTCTGTATAACCCTGCTACACTTTGTCTTGTCTCACTGACTTCTGTATAACCCTGCTACACTTTGTCTCACTTACTTCTGTATAACCCTGCTACACTTTGTCTAACTTACTTCTATATAACCCTGCTACACTTTGTCTTGTCTCACTGACTTCTGTATAACCCTGCTACACTTTGTCTTGTCTCACTTACTTCTGTATAACCCTGCTACACTTTGTCTAACTTACTTCTATATAACCCTGCTACACTTTGTCTTGTCTCACTTACTTCTGTATAACCCTGCTACACTTTGTCTTGTCTCACTTACTTCTGTATAACCCTGCTACACTTTGTCTTGTCTCACTGACTTCTGTATAACCCTGCTACACTTTGTCTTGTCTCACTTACTTCTGTATAACCCTGCTACACTTTGTCTAACTTACTTCTGTATAACCCTGCTACACTTTGTCTAACTTACTTCTGTATAACCCTGCTACACTTTTTCTAACTTACTTCTGTATAACCCTGCTACACTTTTTCTAACTTACTTCTGTATAACCCTGCTACACTTTGTCTTGTCTCACTTACTTCTGTATAACCCTGCTACACTTTGTCTCACTTACTTCTGTATAACCCTGCTACACTTTGTCTTGTCTCACTTACTTCTGTATAACCCTGCTACACTTTGTCTTGTCTCACTTACTTCTGTATAACCCTGCTACACTTTGTCTAACTTACTTCTGTATAACCCTGCTACACTTTGTCTTGTCTCACTTACTTCTGTATAACCCTGCTACACTTTGTCTGACTTACTTCTGTATAACCCTGCTACACTTTGTCTTGTCTCACTGACTTCTGTATAACCCTGCTACACTCTTTGTCTTGTCTAACTTACTTCTGTATAACCCTGCTACACTTTGTCTTGTCACACTTACTTCTGTATAACCCTGCTACACTCTTTGTGTTGTCTCACTTACTTCTGTATAACCCTGCTACACTTTGTCTCACTTACTTCTGTATAACCATGCTACACTTTGTCTAACTTACTTCTGTATAACCCTGCTACACTTTGTCTAACTTACTTCTGTATAACCCTGCTACACTCTTTGTGTTGTCTCACTTACTTCTGTATAACCCTGCTACACTTTGTCTCACTTACTTCTGTATAACCCTGCTACACTTTGTCTAACTTACTTCTGTATAACCCTGCTACACTTTGTCTAACTTACTTCTGTATAACCCTGCTACACATTGTCTTGTCTCACTTACTTCTGTATAACCCTGCTACACTTTGTCTAACTTACTTCTGTATAACCCTGCTACACTTTGTCTAACTTACTTCTGTATAACCCTGCTACACATTGTCTTGTCTCACTTACTTCTGTATAACCCTGCTACACTCTTTGTCTTGTCTCACTTACTTCTGTATAACCCTGCTACACTCTTTATCTTGTCACACTTACTTCTGTATAACCCTGCTACACTCTTTGTCTTGTCACACTTACTTCTGTATAACCCTGCTACACTCTTTGTCTTGTCACACTTACTTCTGTATAACCCTGCTACACTTTGTCTTGTCTCACTTACTTCTGTATAACCCTGCTACACTTTGTCTTGTCTCACTGACTTCTGTATAACCCTGCTACACTTTGTCTTGTCTCACTTACTTCTGTATAACCCTGCTACACTTTGTCTAACTTACTTCTGTATAACCCTGCTACACTTTTTCTAACTTATTTCTGTATAACCCTGCTACACTTTTTCTAACTTACTTCTGTATAACCCTGCTACACTTTGTCTAACTTACTTCTGTATAACCCTGCTACACTTTGTCTTGTCTCACTTACTTCTGTATAACCCTGCTACACTTTGTCTCACTTACTTCTGTATAACCCTGCTACACTTTGTCTTGTCTCACTTACTTCTGTATAACCCTGCTACACTTTGTCTAACTTACTTCTGTATAACCCTGCTACACTTTGTCTTGTCTCACTTACTTCTGTATAACCCTGCTACACTTTGTCTAACTTACTTCTGTATAACCCTGCTACACTTTGTCACACTTACTTCTGTATAACCCTGCTACACTCTTTATCTTGTCACACTTACTTCTGTATAACCCTGCTACACTCTTTGTGTTGTCTCACTTACTTCTGTATAACCCTGCTACACTTTGTCTCACTTACTTCTGTATAACCCTGCTACACTTTGTCTAACTTACTTCTGTATAACCCTGCTACACTTTGTCTAACTTACTTCTGTATAACCCTGCTACACTCTTTGTGTTGTCTCACTTACTTCTGTATAACCCTGCTACACTTTGTCTCACTTACTTCTGTATAACCCTGCTACACTTTGTCTAACTTACTTCTGTATAACCCTGCTACACTTTGTCTAACTTACTTCTGTATAACCCTGCTACACTTTGTCTTGTCTCACTTACTTCTGTATAACCCTGCTACACTGTGTCTTGTCTGATTTACTTCTGTATAACCCTGCTACACTCTTTATCTTGTCTCACTTACTTCTGTATAACCCTGCTACACTCTTTGTGTTGTCTCACGTACTTCGGTATAACCCTGCTACACTCGTTGTGTTGTCTCACGTACTTCTGTATAACCCTGCTACACTCTTTGTGTTGTCTCACGTACTTCTGTATAACCCTGCTACACTCTTTGTGTTGTCTCATTTACTTCTGTATAACCCTGCTACACTCTTTGTGTTGTCTCACGTACTTCTGTATAACTCTGCTACACTCTTTGTGTTGTCTCATTTACTTCTGTATAACCCTGCTACACTCTTTGTGTTGTCTCACGTACTTCTGTATAACCCTGCTACACTCTTTGTGTTGTCTCACTTACTTCTGTATAACCCTGCTACACTCTTTATCTTGTCACACTTACTTCTGTATAACCCTACTACACTCTTTATCTTGTCACACTTACTTCTGTATAACCCTGCTACACTCTTTATCTTGTCACACTTACTTCTGTATAACCCTGCTACACTTTGTCTCACTTACTTCTGTATAACCCTGCTACACTTTGTCTCACTTACTTCTGTATAACCCTGCTACACTTTGTCTCACTTACTTCTGTATAACCCTGCTACACTTTGTCTTGTCTCACTTACTTCTGTATAACCCTGCTACACTTTTTGTCTTGTCTCACTTACTTCTGTATAACCCTGCTACACTTTGTCACACTTACTTCTGTATAACCCTGCTACACTCTTTGTCTTGTCTCACTTACTTCTGTATAACCCTGCTACACTTTGTCTAACTTACTTCTGTATAACCCTGCTACACTCTTTGTCTTGTCTAACTTACTTCTGTATAACCCTGCTACACTTTGTCTTGTCACACTTACTTCTGTATAACCCTGCTACACTTTGTCTAACTTACTTCTGTATAACCCTGCTACACTTTGTCTTGTCTCACTTACTTCTGTATAACCCTGCTACACTCTTTGTGTTGTCTCACTTACTTATGTATAACCCTGCTACACTCTTTGTGTTGTCTCACTTACTTCTGTATAACCCTGCTACACTCTTTGTGTTGTCTCACTTACTTCTGTATAACCCTGCTACACTCTTTGTGTTGTCTCACTTACTTCTGTATAACCCTGCTACACTCTTTGTGTTGTCTCACTTACTTCTGTATAACCCTGCTACACTTTGTCTCACTTACTTCTGTATAACCCTGCTACACTTTGTCTCACGTACTTCTGTATAACCCTGCTACACTCTTTGTGTTGTCTCACTTACTTCTGTATAACCCTGCTACACTTTGTCACACTTACTTCTGTATAACCCTGTTACACTCTTTGTGTTGTCTCACTTACTTCTGTATAACCCTGCTACACTCTTTGTGTTGTCTCACTTACTTCTGTATAACACTGCTACACTCTTTGTGTTGTCTCACTTACTTCTGTATAACCCTGCTACACTTTGTCTCACTTACTTCTGTATAACCCTGCTACACTTTGTCTAACTTACTTCTGTATAACCCTCCTACACTTTGTCTTGTCTCACTTACTTCTGTATAACCCTGCTACACTGTGTCTTGTCTGATTTACTTCTGTATAACCCTGCTACACTCTTTATCTTGTCTCACTTACTTCTGTATAACCCTGCTACACTTTGTCTCACTTACTTCTGTATAACCCTCCTACACTTTGTCTTGTCTCACTTACTTCTGTATAACCCTGCTACACTGTGTCTTGTCTAATTTACTTCTGTATAACCCTGCTACACTCTTTATCTTGTCTCACTTACTTCTGTATAACCCTGCTACACTCTTTGTGTTGTCTCACGTACTTCTGTATAACCCTGCTACACTCTTTGTGTTGTCTCACGTACTTCTGTATAACCCTGCTACACTCTTTGTGTTGTCTCACGTACTTCTGTATAACCCTGCTACACTCTTTGTGTTGTCTCATTTACTTCTGTATAACCCTGCTACACTCTTTGTGTTGTCTCACGTACTTCTGTATAACCCTGCTACACTCTTTGTGTTGTCTCACTTACTTCTGTATAACCCTGCTACACTTTGTCTCACTTACTTCTGTATAACCCTGCTACACTTTGTCACACTTACTTCTGTATAACCCTGCTACACTCTTTGTGTTGTCTCATTTACTTCTGTATAACCCTGCTACACTCTTTGTGTTGTCTCACGTACTTCTGTATAACCCTGCTACACTCTTTGTGTTGTCTCATTTACTTCTGTATAACCCTGCTACACTCTTTGTGTTGTCTCACGTACTTCTGTATAACCCTGCTACACTCTTTGTGTTGTCTCACTTACTTCTGTATAACCCTGTTACACTCTTTATCTTGTCACACTTACTTCTGTATAACCCTGCTACACTTTGTCTCACTTACTTCTGTATAACCCTGCTACACTTTGTCTCACTTACTTCTGTATAACCCTGCTACACTTTGTCTCACTTACTTCTGTATAACCCTGCTACACTTTGTCTCACTTACTTCTGTATAACCCTGCTACACTTTGTCTAACTTACTTCTGTATAACCCTGCTACACTCTTTGTCTTGTCTCACTTACTTCTGTATAACCCTGCTACACTCTTTATCTTGTCACACTTACTTCTGTATAACCCTGCTACACTCTTTGTCTTGTCACACTTACTTCTGTATAACCCTGCTACACTCTTTGTCTTGTCACACTTACTTCTGTATAACCCTGCTACACTTTGTCTTGTCTCACTTACTTCTGTATAACCCTGCTACACTTTGTCTTGTCTCACTGACTTCTGTATAACCCTGCTACACTTTGTCTTGTCTCACTTACTTCTGTATAACCCTGCTACACTTTGTCTAACTTACTTCTGTATAACCCTGCTACACTTTTTCTAACTTACTTCTGTATAACCCTGCTACACTTTTTCTAACTTACTTCTGTATAACCCTGCTACACTTTGTCTTGTCTCACTTACTTCTGTATAACCCTGCTACACTTTGTCTTGTCTCACTTACTTCTGTATAACCCTGCTACACTTTGTCTAACTTACTTCTGTATAACCCTGCTACACTTTGTCTTGTCTCACTTACTTCTGTATAACCCTGCTACACTTTGTCTAACTTACTTCTGTATAACCCTGCTACACTTTGTCTTGTCTCACTTACTTCTGTATAACCCTGCTACACTTTGTCTAACTTACTTCTGTATAACCCTGCTACACTTTGTCTCACTTACTTCTGTATAACCCTGCTACACTTTGTCACACTTACTTCTGTATAACCCTGCTACACTCTTTATCTTGTCACACTTACTTCTGTATAACCCTGCTACACTCTTTGTGTTGTCACACTTACTTCTGTATAACCCTGCTACACTTTGTCTCACTTACTTCTGTATAACCCTGCTACACTTTGTCTAACTTACTTCTGTATAACCCTGCTACACTTTGTCTAACTTACTTCTGTATAACCCTGCTACACTTTGTCTTGTCTCACTTACTTCTTTATAACCCTGCTACACTGTGTCTTGTCTGATTTACTTCTGTATAACCCTGCTACACTCTTTATCTTGTCTCACTTACTTCTGTATAACCCTGCTACACTCTTTGTGTTGTCTCACGTACTTCTGTATAACCCTGCTACACTCGTTGTGTTGTCTCACGTACTTCTGTATAACCCTGCTACACTCTTTGTGTTGTCTCACGTACTTCTGTATAACCCTGCTACACTCTTTGTGTTGTCTCATTTACTTCTGTATAACCCTGCTACACTCTTTGTGTTGTCTCACGTACTTCTGTATAACCCTGCTACACTCTTTGTGTTGTCTCATTTACTTCTGTATAACCCTGCTACACTCTTTGTGTTGTCTCACGTACTTCTGTATAACCCTGCTACATTCTTTGTGTTGTCTCAATTACTTCTGTATAACCCTGCTACACTCTTTATCTTGTCACACTTACTTCTGTATAACCCTGCTACACTTTGTCTCACTTACTTCTGTATAAACCTGCTACACTTTGTCTCACTTACTTCTGTATAACCCTGCTACACTTTGTCTCACTTACTTATGTATAACCCTGCTACACTTTGTCTCACTTACTTCTGTATAACCCTGCTACACTTTGTCTAACTTACTTCTGTATAACCCTGCTACACTCTTTGTCTTGTCTCACTTACTTCTGTATAACCCTGCTACACTTTGTCTAACTTACTTCTGTATAACCCTGCTACACTTTGTCTTGTCTCACTTACTTCTGTATAACCCTGCTACACTTTGTCTTGTCTAACTTACTTCTGTATAACCCTGCTACACTTTGTCTAACTTACTTCTGTATAACCCTGCTACACTTTGTCTCACTTACTTCTGTATAACCCTGCTACACTTTGTCTTGTCTCACTTACTTCTGTATAACCCTGCTACACTTTGTCTTGTCACACTTACTTCTGTATAACCCTGCTACACTTTGTCTTGTCTCACTTACTTCTGTATAACCCTGCTACACTTTGTCTTGTCTCACTTACTTCTGTATAACCCTGCTACACTTTGTCTAACTTACTTCTGTATAACCCTGCTACACTTTGTCTCACTTACTTCTGTATAACCCTGCTACAATTTGTCACACTTACTTCTGTATAACCCTGCTACACTCTTTATCTTGTCACACTTACTTCTGTATAACCCTGCTACACTCTTTGTCTTGTCTCACTTACTTCTGTATAACCCTGCTACACTTTGTCTCACTTACTTCTGTATAACCCTGCTACACTTTGTCTAACTTACTTCTGTATAACCCTGCTACACTTTGTCTTGTCTCACTTACTTCTGTATAACCCTGCTACACTCTTTGTGTTGTCTCACTTACTTCTGTATAACCCTGCTAAACTTTGTCTTGTCTCACTTACTTCTGTATAACCCTGCTACACTCTTTGTCTTATCACACTTACTTCTGTATAACCCTGCTACACTTTGTCTTGTCTCACTTACTTCTGTATAACCCTGCTACACTCTTTATCTTGTCACACTTACTTCTGTATAACCCTGCTACACTCTTTGTCTTATCACACTTACTTCTGTATAACCCTGCTACACTTTGTCTAACTTACTTCTGTATAACCCTGCTACACTCTTTATCTTGTCACACTTACTTCTGTATAACCCTGCTACACTCTTTGTCTTGTCTCACTTACTTCTGTATAACCCTGCTACACTTTGTCTTGTCTCACTGACTTCTGTATAACCCTGCTACACTTTGTCTTGTCTCACTTACTTCTGTATAACCCTGCTACACTTTGTCTAACTTACTTCTGTATAACCCTGCTACACTTTTTCTAACTTACTTCTGTATAACCCTGCTACACTTTTTCTAACTTACTTCTGTATAACCCTGCTACACTTTTTCTAACTTACTTCTGTATAACCCTGCTACACTTTGTCTAACTTACTTCTGTATAACCCTGCTACACTTTGTCTTGTCTAACTTACTTCTGTATAACCCTGCTACACTTTGTCTTGTCTAACTTACTTCTGTATAACCCTGCTACACTTTGTCTTGTCTCACTTACTTCTGTATAACCCTGCTACACTTTGTCTTGTCTAACTTACTTCTGTATAACCCTGCTACACTTTGTCTAACTTACTTCTGTATAACCCTGCTACACTTTGTCTCACTTACTTCTGTATAACCCTGCTACACTTTGTCTTGTCTCACTTACTTCTGTATAACCCTGCTACACTTTGTCTTGTCACACTTACTTCTGTATAACCCTGCTACACTTTGTCTTGTCTCACTTACTTCTGTATAACCCTGCTACACTTTGTCTTGTCTCACTTACTTCTGTATAACCCTGCTACACTTTGTCTAACTTACTTCTGTATAACCCTGCTACACTTTGTCTCACTTACTTCTGTATAACCCTGCTACAATTTGTCACACTTACTTCTGTATAACCCTGCTACACTCTTTATCTTGTCACACTTACTTCTGTATAACCCTGCTACACTCTTTGTCTTGTCTCACTTACTTCTGTATAACCCTGCTACACTCTTTATCTTGTCACACTTACTTCTGTATAACCCTGCTACACTCTTTGTCTTGTCACACTTACTTCTGTATAACCCTGCTACACTCTTTGTCTTGTCACACTTACTTCTGTAAAACCCTGCTACACTTTGTCTTGTCTCACTTACTTCTGTATAACCCTGCTACACTTTGTCTTGTCTCACTGACTTCTGTATAACCCTGCTACACTTTGTCTTGTCTCACTTACTTCTGTATAACCCTGCTACACTTTGTCTAACTTACTTCTGTATAACCCTGCTACACTTTTTCTAACTTACTTCTGTATAACCCTGCTACACTTTTTCTAACTTACTTCTGTATAACCCTGCTACACTTTGTCTTGTCTCACTTACTTCTGTATAACCCTGCTACACTTTGTCTTGTCTCACTTACTTCTGTATAACCCTGCTACACTTTGTCTAACTTACTTCTGTATAACCCTGCTACACTTTGTCTTGTCTCACTTACTTCTGTATAACCCTGCTACACTTTGTCTAACTTACTTCTGTATAACCCTGCTACACTTTGTCTTGTCTCACTTACTTCTGTATAACCCTGCTACACTTTGTCTAACTTACTTCTGTATAACCCTGCTACACTTTGTCTCACTTACTTCTGTATAACCCTGCTACACTTTGTCACACTTACTTCTGTATAACCCTGCTACACTCTTTATCTTGTCACACTTACTTCTGTATAACCCTGCTACACTCTTTGTGTTGTCACACTTACTTCTGTATAACCCTGCTACACTTTGTCTCACTTACTTCTGTATAACCCTGCTACACTTTGTCTAACTTACTTCTGTATAACCCTGCTACACTTTGTCTAACTTACTTCTGTATAACCCTGCTACACTTTGTCTTGTCTCACTTACTTCTTTATAACCCTGCTACACTGTGTCTTGTCTGATTTACTTCTGTATAACCCTGCTACACTCTTTATCTTGTCTCACTTACTTCTGTATAACCCTGCTACACTCTTTGTGTTGTCTCACGTACTTCTGTATAACCCTGCTACACTCGTTGTGTTGTCTCACGTACTTCTGTATAACCCTGCTACACTCTTTGTCTTGTCTCACTTACTTCTGTATAAACCTGCTACACTTTGTCTCACTTACTTCTGTATAACCCTGCTACACTTTGTCTCACTTACTTATGTATAACCCTGCTACACTTTGTCTCACTTACTTCTGTATAACCCTGCTACACTTTGTCTAACTTACTTCTGTATAACCCTGCTACACTCTTTGTCTTGTCTCACTTACTTCTGTATAACCCTGCTACACTTTGTCTAACTTACTTCTGTATAACCCTGCTACACTTTGTCTTGTCTCACTTACTTCTGTATAACCCTGCTACACTTTGTCTTGTCTAACTTACTTCTGTATAACCCTGCTACACTTTGTCTAACTTACTTCTGTATAACCCTGCTACACTTTGTCTCACTTACTTCTGTATAACCCTGCTACACTTTGTCTTGTCTCACTTACTTCTGTATAACCCTGCTACACTTTGTCTTGTCACACTTACTTCTGTATAACCCTGCTACACTTTGTCTTGTCTCACTTACTTCTGTATAACCCTGCTACACTTTGTCTTGTCTCACTTACTTCTGTATAACCCTGCTACACTTTGTCTAACTTACTTCTGTATAACCCTGCTACACTTTGTCTCACTTACTTCTGTATAACCCTGCTACAATTTGTCACACTTACTTCTGTATAACCCTGCTACACTCTTTATCTTGTCACACTTACTTCTGTATAACCCTGCTACACTCTTTGTCTTGTCTCACTTACTTCTGTATAACCCTGCTACACTTTGTCTCACTTACTTCTGTATAACCCTGCTACACTTTGTCTAACTTACTTCTGTATAACCCTGCTACACTTTGTCTTGTCTCACTTACTTCTGTATAACCCTGCTACACTCTTTGTGTTGTCTCACTTACTTCTGTATAACCCTGCTAAACTTTGTCTTGTCTCACTTACTTCTGTATAACCCTGCTACACTCTTTGTCTTATCACACTTACTTCTGTATAACCCTGCTACACTTTGTCTTGTCTCACTTACTTCTGTATAACCCTGCTACACTCTTTATCTTGTCACACTTACTTCTGTATAACCCTGCTACACTCTTTGTCTTATACACTTACTTCTGTATAACCCTGCTACACTTTGTCTAACTTACTTCTGTATAACCCTGCTACACTCTTTATCTTGTCACACTTACTTCTGTATAACCCTGCTACACTCTTTGTCTTGTCTCACTTACTTCTGTATAACCCTGCTACACTTTGTCTTGTCTCACTGACTTCTGTATAACCCTGCTACACTTTGTCTTGTCTCACTTACTTCTGTATAACCCTGCTACACTTTGTCTAACTTACTTCTGTATAACCCTGCTACACTTTTTCTAACTTACTTCTGTATAACCCTGCTACACTTTTTCTAACTTACTTCTGTATAACCCTGCTACACTTTTTCTAACTTACTTCTGTATAACCCTGCTACACTTTGTCTAACTTACTTCTGTATAACCCTGCTACACTTTGTCTTGTCTAACTTACTTCTGTATAACCCTGCTACACTTTGTCTTGTCTAACTTACTTCTGTATAACCCTGCTACACTTTGTCTTGTCTCACTTACTTCTGTATAACCCTGCTACACTTTGTCTTGTCTAACTTACTTCTGTATAACCCTGCTACACTTTGTCTAACTTACTTCTGTATAACCCTGCTACACTTTGTCTCACTTACTTCTGTATAACCCTGCTACACTTTGTCTTGTCTCACTTACTTCTGTATAACCCTGCTACACTTTGTCTTGTCACACTTACTTCTGTATAACCCTGCTACACTTTGTCTTGTCTCACTTACTTCTGTATAACCCTGCTACACTTTGTCTTGTCTCACTTACTTCTGTATAACCCTGCTACACTTTGTCTAACTTACTTCTGTATAACCCTGCTACACTTTGTCTCACTTACTTCTGTATAACCCTGCTACAATTTGTCACACTTACTTCTGTATAACCCTGCTACACTCTTTATCTTGTCACACTTACTTCTGTATAACCCTGCTACACTCTTTGTCTTGTCTCACTTACTTCTGTATAACCCTGCTACACTCTTTATCTTGTCACACTTACTTCTGTATAACCCTGCTACACTCTTTGTCTTGTCACACTTACTTCTGTATAACCCTGCTACACTCTTTGTCTTGTCACACTTACTTCTGTATAACCCTGCTACACTTTGTCTTGTCTCACTTACGTCTGTATAACCCTGCTACACTTTGTCTTGTCTCACTGACTTCTGTATAACCCTGCTACACTTTGTCTTGTCTCACTTACTTCTGTATAACCCTGCTACACTTTGTCTAACTTACTTCTGTATAACCCTGCTACACTTTTTCTAACTTACTTCTGTATAACCCTGCTACACTTTTTCTAACTTACTTCTGTATAACCCTGCTACACTTTGTCTTGTCTCACTTACTTCTGTATAACCCTGCTACACTTTGTCTTGTCTCACTTACTTCTGTATAACCCTGCTACACTTTGTCTAACTTACTTCTGTATAACCCTGCTACACTTTGTCTTGTCTCACTTACTTCTGTATAACCCTGCTACACTTTGTCTAACTTACTTCTGTATAACCCTGCTACACTTTGTCTTGTCTCACTTACTTCTGTATAACCCTGCTACACTTTGTCTAACTTACTTCTGTATAACCCTGCTACACTTTGTCTCACTTACTTCTGTATAACCCTGCTACACTTTGTCACACTTACTTCTGTATAACCCTGCTACACTCTTTATCTTGTCACACTTACTTCTGTATAACCCTGCTACACTCTTTGTGTTGTCACACTTACTTCTGTATAACCCTGCTACACTTTGTCTCACTTACTTCTGTATAACCCTGCTACACTTTGTCTAACTTACTTCTGTATAACCCTGCTACACTTTGTCTAACTTACTTCTGTATAACCCTGCTACACTTTGTCTTGTCTCACTTACTTCTTTATAACCCTGCTACACTGTGTCTTGTCTGATTTACTTCTGTATAACCCTGCTACACTCTTTATCTTGTCTCACTTACTTCTGTATAACCCTGCTACACTCTTTGTGTTGTCTCACGTACTTCTGTATAACCCTGCTACACTCGTTGTGTTGTCTCACGTACTTCTGTATAACCCTGCTACACTCTTTGTGTTGTCTCACGTACTTCTGTATAACCCTGCTACACTCCTTGTGTTGTCTCATTTACTTCTGTATAACCCTGCTACACTCTTTGTGTTGTCTCACGTACTTCTGTATAACCCTGCTACACTCTTTGTGTTGTCTCATTTACTTCTGTATAACCCTGCTACACTCTTTGTGTTGTCTCACGTACTTCTGTATAACCCTGCTACATTCTTTGTGTTGTCTCAATTACTTCTGTATAACCCTGCTACACTCTTTATCTTGTCACACTTACTTCTGTATAACCCTGCTACACTTTGTCTCACTTACTTCTGTATAAACCTGCTACACTTTGTCTCACTTACTTCTGTATAACCCTGCTACACTTTGTCTCACTTACTTCTGTATAACCCTGCTACACTTTGTCTCACTTACTTCTGTATAACCCTGCTACACTTTGTCTAACTTACTTCTGTATAACCCTGCTACACTCTTTGTCTTGTCTCACTTACTTCTGTATAACCCTGCTACACTTTGTCTAACTTACTTCTGTATAACCCTGCTACACTCTTTGTCTTGTCTCACTTACTTCTGTATAACCCTGCTACACTCTTTGTCTTGTCTCACTTACTTCTGTATAACCCTGCTACACTTTGTCTAATTTACTTCTGTATAACCCTGCTACACTCTTTATCTTGTCACACTTACTTCTGTATAACCCTGCTACACTCTTTGTCTTGTCACACTTACTTCTGTATAACCCTGCTACACTTTGTCTTGTCTCACTTACTTCTGTATAACCCTGCTACACTCTTTGTCTTATCACACTTACTTCTGTATAACCCTGCTACACTTTGTCTTGTCTCACTTACTTCTGTATAACCCTGCTACACTCTTTATCTTGTCACACTTACTTCTGTATAACCCTGCTACACTCTTTGTCTTATCACACTTACTTCTGTATAACCCTGCTACACTTTGTCTAACTTACTTCTGTATAACCCTGCTACACTCTTTATCTTGTCACACTTACTTCTGTATAACCCTGCTACACTCTTTGTCTTGTCTCACTTACTTCTGTATAACCCTGCTACACTTTGTCTTGTCTCACTGACTTCTGTATAACCCTGCTACACTTTGTCTTGTCTCACTTACTTCTGTATAACCCTGCTACACTTTGTCTAACTTACTTCTGTATAACCCTGCTACACTTTTTCTAACTTACTTCTGTATAACCCTGCTACACTTTTTCTAACTTACTTCTGTATAACCCTGCTACACTTTTTCTAACTTACTTCTGTATAACCCTGCTACACTTTGTCTAACTTACTTCTGTATAACCCTGCTACACTTTGTCTTGTCTAACTTACTTCTGTATAACCCTGCTACACTTTGTCTTGTCTAACTTACTTCTGTATAACCCTGCTACACTTTGTCTTGTCTCACTTACTTCTGTATAACCCTGCTACACTTTGTCTTGTCTAACTTACTTCTGTATAACCCTGCTACACTTTGTCTAACTTACTTCTGTATAACCCTGCTACACTTTGTCTCACTTACTTCTGTATAACCCTGCTACACTTTGTCTTGTCTCACTTACTTCTGTATAACCCTGCTACACTTTGTCTTGTCACACTTACTTCTGTATAACCCTGCTACACTTTGTCTTGTCTCACTTACTTCTGTATAACCCTGCTACACTTTGTCTTGTCTCACTTACTTCTGTATAACCCTGCTACACTTTGTCTAACTTACTTCTGTATAACCCTGCTACACTTTGTCTCACTTACTTCTGTATAACCCTGCTACAATTTGTCACACTTACTTCTGTATAACCCTGCTACACTCTTTATCTTGTCACACTTACTTCTGTATAACCCTGCTACACTCTTTGTGTTGTCTCACTTACTTCTGTATAACCCTGCTACACTTTGTCTCACTTACTTCTGTATAACCCTGCTACACTTTGTCTAACTTACTTCTGTATAACCCTGCTACACTTTGTCTTGTCTCACTTACTTCTGTATAACCCTGCTACACTCTTTGTGTTGTCTCACTTACTTCTGTATAACCCTGCTACACTTTGTCTTGTCTCACTTACTTCTGTATAACCCTGCTACACTCTTTGTGTTGTCTCACTTACTTATGTATAACCCTGCTACACTCTTTGTGTTGTCTCACTTACTTCTGTATAACCCTGCTACACTCTTTGTGTTGTCTCACTTACTTCTGTATAACCCTGCGGCTACACTCGTTGTGTTGTCTCACTTACTTCTGTATAACCCTGCTACACTCTTTGTGTTGTCTCACTTACTTCTGTATAACCCTGCTACACTTTGTCTCACTTACTTCTGTATAACCCTGCTACACTTTGTCTCACGTACTTCTGTATAACCCTGCTACACTCTTTGTGTTGTCTCACTTACTTCTGTATAACCCTGCTACACTTTGTCACACTTACTTCTGTATAACCCTGCTACACTCTTTGTGTTGTCTCACTTACTTCTGTATAACCCTGCTACACTCTTTGTGTTGTCTCACTTACTTCTGTATAACACTGCTACACTCTTTGTGTTGTCTCACTTACTTCTGTATAACCCTGCTACACTTTGTCTCACTTACTTCTGTATAACCCTGCTACACTTTGTCTAACTTACTTCTGTATAACCCTGCTACACTTTGTCTTGTCTCACTTACTTCTGTATAACCCTGCTACACTGTGTCTTGTCTGATTTACTTCTGTATAACCCTGCTACACTCTTTATCTTGTCTCACTTACTTCTGTATAACCCTGCTACACTCTTTGTGTTTTCTCACGTACTTCTGTATAACCCTGCTACACTCTTTGTGTTGTCTCACGTACTTCTGTATAACCCTGCTACACTCTTTGTGTTGTCTCACGTACTTCTGTATAACCCTGCTACACTCTTTGTGTTGTCTCATTTACTTCTGTATAACCCTGCTACACTCTTTGTGTTGTCTCACGTACTTCTGTATAACCCTGCTACACTCTTTGTGTTGTCTCATTTACTTCTGTATAACCCTGCTACACTCTTTGTGTTGTCTCACGTACTTCTGTATAACCCTGCTACACTCTTTGTGTTGTCTCACTTACTTCTGTATAACCCTGCTACACTCTTTATCTTGTCACACTTACTTCTGTATAACCCTGCTACACTTTGTCTCACTTACTTCTGTATAACCCTGCTACACTTTGTCACACTTACTTCTGTATAACCCTGCTACACTCTTTGTGTTGTCTCATTTACTTCTGTATAACCCTGCTACACTCTTTGTGTTGTCTCACGTACTTCTGTATAACCCTGCTACACTCTTTGTGTTGTCTCATTTACTTCTGTATAACCCTGCTACACTCTTTGTGTTGTCTCACGTACTTCTGTATAACCCTGCTACACTCTTTGTGTTGTCTCACTTACTTCTGTATAACCCTGCTACACTCTTTATCTTGTCACACTTACTTCTGTATAACCCTGCTACACTTTGTCTCACTTACTTCTGTATAACCCTGCTACACTTTGTCTCACTTACTTCTGTATAACCCTGCTATACTTTGTCTCACTTACTTCTGTATAACCCTGCTACAGTTTGTCTAACTTACTTCTGTATAACCCTGCTACACTCTTTGTCTTGTCTCACTTACTTCTGTATAACCCTGCTACACTCTTTATCTTGTCACACTTACTTCTGTATAACCCTGCTACACTCTTTGTCTTGTCACACTTACTTCTGTATAACCCTGCTACACTCTTTGTCCTGTCACACTTACTTCTGTATAACCCTGCTACACTTTGTCTTGTCTCACTTACTTCTGTATAACCCTGCTACACTTTGTCTAACTTACTTCTGTATAACCCTGCTACACTTTTTCTAACTTACTTCTGTATAACCCTGCTACACTTTTTCTAACTTACTTCTGTATAACCCTGCTACACTTTGTCTTGTCTCACTTACTTCTGTATAACCCTGCTACACTTTGTCTTGTCTCACTTACTTCTGTATAACCCTGCTACACTTTGTCTAACTTACTTCTGTATAACCCTGCTACACTTTGTCTTGTCTCACTTACTTCTGTATAACCCTGCTACACTTTGTCTAACTTACTTCTGTATAACCCTGCTACACTCTGTCTTGTCTCACTTACTTCTGTATAACCCTGCTACACTTTGTCTAACTTACTTCTGTATAACCCTGCTACACTTTGTCTCACTTACTTCTGTATAACCCTGCTACACTTTGTCACACTTACTTCTGTATAACCCTGCTACACTCTTTATCTTGTCACACTTACTTCTGTATAACCCTGCTACACTCTTTGTGTTGTCTCACTTACTTCTGTATAACCCTGCTACACTTTGTCTCACTTACTTCTGTATAACCCTGCTACACTTTGTCTAACTTACTTCTGTATAACCCTGCTACACTTTGTCTAACTTACTTCTGTATAACCCTGCTACACTTTGTCTTGTCTCACTTACTTCTGTATAACCCTGCTACACTGTGTCTTGTCTGATTTACTTCTGTATAACCCTGCTACACTCTTTATCTTGTCTCACTTACTTCTGTATAACCCTGCTACACTCTTTGTGTTGTCTCACGTACTTCTGTATAACCCTGCTACACTCGTTGTGTTGTCTCACGTACTTCTGTATAACCCTGCTACACTCTTTGTGTTGTCTCACGTACTTCTGTATAACCCTGCTACACTCTTTGTGTTGTCTCATTTACTTCTGTATAACCCTGCTACACTCTTTGTGTTGTCTCACGTACTTCTGTATAACCCTGCTACACTCTTTGTGTTGTCTCATTTACTTCTGTATAACCCTGCTACACTCTTTGTGTTGTCTCACGTACTTCTGTATAACCCTGCTACACTCTTTGTGTTGTCTCACTTACTTCTGTATAACCCTGCTACACTCTTTATCTTGTCACACTTACTTCTGTATAACCCTACTACACTCTTTATCTTGTCACACTTACTTCTGTATAACCCTGCTACACTCTTTATCTTGTCACACTTACTTCTGTATAACCCTGCTACACTTTGTCTCACTTACTTCTGTATAAACCTGCTACACTTTGTCTCACTTACTTCTGTATAACCCTGCTACACTTTGTCTCACTTACTTCTGTATAACCCTGCTACACTTTGTCTCACTTACTTCTGTATAACCCTGCTACACTTTGTCTAACTTACTTCTGTATAACCCTACTACACTCTTTGTCTTGTCTCACTTACTTCTGTATAACCCTGCTACACTTTGTCCAATTTACTTCTGTATAACCCTGCTACACTCTTTATCTTGTCACACTTACTTCTGTATAACCCTGCTACACTCTTTGTCTTGTCACACTTACTTCTGTATAACCCTGCTACACTTTGTCTTGTCTCACTTACTTCTGTATAACCCTGCTACACTTTGTCTTGTCTCACTTACTTCTGTATAACCCTGCTACACTTTGTCTTGTCTCACTGACTTCTGTATAACCCTGCTACACTTTGTCTTGTCTCACTTACTTCTGTATAACCCTGCTACACTTTGTCTAACTTACTTCTGTATAACCCTGCTACACTTTGTCTAACTTACTTCTGTATAACCCTGCTACACTTTGTCTTGTCTAACTTACTTCTGTATAACCCTGCTACACTTTGTCTTGTCTAACTTAATTCTGTATAACCCTGCTACACTTTGTCTAACTTACTTCTGTATAACCCTGCTACACTTTTTCTAACTTACTTCTGTATAACCCTGCTACACTTTGTCTTGTCTAACTTACTTCTGTATAACCCTGCTACACTTTGTCTTGTCTAACTTAATTCTGTATAACCCTGCTACACTCTTTATCTTGTCACACTTACTTCTGTATAACCCTGCTACACTTTGTCAAACTTACTTCTGTATAACCCTGCTACACTTTGTCTTGTCTCACTGACTTCTGTATAACCCTGCTACACTTTGTCTTGTCTCACTTACTTCTGTATAACCCTGCTACACTTTGTCTAACTTACTTCTGTATAACCCTGCTACACTTTTTCTAACTTACTTCTGTATAACCCTGCTACACTTTTTCTAACTTACTTCTGTATAACCCTGCTACACTTTGTCTAACTTACTTCTGTATAACCCTGCTACACTTTGTCTTGTCTAACTTACTTCTGTATAACCCTGCTACACTTTGTCTTGTCTCACTTACTTCTGTATAACCCTGCTACACTTTGTCTAACTTACTTCTGTATAACCCTGCTACACTTTGTCTCACTTACTTCTGTATAACCCTGCTACAATTTGTCACATTTACTTCTGTATAACCCTGCTACACTCTTTATCTTGTCACACTTACTTCTGTATAACCCTGCTACACTCTTTGTGTTGTCTCACTTACTTCTGTATAACCCTGCTACACTTTGTCTCACTTACTTCTGTATAACCCTGCTACACTTTGTCTAACTTACTTCTGTATAACCCTGCTACACTTTGTCTAACTTACTTCTGTATAACCCTGCTACACTCTTTGTGTTGTCTCACTTACTTCTGTATAACCCTGCTACACTTTGTCTCACTTACTTCTGTATAACCCTGCTACACTTTGTCTAACTTACTTCTGTATAACCCTGCTACACTTTGTCTAACTTACTTCTGTATAACCCTGCTACACTTTGTCTCACTTACTTCTGTATAACCCTGCTACACTTTGTCTAACTTACTTCTGTATAACCCTGCTACACTTTGTCTTGTCTCACTTACTTCTGTATAACCCTGCTACACTCTTTGTGTTGTCTCACTTACTTCTGTATAACCCTGCTACACTTTGTCTTGTCTCACTTACTTCTGTATAACCCTGCTACACTTTGTCACACTTACTTCTGTATAACCCTGCTACACTCTTTGTGTTGTCTCACTTACTTCTGTATAACCCTGCTACACTTTGTCACACTTACTTCTGTATAACCCTGCTACACTCTTTGTGTTGTCTCACTTACTTCTGTATAACCCTGCTACACTCTTTGTGTTGTCTCACTTACTTCTGTATAACCCTGCTACACTCTTTGTGTTGTCTCACTTACTTCTGTATAACCCTGCTACACTTTGTCTCACTTACTTCTGTATAACCCTGCTACACTTTGTCTTGTCTCACTTACTTCTGTATAACCCTGCTACACTTTGTCTTGTCTAACTTACTTCTATATAACCCTGCTACACTTTGTCTTGTCTCACTTACTTCTGTATAACCCTGCTACACTTTGTCTCACTTACTTCTGTATAACCCTGCTACACTTTGTCTTGTCTCACTTACTTCTGTATAACCCTGCTACACTTTGTCTCACTTACTTCTGTATAACCCTGCTACACTTTGTCTTGTCTCACTTACTTCTGTATAACCCTGCTACACTTTGTCTAACTTATTTCTGTATAACCCTGCTACACTTTGTCTTGTCTCACTTACTTCTGTATAACCCTGCTACACTTTGTCTAACTTACTTCTGTATAACCCTGCTACACTTTGTCTTGTCTAACTTACTTCTGTATAACCCTGCTACACTTTGTCTTGTCTCACTTACTTCTGTATAACCCTGCTACACTTTGTCTTGTCTAAGTTACTCCTGTATAACCCTGCTACACTTTGTCTTGTCTCACTTACTTCTGTATAACCCTGCTACACTTTGTCTAACTTACTTCTGAATAACCCTGCTACACTTTGTCTCACTTACTTCTGTATAACCCTGCTACACTTTGTCACACTTACTTCTGTATAACCCTGCTACACTCTTTATCTTGTCACACTTACTTCTGTATAACCCTGCTACACTCTTTGTGTTGTCTCACTTACTTCTGTAAAACCCTGCTACACTTTGTCTCACTTACTTCTGTATAACCCTGCTACACTTTGTCTAACTTACTTCTGTATAACCCTGCTACACTTTGTCTAACTTACTTCTGTATAACCCTGCTACACTCTTTGTGTTGTCTCACTTACTTCTGTATAACCCTGCTACACTCTTTGTGTTGTCTCACTTACTTCTGTATAACCCTGCTACACTTTGTCTAACTTACTTCTGTATAACCCTGCTACACTTTGTCTAACTTACTTCTGTATAACCCTGCTACACTTTGTCTCACTTACTTCTGTATAACCCTGCTACACTTTGTCTTGTCTCACTTACTTCTGTATAACCCTGCTACACTCTTTGTGTTGTCTCACTTACTTCTGTATAACCCTGCTACACTTTGTCTTGTCACACTTACTTCTGTAACCCTGCTACACTCTTTGTGTTGTCTCACTTACTTATGTATATCCCTGCTACACTCTTTGTGTTGTCTCACTTACTTCTGTATAACCCTGCTACACTCTTTGTGTTGTCTCACTTACTTCTGTATAACTCTGCTACACTTTGTCTCACTTACTTCTGTATAACCCTGTTACACTTTGTCTAACTTACTTCTGTATAACCCTGCTACACTTTGTCTTGTCTCACTTACTTCTGTATAACCCTGCTACACTTTGTCTTGTCTAACTTACTTCTATATAACCCCGCTACACTTTGTCTTGTCTCACTTACTTCTGTATAACCCTGCTACACTTTGTCTCACTTACTTCTGTATAACCCTGCTACACTTTGTCTTGTCTCACTTACTTCTGTATAACCCTGCTACACTTTGTCTAACTTACTTCTGTATAACCCTGCTACACTTTGTCTTGTCTCACTTACTTCTGTATAACCCTGCTACACTTTGTCTAACTTACTTCTGTATAACCCTGCTACACTTTATCTTGTCTCACTTACTTCTGTATAACCCTGCTACACTTTGTCTCACTTACTTCTGTATAACCCTGCTACACTTTGTCTTGTCTCACTTACTTCTGTATAACCCTGCTACACTTTGTCTTGTCTAACTTACTTCTGTATAACCCTGCTACACTTTGTCTTGTCTCACTTACTTCTGTATAACCCTGCTACACTTTGTCTAACTTACTTCTGTATAACCCTGCTACACTTTGTCTCACTTACTTCTGTATAACCCTGCTACACTTTGTCTCACTTACTTCTGTATAACCCTGCTACACTTTGTCTAACTTACTTCTGTATAACCCTGCTACACTTTGTCTAACTTACTTCTGTATAACCCTGCTACACTTTGTCTAACTTACTTCTGTATAACCCTGCTACACTTTGTCTTGTCTCACTTACTTCTGTATAACCCTGCTACACTTTGTCTAACTTACTTCTGTATAACCCTGCTACACTTTGTCTCACTGACTTCTGTATAACCCTGCTACACTTTGTCTTGTCTCACTTTTTTCTGTATAACCCTGCTACACTTTGTCTAACTTACTTCTGTATAACCCTGCTACACTTTGTCTAACTTACTTCTGTATAACCCTGCTACACTTTGTCTTCTCTCACTTACTTCTGTATAACCCAGCTACAATTTATCTTGTCACACTTACTTCTGTATAACCCTGCTACACTTTGTCTAACTTACTTCTGTATAACCCTGCTACACTTTGTCTAACTTACTTCTGTATAACCCTGCTACACTCTTTATCTTGTCACACTTACTTCTGTATAACCCTGCTACACTTTGTCTAACTTACTTCTGTATAACCCTGCTACACTCTTTATCTTGTCACACTTACTTCTGTATAACCCTGCTACACTTTGTCTTGTCTCACGTACTTCTGTATAACCCTGCTACACTTTGTCTCACTTACTTCTGTATAACCCTGCTACACTTTGTCTAACTTACTTCTGTATAACCCTGCTACACTTTGTCTAACTTACTTCTGTATAACCCTGCTACACTCTTTGTATTGTCTCACTTACTTCTGTATAACCCTGCTACACTTTGTCTCACTTACTTCTGTATAACCCTGCTACACTTTGTCTAACTTACTTCTGTATAACCCTGCTACACTTTGTCTCACTTACTTCTGTATAACCCTGCTACACTTTGTCTAACTTACTTCTGTATAACCCTGCTACACTTTGTCTTGTCTCACTTACTTCTGTTAAACCCTGCTACACTCTTTGTGTTGTCTCACTTACTTCTGTATAACCCTGCTACACTTTGTCACACTTACTTCTGTATAACCCTGCTACACTCTTTGTGTTGTCTCACTTACTTCTGTATAACCCTGCTACACTCTTTGTGTTGTCTCACTTACTTCTGTATAACCCTGCTACACTCTTTGTCTTGTCTAACTTACTTCTATATAACCCTGCTACACTTTGTCTTGTCTCACTTACTTCTGTATAACCCTGCTACACTTTGTCTTGTCTAACTTACTTCTGTATAACCCTGCTACACTTTGTCTCACTTACTTCTGTATAACCCTGCTACACTTTGTCTTGTCTCACTTACTTCTGTATAACCCTGCTACACTTTGTCTAACTTACTTCTGTATAACCCTGCTACACTTTGTCTTGTCTCACTTACTTCTGTATAACCCTGCTACACTTTGTCTTGTCTAACTTACTTCTGTATAACCCTGCTACACTTTGTCTTGTCTAACTTACTTCTGTATAACCCTGCTACACTTTGTCTTGTCTAACTTACTTCTGTATAACCCTGCTACACTTTGTCTTGTCTCACTTACTTCTGTATAACCCTGCTACACTTTGTCTCACTTACTTCTGTATAACCCTGCTACACTTTGTCTAACTTACTTCTGTATAACCCTGCTACACTTTGTCTCACTTACTTCTGTATAACCCTGCTACACTTTGTCTTGTCTCACTTACTTCTGTATAACCCTGCTACACTTTGTCTAACTTACTTCTGTATAACCCTGCTACACTTTGTCTTGTCTCACTTACTTCTGTATAACCCTGCTACACTTTGTCACACTTACTTCTGTATAACCCTGCTACACTCTTTGTGTTGTCTCACTTACTTCTGTATAACCCTGCTACACTCTTTGTGTTATCTCACTTACTTCTGTATAACCCTGCTACACTCTTTGTCTTGTCTAACTTACTTCTATATAACCCTGCTACACTTTGTCTTGTCTCACTTACTTCTGTATAACCCTGCTACACTTTGTCTTGTCTAACTTACTTCTGTATAACCCTGCTACACTTTGTCTCACTTACTTCTGTATAACCCTGCTACACTTTGTCTTGTCTCACTTACTTCTGTATAACCCTGCTACACTTTGTCTAACTTACTTCTGTATAACCCTGCTACACTTTGTCTTGTCTCACTTACTTCTGTATAACCCTGCTACACTTTGTCTTGTCTAACTTACTTCTGTATAACCCTGCTACACTTTGTCTTGTCTAACTTACTTCTGTATAACCCTGCTACACTTTGTCTTGTCTAACTTACTTCTGTATAACCCTGCTACACTTTGTCTAACTTACTTCTGTATAACCCTGCTACACTTTGTCTCACTTACTTCTGTATAACCCTGCTACACTTTGTCTTGTCTCACTTACTTCTGTATAACCCTGCTACACTTTGTCTAACTTACTTCTGTATAACCCTGCTACACTTTGTCTTGTCTCACTTACTTCTGTATAACCCTGCTACACTTTGTCTTGTCTAACTTACTTCTGTATAACCCTGCTACACTTTGTCTTGTCTAACTTACTTCTGTATAACCCTGCTACACTTTGTCTTGTCTAACTTACTTCTGTATAACCCTGCTACACTTTGTCACACTTACTTCTGTATAACCCTGCTACACTTTGTCTAACTTACTTCTGTATAACCCTGCTACACTTTGTCTTGTCTCACTTACTTCTGTATAACCCTGCTACACTTTGTCTAACTTACTTCTGTATAACCCTGCTACACTTTGTCTTGTCTCACTTACTTCTGTATAACCCTGCTACACTTTGTCTAACTTACTTCTGTATAACCCTGCTACACTTTGTCTCACTTACTTCTGTATAACCCTGCTACACTTTGTCTCACTTACTTCTGTATAACCCTGCTACACTTTGTCTAACTTACTTCTGTATAACCCTGCTACACTTTGTCTAACTTACTTCTGTATAACCCTGCTACACTTTGTCTTGTCTCACTTACTTCTGTATAACCCTGCTACACTTTGTATTGTCTTACTTACTTCTGTATAACCCTGCTACACTTTGTCTAACTTACTTCTGTATAACCCTGCTACACTTTGTCTTGTCACACTTACTTCTGTATAACCCTGCTACACTTTGTCTAACTTACTTCTGTATAACCCTGCTACACTCTTTATCTTGTCACACTTACTTCTGTATAACTCTGCTACACTTTGTCTAACTTACTTCTGTATAACCCTGCTACACTTTGTCTTGTCACACTTACTTCTGTATAACCCTGCTACACTTTGTCTAACTTACTTCTGTATAACCCTGCTACACTCTTTATCTTGTCACACTTACTTCTGTATAACCCTGCTACACTTTGTCTAACTTACTTCTGTATAACCCTGCTACACTTTGTCTTGTCTCACTTACTTCTGTATAACCCTGCTACACTTTGTCTAACTTACTTCTGTATAACCCTGCTACACTTTGTCTTGTCTCACTTACTTCTGTATAACCCTGCTACACTTTGTCTCACTTACTTCTGTATAACCCTGCTACACTTTGTCTTGTCTCACTTACTTCTGTATAACCCTGCTACACTTTGTCTAACTTACTTCTGTATAACCCTGCTACACTTTGTCTCACTTACTTCTGTATAACCCTGCTACACTTTGTCTCACTTACTTCTGTATAACCCTGCTACACTTTGTCTAACTTACTTCTTTATAACCCTGCTACACTTTGTCTAACTTACTTCTGTATAACCCTGCTACACTTTGTCTAACTTACTTCTGTATAACCCTGCTACACTTTGTCTAACTTACTTCTGTATAACCCTGCTACACTTTGTCTTGTCTCACTTACTTCTGTATAACCCTGCTACACTTTGTCTTGTCTAACTTACTTCTGTATAACCCTGCTACACTTTGTCTTGTCTCACTTACTTCTGTATAACCCTGCTACACTTTGTCTTGTCTAACTTACTTCTGTATAACCCTGCTACACTTTGTCTTGTCTCAATGACTTCTGTATAACCCTGCTACACTTTGTCTTGTCTCACTTACTTCTGTATAACCCTGCTACACTTTGTCTTGTCTAACTTACTTCTGTATAACCCTGCTACACTTTGTCTTGTCTAACTTACTTCTGTATAACCCTGCTACACTTTGTCTTGTCTCACTTACTTCTGTATAACCCTGCTACACTTTGTCTTGTCTCACTTACTTCTGTATAACCCTGCTACACTTTGTCTAACTTACTTCTGTATAACCCTGCTACACTTTGTCTTGTCTCACTTACTTCTGTATAACCCTGCTACACTTTGTCTAACTTACTTCTGTATAACCCTGCTACACTTTGTCTTGTCTCACGTACTTCTGTATAACCCTGCTACACTTTGTCTAACTTACTTCTGTATAACCCTGCTACACTTTGTCTCACTTACTTCTGTATAACCCTGCTACACTTTGTCTTGTCTCACTTACTTCTGTATAACCCTGCTACACTTTGTGTTGTCTCACTTACTTCTGTATAACCCTGCTACACTTTGTCTTTTCACACTTACTTCTGTATAACCCTGCTACACTTTGTCTAACTTACTTCTGTATAACCCTGCTACACTTTGTCTAACTTACTTCTGTATAACCCTGCTACACTCTTTGTGTTGTCTCACTTACTTCTGTATAACCCTGCTACACTTTGTCACACTTACTTCTGTATAATCCTGCTACACTCTTAGTGTTGTCTCACTTACTTCTGTATAACCCTGCTACACTCTTTGTGTTGTCTCACTTACTTCTGTATAACCCTGCTACACTCTTTGTGTTGTCTCACTTACTTCTGTATAACCCTGCTACACTTAGTCTCACTTACTTCTGTATAACCCTGCTACACTTTGTCTTGTCTCACTTACTTCTGTATAACCCTGCTACACTTTGTCTCACTTACTTCTGTATAACCCTGCTACACTTTGTCTTGTCTCACTTACTTCTGTATAACCCTGCTACACTTTGTCTCACTTACTTCTGTATAACCCTGCTACACTTTGTCTTGTCTCACTTACTTCTGTATAACCCTGCTACACTTTGTCTAACTTACTTCTGTATAACTCTGCTACACTTTGTCTTGTCTAACTTACTTCTGTATAACCCTGCTACACTTTGTCTTGTCTAACTTACTTCTGTATAACCCTGCTACACTTTGTCTTGTCTCACTTACTTCTGTATAACCCTGCTACACTTTTTCTTGTCTAACTTACTTCTGTATAACCCTGCTACACTCTTTGTCTTGTCTCACTTACTTCTGTATAACCCTGCTACACTTTGTCTTGTCTCACTTACTTCTGTATAACCCTGCTACACTTTGTCTAACTTACTTCTGTATAACCCTGCTACACTTTGTCTTGTCTCACTTACTTCTGTATAACCCTGCTACACTTTGTCTTGTCTCACTTACTTCTGTATAACCCTGCTACACTTTGTCTTGTCTCACTTACTTCTGTATAACCCTGCTACACTTTGTCTAACTTACTTCTGTATAACCCTGCTACACTTTGTCTCACTTACTTCTGTATAACCCTGCTACACTTTGTCTCACTTACTTCTGTATAACCCTGCTACACTTTGTCTAACTTACTTCTGTATAACCCTGCTACACTTTGTCTAACTTACTTCTGTATAACCCTGCTACACTTTGTCTTGTCTCACTTACTTCTGTATAACCCTGCTACACTTTGTGTTGTCTCACTTACTTCTGTATAACCCTGCTACACTTTGTCTAACTTACTTCTGTATAACCCTGCTACACTTTGTCTTGTCACACTTACTTCTGTATAAACCTGCTACACTTTGTCTAACTTACTTCTGTATAACCCTGCTACACTCTTTATCTTGTCACACTTACTTCTGTATAACCCTGCTACACTTTGTCTAACTTACTTCTGTATAACCCTGCTACACTTTGTCTTGTCACACTTACTTCTGTATAACCCTGCTACACTTTGTCTAACTTACTTCTGTATAACCCTGCTACACTCTTTATCTTGTCACACTTACTTCTGTATAACCCTGCTACACTTTGTCTAACTTACTTCTGTATAACCCTGCTACACTTTGTCTTGTCTAACTTACTTCTGTATAACCCTGCTACACTTTGTCTTGTCTCACTTACTTCTGTATAACCCTGCTACACTTTGTCTAACTTACTTCTGTATAACCCTGCTACACTTTGTCTCACTTACTTCTGTATAACCCTGCTACACTTTGTCTCACTTACTTCTGTATAACCCTGCTACACTTTGTCTTGTCTCACTTACTTCTGTATAACCCTGCTACACTTTGTCTTGTCTCACTTACTTCTGTATAACCCTGCTACACTTTGTCTAACTTACTTCTGTATAACCCTGCTACACTTTGTCTTGTCTCACTTACTTCTCTATAACCCTGCTACACTTTGTCTAACTTACTTCTGTATAACCCTGCTACACTTTGTCTCACTTACTTCTGTATAACCCTGCTACACTTTGTCTCACTTACTTCTGTATAACCCTGCTACACTTTGTCTAACTTACTTCTGTATAACCCTGCTACACTTTGTCTAACTTACTTCTGTATAACCCTGCTACACTTTGTCTAACTTACTTCTGTATAACCCTGCTACACTTTGTCTAACTTACTTCTGTATAACCCTGCTACACTTTGTCTTGTCTCACTTACTTCTGTATAACCCTGCTACACTTTGTCTAACTTACTTCTGTATAACCCTGCTACACTTTGTCTCACTGACTTCTGTATAACCCTGCTACACTTTGTCTTGTCTCACTTACTTCTGTATAACCCTGCTATACTTTGTCTAACTTACTTCTGTATAACCCTGCTACACTTTGTCTAACTTACTTCTGTATAACCCTGCTACACTTTGTCTTGTCTCACTTACTTCTGTATAACCCTGCTACACTTTATCTTGTCACACTTACTTCTGTATAACCCTGCTACACTTTGTCTAACTTACTTCTGTATAACCCTGCTACACTTTGTCTAACTTACTTCTGTATAACCCTGCTACACT
This sequence comes from Ariolimax columbianus, assembly GCA_036924085.1. Classification (NCBI taxonomy): domain Eukaryota; kingdom Metazoa; phylum Mollusca; class Gastropoda; order Stylommatophora; family Arionidae; genus Ariolimax; species Ariolimax columbianus. Next base: position 65,173,498 of record JAVGWX010000018.1, on the reverse strand, counting down.
CTTTATCTTGTCACACTTACTTCTGTATAACCCTGCTACACTTTGTCTTGCCTCACTTACTTCTGTATAACCCTGCTACACTTTGTCTCACTTACTTCTGTATAACCCTGCTACACTTTGTCTTGTCTCACTTACTTCTGTATAACCCTGCTACACTTTGTCTCACTTACTTCTGTATAACCCTGCTACACTTTGTCTTGTCTCACTTACTTCTGTATAACCCTGCTACACTTTGTCTAACTTACTTCTGTATAACCCTGCTACACTTTGTCTTGTCTCACTTACTTCTGTATAACCCTGCTACACTTTGTCTTGTCTCACTTACTTCTGTATAACCCTGCTACACTTTGTCTTGTCTGACTTACTTCTGTATAACCCTGCTACACTTTGTCTTGTCTCAATGACTTCTGTATAACCCTGCTACACTTTGTCTTGTCTCACTTACTTCTGTATAACCCTGCTACACTTTGTCTTGTCTAACTTACTACTGTATAACCCTGCTACACTCTTTGTCTTGTCTCACTTACTTCTGTATAACCCTGCTACACTTTGTCTTGTCTCACTTACTTCTGTATAACCCTGCTACACTTTGTCTAACTTACTTCTGTATAACCCTGCTACACTTTGTCTTGTCTCACTTACTTCTGTATAACCCTGCTACACTTTGTCTAACTTACTTCTGTATAACCCTGCTACACTTTGTCTCACTTACTTCTGTATAACCCTGCTACACTTTGTCTCACTTACTTCTGTATAACCCTGCTACACTTTGTCTAACTTACTTCTGTATAACCCTGCTACACTTTGTCTAACTTACTTCTGTATAACCCTGCTACACTTTGTCTTGTCTCACTTACTTCTGTATAACCCTGCTACACTTTGTGTTGTCTCACTTACTTCTGTATAACCCTGCTACACTTTGTCTAACTTACTTCTGTATAACCCTGCTACACTTTGTCTTGTCACACTTACTTCTGTATAACCCTGCTACACTTTGTCTAACTTACTTCTGTATAACCCTGCTACACTCTTTATCTTGTCACACTTACTTCTGTATAACCCTGCTACACTTTGTCTAACTTACTTCTGTATAACCCTGCTACACTCTTTATCTTGTCACACTTACTTCTGTATAACCCTGCTACACTTTGTCTCACTTACTTCTGTATAACCCTGCTACACTTTGTCTTGTCTAACTTACTTCTGTATAACCCTGCTACACTTTGTCTTGTCTCACTTACTTCTGTATAACCCTGCTACACTTTGTCTCACTTACTTCTGTATAACCCTGCTACACTTTGTCTTGTCTCACTTACTTCTGTATAACCCTGCTACACATTGTCTCACTTACTTCTGTATAACCCTGCTACACTTTGTCTAACTTACTTCTGTATAACCCTGCTACACTTTGTCTCACTTACTTCTGTATAACCCTGCTACACATTGTCTCACTTAGTTCTGTATAACCCTGCTACACTTTGTCTTGTCTCACTTACTTCTGTATAACCCTGCTACACTTTGTCTTGTCTCACTTACTTCTGTATAACCCTGCTACACTTTGTCTTGTCTCACTTACTTCTGTATAACCCTGCTACACTTTGTCTTGTCTAACTTACTTCTGTATAACCCTGCTACACTTTGTCTTGTCTCACTTACTTCTGTATAACCCTGCTACACTTTGTCTTGTCTCACTTACTTCTGTATAACCCTGCTACACTTTGTCTAACTTACTTCTGTATAACCCTGCTACACTTTGTCTTGTCTCACTTACTTCTGTATAACCCTGCTACACTTTGTCTAACTTACTTCTGTATAACCCTGCTACACTTTGTCTCACTTACTTCTGTATAACCCTGCTACACTTTGTCTCACTTACTTCTGTATAACCCTGCTACACTTTGTCTAACTTACTTCTGTATAACCCTGCTACACTTTGTCTAACTTACTTCTGTATAACCCTGCTACACTTTGTCTTGTCTCACTTACTTCTGTATAACCCTGCTACACTTTGTGTTGTCTTACTTACTTCTGTATAACCCTGCTACACTTTGTCTAACTTACTTCTGTATAACCCTGCTACACTTTGTCTTGTCACACTTACTTCTGTATAACCCTGCTACACTTTGTCTAACTTACTTCTGTATAACCCTGCTACACTCTTTATCTTGTCACACTTACTTCTGTATAACCCTGCTACACTTTGTCTAACTTACTTCTGTATAACCCTGCTACACTTTGTCTTGTCACACTTACTTCTGTATAACCCTGCTACACTTTGTCTAACTTACTTCTGTATAACCCTGCTACACTCTTTATCTTGTCACACTTACTTCTGTATAACCCTGCTACACTTTGTCTAACTTACTTCTGTATAACCCTGCTACACTTTGTCTTGTCTAACTTACTTCTGTATAACCCTGCTACACTTTGTCTTGTCTCACTTACTTCTGTATAACCCTGCTACACTTTGTCTAACTTACTTCTGTATAACCCTGCTACACTTTGTCTTGTCTCACTTACTTCTGTATAACCCTGCTACACTTTGTCTCACTTACTTCTGTATAACCCTGCTACACTTTGTCTTGTCTCACTTACTTCTGTATAACCCTGCTACACTTTGTCTAACTTACTTCTGTATAACCCTGCTACACTTTGTCTCACTTACTTCTGTATAACCCTGCTACACTTTGTCTCACTTACTTCTGTATAACCCTGCTACACTTTGTCTAACTTACTTCTGTATAACCCTGCTACACGTTGTCTAACTTACTTCTGTATAACCCTGCTACACTTTGTCTTGTCTCACTTACTTATGTATAACCCTGCTACACTTTGTGTTGTCTTACTTACTTCTGTATAACCCTGCTACACTTTGTCTTGTGACACTTACTTCTGTATAACCCTGCTACACTTTGTCTAACTTACTTCTGTATAACCCTGCTACACTCTTTATCTTGTCACACTTACTTCTGTATAAGCCTGCTACACTTTGTCTAACTTACTTCTGTATAACCCTGCTACACTTTGTCTTGTCACACTTACTTCTGTATAACCCTGCTACACTTTGTCTAACTTACTTCTGTATAACCCTGCTACACTCTTTATCTTGTCACACTTACTTCTGTATAACCCTGCTACACTTTGTCTAACTTACTTCTGTATAACCCTGCTACACTTTGTCTTGTCTAACTTACTTCTGTATAACCCTGCTACACTTTGTCTTGTCTCACTTACTTCTGTATAACCCTGCTACACTTTGTCTAACTTACTTCTGTATAACCCTGCTACACTTTGTCTTGTCTCACTTACTTCTGTATAACCCTGCTACACTTTGTCTAACTTACTTCTGTATAACCCTGCTACACTTTGTCTCACTTACTTCTGTATAACCCTGCTACACTTTGTCTCACTTACTTCTGTATAACCCTGCTACACTTTGTCTAACTTACTTCTGTATAACCCTGCTACACTTTGTCTAACTTACTTCTGTATAACCCTGCTACACTTTGTCTAACTTACTTCTGTATAACCCTGCTACACTTTGTCTAACTTACTTCTGTATAACCCTGCTACACTTTGTCTTGTCTCACTTACTTCTGTATAACCCTGCTACACTTTGTCTAACTTACTTCTGTATAACCCTGCTACACTCTTTATCTTGTCACACTTACTTCTGTATAACCCTGCTACACTTTGTCTAACTTACTTCTGTATAACCCTGCTACACTTTGTCTTGTCACACTTACTTCTGTATAACCCTGCTACACTTTGTCTAACTTACTTCTGTATAACCCTGCTACACTCTTTATCTTGTCACACTTACTTCTGTATAACCCTGCTACACTTTGTCTAACTTACTTCTGTATAACCCTGCTACACTTTGTCTAACTTACTTCTGTATAACCCTGCTACACTTTGTCTAACTTACTTCTGTATAACCCTGCTACACTCTTTATCTTGTCACACTTACTTCTGTATAACCCTGCTACACTTTGTCTAACTTACTTCTGTATAACCCTGCTACACTCTTTATCTTGTCACACTTACTTCTGTATAACCCTGCTACACTTTGTCTAACTTACTTCTGTATAACCCTGCTACACTCTTTATCTTGTCACACTTACTTCTGTATAACCCTGCTACACTTTGTCTAACTTACTTCTGTATAACCCTGCTACACTCTTTATCTTGTCACACTTACTTCTGTATAACTCTGCTACACTTTGTCTTGTCTCACGTACTTCTGTATAACCCTGCTACACTTTGTCTCACTTACTTCTGTATAACCCTGCTACACTTTGTCTAACTTACTTCTGTATAACCCTGCTACACTTTGTCTAACTTACTTCTGTATAACCCTGCTACACTCTTTGTGTTGTCTCACTTACTTCTGTATAACCCTGCTACACTTTGTCTCACTTACTTCTGTATAAACCTGCTACACTTTGTCTAACTTACTTCTGTATAACCCTGCTACACTTTGTCTAACTTACTTCTGTATAACCCTGCTACACTTTGTCTCACTTACTTCTGTATAACCCTGCTACACTTTGTCTAACTTACTTCTGTATAACCCTGCTACACTTTGTCTTGTCTCACTTACTTCTGTATAACCCTGCTACACTCTTTGTGTTGTCTCACTTACTTCTGTATAACCCTGCTACACTTTGTCTTGTCTCACTTACTTCTGTATAACCCTGCTACACTTTGTCACACTTACTTCTGTATAACCCTGCTACACTCTTTGTGTTGTCTCACTTACTTCTGTATAACCCTGCTACACTTTGTCACACTTACTTCTGTATAATCCTGCTACACTCTTTGTGTTGTCTCACTTACTTCTGTATAACCCTGCTACACTCTTTGTGTTGTCTCACTTACTTCTGTATAACCCTGCTACACTCTTTGTGTTGTCTCACTTACTTCTGTATAACCCTGCTACACTTAGTCTCACTTACTTCTGTATAACCCTGCTACACTTTGTCTTGTCTCACGTACTTCTGTATAACCCTGCTACACTTTGTCTCACTTACTTCTGTATAACCCTGCTACACTTTGTCTAACTTACTTCTGTATAACCCTGCTACACTTTGTCTAACTTACTTCTGTATAACCCTGCTACACTTTGTCTCACTTACTTCTGTATAACCCTGCTACACTTTGTCTAACTTACTTCTGTATAACCCTGCTACACTTTGTCTTGTCTCACTTACTTCTGTATAACCCTGCTACACTCTTTGTGTTGTCTCACTTACTTCTGTATAACCCTGCTACACTTTGTCTTGTCTCACTTACTTCTGTATAACCCTGCTACACTTTGTCACACTTACTTCTGTATAACCCTGCTACACTCTTTGTGTTGTCTCACTTACTTCTGTATAACCCTGCTACACTTTGTCACACTTACTTCTGTATAATCCTGCTACACTCTTTGTGTTGTCTCACTTACTTCTGTATAACCCTGCTACACTCTTTGTGTTGTCTCACTTACTTCTGTATAACCCTGCTACACTCTTTGTGTTGTCTCACTTACTTCTGTATAACCCTGCTACACTTAGTCTCACTTACTTCTGTATAACCCTGCTACACTTTGTCTTGTCTCACTTACTTCTGTATAACCCTGCTACACTTTGTCTCACTTACTTCTGTATAACCCTGCTACACTTTGTCTTGTCTCACTTACTTCTGTATAACCCTGCTACACTTTGTCTCACTTACTTCTGTATAACCCTGCTACACTTTGTCTTGTCTCACTTACTTCTGTATAACCCTGCTACACTTTGTCTAACTTACTTCTGTATAACCCTGCTACACTTTGTCTTGTCTCACTTACTTCTGTATAACCCTGCTACACTTTTTCTAACTTACTTCTGTATAACCCTGCTACACTTTGTCTTGTCTAACTTACTTCTGTATAACCCTGCTACACTTTGTCTTGTCTCAATGACTTCTGTATAACCCTGCTACACTTTGTCTCACTTACTTCTGTATAACCCTGCTACACTTTGTCTTGTCTCACTTACTTCTGTATAACCCTGCTACACTTTGTCTAACTTACTTCTGTATAACCCTGCTACACTTTGTCTTGTCTCACTTACTTCTGTATAACCCTGCTACACTTTGTCTAACTTACTTCTGTATAACCCTGCTACACTTTGTCTCACTTACTTCTGTATAACCCTGCTACACTTTGCCTCACTTACTTCTGTATAACCCTGCTACACTTTGTCTAACTTACTTCTGTATAACCCTGCTACACTTTGTCTAACTTACTTCTGTATAACCCTGCTACACTTTGTCTTGTCTCACTTACTTCTGTATAACCCTGCTACACTTTGTGTTGTCTCACTTACTTCTGTATAACCCTGCTACACTTTGTCTAACTTACTTCTGTATAACCCTGCTACACTTTGTCTTGTCACACTTACCTCTGTATAACCCTGCTACACTTTGTCTAACTTACTTCTGTATAACCCTGCTACACTCTTTATCTTGTCACACTTACTTCTGTATAACCCTGCTACACTTTGTCTAACTTACTTCTGTATAACCCTGCTACACTTTGTCTTGTCTAACTTACTTCTGTATAACCCTGCTACACTTTGTCTTGTCTCACTTACTTCTGTATAACCCTGCTACACTTTGTCTCACTTACTTCTGTATAACCCTGCTACACTTTGTCTCACTTACTTCTGTATAACCCTGCTACACTTTGTCTCACTTACTTCTGTATAACCCTGCTACACTTTGTCTTGTCTAACTTACTTCTGTATAACCCTGCTACACTTTGTCTTGTCTAACTTACTTCTGTATAACCCTGCTACACTTTGTCTCACTTACTTCTGTATAACCCTGCTACACTTTGTCTTGTCTAACTTACTTCTGTATAACCCTGCTACACTTTGTCTCACTTACTTCTGTATAACCCTGCTACACTTTGTCTTGTCTCACTTTCATTGTGCTTATTATGAAGACAATATGAACAGGAATATTCTTGGCTGTCTGTACACTTGATTGTGTAACGGCTGGTATCTTCTTCATTCTGTTAAAGATGCAGTCAGCTATGGGGACAGAAGCAAGGCCTATCTGTACAAGCCTAATGTTGACAGTGATAACGAAGATGAAGGTATGTGCTAATGTTGACAGCGATAACGAAGATGAAGGTATGTGCTAATGTTGACAGCGATAACGAAGATGAAGGTATGTGCTAATGTTGACAGTGATAACGAAGATGAAGGTATGTGCTAATGTTGACAGTGATAACGAAGATGAAGGTATGTATGTACTAAGGTTGACAGCGATAACGAAGATGAAGGTATGTGCTAATGTTGACAGCGATAACGAAGATGAAGGTATGTGCTAATGTTGACAGCGATAACGAAGATGAAAGTATGTGCTAAAGTTGACAGCGATAACGAAGATGAAGGTATGTGCTAATGTTGACAGCGATAACGAAGATGAAGGTATGTGCTAATGTTGACAGCGATAACGAAGATGAAGGTATGTCCTAATGTTGACAGCGATAACGAAGATGAAGGTATGTGTGAATATGTTTCTCCCTCGTACGAGTATTTTGGCTGGGATGTTTTATGAAGGTGCAGGAAGAGCCAGATCCAATGGTTAGGGAAAGATGGTCCTTATCAAGGATTGGACAACTCACAGTTGCATGGCAACACTTTGCTGATTCACAAACATGACATTTTCTCGGCTTCGTTGACCTATTCTGCTCTTATGATGTTATTTTTGTTATGGCTACTTTCCTTTGTTCTGTTTTTGTTTGTCCCGGAACTGACAAAGATTATCTGATTCAGATATAGACCTTCTAACAGACTCCAGGAGAGTAGTCCAAGCCATTTCAAGCCCCAAACAAGATAGACTTGTACTATAAAAAAAAATATAACATCAAATTGCTGTCTCCAAAAACAGATCTAATCCTACAGTGGATTCCAGCCCTCTGAGGGAACCTTTGTTGTTGTTGAATGCCTACAACGAGTAGGTTACTCTTTTGTGCACCCTGAAAAGGGCGTTAAGTTGCAGTAGCTTTTCTCACATTCCGAGCATGCTGATGGTGAACTGGGGTCCTCCAGGTGGTTGTGCTGTGCTTGGCTTCATCTACGTGTCACTCACTACTACGGGGATTACCTCGATCCCTCACCTTGTTGGCCAGGCTGCCATGAAAACAACCCGTTTCCAGGGAGGGCTACTAGGAAGCCGAGGTGAGGGTCTTGGCCAGTATGTTTTGCCTGACCCTGACTAACATGTCTGATCAGTATATTTTACCTGACCAGACGTTAGTCCTCCTCCACGTGGAATCCTTGGAAATGAGAAAGAAGATGAGCTTGCAGAAGCCGGAAGTGGTGGCACACAGACTCGTAAAACGATCCATGAGGACAGAATGGAGAGACCTGCACAAAGAATACAAGCCAGAAAATGACAGCATAGACAGACTTGGCAGATAATGATTATCAGACTAAAAACAGGACATTGTAGACTCAAAACCCACCTCCACAGAATGGGTCTCAGAGACACCACCACGTGCGATTGTGGAGCACCCAAGCAAATACCAGAACAAGTTCTGCAAGAATGCCCTACTTATTCAAACCAAAGAGAGGCAGTCTGACCTGAGGGAGCAACCATGCTCGACAAGCTGTGGGGAACCGGCGAAGACCTGAAACACAGTCTCCTTCATGAACCTCACCGGACTAGAAGCATATCATCAGTTGATCGTGAACCTCACCGGACTAGAAGCATAGCATCAGTTGATCGTGGACCTCACCGGACTAGAAGCATAGCATCAGTTGATCGTGGGCCTCACCGGACTAGAAGCATATCATCAGTTGATTGAAGAAGAAGAAGACATAGCCCCTAACTTCTTCTGTCGAGCCCTGGGATGATTAGTTATTTACTCTTTTGTTTGAGTTTGAATTCAAGCTGCGGTCGGTTCTTGATGGCAATGTCTTTTCGCAGATCTCTGTGTTCATCCTTGTAGCTATGGAGTTTGTGCATTGTGCGATGCACATACCGTTCTGTGGAAAGAGACAGAGCCATTTGGGGAGACCCGTGGCTAAGAAATCGAGCCCTCGCCTTTAACCTTTAATCCTAAATGGCTCAGAAAGCAGACTTATTTAAAACCATACACTGCATATGTTGCTTTTGATAATGTTGGTTTACTGCGGTGGCACTGCATGACGCTGGAGCAATTTTCCAAAGTGACTGTCCAAACGATCATTCATAATCCACGAACACGACATAAAGTGATGGGTTCCATGCCACAGATTGCTAAAAATACTCTCCTCAGTGTAGCAGTCTGGTCAGCACAGGACCTGCGTCGGTGAAAGTCTGCTTGTTTGTCTCTTAACTGATAGTCGGTGATCTCATTGTGTCTCTTAACTGATAGTCAGTGATCTCATTGTGTCTCTTAACTGATAGTCAGTGATCTTATTGTGTCTTAACTGATAGTCAGTGATCTCATTGTGTCTCTTAACTGATAGTCAGTGATCTCATTGTGTCTCTTAACTGATAGTCAGTGATCTCATTGTGTCTCTTAACTGATAGTCAGTGATCTCATTGAATCTCTCCTGTTGTGTCTCTTAACTGATAGTCAGTGATCTCATTGAATCTCTTAACTGATAGTCAGTGATCTCATTGAATCTCTTAACTGATAGTCAGTGATCTCATTGAATCTCTTAACTGATAGTCAGTGATCTCATTGAATCTCTAAACTGATAGTCAGTGATCTCATTGAATCTCTAAACTGATAGTCAGTGATCTCATTGAATCTCTTAACTGATAGTCATTGATCTCATTGAATCTCTTAACTGATAGTCAGTGATCCCATTGAATCTCTTCTGTTCAATATTTTCTCAGGTACTAACAGTTACATAATTCCTTGTTAATTGGTGCTCTGTTATAGCCTCCCTTTCTTTGGCTACGATCACACAACCATCCTTCCAGTCTTCTTGGGGTTTTCTCTCTTTCAAATTCTGTCTGTGTGGAAGTCTGCCTTGATAGCCTCCGTTGTGACTGTGTGGAAGTCTGCCTTGATAGCCTCCGTTGTGACTGTGTGGAAGTCTGCCTTGATAGCCTCCGTTGTGACTGTGTGGAAGTCTGCCTTGATAGCCTCCGTTGTGACTGTGTGGAAGTCTGCCTTGATAGCCTCCGTTGTGACTGTGTGGAAGTCTGCCTTGATAGCCTCCGTTGTGACTGTGTGGAAGTCTACCTTGATAGCCTCCGTTGTGACTGTGTGGAAGTCTACCTTGATAGCCTCCGTTGTGACTGTGTGGAAGTCTACCTTGATAGCCTCCGTTGTGACTGTGTGGAAGTCTGCCTTGATAGCCTCCTTTGTGACTGTGTGGAAGTCTACCTTGATAGCCTCCGTTGTGATTGTGTGGAAGTCTGCCTTGATAGCCTCCGTTGTGACTGTGTGGAAGTCTACCTTGATAGCCTCCGTTGTAACTGTGTGGAAGTCTGCCTTGATAGCCTCCGTTGTGACTGTGTGGAAGTCTGCCTTGATAGCCTCCGTTGTGATACTACCCAGAACAGTTACTTTACTATGCTTCAGAAACTCGATGACTTTCCTAATTTCACATTCTACTGGGTCTCTCACGAGTTTGGATTCCATTAGATTAGGTTTTTATTTTACCTCCTTCAGAAACAAAAACGTGTGTCTTACTGAGGATTTGAACACACTCCCTCTTGGTCATAGATAGTCATCCAAACAGCTTTTTTTTTAACATGGTAGTTAAATATGTCCTTCGAGTCAAAATGTTACAGAAAGATCCTCAGAATATCCTGGACAGAGAAGAAGACAAATGTAGACATTCAGGAAGAGTTGAGCATAGAGGAGAACTGGTTTATCAATTCCATTTTGGCTAGAAAATGCAAATACTTTGGTCACATCAAGAGACACAACGGTCTTGAGAGGACGGTGATGGGAGGTATGGTGTCAGGCAAAAGAGGAAGGGGTAGACCAAGAAGACGATGGCACCAAGATATCCAGGAATGCTTGCGTATGACTGTGGAGAAGGCTGGAGTTTTGACAAGGGAAAGAGTTTCTTTCAGACAGACTGTGATGGGAGCGGTGTTCTATAAAGGACATGCTACATGATGTGTTAAATATGTATGTGTTTATATATATGTGTGTGACTGATGATTAGAACAAATGTTTACATTCTGTGACGACAAACAGCTGTTTGATTTGTCTGTCTTACTGTTCTCAGTGGTGGATGTTACATGGGGTCTGGCTGCATCCGAATCCGATCATCTATCTTCTGATGATGATGATGACAGTATATCAGGGCAGGAGACGGGCAGTGAAGACGAAGTGAAGCTAGACTCTGATGATGAAGGAGAAGACATGGTAGACAGTACAATAGGTTTCAATCCAAAAGCCTGTATGATGGAGAGAAACCCAGGTGAGGGGGAATGTATTACTTTTATAAGTCTCTAACACTTCATCTCCAACAGCGGTGGGACTACATTGACCAGTTGTTGTTGAAGGCCCACAATGAGTAAATTTACTCTTTTGTGGGCCCTATAAAGGGCATTAAGTGGCGGGTTGTTGTACCTTTCCTCACATCCCGAACACGCTGATGAAGGTGGACTGGGGTCCTCCAGGCGGTTGTGCTATGCTTGGCTTCATCTGCATGTCGCTCAGTACTACAGGGATCATTGACATGTTAGAACTTTCTATGGGGATGTAAGAAGAGCTACCACAGAAACTCATCAAGCATGAAGAGAACAAGTCGAGTTGTTTAGAAAACTGGAACTAATTATGAATGTTGTTAGCTTACTTCGAACTAATTATGAATGTATCAATGTTGGTAGCTTACTTCGAACTAATTATGAATGAATATCAATGTTGGTAGCTTACTTCGAACTAATTATGAATGAATATCAATGTTGGTAGCTTACTTCGAACTAATTATGAATGAATATCAATGTTGGTAGCTTACTTCGAACTAATTATGAATGAATATCAATGTTGGTAGCTTACTTCGAACTAATTATGAATGAATATCAATGTTGTTAGCTTACTTCGAACTAATTATGAATGAATATCAATGTTGGTAGCTTACTTCGAACTAATTATGAATGTATCAATGTTGGTAGCTTACTTCGAACTAATTATGAATGAATATCAATGTTGGTAGCTTACTTCGAACTAATTATGAATGAATATCAATGTTGGTAGCTTACTTCGAACTAATTATGAATGTATCAATGTTAGTAGCTTACTTCTTGGGAATTATTTTATGTCAGACATTGTGGATTTTCTTGTTGACAGATTTTTATCAGGAACTTCTGGATACATTCATCAGGGCTAACAGCATGCGGATTAGTGATGAGAATCTGATGTTGGAGATCAACTCTCTGAAGTGAGTCTTTCTATGGTACAGTGGCTTTTGATTAGGTGGGTTTCAAGTTTGACTGAAGTGGGCGCTGTAGTCAGGTGGGTAGTGACTCAACTCACAAACCAAACTTGTGTGTGTTTGGATTCATGGACCAGCAAGGTCATACCCCTATATGATGTGAAAAAATGAATTCTGATGTTGGATGAACTGGGTCGTAAGGCACAAAACACAGTACAATGCATCCCATCGCAGGGAACGAGGTAAAGGGCCAAAATAAAAAATACCATTTTACTAGTACCTAGGATAATGAGAGTTTTTAGGATGCACTTCCAGTGGAGCATGCACTTCGCTGTATGAGTGGAGTTAGCACTTCCCTGAATGAGTGGAGGTAGCACTTCACTGTATGAGTGGAGGTAGCACTTCGCTGTATGAGTGGAGGTAGCACTTCGCTGTATGAGTGGAGTTAGCCCTTCGCTGTATGAGTGGAGTTAGCCCTTCGCTGTATGAGTGGAGGTAGCACTTCGCTGTATGTCTGGAGATAGCACTTCACTGTATGAGTGGAGGTAGCACTTTGCTGTATGAGTGGAGGTAGCACTTTGCTGTATGAGTGGAGGTAGCACTTTGCTGTATGAGTGGAGGTAGCACTTTGCTGTATGAGTGGAGGTAGCCCTTTGCTGTATGAGTGGAGGTAGCACTTCACTGTATGAGTGGAGGTAGCACTTCACTGTATGAGTGGAGGTAGCTCTTCGCTGTATGAGTGGCGGTAGCCCTTCACTGTATGAGTAGAGGTAGCCCTTCGCTGTATGAGTGGAGGTAGCACTTCGCTGTATGAGTGGAGGTAGCACTTCCTTGTATGAGTGGAGGTAGCCCTTCGCTGAATGAGTGGAGTTAGCACTTCCCTGTATGAGTGGAGGTAGCACTTCCCTGTATGAGTGGAGGTAGCCCTTCGCTGTATGAGTGGAGGTAGCCCTTCGCTGTATGAGTGTAGGTAGCACTTCACTGTATGAGTGGAGGTAGCACTTCCATGTATGAGTGGAGGTAGCCCTTCGCTGTATGAGTGTAGGTAGCATGGTTTTTCATTGTTTTGCCCACGTGTAGAGTGAAATAATGGAGTGGGTAGCAGCAGTAGTTACTTCAGCAGGTCGGACAATTCTGTCTGGAAGAGGTCATTAACCTCTGTTGGAGCAAGGTACCGGAGAATGATGTCCCATTTAGGAGACATGCCATGCTCTGTTGGAGCAAGGTACCAGAGAATGATGTCCCATTTAGGAGACATGCCATGAGACAGATCATAATTTTATTGCAGTGGTGGGCCAAATGAATTGGATAGGCGGGCCGGTTGAATTAGGTAAATGGTCAGATCGTGTTTGTGGGCAGGATGTACTAGGTAAATGGTCAAATTGTGTTTGTGGGCCGGATGTATTAGGTAAATGTAAATGGTCAGATTGTGTTTGTGGGCCGGTTGTATTAGTTAATGGTCAGATCTTGTTTGTGGGCCGGTTGTATTAGGTAAATGGTCAGATCTTGTTTGTGGGCCGGTTGTATTAGGTAAATGGTCAGATCTTGTTTGTGGGCCGGTTGTATTAGTTAATGGTCAGATCTTGTTTGTGGGCCGGTTGTATTAGGTAAATGGTCAGATCGTGTTTGTGGGCCGGATGTATTAGGTAAATGGTCAGATCTTGTTTGTGGGCCGGATGTATTAGTTAATGGTCAGATCTTGTTTGTGGGCCGGTTGTATTAGGTAAATGGTCAGATCTTGTTTGTGGGCCGGTTGTATTAGGTAAATGGTCAGATCTTGTTTGTGGGCCGGTTGTATTAGGTAAATGGTCAGATCTTGTTTGTGGGCCGGTTGTATTAGGTAAATGGTCAGATCTTGTTTGTGGGCCGGTTGTATTAGGTAAATGGTCAGATCTTGTTTGTGGGCCGGTTGTATTAGGTAAATGGTCAGATCGTGTTTGTGGCCATATGTTTCCTCCTCTGGTGTAAATTCACCGTCACTAGATGTTTGTTCAGAAATATGTATCTTGTAGAGGTCCTGGAGAAGAAGTAGGTGAACAGAGAGAGCCATTGAAGGACATGAAGACTCAATATATCCTATATTTTGGCCACATTAAAAGATATGACATGTCTATCAAAACCATACTACACGGAAAGGTCGAAGGAGCCGAGCACGAGGTAGGCAGCTCTACAAGTGGGAGAATAACATCAAACGATGGGCGGATAACATCAAACGATGGGCGGATAACATCAAACGATGGGCGGATAACATCAAACGATGGGCGGATAACATCAAACGATGGGCGGATAACATCAAACGATGGGCGGATAACATCAAACGATGGGCGGATAACATCAAACGATGGGCGGATAACATCAAACGATGGGCGGATAACATCAAACGATGGGCGAGCAGTCGTCAGTCTGTGTGTACCATGTTGGATCCTTTGCAGCCAACCTTCATTGTGGATACAGCACTTGGATTGGATTGGATATGTGTGGTCAGCCTGAAGATTTTACTTACTTACTTAGTCGCTTTTCTTCTACCGTGAGGTGTAGATGTTTGCCAAAGAGAACGCCTCACTGCTCTATCCGCCGTCTTTTTCCTGGCCTCTTTCCAATCCAGCCCTCTATCACTTAGAGACTGTCGTATGTTGTCTTCCCAACGTACTTTGGGACGTCCTCGGGGTCTGTGTCCTTGATTTTTGATCTCCCATGACCGCTTTGGTATCCGATCTTCTTCCATTCTACAGACATGGCCAAACCACTGTAGTTGAGACTGCTCCACTCGTGTCTGCAGGGGTTGAACTTCAAGATTGCTACGTATTGTCTGGTTACGGATCTTGTCTTTTTTCATCACCTGAACCCGCCTTTCTTAGGTACCTCATTTCTGAAGTTTGTAATTGCCTTTCTTGGGCTGTAGTCATCGCCCATGACTCACATCCATATGTCAGGACAGGCACATAGGTCGAGCGGTATACATCCATCTTTGTTTTCCTGCTTATTTCTCTTCTACTGGGGAAACCTCTGTTTATTGCCCTGAAGATTTTACTCTGGTAATTTTTGTTGTCGGCTGTCTCGGGGGTTAGGGTGGGATGCCTCCACCCAGGAGAGATCTGATTGGTTCCCATGTGTAGAGTATGTTCTGTTAGGATGGGATGCCTCCACCCAGCAGAGATCTGATTGGTTCCCATGTGTAGAGTGTCTTCTGTATTTCTTGTCATTGTCTTATTGTCTGTTTACTGTAATCATGGGGGCAGAGGATCCAACCGTGAATGAACTCACAGCAGCCAGCTTGCATCTGGGTCAGTTACCCATAACTGACCAGGACCCTTCTCCACCTCCAGGTGGCAGTCCTGGACACAGACTGCAGCCTGGCTAAAAGATTAGGGATCAAAGATGGAAGGCAAACCTGGTCCTAAAAATGTTGTGCTGAGATCAAATATGATAGGCCGAAAAGAACAGGTAACACAGCCTCGCTGTAAACTATGACACAATGTCACAAATGTCCTTTTCAAGGCGAGCGCCGAAGAAGAAGACTAACTAACAACGAAAATTTCAGATGGAAATGGGTAGAAATAGGTCATTGTGTCAATTAAACAGTAATGATTACATTGTGTCATTTAACAGAAATTCTTCTTCTTAGTTATTAGTCGACCTGTACTTCTACATGGCAGTTCCCTGTGCAGGTCACAGCTCTGGTATAATTTGGATGTAGTCGGGAGGAGGATTTCCTGCTTAGCGGACTAGGCTTGAGCTGCTTATTACTCCGCTGGGACAAGTGCAGCGGAGGGTGGTTTACCATTGTGCGAATCCATCTTAATAGACTAAAACACTAGATCAAAGTAGACCCGCAGCCTGTTAGGCGCCATCTATGCTGCTCTAAACAAACCACCTAACCATGGCCGATGTTCTGTCATGTCACACAGTTAGTCACCTCTTACGACATGCTCTCTGTGGGGCAGTAGTGCTATTCTTGTCCTTGTCATAAAGACCCCGACAGACCACTCGGAACTTTATTACAGAAGTTATTACATTGTGTTAATTAAACAGAAATTATTAATAGTTTGACAAAATTGCTGATACATATTTCAGACACGCTTATTCAATCCCTATCGAGCAAGTCATTCATAGTCTGCCATCAGCTCTGATAGAGTTAGCAGCTCAGGAACACAAGACTCAGGTCTCAGCGCAGCCGCAGGTGTTGGCTGGATTTAAAAAGGTTTGTGTTCAGTCCATTAAGATTGTGTTAGCTGCCACTGAGAAAGTTTGAGAATCAGGTCTAGCATCAAGGTCGCATGAAACCTAAGGACCGATGAGTTATAATAGATCATACAGGTAAGGTGAGTGAGCAAGAACAGGTTATAATAGATCATACAGGTGAGGTGAGTGAGCTGGTCCAGGTTATATAGATCATACAGGTGAGGTGAGTGAGCTGGTCCAGGTTATAATAGATCATACAGGTGAGGTGAGTGAGCTGGTCCAGGTTATAATAGATCATACAGGTGAGGTGAGTGAGCTGGTCCAGGTTATAATAGATCATACAGGTGAGGTGAGTGAGCAAGTCCAGGTAGCAGTGAAGAAGGGAAATGCAATGTAAGGTATGATAAAAAAGAAATATTAAACATAGTAGCAAGGAAGTGATAGTCAAACTGTATAAAGCATTAGTTAGACCTAGATTGGAGTACTGTGTACAGGTGTGGAGTCCTTATAATAGAGAGGATATAAACATGCTGGAAAGGATACAAAAAAGAGCGACAAAGCGGATAGTGGGATTCCAAAATTACAGTTACGAGGAAAGACTCAGAAAAACCGACCTACAGTGTCTAGAAAAGAGAAGAATTTGAGGTGACTTAATACTTAAAATCAAGTTTGCCAAGTACCTGAACTCATTTGTTCTTCTAGTAAGTCACTTTGATCAACCTGGGGTGATCAGGGTGACCCTTTGACGTGCCTACTTTCTTTTCTCCTGTCAGGTGTGTACCAGAGTTCTCATATTCGTTGTTGCTACTTTGATTACACTGTATTTACTCATGGGAGGTAATAATTCATGTGTTTTCTTCCTCAGAACATTGAACGCTATTCCTCACTACTGCGCAAGTATGTAACTAACACGGAAAGACAGCTCAATGCAATCAACGGAATCGGGGTATGTCTCACCACTTCTTACCCACACTGCATTGATTTATTCACATTCTCAAAAACAGACGTGTCTATCAATGAAAGCTTGAAGGACATTTATTCTTTGTTACATAGAACCAGTTATGGCATATAGAAGTTGATGGACACTCTAAAGATGGCTGGAGGCCGCAGACATGTTGAGGGCAAACACTCAGTTCTGACTAAATGTTCTTAAGGCATGAACAACACATAGCATTAACCTTCTTGTGGGTAGATGATTCGTGATTCTAGGAACTAACATCCTCACACAGGGGACATTCTTGATTCTAGGAGCTAACATCCTCACACAGGGGACATTCTTGATTCTAGGAGCTAACATCCTCACACAGGGGACATTCTTGATTCTAGGAGCTAACATCCTCACACAGGGGACATTCTTGATTCTAGGAGCTAACATCCTCACACAGGGGACATTCTTGATTCTAGGAGCTAACATCCTCACACAGGGGACATTCTTGATTCTAGGAACTAACATCCTCACACAGGGGACATTCTTGATTCTAGTAACTAACATCCTCACACAGGGGACATTCTTGATTCTAGTAACTAACATCCTCACACAGGGGACATTCTTGATTCTAGTAACTAACATCCTCACACAGGGGACATTCTTGATTCTAGTAACTAACATCCTCACACAGGGGACATTCTTGATTCTAGGAGCTAACATCCTCACACAGGGGACATTCTTGATTCTAGTAACTAACATCCTCACACAGGGGACATTCTTGATTCTAGTAACTAACATCCTCACACAGGGGACATTCTTGATTCTAGGAACTAACATCCTCACACAGGGGACATTCTTGATTCTAGGAGCTAACATCCTCACACAGGGGACATTCTTGATTCTAGTAACTA
This sequence comes from Ariolimax columbianus, assembly GCA_036924085.1. NCBI lineage: Eukaryota > Metazoa > Mollusca > Gastropoda > Stylommatophora > Arionidae > Ariolimax > Ariolimax columbianus. Next base: position 65,155,106 of record JAVGWX010000018.1, on the reverse strand, counting down.
ACATCCTCACACAGGGGACATTCTTGATTCTAGTAACTAACATCCTCACACAGGGGACATTCTTGATTCTAGGAACTAACATCCTCACACAGGGGACATTCTTGATTCTAGGAGCTAACATCCTCACACAGGGGACATTCTTGATTCTAGTAACTAACATCCTCACACAGGGGACATTCTTGATTCTAGGAACTAACATCCTCACACAGGGGACATTCTTGATTCTAGTAACTAACATCCTCACACAGGGGACATTCTTGATTCTAGGAGCTAACATCCTCACACAGGGGACATTCTTGATTCTAGGAACTAACATCCTCACACAGGGGACATTCTTGATTCTAGGAACTAACATCCTCACACAGGGGACATTCTTGATTCTAGGAGCTAACATCCTCACACAGGGGACATTCTTGATTCTAGGAGCTAACATCCTCACACAGGGGACATTCTTGATTCTAGGAGCTAACATCCTCACACAGGGGACATTCTTGATTCTAGGAACTAACATCCTCACACAGGGGACATTCTTGATTCTAGGAGCTAACATCCTCACACAGGGGACATTCTTGATTCTAGGAGCTAACATCCTCACACAGGGGACATTCTTGATTCTAGGAACTAACATCCTCACACAGGGGACATTCTTGATTCTAGGAACTAACATCCTCACACAGGGGACATTCTTGATTCTAGGAACTAACATCCTCACACAGGGGACATTCTTGATTCTAGGAGCTAACATCCTCACACAGGGGACATTCTTGATTCTAGGAGCTAACATCCTCACACAGGGGACATTCTTGATTCTAGGAACTAACATCCTCACACAGGGGACATTCTTGATTCTAGGAACTAACATCCTCACACAGGGGACATTCTTGATTCTAGGAACTAACATCCTCACACAGGGGACATTCTTGATTCTAGGAACTAACATCCTCACACAGGGGACATTCTTGATTCTAGGAGCTAACATCCTCACACAGGGGACATTCTTGATTCTAGTAACCAACATCCTCACACAGGGGACATTCTTGATTCTAGGAACTAACATCCTCACACAGGGGACATTCTTGATTCTAGGAGCTAACATCCTCACACAGGGGACATTCTTGATTCTAGGAGCTAACATCCTCACACAGGGGACATTCTTGATTCTAGGAACTAACATCCTCACACAGGGGACATTCTTGATTCTAGGAACTAACATCCTCACACAGGGGACATTCTTGATTCTAGGAGCTAACATCCTCATACAGGGGACATTCTTGATTCTAGGAGCTAACATCCTCACACAGGGGACATTCTTGATTCTAGGAGCTAACATCCTCACACAGGGGACATTCTTGATTCTAGTAACTAACATCCTCACACAGGGGACATTCTTGATTCTAGGAACTAACATCCTCACACAGGGGACATTCTTGATTCTAGGAGCTAACATCCTCACACAGGGGACATTCTTGATTCTAGGAGCTAACATCCTCACACAGGGGACATTCTTGATTCTAGGAACTAACATCCTCACACAGGGGACATTCTTGATTCTAGGAGCTAACATCCTCACACAGGGGACATTCTTGATTCTAGGAACTAACATCCTCACACAGGGGACATTCTTGATTCTAGGAACTAACATCCTCACACAGGGGACATTCTTGATTCTAGGAGCTAACATCCTCATACAGGGGACATTCTTGATTCTAGGAGCTAACATCCTCACACAGGGGACATTCTTGATTCTAGGAACTAACATCCTCACACAGGGGACATTCTTGATTCTAGGAACTAACATCCTCACACAGGGGACATTCTTGATTCTAGGAGCTAACATCCTCACACAGGGGACATTCTTGATTCTAGTAACTAACATCCTCACACAGGGGACATTCTTGATTCTAGGAACTAACATCCTCACACAGGGGACATTCTTGATTCTAGGAACTAACATCCTCACACAGGGGACATTCTTGATTCTAGGAGCTAACATCCTCACACAGGGGACATTCTTGATTCTAGGAGCTAACATCCTCACACAGGGGACATTCTTGATTCTAGTAACTAACATCCTCACACAGGGGACATTCTTGATTCTAGGAACTAACATCCTCACACAGGGGACATTCTTGATTCTAGGAACTAACATCCTCACACAGGGGACATTCTTGATTCTAGGAGCTAACATCCTCACACAGGGGACATTCTTGATTCTAGGAGCTAACATCCTCACACAGGGGACATTCTTGATTCTAGGAACTAACATCCTCACACAGGGGACATTCTTGATTCTAGGAGCTAACATCCTCACACAGGGGACATTCTTGATTCTAGGAGCTAACATCCTCACACAGGGGACATTCTTGATTCTAGTAACTAACATCCTCACACAGGGGACATTCTTGATTCTAGGAACTAACATCCTCACACAGGGGACATTCTTGATTCTAGGAACTAACATCCTCACACAGGGGACATTCTTGATTCTAGGAGCTAACATCCTCACACAGGGGACATTCTTGATTCTAGGAGCTAACATCCTCACACAGGGGACATTCTTGATTCTAGTAACTAACATCCTCACACAGGGGACATTCTTGATTCTAGGAACTAACATCCTCACACAGGGGACATTCTTGATTCTAGGAACTAACATCCTCACACAGGGGACATTCTTGATTCTAGGAACTAACATCCTCACACAGGGGACATTCTTGATTCTAGGAGCTAACATCCTCACACAGGGGACATTCTTGATTCTAGGAGCTAACATCCTCACACAGGGGACATTCTTGATTCTAGGAGCTAACATCCTCACACAGGGGACATTCTTGATTCTAGGAGCTAACATCCTCACACAGGGGACATTCTTGATTCTAGGAGCTAACATCCTCACACAGGGGACATTCTTGATTCTAGTAACTAACATCCTCACACAGGGGACATTCTTGATTCTAGGAGCTAACATCCTCACACAGGGGACATTCTTGATTCTAGTAACTAACATCCTCACACAGGGGACATTCTTGATTCTAGTAACTAACATCCTCACACAGGGGACATTCTTGATTCTAGGAGCTAACATCCTCACACAGGGGACATTCTTGATTCTAGTAACTAACATCCTCACACAGGGGACATTCTTGATTCTAGGAGCTAACATCCTCACACAGGGGACATTCTTGATTCTAGGAGCTAACATCCTCACACAGGGGACATTCTTGATTCTAGTAACTAACATCCTCACACAGGGGACATTCTTGATTCTAGTAACTAACATCCTCACACAGGGGACATTCTTGATTCTAGGAGCTAACATCCTCACACAGGGGACATTCTTGATTCTAGTAACTAACATCCTCACACAGGGGACATTCTTGATTCTAGTAACTAACATCCTCACACAGGGGACATTCTTGATTCTAGGAGCTAACATCCTCACACAGGGGACATTCTTGATTCTAGTAACTAACATCCTCACACAGGGGACATTCTTGATTCTAGGAGCTAACATCCTCACACAGGGGACATTCTTGATTCTAGGAGCTAACATCCTCACACAGGGGACATTCTTGATTCTAGGAGCTAACATCCTCACACAGGGGACATTCTTGATTCTAGGAACTAACATCCTCACACAGGGGACATTCTTGATTCTAGGAACTAACATCCTCACACAGGGGTCATTCTTGATTCTAGGAACTAACATCCTCACACAGGGGACATTCTTGATTCTAGGAACTAACATCCTCACACAGGGGACATTCTTGATTCTAGGAGCTAACATCCTCACACAGGGGACATTCTTGATTCTAGGAACTAACATCCTCACACAGGGGACATTCTTGATTCTAGGAGCTAACATCCTCACACAGGGGACATTCTTGATTCTAGGAGCTAACATCCTCACACAGGGGACATTCTTGATTCTAGGAGCTAACATCCTCACACAGGGGACATTCTTGATTCTAGGAACTAACATCCTCACACAGGGGACATTCTTGATTCTAGGAGCTAACATCCTCACACAGGGGACATTCTTGATTCTAGGAACTAACATCCTCACACAGGGGACATTCTTGATTCTAGTAACTAACATCCTCACACAGGGGACATTCTTGATTCTAGGAACTAACATCCTCACACAGGGGACATTCTTGATTCTAGGAACTAACATCCTCACACAGGGGACATTCTTGATTCTAGGAGCTAACATCCTCACACAGGGGACATTCTTGATTCTAGGAACTAACATCCTCACACAGGGGACATTCTTGATTCTAGTAACTAACATCCTCACACAGGGGACATTCTTGATTCTAGGAGCTAACATCCTCACACAGGGGACATTCTTGATTCTAGGAGCTAACATCCTCACACAGGGGACATTCTTGATTCTAGTAACTAACATCCTCACACAGGGGACATTCTTGATTCTAGGAGCTAACATCCTCACACAGGGGACATTCTTGATTCTAGGAACTAACATCCTCACACAGGGGACATTCTTGATTCTAGGAGCTAACATCCTCACACAGGGGACATTCTTGATTCTAGGAACTAACATCCTCACACAGGGGACATTCTTGATTCTAGTAACTAACATCCTCACACAGGGGACATTCTTGATTCTAGGAGCTAACATCCTCACACAGGGGACATTCTTGATTCTAGGAACTAACATCCTCACACAGGGGACATTCTTGATTCTAGGAGCTAACATCCTCACACAGGGGACATTCTTGATTCTAGGAGCTAACATCCTCACACAGGGGACATTCTTGATTCTAGGAGCTAACATCCTCACACAGGGGACATTCTTGATTCTAGTAACTAACATCCTCACACAGGGGACATTCTTGATTCTAGGAACTAACATCCTCACACAGGGGACATTCTTGATTCTAGGAACTAACATCCTCACACAGGGGACATTCTTGATTCTAGGAACTAACATCCTCACACAGGGGACATTCTTGATTCTAGGAGCTAACATCCTCACACAGGGGACATTCTTGATTCTAGTAACTAACATCCTCACACAGGGGACATTCTTGATTCTAGGAACTAACATCCTCACACAGGGGACATTCTTGATTCTAGGAACTAACATCCTCACACAGGGGACATTCTTGATTCTAGTAACTAACATCCTCACACAGGGGACATTCTTGATTCTAGGAACTAACATCCTCACACAGGGGACATTCTTGATTCTAGTAACTAACATCCTCACACAGGGGACATTCTTGATTCTAGGAACTAACATCCTCACACAGGGGACATTCTTGATTCTAGGAGCTAACATCCTCACACAGGGGTCATTCTTGATTCTAGTAACTAACATCCTCACACAGGGGACATTCTTGATTCTAGTAACTAACATCCTCACACAGGGGACATTCTTGATTCTAGGAACTAACATCCTCACACAGGGGACATTCTTGATTCTAGTAACTAACATCCTCACACAGGGGACATTCTTGATTCTAGTAACTAACATCCTCACACAGGGGACATTCTTGATTCTAGTAACTAACATCCTCACACAGGGGACATTCTTGATTCTAGTAACTAACATCCTCACACAGGGGTCATTCTTGATTCTAGGAACTAACATCCTCACACAGGGGACATTCTTGATTCTAGTAACTAACATCCTCACACAGGGGACATTCTTGATTCTAGGAACTAACATCCTCACACAGGGGACATTCTTGATTCTAGTAACTAACATCCTCACACAGGGGACATTCTTGATTCTAGTAACTAACATCCTCACACAGGGGACATTCTTGATTCTAGGAACTAACATCCTCACACAGGGGACATTCTTGATTCTAGTAACTAACATCCTCACACAGGGGACATTCTTGATTCTAGGAACTAACATCCTCACACAGGGGACATTCTTGATTCTAGGAACTAACATCCTCACACAGGGGACATTCTTGATTCTAGGAACTAACATCCTCACACAGGGGACATTCTTGATTCTAGGAACTAACATCCTCACACAGGGGACATTCTTGATTCTAGTAACTAACATCCTCACACAGGGGACATTCTTGATTCTAGGAACTAACATCCTCACACAGGGGACATTCTTGATTCTAGGAGCTAACATCCTCACACAGGGGACATTCTTGATTCTAGGAGCTAACATCCTCACACAGGGGACATTCTTGATTCTAGGAACTAACATCCTCACACAGGGGACATTCTTGATTCTAGGAACTAACATCCTCACACAGGGGACATTCTTGATTCTAGGAGCTAACATCCTCACACAGGGGACATTCTTGATTCTAGGAACTAACATCCTCACACAGGGGTCATTCTTGATTCTAGGAACTAACATCCTCACACAGGGGACATTCTTGATTCTAGTAACTAACATCCTCACACAGGGGACATTCTTGATTCTAGGAGCTAACATCCTCACACAGGGGACATTCTTGATTCTAGGAACTAACATCCTCACACAGGGGACATTCTTGATTCTAGGAACTAACATCCTCACACAGGGGACATTCTTGATTCTAGGAACTAACATCCTCACACAGGGGACATTCTTGATTCTAGTAACTAACATCCTCACACAGGGGACATTCTTGATTCTAGTAACTAACATCCTCACACAGGGGACATTCTTGATTCTAGGAGCTAACATCCTCACACAGGGGACATTCTTGATTCTAGGAACTAACATCCTCACACAGGGGACATTCTTGATTCTAGGAGCTAACATCCTCACACAGGGGACATTCTTGATTCTAGGAGCTAACATCCTCACACAGGGGACATTCTTGATTCTAGGAGCTAACATCCTCACACAGGGACATTCTTGATTCTAGGAACTAACATCCTCACACAGGGGACATTCTTGATTCTAGGAACTAACATCCTCATACAGGGGACATTCTTGATTCTAGGAGTTAACATCCTCACACAGGGGACATTCTTGATTCTAGGAGCTAACATCCTCACACAGGGGACATTCTTGATTCTAGGAGCTAACATCCTCACACAAGGGACATTCTTGATTCTAGGAGTTAACATCCTCACACAGGGAACATCCCTATAAGTACTCCATTCTCCGTCCAAGCAGTCAACCAATAGTATATATACTCAGGTGTTGATTTCGTGTTCTTCGGATCTTTCCAGACAGAACACACTTTCTCCCCTCTCCCCTAGTCACTCCCAAATCTACCATCCTCTGGACATATGCATTTTTGCGACCTTCTGTCTCTTCATCATTCTATAGAGTGTCATGACTGCCTTTATCAACTCAACCATGCCTCTCATCATTCAAGAATCAAGATTATTCGTATTAGGGGAGTGGTGCGAGTCTCTGACACACAAACTAAAATTATCTTAGTAAATGAAGCCCATAAGTCATAGATGGAAATATATCTAGGAGAAGAGAAACTCTTCAAACCACATTGTGCCTTCAAGATAGTCTGGTAACAGTCAACGTGTAAGGATAGTTTGCTCATATATATCAATTCTGCTTTCAAATTGAATGGAAACAGTGGGCGATTAAATCCTGCGCAAGTTTCAAGCAACCCCTGGTCTCAAGGTAGGTAAGACCAGAGTGCTTGCATGCTGAGTTACCTCTGGTCATCTTGCCACTGGTACAAGGTAGCTTGGGATGAGAGAGTGAGGTTAATGAGCAATGCAGTTTCTTCCTCACTGTAATACAAATATAGTGCATGTTACATCATCAAGACAAAGACTGTCTGGTGAGGATGTCATCGTCACTTGTGATGGGCAACTAACTAACTCGTAATGGACGACTAACTAACTCATGATAAGCAACTAACTCGCGATGGGCGACTAACTTGTGATAAGCAACTAACTCGTGATAAGCAACTAACTAACTCGTGATAAGCAACTAACTTACTTGTGATAAACAACTAACTCGTGATAAGCAACTAACTAACTTGTGATAAGCAACTAACTTACTTGTGATAAGCAACTAACTAACTCGTGATAAGCAACTAACTTACTTGTGATAAGCAACTAACTTACTTGTGATAAGCAACAAACTAACTCGTGATAAGCAACTAACTAACTCATGATGGGCGACTAACTATAGATTTTGCTGAATGAACATGTGCCAGACGGAAAGGTGCACATACTTTGGTCCAGTTGTCAATTGTGCTACAATGTACGAGAAGAAGTCAGTACAAAACCATTGTGGGGCTGATTCTGTCAGTTCATAAATTAAGAAAGTCACTTGTTGACTGGCTCACATATCTTCTACTCAACAATAACAAAACTGAACAAACAAGAATCACATTATGTAGTGGATGATATTCGCGGATCAGCAACTCCAGGAGAAATGCCATGAGCAACAGCTTAGGCTATACATGACTTTCGTAGATGTGGCAAAGGCTTTTGACGCCGTCAGCAGAGATGGGCTTTGGGCCGTCAGCAGAGATGGGCTTTGGACCGTCAGCAGAGATGGGCTTTGGGCCGTCAGCAGAGATGGGCTTTGGGCCGTCAGCAGAGATGGGCTTTGGGGGATGATGGGGAAATTTGGCTGCTCAAGCAGATTCACCAAGATTGTCGAACAATTCCACGAAGGTATCAATGCTCATGTGCTGAGTGATGGGGAAATTTGGCTGCTCAAGCAGATTCACCAAGATTGTCGAACAATTCCACGGAGGTATCAATGCCCATGTGCTGAGTGATGGGGAAATTTGGCTGCTCAAGCAGATTCACCAAGATTGTCGAACAATTCCACGGAGGTATCAATGCTCATGTGCTGAGTGATGGGGAAATTTGGCTGCTCAAGCAGATTCACCAAGATTGTCGAACAATTCCACGGAGGTATCAATGCTCATGTGCTGAGTGATGGGGAAACATCAAATACCTTTCCTGTCTCAAATGGCGTCAAGCCCCAACACCCTTCAGCATCATTCGTGCTGGTATGCTCAGTGTTAGCTCTCAGGGTTGTATTGATAGCCGAGTGCAATTTAAATACAGGACTGACGGGAAAGCTCTGCAAGCTGACACCAAGGTAAAGGACACAACTTGCTTTTTGCTGATAATTGTACCCTCGCTGCCAGCACCGAAAGCCAGCACCGAAATCCAGCACCGAAAGCCAGCACCGAAAGCCAGCACCATGGCATAGAACCACCATCAGGGGTGTTTCTATTGCTGAGGAGCTCAGGGTCTCCAAGGCTTAGAGAAAACGTACTGTGCGAATAGATCAAACAACTGACACTCACATGTCTAACTCTGACCTTAAAGGCTGCATATGTGGAAGGGGATTATGTGCTAGAACTATACAGCCACCTCCGGACCAATCGCGGAGGTGCAACATGACATGTCTGACAGCTGTTCGTCATCATCGCTTGCGATGGATGGCTATTATGGGCCAGAGATGGCATATGGGTCAGACGTAGCCTATTACTTTTTTACAATTACTTTCCATTATTTACTCTCAGGATTTTGTGATAACACACGGTGACCTTCGACCTCGCTTGCCGCAGCTGCTGAATGTCCTGTACGATGCTGACATCTTGACAGAGAGAACCATTTTCAGCTGGTTCGAGTCTTCTCACTTCGCAGCAGGATCTCAGGAAGCCCTGAGACACAACTTCCTGAGAAGATTGGTAAGGGTCTGTGTCGGAGTAAAGTACAGTCTTCTTCCATGGGATGGTGTTGCTCTCACTTGAACTTTTCTACTTAGCCTTAGTAGTTCCATTCACAACACTCCTCAATCACCTTTGATGTCACATCCTGGCAGATGCTTGCACAGAATTGTTTTGCCTGGCATGCTAGTGTCACACAAGGTGCTCAGATCGTTGAGTGAAATATCACCGGGGCTGAAATAAACTGAGCTGACCAAAAGAACAGAACATACGATGACCCCACAGCCAACACCTCACATGTGTGTCTGTCTCTGCAACCCCAGGATTGGACTTTGCTGTCATATGAGATCGCATCTTGCAGCACGTCTGATCTGTCACAATCTTGGCTTGAGATGGCCAGTTATTAGTCACCTTCTGACGTCCAGTAAAATGTGCTGGACTTAATTCTTTCTTCTTCTATTCTTCTTTCTTCTCATCTTCAAATTCTTAATCTAGACTAAAGTCTCTTAACCCGTGCTCTGTGGTTTCAGTGAGATGTGACTGAATCAAGCAACAAAAGTCATTCCCTTTTTTTCACAACTGGCAGTAATAAGAGGCCAGCCCAATCAGCCATGTTAGCAATTAATATACTAGATTTGATAAGTAAACTGTTTGATTTTTAGTTGTTTAACTGTTCAACATTGTCAACATAATTTTAGTTGTTTAACCGTTCAACATTGTCAACACATTTTTAGTTGTTTAACTGTTCAACATTGTCAACACATTTTTAGTTGTTTAACTGTTCAACATTGTCAACACATTTTTAGTTGTTTAACCGTTCAACATTGTCAACATAATTTTAGCTGTTTAACCGTTCAACATTGTCAACACATGTTTAGTTGTTTAATCGTTCAATATTGTCAACACATTTTTAGTTGTTTAACCGTTCAACATTGTCAACACATGTTTAGTTGTTTAATCGTTCAACATTGTCAACATATTTTTAGTTGTTTAACCGTTCAACATTGTCAACATATTTTTAGTTGTTTAACCGTTCAACATTGTCAACACATTTTTAGTTGTTTAACCTTCCAACATTGTCAACATATTTTTAGTTGTTTAACCGTTCAACAGTGTCAACACATTTTTAGTTGTTTAACCGTTCAACACTGTCAACACAATTTTAGTTGTTTAACCGTTCAACACTGTCAACATATTTTTAGTTGTTTAACCATTCAACATTGTCAACACATTTTTAGTTGTTTAACATTTAACAGTGTCAACACATTTTTAGTTGTTTAACCGTTCAACACTGTCAACACAATTTTAGTTGTTTAACCGTTCAACACTGTCAACATATTTTTAGTTGTTTAACCATTCAACAGTGTCAACACATTTTTAGTTGTTTAACCTTCCAACATTGTCAACATATTTTTAGTTGTTTAACCGTTCAACAGTGTCAACACATTTTTAGTTGTTTAACCGTTCAACATTGTCAACACATTTTTAGTTGTTTAACCGTTCAACATTGTCAACATATTTTTGAGCATCATGGGCAAATGAATATGATCATCAATGACGAAATAATCGAACAAGTACAAAAGATTATTTAGGGCAAACCATCACAGAAGATGCCCCCAATGAGATGGAAATTAGAACATGGATTGCTTTGGGAAAAAAGGCCTTCAGAGAAAAACATTAGTTAACCTCTAAGAATCTCTGAATAGAACTGGGGGAAAAAATAATCGACACTCTTCTTCTTCTTGTTCTTCTCCTTCTTCTTCTTCGTTCGTTCTCAATCTCCCACTACCAAACCCTGAAAGGGCTTAAGTAGCAGAATGTAGTCCAGAGAACGGAATGCGTTGTGTCATAGTTTTACAGCTTGGCTGCGATATTTGCACCTTTCAGTCCAACACATCCGACTTCAGCAAGCATTTTTTGAGTACCGGGTTAGCATTCCCTCTTCAATCCCTTCTCCTTAGCCAGTCTGCTCTGCTGCAGCCTGTTATCCAGGATCACCGCGTGGAGGTGTAGAAGGGTCTTGGCAGCTATGGTTCGCTGGCCCTGATGCTAGCAGTCAGCTATGGGTTGCTGACCACTGCAGCTTATGTGCTGCTCAGCATCTTGATCCCTAATCGACACTCATAAATGGCCAATTGCACTGTATGGGGGTGAAACATGGACAAAAGGAGGATGGAAAAACCTTGTTGGAAGTGTTTGAAATGTGGTGCTGCCATAGAAGGAGTGAGTTGGACAGAAAGAAGATAAAATGCCCTCGGTGGCGTAGGTCCACAAAGACGTATATTGAAAATGATATAAAAACAAAGATTGAGTTGGCTGGGTCACAATATGTCACACGGAAGTCTTGTACGGAACATACTGGAAAACAAGATCCAGGGCAAAAAGACTCACCTTTACATCTCAGGCATGCAGAGATGTTCAAGTACAAACCTATGGTGAAAGGAAGAGAGCTGTAGAGAATAAGCTCCAATGGAGAGATATGCTCAGACAACCTTACAACCAGTCTCAGGACTGATCAACCAGAGGATAGGGTCAAATGAAGAGAGGCATACTCAGACAACCTTACAACCAGTCTCAGGACTGATAAACCAGAGGATAGTGTGATACAGAGAGAGACATACCCAGACAACCTTACAACCAGTCTCAGGACTGATCAACCAGAGGATAGGGTCAAATGAAGAGAGGCATACTCAGACAACCTTACAACCAGTCTCAGGACTGATCAACCAGAGGATAGTGTGATACAGAGAGAGACATACCCAGACAACCTTACAACCAGTCTCAGGACTGATCAACCAGAGGATAGGGTCAAATGAAGAGAGGCATACTCAGACAACCTTACAACCAGTCTCAGGACTGATCAACCAGAGGATAGTGTGATACAGAGAGAGACATACCCAGACAACCTTACAACCAGTCTCAGGACTGATCAACCAGAGGATAGGGTCAAATGAAGAGAGGCATACTCAGACAACCTTACAACCAGTCTCAGGACTGATCAACCAGAGGATAGTGTGATACAGAGAGAGACATACCCAGACAACTTTACAACCAGCCTTAGAACTAACCAACCAGAGGATAGTGTGATACAGAGAGAGACATACCCAGACAACCTTACAACCAGTCTCAGGACTGATCAACCAGAGGATAGGGTCAAATGAAGAGAGGCATACTCAGACAACCTTACAACCAGTCTCAGAACTGATCAACCAGAGGATAGGGTCAAATGAAGAGAGGCATACTCAGACAACCTTACAACCAGTCTCAGAACTGATCAACCAGAGGATAGTGTGACACAGAGAGAGGCATACTCAGACAAACTTACAACCAGTCTTAGGACTGACCAACCAGAGGATAGGGTCAAATGAGGAGACATACTCAGACAACCTTACAACCAGTCTCAGGACTGATCAACCAGAGGATAGGGTCAAATGAGGAGACATACTCAGACAACCTTACAACCAGCCTTAGAACTAACCAACCAGAGGATAGTGTGATACAGAGAGAGACATACCCAGACAACCTTACAACCAGTCTTAGGACTGACCAACCAGAGGATAGGGTCAAATGAGGAGACATACTCAGACAACCTTACAACCAGCCTTAGAACTAACCAACCAGAGGATAGTGTGATACAGAGAGAGACATACCCAGACAACCTTACAACCAGTCTTAGGACTAACCAACCAGAGGATAGTGTGATACAGAGAGAGACATACCCAGACAACCTTACAACCAGACTTAGGACTAACCAACCAGAGGATAGTGTGATACAGAGAGAGACATACCCAGACAACCTTACAACCAGTCTTAGGACTAACCAACCAGAGGATAGTGTGATACAGAGAGAGACATACCCAGACAACCTTACAACCAGTCTCAGGACTAACCAACCAGAGGATAGTGTGATACAGAGAGAGACATACCCAGACAACCTTACAACCAGTCTCAGGACTAACCAACCAGAGGATAGCATGACTTTCCCTGCTCAGTCATCCTTGCCACCTGCCTCTTGATGACTTCCATCTTCATTGGGGTTATTGATGGGAGCAGTATTTGCAGGCAGCACCAGAATACTTGGCAACCTTCTTCTTCTTGTTCTTTTATCACCCCGGCCAGAGCATAGGGTCACCCCTAATGGTGGCCCCCTGCAGGAAGCCTGTGGTTAAGCAGTTTCTGGGCTTCTCCAATCGTTGTACATGATGAGGGCGTTAGTCTCATGGACACACCTCTTTAGTCACCTTTTATGACATGCATAGAGTGGCCCTATTCTTTCCTCTCCAACAAAAGGCCCAGGTACCCACTCAGTTTTACAACAGAATAAACGCTAACTTAATTGGCAGTCCATCAGCAATCATTTTGACAATTTTATTTTTCTGTCAATGTTCTCTAGGCCCAATCTTTCATCAAATGGTTACATGAGGCTGAAGAGGAATCAAGCGAGGACGAAGATGATGAATGAGATGTTTTGACTACACATGAGGGTGAAGAGGAATTGAGCGAGGACGAAGATGATGAATGAGATGTTTTGACTACACATGAGGGTGAAGAGGAATTGAGCGAGGACGAAGATGATGAATGAGATGTTTTGACTACACATGAGGGTGAAGAGGAATTGAGCGAGGACGAAGATGATGAATGAAAAATATTTCTGAATTTTTTGTTTTCCTTTTTGAATGCAATCACTTCCTTGCTTTTGAATTATGAAAATGACTTGAGGGGTGTCAGATGCCAAGCATTGGGGATTCTTCTACTCAAGGGGGTTAGGGTATTATATATTCAATAAAACAGTCATATATGCTAGGGTGGTTTAAGTGGGGCAGAAAATGTGATGACAGGGGGAACAGTTCACAGATTAAGGAAGCCTCTTCTAGGGCGTCGATACTGTCATTGCCTTTTTATGGTGTGTAATTCAGGGTTTAGGTCGACACTAAGACAGTTTGTGGTTTCATGTCTGAATTATGGTGTGTAATTCAGGGTTTAGATCGACACTAAGACAGTTTGTGGTTTCACGTCTGAATTATGGTGTGTAATTCAGGGTTTAGGTCGACACTAAGACAGTTTGTGGTTTCATGTCAGAATTATTGTATGTAATTAAGGGTTTAGGTCGACACTAAAACAGTTTGTGGTTTCAAGTCTGAATTATTGTGTGTAATTCAGGGTTTAGGTCGACACTAAGACAGTTTGTGGTTTCAAGTCTGAATTATGGTGTGTAATTCAGGGTTTAGATCGAAGGTTAGATTTGGCCATAGATTTGATTCATCTTCTATATACAAATGTAGCTTTTAACATGATGATAATATAAATAAGTACAAGTCATTTTATGCAGAGGCATATCTACAATAACAAACCTGTGTTCCAACCAAAAAACCTTCATCAGGGACTAAGGGCAACACATGAAGATAACTAATGTAAATGATGAAGATAGAAAGGAATGTAGGATTGATGTACATGAGTGGGCACTAGTCAGGCCCCAACAGGCTGCGGCCCCAACAGGCTGCGGGTCTACTTTGCTCTAGTGTTTGAGTCTATAAAGATGGACTAGCACATTGTTTAACCACGCCCAGCAGCACTTGTCCCAATGCAGTGGAGAAATAAGCTGCTCGACACTAGCCCGCTAAGCAGGAAATCCTCCCCCACATCCAGCTCATGCCAAAGCTGGGACATGTTCAAGGGCATCTAGAACTAAGACTTTTGGAACATGACAGGGGCATCTAGAACTAAGACTTTTGGGACATGACAGGGGCATCTAGAACTAAGACTTTTGGGACATGACAGGGGCATCTAGAACTAAGACTTTTGGGACATGACAGGGGCATCTAGAACTAAGACTTTTGGGACATGACAGGGGCATCTAGAACTAAGACTTTTGGGACATGACAGGGGCATCTAGAACTAAGACTTTTGGGACATGATAATGTGGAGTATTTGAAACAACACACAGGAACCATGTCCATTTTGTGAGCTCTGACATTTTTACAGCTAAACAAAGTGAGAAAACACAGAAGTCTGTTTACAGCTAAACTCAAAGTGACAAAACACAGAAGTCTGTTTACAGCTAAACTCAAAGTGACAAAACACAGAAGTCTGTTTACAGCTAAACTCAAAGTGAGAAAACACAGAAGTCTGTTTACAGCTAAACTCAAAGTGACAAAACACAGAAGTCTGTTTACAGCTAAACTCAAAGTGACAAAACACAGAAGTCTGTTTACAGCTAAACTCAAAGTGACAAAACACAGAAGTCTGTTTACAGCTAAACTCAAAGTGACAAAACACAGAAGTCTGTTTACAGCTAAACTCAAAGTGAGAAAACACAGAAGTCTGTTTACAGTTAAACTCAAATTGAGAGAACACGGAAGTCTGTATTGCTTAGTTTGGTGCTGGGTTGTTGCTTGTTTTGGTTCAGTGAAATAAACGAAACCTTGGTGACATTCATTTCTCGTAGTCATGTCTATTTATGGTGGCAAATGTGTGTTTGTATGTTTGTGGTGATAATTGTTTGTTTGTATAGAACCCCTGGGAAGGGAGCTTTGATAATGATAGCCAGGTATTCTTTTGATGTGATTTCTTCAAGTTATGCAAATTAAAAAAAATTCATTGTGTCATTCTAAGAAAAAAGTTTTGGCGTTGAATATGTTTGTGAGAGGGGAGATAATTAAAGGGCAACTAATTAGTCTAAGGGAGATAAGTTGGTCACAGTGACCAGGATAATTCAATCGCAGTTGGGTGAGTCTGTTACAATGTCTCTTGGAGTCATGTCTCTTAGAGTTGGCGTCATGAGTCTTAGTCATTGCTCTTGGAGCCATGGATCTAAATTCTTGTGGTCACTGCTCTTAGAGTTATCACTCTTGTAGCCATGGCTCTTAGAGTCATGACTCTTGGACCATGGCTCTTAGAGTCATTGCTCTTGGGGTAATGGCTCTTAGAATCATCACTCCAGACTGGCAAAAGAAGGTGCAAGACTACCACAACCAGATACCAGTGTGACATACGAAGAGTCAAAACGGCTTATTAGAGCTAGATACATGACCAAATGGGAAACAGAACATACTGACTACACAAAAAACGATGCCTATTACCAGTTGAACAGAAGAGAGCAGGTCGTGGTCTTCAGACTCCGCACTGGCCACAATAGACTGAGGTACCACCTATTCAACAAATTGAAGATAGGTGGCACTGACGAATGCACATGTGGTACCGGGAAAATGACCGCTGAATATTTGCTGCAAAACTGCCCCACATACGAGGATCAGAGAGAGCAGATGTGGCCATCACCAGTGGCAACACTAGACAAGCTCTATGGCAGTGTCGACAGCCTCAGGATGACGGCTGCTTTTTTTGAAAAAATAAAGGTCGGCGTCTGACAGCGTAAGAAGAAGAAGAATCATCATTCTTGGGGTAATGGCTCTTAGAGTCACTGCACTAGGGGTCATTGTGACTGCTCGTTGTTCCATGTGAAGCATAGGAAGACCACTGCATATGGCCCTTATAGATGGTCTATCAAAGTGCAGCTATTAGCTCTTGGAGTGGTGGTTTCTGTAGCAATTTAGTCCACATGATGCGGCTGCTAGAGACATTCACGCCTGTTTAATCACTTGTTATATGCCAGGAAGGTTATTGTGGTAGCCTATGCTTATCCTCTGCCCAGCATACCACTGACATACCGTTGGGTTATATGGAGATGTAAGCTGAGACTTACGACGACAAGTTGTACATACAACAGAGGCGATCATTGGTTCGTAAATTACTTTCACACAATGAAACAAGTCTTTAAGTTGTCCTACATTTGTATTACTAAACAATGTACAGAATCGCTACATAAATATGGTATTTGATGATGCTGACAGCACCATCATTATGTAGCTTGAGTATTCTCATTGGTTGTGTCTGTCAGAAGACAGATTCAGTAACACGTACATATTAGTTCGTGTTATGGCTGCCGTGATTCTTGTCCTTCTCTAGCTCTGCACATGATGTTGGTTGTGTCTGCGTGTAGAACAGTTCCATCACATCTGCCAGATTTTCGTTGCACTTCCGTAAAGCCTGAACTTCACATCTGCGTCTCTTGAAGGTTACACTGGTTGAGAACAGATAATGATTGCTTTATTTAGTTCGTTCCTTGTTGTTTTGTGGCAGAGGCCTCTAGCTGGGGGCACCCCTTAGAGGTCCGGCAGTCAAATGTTCTTCTATAGTAGGTGTCCTTAACTGGGGGCATTCATACCCCTTAGAGGTCCGGCAGTCAAATGTGCTTCTATAGTAGGTGTCCTTAACTGGGGGCACCCCTTAGAGGTCCGGCAGTCAAATGTTAAGAGGTATTGGACACAGATCTGTACTTGTGAGGTCGTTTGTAAATAAAGTGAATTCCTTATATCAGCTGTTCTCCTTCTAGCTCTCCAAATATCAAGTATGACCAAGCTACGGACATCTTGTGACGTCATACTGAGCTACAGACATCTTGTGACATCATACTGAGCTACAGACATCTTGTGACATCATACTGAGCTACATACATCTTGTGACATCATACTGAGCTACATACATCTTGTGACATCATACTGAGCTACATACATCTTGTGATGTCATACTGAGCTACAGACATCTTGTGACATCATACTGAGCTATAGACATCTTGTGATGTCATACTGAGCTACAGACATCTTGTGACATCATACTACAGACATCTTGTGACGTCATACTGAGCTACAGACATCTTATGACATCATACTGAGCTACAGACATCTTGTGACATCATACTGAGCTATAGACATCTTGTGATGTCATACTGAGCTACATACATCTTGTGATGTCATACTGAGCTACAGACATCTTGTGACATCATACTGAGCTATAGACATCTTGTGATGTCATACTGAGCTACAGACATCTTATGACATCATACTACAGACATCTTGTGACATCATACTACAGACATCTTGTGACATCATACTGAGCTACAGACATCTTATGACATCATACTACAGACATCTTGTGACGTCATACTGAGCTACAGACATCTTATGACATCATACTGAGCTACAGACATCTTGTGACATCATACTGAGCTAGACATCTTATGATGTCATACTGAGCTACAGACATCTTGGGACATCATACTGAGCTACAGACATCTTGTGACATCATACTACATACATCTAATGATGTCATACTGAGCTACAGACATCTTGTAACATCATACTACAGACATCTTGTGACATCATACTATAGACATCTTGTGACATCATACTGAGCTATAGACATCTTGTGACATCATGCTGAGTTACAGACATCTTATGATGTCATACTGGTACCTAACAAGATTGACGGATGGTCTCGACAGGCTAGCTAACCGGATATGGGGACGTATTTGTCAAATCATTTGGGGTTTGCTATTGTAAAAAATATTAACCACAGCTCTATTAGGTTTATCGCACTCCTGCGGAGGAGCGTCTCTTTCAACCATGGTTATATTGATTTTTGAGATCAAGGTAATTTTCCATTAAAAAAACAGCTGTCTGTGAAGGGGCGTAACTCTTGTTTCATCTAGTTCAACTATACTTTACATGTTTAATTATAACCACATTATCATGAGCTTTTTTACTGTTACAGTCAGGCATCTGTTTAATTGAGTTTTCAGGGTTAATGGATTACTGGCGCTATGGCCCAGAGCTCAGGCCTGTGTGCAGGTCATTTACAATGGTCAATGTGTCCAAGATATGGTGGGAGAGATGAAGGGCCCGACAATATAGGTACTACAGTAAAACCTTACTTATAGGGATCAAGATGATGAGCTGGAGTTGTCACAAAACCATAGCTTCAGGGTCAGCGAAACAGAGCTGATTGCTAGCTTCAGGGTCAGCGAAACAGAGCTGATTGCTAGCTTCAGGGTCAGCGAAACAGCTGATTGCTAGCTTCAGGGTCAGCGAAACAGAGCTGATTGATCGATTCAGGGTCAGCAAAACAGAGCTACCAAGACCCTTCTACACCACCACACGGTGATCCTGGATAACAGACTGCAGCAGGGCAGACTGGCTAAGGAGAAGGGACCGAAGAGGGAAGGCTAACCCGGGCAGACTGGCTAAGGAGAAGGGACCGAAGAGGGAAGGCTAACCCGGGCAGACTGGCTAAGGAGAAGGGACCGAAGAGGGAAGGCTAACCCGGGCAGACTGGCTAAGGAGAAGGGACCGAAGAGGGAAGGCTAACCCGGGCAGACTGGCTAAGGAGAAGGGACCGAAGAGGGAAGGCTAACCCAGGCAGACTGGCTAAGGAGAAGGGACCGAAGAGGGAAGGCTAACCCGGGCAGACTGGCTAAGAAGAAGGGATAGAAGAGGGAAGGCTGACCTGGTACTAAAAATGACCTGTTGAAATCGGATGTGTCGGACCGCAATGTGCAGATATGTCAGTCAAGCTGTAAACTAAGACACATCGCATGCTGTTCTCTGGACTACATCCTGCTACTTGCAAAGTCCTTTTTCAGGGCTTGGTAGCGGGAGATTGAGAACGTTCAGGGCTTGGTAGCAGGAGATTGAGAACGTTCAGGGCTTGGTAGCGGGAGATTGAGAACGTTCAGGGCTTGGTAGCGGGAGATTGAGAACGTTCAGGGCTTGGTAGCGGGAGATTGAGAACGTTCAGGGCTTGGTAGCGGGAGATTGAGAACGTTCAGGGCTTGGTAGCGGGAGATTGAGAACGTTCAGGGCTTGGTAGCGGGAGATTGAGAAAGAACGAAGGAGAAGAAACCTTACTTAGATTCCACTGAAGTAGAGACACACTGGAAAATCACGTGATTGGTCAAACAAAATATAAATTTAAAAAACTAACTAAACCAAAAAGAAAAGCTGCTACTTGACCAACCTGCAGAGAAGCGTCTCCATGGTGTTTCGTGACAGCTGCTCGGAAGGCGGAGCAAACTTCTTCACTACACTCATGTAGAAGAAGTAGTCGGCCATCTCATTCTGGCAGGAAGTCATCTTGACTGTGGACAGACAACTCAGTGCGTCCACTCCGTCTTTCTCAATGGCTGGCAACATATAATAATTCAGATTGAAGATATGAATCGGTTACAACATACAATAATTCAGATTGAAGATATGAATCAGTTACAACATATAATAATTCAGATTGAAGATATGAATCGGTTACAACATACAATAATTCAGATTGAAGATATGAATCAGTTACAACATATAATAATTCAGATTGAAGATATGAATCAGTTACAACATATAATAATTCAGATTGAAGATATGAATCAGTTACAACATACAATAATTCAGATTGAAGATATGAATCAGTTACAACATACAATCATTCAGATTGAAGATATGAATCAGTTACAACATATAATCATTCAGATTGAAGATATGAATCAGTTACAACATACAATCATTCAGATTGAAGATATGAATCAGTTACAATATACAACAATTCAGATTGAAGATATGAATCAGTTACAATATACAATCATTCAGATTGAAGATATGAATCAGTTACAACATACAATCATTCAGATTGAAGATATGAATCAGTTACAACATACAATCATTCAGATTGAAGATATGAATCAGTTACAACATACAATCATTCAGATTGAAGATATGAATCAGTTACAACATACAATCATTCAGATTGAAGATATGAATCAGTTACAACATACAATCATTCAGATTGAAGATATGAATCAGTTACAACATACAATCATTCAGATTGAAGATATGAATCAGTTACAACATACAATCATTCAGATTGAAGATATGAATCAGTTACAACATACAATCATTCAGATTGAAGATATGAATCAGTTACAACATACAATCATTCAGATTGAAGATATGAATCAGTTACAACATACAATCATTCAGATTGAAGATATGAATCAGTTACAACATACAATCATTCAGATTGAAGATATGAATCAGTTACAACATACAATCATTCAGATTGAAGATATGAATCAGTTACAACATACAATCATTCAGATTGAAGATATGAATCAGTTACAACATACAATCATTCAGATTGAAGATATGAATCAGTTACAACATACAATCATTCAGATTGAAGGAATGAATCAGTTACAACATACAATCATTCAGATTGAAGATATGACAAGGTTATCTGGTTTGTTAAAAACGTAAATTCATTTATTATAGTAAAATATAAAATGGTTGCCCTGAGTCCATCGCTGGGAGTAAGGAACAGAGCCACTGCAACCTACGCATGTAATGGACGATGATCAAAGAGGGGTTGTACTATGTGTAAGAATATACGAGTATAGTGATCTTAGGCGTCAGTCCTGTCAAACCCCCTGACCTACATCTATTATTAGCTTGCTTGGCGTCTGGCGGCCAATCATAAAGTAGCTTACATAACGCCATATAAGGCTAAACTGAAGAATGATGTGGTTAGTGTTATTTCATTAATGTTTGCTCTGTCTTAACCGTCATACTAGGATTCCATTCCTGGCCGCTCTCTCTCTGTCTCTCCCTCTCTATCTATCTCTCTCTTCCCGTTCCTCTCTTTCTCTTTCCCTCTCTCTCCCCTCCCTCACTCTCTCTCCTCCCTATCTTCGTTCCCCTCTTTCTCCTTCCCTCTCTCTCTCCCTCTCCCTCACCCTCCCTCTCTCTCCCTCCCTCCCTATCTCTCTCCTCTCTCTCTCTCTCTCTCTCTGGCCAGGCCAATGACTCTCGCCGTAACATTCCATCCGTTGTCAGTCTATTCTTCTTCATCGTCATTCATCCTGATAAAGACGTTTACGTGACGTTGTGTACAGCGAAGCTGTGATATCTGCACCTTTCGGCCTGACATCCAATTTGAGTACGCCCTTGCTGTGCCCAGCTTTGCCTACCCTCTTCAGTCCCTTCTCTTAGCCAGGCTGCATGGTTGCAGTCTGTTTCAGGGTCGCCACTATAAAGCAGAATAGGGTCCTGGTCAGCTGTGTGTCGATGCCCATGATGCAAACAGCCAACTGATCTGCTGGATGATCTCAGCTCATTCACGGGCGCATCTTCGGCAGCAGAAGTCAGCTAAGGATCTTCGACAGCAGAGGTCAGCTAAGGATCTTCGGCAGCAGAAGTCAGCTAAGGATCTTCGGCAGCAGAGGTCAGCTAAGGATCTTCGGCAGCAGAAGTCAGCTAAGGATCTTCGGCAGCAGAAGTCAGCTAAGGATCTTCGGCAGCAGAGGTCAGCTAAGGGCAGCCACAAGTAGGGAAGCAGTCCTCCCCCCACACCCGTTTGCATGCTGAAGCCACATACGATAGTGCAACGGAACCCACCTCACAAAGTGTAGCGAAATGACTTTGTTCGAGGCACTGATGCGGATGTCTTGGCTTGGCTTCGTTCGTTCTCAATCTCCCGCTACCAAACCCTGAAAGGGCTTAAGTAGCAGAATGTAGTCCAGAGAACGGAATGCGTTGTGTGGTAGTTTACAGCTTGACTGTGATATTTGCACCTTTCAGTGCAACACATCGGACTTCAGCTAGCATTTTTTGAGTACCGGGTTAACATTCCGTCTTCGATCCCTTCTCCTTAGCCAGTCTGCCCTGCTGCAGCCTGTTATCCAGGATTACCGCGTGGAGGTGTAGAAGGATCTTGGCAGCTATGAAGCAGAAAACTGATTAGTTGATGGCCAACTCTGTTTTATGGCTCAATGACATCTCGTACATTTTCCCCTCCCTTCATCCACGAACAATAGTTGTATCTGAAAATGTCTGAACCTTACCAGATATATTGAGACAGAGTCCTTCGTAAGCCTGACTCACCAAGGCTGGGTTGAACAAGGAGCCTATGATCTGTGTCATCGAATCGTTGCTGGTCTTAAGGCTTGTGTCCAGGCACTGAACGAAGCCATCCCTGTCTCTGTAAACATATACCACTGTTTCATTATCATTACCACAATTAGCAGCATCATTGTGTGTAATCGTTTCACGTGAAAAGTACAGACTCATCATATATTATAGCATGTTTCAAAAAGCGTGTCTGTCCTGGAAAACCTACTGACATACTATATCTATTCTTAGTTTGTGTCAGTGGATCAATCAGACAACGTCTATTAGTCACGTGCATGATGCAATCAACAGCAGACGAATCACAGTCGTTAATTAAGTACCTAATTGTATCCATATGGATAATTAAGGTTGTTGTGGATAATTAATATTGCTGAGTGTGGATAAGGTTCTGTGATATTTGCAAGTCCATGTACATCACTGCCTGTCCCAGATTGGTTTACGTACTGATTCATTTGGTTCACCGTGCTGATTCATTTGGTTCACCGTGCTGATTCATTTGGTTCACCGTGCTGATTCATTTGGTTCACCGTGCTGATTCATTTGGTTCACCGTGCTGATTCATTTGGTTCACCGTGCTGATTCATTTGGTTCACCGTGCTGATTCATTTGGTTCACCGTGCTGATTCATTTGGTTCACCGTGCTGATTCATTTGGTTCACCGTGCTGATTCATTTGGTTCACCGTGCTGATTCATTTGGTTCACCGTGCTGATTCATTTGGTTCACCGTGCTGATTCATTTGGTTCACCGTGCTGATTCATTTGGTTCACCGTGCTGATTCATTTGGTTCACCGTGCTGATTCATTTGGTTCACCGTGCTGATTCATTTGGTTCACCGTGCTGATACATTTGGTTCACCGTGCTGATTCATTTGGTTCACCGTGCTGATTCATTTGGTTCACCGTGCTGATTCATTTGGTTCACCGTGCTGATTCATTTGGTTCACCGTGCTGATTCAAGCGGAGCATAATGCCACGACTACAGCTGGCCGCTTTACAGACAACTTCTTCTTCGTCTTCTTCTTCTTCCTCCTCCTCCTCTTCTTCTGCGTTCGTTCTCAATATCCCGCTATCAAGCTCTGAATAGGATTTTGCAAGTAGCAGGATGTAGTCCAGAGAACGGAATGCGCTGTATCACTAGTTTACAGCTTGACTGCGATATTTGCATCTTTCGGTCCGACACATCCATCTTCGACAGACATAAAACTTGCATATGGTCACTTGCAGTGGTCGTTTCAACAGGTTTTACATAATGAGATTGTCAACCCCATGCACGTCCTTCTTCATTCCTCTTGTACAACTTGTTTGGTGTGTAAAAGTGGACTTATTGCTTTCTATCCATGCCTCACCTAAGTGAGGTTAACGCAGTCGTCTACAATATAAAGCAAATAGTAACAACAAATCCAGCACACAGAAAAAAATCAATATACAAAATCAATGTGAAGTCATATCGAATCAACCCTCCGCGTTAACATACCTGGAGAACATGCAGTTTCATTCCAGAACCTCGCCTGGCTAGAAGCATCAGTTGATCGGAGGACAAGAGGTTGACCTACCTCCTAGTGATGGAGGCTAACTACCTGTAGCAGGTCCTCACACAATGACCTACCTCCTAGTGATGGAGGCTAACTACCTGTAGCAGGTCCTCACACAATGACCTACCTCCTAGTGATGGAGGCTAATTACCTGTAGCAGGTCCTCACACAATGACATATCTCCTAGTGATGGAGGCTAACTACCTGTAGCAGGTCCTCACGCAATGACCTACCTCCTAGTGATGGAGGCTAATTACCTGTAGCAGGTCCTCACACAATGACCTATCTCCAAGTGATGGAGGCTAACTCCCTGTAGCAAGACCTCACACAATGACCTACCTCCTAGTGATGGAGGCTAACTACCTGTAGCAGGTCCTCACACAATGACCTACCTCCTAGTGATGGAGGCTAACCCTCATGTGGCAGGTCCTCCCACAATGACCTACCTCCTAGTGATGGAGACTAACTCCCTGTAGCAAGACCTCACACAGCTACATCTTATCAGCTGCACGCGCCGACACAGCCGTGGCGCAATGTCCTGTACTGCTGGGTAGGCTAAATGCTAACAGGGAAAATCCTGCATGCTGGACAGCTCATAGCAGCACCTTCCCCATGCCTAGTGAGCCACAAGAAAGAAACCCCCCACATACTTATTACTAATAGCCAAAGACGAGTACGAAAGGCAAATCAGAGAAGACAGTAACGCAACTTGTAAGGGCCGGCCAGAGGACTTGTAGAACAAAATGATCACTTTTGACGACCTGGCATCAGACACGTGTCTGCATGATTGAATACCAACATTCCAGTTACGACTCGTAGATTACGAGACAAAAACATTTGAAGTCATTTCTATTTTTCGTTTAATAATGTTTCACGAAACCTTTGCACTATCATCATGTTACGTACTAGAGAGTGTATTTTCCAACTCACCCACAAATAATGGAAAACAATTTCATCATAGAAAAGTCTCCCTTGATGTGTTCCTTCTCTACGGAAGTCTGGTTGGTACTGCTAACATTCTGCTTGAGTGGCACCGTGTTGTTGGCCAGCTGGTTGACACAAGACACAATGTCAGTCCATATGTTTGTACAACCAACAGGCCAAGGCGCTGTCACTATGCATGCAGTAAGAACTGGGGACAAAATTAACCAGAAATAAACAGCATGAAGTTCGGAAGATGAGCACCAACGTATGAATACATAGAGAAATCTGATATTGCGAGCCAGGCCACAGATCAAACAAGCATATACCTCGTACATATATATGGGAAATGGGTCACAGATCTGATTGTGTTACACCTGGGCGCCAACATATGTGTTCAGTCGTTTGTAGTGCTTTAACTTAACGTCTTTATACTGGTTTAGAAGACCCTGCAGAGTCTGTATACAACCAGTTACATTTACATCACCTTGCTATAAAAGCAATGCGCATCCAGTTTATTCTTAAATGCATTAACTGTCCCTCCCTCCACTACCTCCCCTGGCAATGCATTCCAAGCAGTCCCCACTCTCTGACTAAAAAAATATTTCCTAATATCTAACCTGGACCTCTCTTTAGTCAGCTTGTAGCTATGCCCTCGTGTTATTGTAGGTGGCTGTATTTTAAAAAAACTTGTTATAGTCTAATTTATCCATTCCTCTGATCATCTTATAAACCTGTATTAAGTCACCACGAATTCGTCTCTCTTCTAGACACTGTAGGCCGGTTTTTCTGAGTCGTTCCTCATGACTGTAATTCTGGAATCCCACTATCATCTTTGTCGCTCTTTTTTGTATCCTTTCCAGCATGTTTATATCCCCTCTCTGATAAGGACTCCACACCTGTACACAGTACTCCAATCTAGGTCTAACTAAAGCTTTATACAGTTTGACTATCACTTCCTTGTTTAGTTTAGTTTAATTTAGTTTAGTTTAGTTTAGTCGATGAATCAACATCACTGCACCCGATTTAACCCACGTGCTCTGTTCTTTTCCATATTTGTAGAGAATCTCAGCACAATGGACCGAACTCCGCAGCACCGGCGAGGATCCTGTAATAGATTGGATAGATTTTTAACACAATTTTGAATTTTGATCGGGCAGCTGCCGTTAAGTCTACTCTTTTCGATTTCCAACTGTCAAAGGATTTTTAACGTGCACGACACTGAAACCGGGGTCCGATCTCTACTACCCAACGATCCGGGGAAATACTAGAAAGCCCACGTGTAAAAATTCCCGTCTCCACCGTGGTTTGAACCCTCGACCTCTAGCACCCGAAGCCGACATCTTACCTCGAGACCACCCAGGCTGAAAGTGCCCATGACAGAGCATTAATTCCACAGCAGTTTCGAATTTTCCTCGTTATTACAAGGTACCCATTTACAGCTGGGTCGACTGTAAGAAGCGGTCATTACCTGGAAAAGTCTACGATACGTCCGGTAACCGATAGCTGAACACGATGCGATTATAAACGGGATTACAAATACGGAAAATTATTAATAACCAAAACGGGAAATTATTGATAGACAATACGGGAAATTATTGATAAACAAAACGGGGCATTGTTAACAAAATAGGAAATTATTCACAAAACAGAAAATTATTTATGAACGAAAAAAGGGAATTATTTTTGAAGAAGATGGTATTGTTTATAAATAAAACGTAGAATTATTTTATTAACAAGAGGAAATTATTTATTAATAAGAAAGTATTAATTGATCAAAATGGATTTTATTTTTTAACAAAAAAAAGACGTTATTTATGAACAAAAAATTACATTATTTATGAACAAAAAAGGAAATAATTTATGAACAACAAAAAAAGTTATTTATGAACACAAACGAACATTATTTATGAACAAGATAAAGACGTGGTCAGCCAACCTGCTGTGAGCCAGCAGACGTTCATGATTGCGCGCGTTAAACAGAGCACACGATAAACCCAAACGTGAAAGTCAAGAGCGGGAAAGTGTGCGAGCTTATATATGGCGATGGGTCACTTTAGGTCTCACATACCTGCCGTAGCCGCATTGTTGGTAAACAGTGGTTCTAATACTTGCAACATTGAGGTAGCAGCTTTGGGGATTCACTTTTACCGTGCGCAAACTCTTGGTATCTCCCTGGTGAGATCTAGGGTTTTATTACTGTGGAGGGAAGGTGTTGTAAAGAAACGTAAAAAAGAAACTAGCAAATTCATCATGTAAAACACACTGCTACAGACATCGCTGATACAAGAGCATGTCAAGACTGAGGAATATACATTAATGGATCTGTGTTTCACGGAGAGCGACATGACGAAGAGGAGGGAGAAGAAGAAGTGAGAGAAAATAAAGACATGGAAGCAAACGACAAACGAGGAAGAAGAATAAGAAAAGGAAGATGAAGAAAAAGGAGAGAATGAAGATGTGGAAGAGGTCGAAAAAAAATGAAGATGTGGAAGACGAGGAAGAAAAAAGGAAGTTGTGGAAGAAGAAGAAGAAGAAGAAGAAGAAGAAGAAGAAGAAAAAGAAGAAGAAGAAGAAGAAGAAAAGAAGAAGAAGAAGAAGAAGTCTTGTTATTTTCCTGTTTTGCCGCCAAATGTCCGTGAAGATGATGAAGTCCCTTGTTATGGATGAAAGAATAGAACCACTGCTCTCTGTGTTAGTTTGCTACTTTCACCGTCTCTGAACGCCTTGAGGGGAGGGGCATGGCTTAAGTTTCGTCTGCTGTGCCAAGGCCAACTGTAATATAAAGTAGGTCATGGCTGTGCCGAGGCCAACTGTAATCTAAAGTAGGTCATTTCTGTGCCAAGGCCAACTGTAATCTAAAGTAGGTCATGGCTGACCCAAGTGTTTTGGAATGGTCGTTGTAAGCGCGATTGGTTCTCTTGCTTCTGTAATGACATCTATCCACGTAGTCTTCCTCGTGTCATAATCAGACCGTAGTATGTTGTATGCCCTCCCTGTTGCAAAATCAGTCTTGCACAGTATGAGGGGAATCATGTGCAACAAAACTCTATCACTGGATTTAAGGAAGAGAGTTCTTAGCTGCTACATGGAGCCAGTACTGACATACGGCAGCGAGTCATGGACAATCAGCAGGCACGTACAGGGATGATTGGAGGTAACGGAAATGTGGTTTTACAGAAGAATGTTGAAAATTCCATGGACTGAAAAGAAAGCTAATAGCGTGGTCCTTGAAAAGGCACAGACACACAGACACGAAGGCAGACAGACACGAAGGCAGACAGACACGAAGGCACACAGACACGAAGGCAGACAGACACAAAGGCAGACAGACACGAAGGCACACAGACACGAAGGCAGACAGACACAAAGGCAGACAGACACGAAGGCACACATACACGAAGGCAGACAGACACGAAGGCAGACAGACACGAAGGCACACAGACACGAAGGCAC
Organism: Ariolimax columbianus; assembly: GCA_036924085.1. Classification (NCBI taxonomy): domain Eukaryota; kingdom Metazoa; phylum Mollusca; class Gastropoda; order Stylommatophora; family Arionidae; genus Ariolimax; species Ariolimax columbianus. The sequence continues at coordinate 65,125,810 of JAVGWX010000018.1, read as the reverse complement.
ACAGACACGAAGGCAGACAGACACGAAGGCAGACAGACACGAAGGCAGACAAACACGAAGGCACACAGACACGAAGGCACACATACACGAAGGCACACAGACACGAAGGCACACAGACACGAAGGCAGACAGACACGAAGGCAGACAGACACGAAGGCACACAGACACGAAATCAGACAGACACGAAGGCACACAGACACGAAGGCACACAGACACGAAGGCAGACAGACACGAAGGCAGACAGACATGAAGGCACACAGACACGAAGGCAGACAGACACGAAGGCAGACAGACACTAAGGCACACAGACACGAAGGTAGACAGACACGAAGGCAGACACGAAGGCAGACAGACACGAAGGCACACAGACACGAAGGCACACAGACACGAAGGCACACAGACACGAAGGTAGACAGACACGAAGGCAGACACGAAGGCAGACAGACACGAAGGCACACAGACACGAAGGCAGACAGACACGAAGGCATACAGACACGAAGGTAGACAGACACGAAGGCAGACACGAAGGCAGACAGACACGAAGGCACACAGACACGAAGGCAGACAGACACGAAGGTAGACAGACACGAAGGCAGACACGAAGGCAGACAGACACGAAGGCAGACAGACACGAAGGCAGACAGACACGAAGGCAGACAGACACTAAGGCACACAGACACGAAGGTAGACAGACACGAAGGCAGACAGACACGAAGGCACACAGACACGAAGGCACACAGACACGAAGGCACACAGACACGAAGGTAGACAGACACGAAGGCAGACACGAAGGCAGACAGACACGAAGGCACACAGACACGAAGGCAGACAGACACGAAGGCATACAGACACGAAGGTAGACAGACACGAAGGCAGACAGACACGAAGGCACACAGACACGAAGGCAGACAGACACGAAGGTAGACAGACACGAAGGCAGACACGAAGGCAGACAGACACGAAGGCAGACAGACACGAAGGCAGACAGACACGAAGGCAGACACGAAGGCAGACAGACACGAAGGCAGACAGACACGAAGACAGACACGAAGGCAGACAGACACGAAGACAGACAGACACGAAGACAGACAGACACGAAGACAGACTTATGGCAACAATCAGAACAAGACAGTTTTCCTTTTTCCGGGCATGTCATGAGATGAGATGGATTGGAACACACTGTGACAACTGGAAGAACCGCTGGCAAGAGGGACAGAGGGAGGCACAGAGAGAAAATATTGGACAGCTTGAAGGCCTGCATGGGAGGTGATCAACGGTGGGACTCATAACTGACACGCGTGATAAGAGGAAATGGAGGTCCGTGATCGCTAACCGGCAGTGCACTGGATGATGATAACCCCTGTGGCAGTAGATCGAGCTCCATTCTCAGGAGATTGCCAAACCAGCACATCTTCTGTTAGGTATTCTACACGACAGGGACGACAATAATAAGGTCACTGCCACCCTCCCCTCATGTCGCAAAAGGCGACTACAGAGGGCTGTGCTTGGGGCTTGCAACCTCATCATGGAGAAAAACAAACATTACCATAGTTTTTGTCTTTTTGTTTTGCGTTCCCCTTATTTCTCTATTCCAGAAGACGGTGTGCGTTGCACTACGATTTTTATTTTGCGCCTGTCGGCTCAGTGCATCCGACTTCGGCATGCATTTAAAAAATGTAAAGAACTGCTACCTCCTACGTTTTATAAGGGTTTGCTTCCCTGGGGTAACGTGATGGGGATCGAACTCAGCATCTTCGGATTGTGAGCCGTGTCACTCAACCACTAGCCCACGCCGTCCCCATTACCATAATAACCAGCCACAGCAAAAACTCGGATCCGGGTTTCCAGTCAATGGGCTCGCTGCATCAAAAATGTATCTTCAGATTTGAGGGACACGGGGAATGGATGTATGGGACATGCTTACATTACAAGGGGCTAGCTGTAGTGGGGGCATGCTTACATTACAAGGGGCTAGCTGTAGTTGGGACATGCTTACATTACAAGGGGCTAGCTGTAGTGGGGACATGCTTACATTACAAGGGGCTAGCTGTAGTGGGGACATGCTTACATTACAAGGGGCTAGCTGTAGTGGGGACATGCTTACATTACAAGGGGCTAGCTGTAGTTGGGACATGTGCCTCACATTGAAGGGACACGGGGAATGGATGCATGGGGACATGCTTACATTACAAGGGGCTAGCTGTAGTGGGGACATGCTTACATTACAAGGGGCTAGCTGCAGTGGGGACATGTGCCTCACATTGAAGGGACACGGGGAATGGATGCATGGGGACATGCTTACATTACAAGGGGCTAGCTGTAGTGGGGACATGCTTACATTACAAGGGGCTAGCTGCAGTGGGGACATGTGCCTCACATTGAAGGGACACGGGGAATGGATGCATGGGGACATGCTTACATTACAAGGGGCTAGCTGTAGTTGGGACATGTGCCTCACATTGGAAGGAGACGGGGAATGGTGAACAGAACACGATTACGACGTCATTATTGTACACGGTGACCACGATAATATGACAGATTGGGGAGTAAGACTAACGTCTGGTCAGGCAAAACATGCTGATCGGACATGTTGATCAGGGTCAGACAAAACATGCTGATCGGACATGTTAGTCAGGGTCAGGCAAAATATACTGATCGGACATTTTAGTCAGGGTCAGACAAAATATGCTGGCCCAGGCCCTCACCTCGGCTTCCTAGTAGTTCTTCCTGGAAACGGGCTGTTTTTAATGTCAGACTGCCTAACAAAGTGAGGGATCGACGTGATCCCCATAGTAGTGAGTGACACGCAGATGAAGCCAAGCATAGCACAACCACCTGGAGAACCTCGGTCCATCTTCATCAGTACACTCGGGATGTGAGGAAAGCTACAACAACCCGCTACTTAACGTCATTTTTAAGGCGCACAAAAGAGTAATCTACTCATTATGGGCATTAAACAACAACAACAACAACAACAACAAGACAGATGGTCATAAGGCAAGGTTCACTGGACACAAACTCAGAAAGGAGTGCCCGGGTGAGCTTCTGACAACAGGAACGTTTGAGGTCAAGAGAGGTTGATGGAGACAAATGTGGTCGAGTCGGCGTGAAGACCGGACAGAGATACAGCCTGGTCATATTTGTTGAACAAGTATCCACACAACTCTGTCCAAAGCTTGGATGGACGGACTTGCATGACAAGCATCCACACAACTCTGTCCAAAGCTTGGATGGACGGACTTGCATGACAAGCATCCACACAACTCTGTCCAAAGCTTGGATGGACGGACTTGCATGACAAGCATCCACACAACTCTGTCCAAAGCTAGGATGAACGGACTTGCATGACAAGCATCCACACAACTCTGTCCAAAGCTTGGATGAACGGACTTGCATGACAAGCATCCACACAACTCTGTCCAAAGCTTGGATGGGCGGACTTGCATGACAAGCATCCACACAACTCTGAACAAATCGCAGCTTGGATGTCCTGGCCATGTTGTCCGTGTGTCAGATGAGCGACTTCCAAAGAAAATATTCTATGTCCAGGTTGAGTCAGGCCAGTGAGCTCGCGGTGGCCAAATAGAATGTTACAAAGACACTCTGAAAGCATCACTGAAGAACTGCGACATTGACCTTGATAATTTGGGGAACATTGCTGCTGATCGCTTTGGAGCAGACAAGAATCAAAGGAGCTTCACGGAGACGGCCAGACAGTGTTTCTTTGCCCTCAGTGTGACAGAAGCTTTCGGGCTCGGATTGATTTGATCAGCCACATTGGAAGCCCCTCTAGGATTGACAGATGACAATGTGGTCCTCTTTGGAAACAATCGACAAACAACAACATATTTGTTCCGCTATTGAAAAAGCAAAACTGTGAGTTTACTGATCATGCACTCTTCATCAGAGTTAGATTGTTTTACTTCTCTCTCACAGCACATGACCAATTTCGTTCCCTGACCACGAAACGCGCCAGTCTACTCAGCTGTCAATGATTACCTGCCTTGCAGTTGGAGGTTTGTCGACTGGTTTCCCTTAGATTTCTATGTGTGGTAGAGACAAAGATATGACCACTGCCACACTGAGAGCTTGCTAGGGCAGACGTGTAGAATGATCTTCAATTAATGGTTGTCCACATCCCTGCCATTCAGTCAAAAAGCTTGTCGAGTGTGGAATAACCTTTAGTGTTAGAAAGAAAGCTCTAGAAACAATATCTGATATGTTATACAGGAATACAAGAAAGCTCTAGAAACAATATCTGATATGTTATACAGGAATACAAGAAAGCTCTAGAAAGAATATATCATATGTGATACAGGAATACAAGAAAGCTCTAGAAACAATATATCATATGTGATACAGGAATATAAGAAGGCTCTAGAAACAATATCTGATATGTGATACAGGAATACAAGAAAGCTCTAGAAACAATATCTGATATGTTATACAGGAATACAAGAAAGCTCTAGAAAGAATATATCATATGTGATACAGGAATACAAGAAAGCTCTAGAAACAATATATCATATGTGATACAGGAATATAAGAAGGCTCTAGAAACAATATCTGATATGTGATACAGGAATACAAGAAAGCTCTAGAAACAATATCTGATATGTGATACAGGAATACAAGAAGGCTCTAGAAACAATACTGCATAAATTATACAAGTATAAGAGTGGATTACTTGTTTGCCTGTGGATCGCAAAAAGTAGAAGATACCTCTTAGGGAATACCGGGCAAAGAGGAAGGGAAGTGATCAGTAAACTCCTCAAAGCCTGATATCTTGTAGAATAAAATGTCCTCCCTGACGGCAGTCTAGAGCTATCACTGTCATAACACGTCTGTCCTGCAGCGAAGACCCTTCCCCAGCGTGTCGTGGTATAGCTTGGGACATATATTCGAGGAAAGATGCTAAACGTGCCAAATCTGGACAACGCCATTCTCACCCCCAGAGTTCGAAGCAAGCGTCAAGCTAACACCCTCCATTGTGACCTACATCAGGTTGACTCTTCGTGATGTCTGTTTACTGTCAAGGATACTCAACTTTTGAGGTTTTAGTGAGCTTGTTTGTTTTACTTGGTAACACTCACGCGAGAGGCCTGAGACATGTCGCTGGTCCAGGAATTTAGGTCACAGTTCTGCTGCAGGAAGTTACATTCAGATTGAACTTAACTTCATTATACTGGTTCAGAAGGCTTTACATAATCTGTATACAACCAATTTATTTCACTCCACTGATACTGAAAATACTGTGATCCTCCAATCTATTTTTGAATGCATTAGCCGACTCTGCTTCTATTACATCCTGCTGCAATGCATTCCAAGAATTCACCACGCTCTGACTAATAAAATATTTCCTAATATCTAATCTAGACCTGTCTTTAAACAATTTGTAGCTGTACCCTTTTGTTCTTGTAGCCGGCTGTACTTTGACAAACTTGGTATCTATCCTTTCCATCTATTAATGAATACACCTGTAATTAAGTCACCTCGAATTCCTCTTTGTTCTAGACACTGAAGACCAATTTTTTTAAAAACTATTTCCTCATAGCTTTAATTCTGAAAACCCCCACGATAATTTTTGTAGCTCTTCTTTGTACTCTTTCCAGCATGTTTATATCCACTCTATTATATGGACTCCACACCTGAACACAGTACTCCAAATTTAAGTCTCAATAATGATTTTTATAACTTGACTATTAATTCCTTGCTCTTATGTGAAATGTTTCTTTTTATCATGCCCAACACGACCTTTTTTACTGCCACCTGGACTTGCTCCTGCACCTTTCTGTATGATCTATTATAACCCCTAGGTATCTTTCCCTTTTTATTGTCCTAATATTGTTCTCTCCCATCCTGTAATTATATTCATTATTGGATCTTCCCATGTGGAGGACTACATTTTTCTACATTAAACTTCAACTGCCAGCTTGCAGATCATTTTTGAATCGTATCTAAATCCGATCTCAATAGATCCACCTCCTCCGGAGAAGAGAGCCTGCCGCATAATTTTGTGTCATCCGCGAACTTTGCAATCATGGATCTGATATCAATGTCCAAATCATTGATATATATTAAGAACAAAACTGGTCCCAATACCGATCCCTGGGGCACACCACTTATTACGTCACACCAGTCAGAGTACTCCCTATTTATGCCCACTCTCTGCCTTCTGACCGTCCACCAATTTTCTATCCAATTGGCAACTCCTCCACCTTTACCATGTGATTTAAACTTTCAAAACAATCGTTGATGAGGTACTCTATCAAAGACCTTTACAAAACAGATAGATAACATCCACCCGCTTTCCATCATCTAACATTTTGGTAACCTCCTCCATGAATTCTAATAGATTGGTTAAACACGATCTTCCTTTAGTAAACCCATGCTGACTATTTTTGATTAAATTAAACTTGTCCAATTACAGTACTATGTTGTCCTTGTCCAAGTGCAGTACTATGTCATCCTTGTCCAATTACAATACTATGATGTCCTTGTCCAAGTGCAGTACTATTTCATCCTGGTCCAAGTGCAGTACTATGTCATCCTTGTCCAGGTGCAGTACTATGTCGTCCTTGTCCAAGTGCAGTACTATGTTGTTCTTGATAATGGACTCGTCAAACTCACTGGTCTATAATTGGCTGTATCTTATTTTTTGCCCTATTTGAACAAGGGAGATCACATCTGCATCTTTCCCCTGGAAGACTCCCCTTCCCAAGAGAATGAGAATAAAATATCGCTAATGGTTTTGCTAACTGGTCTCGAAGTTCAAACAGTAATTTTGGATGAATACCGTCTTGACCAGGACATTTATCCACCTTCAACCTATCCAATTTTTGTAAAACCATTTCCTCGGTAGTGCAGAATGATAGTAATCCTTCTGTATGCATGTCCCGTTGGAAAATATCTAGTGGCTCTGGGATCCCGGAACAGTCTTCTTTTGTATAGATTGTGCCAAAGTACTGATTGAGTTGATTAGTAGCATCTCTGTTCTCACTTATTATTTATTTGGGCCATCCTTGGTTCAAATTTGATGAGAAGAGAAGAAAGCATGTCTTGACTTACCTGACTAGAAACATGCTTACATCCTCAAAGTTGGACATTAATCCTAACAGCAAGAAGGGAAACAAATTGTGAAATGTGATTGGTAAGGAAACACATTTGATGATAAATACACTTAACATATGGTGGTTACATGTAGAAAGAGCAGTATATGGTTTTACATTCAGGATATTATATACCATACATACCAATGAAAACTACCAAAAGACACCTACCAATGATAGAACCAATGAAAATAACCAAAAGACACCTATCAATAATAGAACCAATGAAAACAACCAAAAGACACCTATCAATAATAGAACCAATGAAAACAACCAAAAGACACCTATCAATAATAGAACCAATGAAAACAACCAAAAGACACCTATCAATAATAGAACCAAAGAAAACAACCAAAAGACACCTATCAATAATAGAACCAATGAAAACATCCAAAAGACACCTATCAATAATAGAACCAATGAAAACAACCAAAAGACACCTACCAATGATAGAACCAATAAAAACTACCAAATGACACCTAACAATGATAGAACCGATGAAAACTACCAAAAGACACCTACTCACTTGACACACTCCCCTGGTTCTAGTTGTCACACCAGACTGCACCAATCAAAATACACTGATTCATGTTTCCAGCAGCTTACTTAGCTTCACCCATGGAACTCTATTTGCCTTCACTGTTCTCTGTCAGCTATTCTTTGACCAAAATCCAAAAAATTAAAGAGAAAGAATGCTTCTCTCAAACCAAGATTGATATAAGTGTGGTCCAGACTTCTGACACTCTAAATACATATTACAGTTATAAAACAGTCTCAGAGACACACAGCAGAGAATACATACCCAGAGCAGAAACACACTCATGCCAAGAAGAGATTAAGTCTCCCTCTCTTTCCACCCTTTCTCTTAAAAAAGACATTGTGACATGGTGTTGTAGTTTAAAGCAAAGCTGCGATATCTGCTCTGCGCCTTTCATCCCGACACATCTTGTTTCAACATATTTTTGGGGTGAGGGTTTGACTCCCTCTTTGACCCCTCTTCTCTTACCCAAATGACACACCTCCAATCTGTGTTTCACTCCTCTTCGATCCCTATTTTTTTAGCCAAATGACACACATACAATCAATGAACAATAGAAGAGACAGCACTGTCCAGCAGCAAGCAAAGAAATTAAGAAGATGGATAGACCACCCAATGCATCAGAGATTGAACGAATTTGGAAAAGGGAGACTAAAGTGAAAGAATTTTGTGGAATTAGCCAAAATAAAGATGATAGAAGACCCTATAAATGCCATGTCAACACCAAAACACATCCTTAATGTATGCAAACCCACCTGGAAGCAGCAACTCGTTCCAGAGGAGATAGAAAATATACCAGATACGGTATCAGATACGGGCAGCCAGACTGAAGAGAAAAGAAGAGACATAACCCTAACATTGACAGAGAAGAACTATTCAAGCACTGACTAGACCCATGCATACACTGACAGTTCTGCAACAAATGCAACAGAAAATGGAGGGGTAGGGGCATCTCTGAGCCTAAAAAATGGAAGAAAGATTACGTTGTCAGTGGCAAATAGGAAAATTCTAAAGTAATTTCAGAGCAGAGGCATTGAAAGCTGCAGTAGAAGCAATGCTGACAGGTGAAAACATTGTAAGCTGCAGTAGAAGCAATGCTGACAGGTGAAAACATTGAAAGCTGCAGAGAAGCAATGCTGACAGGTGAAAACATTGAAAGCTAGGTATTTTTTACAGATGCCCTGTCCGTGGTTACAGCACTAAAGAGTCAGAGATATACAGAACTAAATGATCTAAGAGCAGTCAACTATTCCAGCAGTCCAAACCTTGAAGAGTCGTAGTACAATGGGTTCCATCCCACTGTAACATTCAAGGCAACGACGAGGCAGACAGACTGGCAAATGAAGGTTCAAGGTTACCACTACCAGATTCTAGTGTGACCTACGAAAAGTCCAAAAGGTTTATTAGGGCCAGATACATGGCCAAATGGGAAACAGAGCATACTGGCTACACAAAAACGATGCCTATTACCAGTTGAACAGAAGGGAGCAGGTCGCGGTCTTCAGACTCCGCACAGGCCCCAACAGACTGAGGTACCATCTATTCAATAAACTGAAGATAGGTGCTACTGGGAAAATGATCCTTGAACATCTCCTGCAAAATTGCCCGACATACAAGGACCAGAGAAAGCACATGTGGCCATCACCAGTGCCAACACTAGACAAGCTATCTTTGAACGAAATTCGAGTCGACGTCTGACAGCGAACAAAAAAGAATTCTTTTAGCAAGACTACATATGTGCAGCCTGTTTCCAGGGCCTGCGCTCAAAGGTGAAACAAGGTCTTGATCAGCTGTAGTTCGCTGACCCTGTTACACGCAGCCATGGTTAACGGGAAGAAGGCAAAGGGTGGGTATAAATAAGGAGTACTCTGAGTGGTGTGAAGTGAAAAGTGGAGTGCCACAGGGCTCGGTTTTGGGACCAATTTTATTCTTGATATATATAAATGATTTGGACATAGGTATGGGATCCATGATTGCAAAATTTGCTGATGACACAAAACTATGCAGTAGTGTCTCATCTAAAGCAGAAGTAGATATATTGAGGTCGGATTTAGATAAAATTCGAGAATGGTCTGTAATCTGGCAAATGGAGTTTAATGTAGACAAATGTACAGTCATGCACATGGGTAGATCCAATATGGAACATAATTACAGAATGGGAGAGAACAATATTAGAAAGATAGATAAAGAAAGGGGCTTAGGGTTATAATAGATCATACATGTAAGGTGAGGGAGCAAGTTCAGGTAGCAGTAAAAAAGGCAAATGCAATGTTAGGGATGATAAAAAGAAATATTAAACATAGGAGCAAGGAGGTGATAGTCAAACTGTATAAAGCATTAGTTAGACCTAGATTGGAGTACTGTGTACAGGTGTGGAGTCCTTACCAGAGAGGGGATATAGACATGCTGGAGAGAATACAAAAAAGAGCGACAAAGCTGATAGTGGGATTCCAGAATTACAGTTATGAAGAAAGATTTAAAAAAACAAGCCTACAGTGTCTAGAAGAGAGAAGAGTTCGTGGTGACTTAATACAGGTGTATAAGATGATCAGAGGAATGGATAAAGTAGACTATAACAAGTTTTTTAAAGTACAACCACCAACAAGGACAAGAGGGCACAGCTACAAGTTGACTAAGGAGAGGTCCAGATTAAATATTAGGAAGTATTTCTTTAGCCAGAGAGTTGTGAATGCTTGGAATGCATTGCCAAGTGAGGTGGTGGAGGCTGGGACGGTCAATGCATTTAAGAACAGATTGGATGCGTACAGCATCTAGAGGAAGGTGATGTAAATGGAACTGGTTGTATACAGACTCTGCGAGTCTTCTAAACCAGTATAAAGACGTTAAGTTATATATGAGTGGCAATCAGCTCATCCACTGCTGCGTCTTCGACCCCCAGAGATCAACTGACAGTATTCAGACCGTGAACATATCACTACGTTGTTTAACAATAACAACAGAGACATGTGCTTGTACGAGGAGGGCAGACAGTAGAATTGTTGACTCCGTCAGAGGATCAGAGTGACAACAGGATAAATGGTAGAGCTGTTGGTTCCATGAGAGGATCAGAGTTACAGCAGGACAAACAGTAGAATTGTTAGTTCTATGAGAGGCTAGTGTGACAACATCAAATAAGAGATACGCTACACAGCAACAAGAGCCATATGGACAGACTGCCATGGAAATAGATGTGGTTATCTGCTGAAGACGGATGTGTCAGACCGAAAGGTGCAAATATCGCAGCCAAGCTGTAAACTAGCGACACAATGCATTCCGTTCTCCGGACTACATCCTGCTACTTGTGAAGACCTGTACAGGGCTTGGTAGCGGGAGATTGAGAATGAACGCAGAAGAAGATGTGGTTATTTTACAGAGAACACTGAAGAAGAACAAGAACAAGAGAGCATAGCTACAAATTAACTAAAGAAAGGTCCAGATTTGATATTAGGAAATATGTTTTTAGTCAGAGAGTGGTGAATGCTGGGAATGCATTGCCACAAGGTGTGGTGGAGGCAACGACAATTAATGCATTTAAGAATAGATTAGATGTGCATAGCTTTTAGAGCCAGGAAATGTAAATGAAACTGGTTGTATAAAAACTCTGCATGCAGAGTCGGCTAAACCAGTATAAAGACGTTGTGAAGTAGAAGAAGATAAACATGCATCACAATGATAATCTAAGCATGCATTCAATCTGAACAAAAATGTAAGGAACACCATTTGACCATAAGTAATATTCAGTTTTAATTTTCAAGCCAGATTTGGTTTGCTTTGACATGTTTAAGCAGTCAAGTTGGTATTGTTACATAAATGGCCTTATACAGTAAGACATTTAAAAACCATCCTTTGTTTTAAAGGAAATAAATTAAGCATACAACATTTACATGATTTCCATTACAAGATCTGAAAGTACAAAGTAGTACACTGCTATTGTGAAAATAGAACACAATACATTGTCAAGCTTATTGTGAAAATATAAAACAATGCATCGTCAAGCCTAGCATACAAAACAAAGAACGGTGTTACAAACAGCTACAAACATTGTCAATAAGGGGAATATAATGACATGCAAATATCATTTGTGGTAAAAGCGGCATTCAGCGTCAAAAGTACGTTGGAATGGAAAGACAGAATTCGGGATTCAATTGCTAGAAGAGAATTCACAAAAATTCTATAGATCTACAAATTTGTCTTCTTCATGCATACAAATGAACACTTTTAGGATGTGTCTTTTCCTAGTTTCACCACTTTTGATAAAATAAAGGATAAACTGAAGAAAATCAATAAAGACCAGATCTATTTATCAGATGATCAGTGAGGTATGTTGCACCTATAAGGATTACATTCACTCCAAATTGTTGACTGTTTTCTCTCAAATGTTAGCAAATACAACTGCTCAACTATATCTTTTTAAAAGAAACCAACAAATCCCATCTCCTCTTAAAAGAGGTTAAAGGTGAGGTCAGCCTCATTGCAGCAGATCTCCCCCTATGGCTCGGTCTCAGCAGAACGGTACGCCGCCTGCCGAGAGCATCGCACAAAGCACAAACTCTGTAGCTCCAGCGATGAACCGAGGGATCTTGGAAAAAAAACTGCCATTGTGAACAGCACGAATTCGAACTCCGACTGTCTAAAAATGAGACAAATGGCTTGACCACTTTGCCCCCTTCTAAAAAGCCCTTAATTAATTAGTACCTTTTGTTTTAAACAGTGCATTATTAAAAGGCATAAAATCTGTACAGCTCACACAGACAAGACCAAACCAAAATGCCCGTCACTGATTTGATCATTTGAGTGATGAAAATATTATGTCCAATCTGGCAGTACAATATGCATATAAAGTGACAGCAAGTTAGCCTGAAGAAAGATACAAACATCACAGACAAGAGCTATGTGCGGAGGTTTCAAAGTACATCAAACGCAATGTTCAAACAATGAAGAAACCGAATGGTTCATTGTGTCTGCTTATTAAACAGAACATTCTGACATTTATCTACAAGCAGTATCTACTCCATCAACATCATTGCAGAAGTTATTCCCCTTGCTGGGGTACAGAGACTATTTAGAGGGCCAAAGAATAAAGGCTTCTTAGCCCTGCAATTGTCCCGAGGTGTACAGGTTTGGTGTTTATTTGACGCCAGAAAGGACAAGACCTCACTTAGCAAGATTCCCAACCTCGTTCCCTTGGTCAGAAGACTGATATGAGAAGCTTCCTGTTACCCGTACCTTAGTCCTTATCTCATGTTTGTCTGCATTGAGATTTGAGAACAAATGACAAAGAAGAATAGTTTTGAGATAATTCACATGAATACATTTGTATGTTGCTTTGAAATTTTAAATAATGAGACAAAGAGAAAGGAAGAGAGAGATGAGGAGACAAATGAGTGACAGACAGAATAGAGAAAAAGATCACAAATCCAAGATAATATATTTGTTTATCTTGTCTGTTGCAATAAAAGTAAATGAATATGCCTTTGCAAGCAATTTCTCTCTTTTTGTACACAAAAATCAACCCAATCTAGCCAACGTGCGTATGCGTCCCATATTAAAGGACTTAATCTTTTAAAACGTAAGATACTGTTGTAAGATAATGTTGCTTCTGGTGTTTGTGTCTGAGAAAACACACCTACCTAAGATGAATGGAAACAGAAAGAGTACCTGTACATCTCTACATTCTCTTACTTATTAGCACTAGAAAGAAATGTCCTTGATTAGAATGGACGTGTTAAAAAGATGTCCCTAAGCCTCGATTAGAATGTGTCGATTCATTCTAGATGTGTTAGAAAGATGTCCCTAAGCCTTGATTAGAATGTGTCGATTCATTCTGGACGTGTTAGAAAGATGTCCCTAAGCCTTGATTAGAATGTGTCGATTCATTCTGGACGTGTTAGAAAGATGTCCCTAAGCCTTGATTAGAATGTGTCGATTCATTCTGGACGTGTTAGAAAGATGTCCCTAAGTCTTGATTAGAATGTGTCGATTCATTCTGGACGTGTTAGAAAGATGTCCCTAAGCCTTGATTAGAATGTGTCGATTCATTCTGGACGTGTTAGAAAGATGTCCCTAAGTCTTGATTAGAATTTGCACTTGAATCTGTCGCTTTATTCTGGAGGTGACAAAAAACACTAGGTTCTTTTATACCATCAGAATTTGTAGTAGACGATTTGACTGTGAAGTTTTAATTTATTCAGGTCCGTGAACATGAATATTCATGTTTGTGTTTAGTCAAATATGACATGTAGAGACCAGGATTAAAGAGAGATTAGATCGAGTCAAGTTTAGTCAAATATGACATGTAGAGACCAGGATTAAAGTGGGATTAGATCGAGTCAAGTTTGGTCAAATATAACATGTAGAGACCAGGATTAAAGAGAGATTAGATCGAGTCAAGTTTAGTCAAATATGACATGTAGAGACCAGGATTAAAGTGGGATTAGATCGAGTCAAGTTTAGTCAAATATGACTTCTACAGGCCAAGGTAGAGGATGGATTAAATTGTCGTTTAGTCAAATATGACTTCTACAGCCCAGGGTAGAGGATGGATTCACTAAAGTCAAGTTTAATTAAATTTGATGGAAAGAAGGAACCTGTACTGTACATACATACCTTCGGAAGTCTATTAATAAAAGCAGATAGTGGGAGAGCTGTGTGAATAGTAAGATGGATCTCGTTAGGTCAGTTAATTAACATGAGGATGTTGTCACTTTGATGCTCAAATGTCACTTACATACAGGTCTAACTTACATACAGGTCCGACTTACGTACAGGGCCGACTTACGTACAGGTCCGACTTGCATACAGGTCGGTCCAACTTGCATACAGGTCCAACTTACATACAGGTCCAACTTACATACAGGTCCGACTTATGTACAGGTCCGACTTACATACAGGTCCGACTTACATACAGGTCCGACTTGCATACAGGTCGGTCCAACTTGCATACAGGTCCAACTTGCATACAGGTCCAATTTACATACAGGTTCAACTTACATATAGGTCCAACTTACGTACAGGTCTGACTTTCGTACAGGTCCGACTTACATACAGCTGCATTGTTTGAGGGTGAGTTTCTGATATCTGGCAGGATTGGATGTGACTAGAGGAGGGAAAGCTTAACCTTTAGCACGTCGCATTTTTTTGGAAAAAAATTTGACCTAATTAATTTTCTTAATTAGTCACTATGGTAGTCGTTTTTCAAAATTTTTAATTTTTATGTTTGTTTGTCAATAAATTTGATTTTCTGGCGTGTAGACACACAATAGGATAACAAACATGTGGGTGTTTTTGTTGTGTGTTTGTTAGTTTTTGAGATACAAAAAGATGAAGTTGAAAATTTATGAAAATCTCAGAAAAAATTTGGGCTCGACCACTAGGCCTAGTCGCTTCGATAGAAAACCATGGAAACCACAACAACGTATCGATACTGTGTTTACAATATCGACACAACTGTTAGTTTCCAATTCAAACGTAGTTCTTTCATTTAAACAAACAAAATAAACAGATCTACTCGATAAAGATCTTTCCCAACAACCTACTTCCCCTTTTGCAAAAAGTCGGCTTGCTCCAAACGGCGTATACAAAATTAAAACTTTTCAAAAGCCATTTGTAATCGAACATACGATACTTTAACCGGCAAAATATTGTGTATATATATGGAGGGCGTATTCAGCAGTAAAAAATGGCTGTTGGGAGTGACTCCGTACCAAAAAAATTTTGTTTTCCCGTACACAGTTTTTGTAGGCCTAGTGTGTCGGCTAGCACTCGACCATGGCGTGCTAAAGGATATAGTCTAAGCTGCACCGGGTGCTTGTTACTAGTGTAAGTGGCGATACTTTCTGCACAGCAAAGGGGGGCAGCAATCTATCTTCTATACCTTGCCTCTATGATGTCACCTGACAGGCTTTTTCCGAGTCCCGTTACCAGATGATATTCCCACACTTGTGCGTCACTTCTTCTTTGTCTGCCAGTACACAGTTTTCAGCAAGGTCTTTTAAAATGGCTAAGCCATTTAGAAGCGCCTCACTATGAATTCTTTCGAAATGTCTGACTGAATTCTTACATTAATTTTTTCATTCTTACCCTTATTTGTGTGTTATAATTTTGTTTATTGTTTTGGTGGAGGTAAGTTCCATTCAAGCACTAACAGTCATTTTGGTAATATCAGGACGTGTAGGCCATACTGAAATATTCAGCATCAACAATGTCTAAACTCTTGTGCATTACTGAAAAGCATTTGGCCCTGAAAAAGGATAGATTAGGAGCCAACAAAACCAACATGGATGCTTGTCATCCCTAATTTATCAAAGACCTCATTTGTTTTTTCTCACTTTCTCAGAGATATGTGACATTATCTTTTGTATTCAGGGCCTCAAATGGAGCTGAGATGATACATGACATATCATATTTATTCAAGCCCTTATATGTTTCAGTAAAACCCTAATGAAATCTTTGCTGTCTATAGCAATCTAGTTTATACAATTTACATGTGAATGAAACATTTCAAATACACACGACAACACACGAAATACATGTGAGATAAACATTACGTAAAAGTTGGTTATATGAATTGAGATACTCATGCTAGATGAATAAACATACACAGTACACTCAAGCACAAGAGATTATTGCACTCAATATTTCTTCACAGTTTGATTATGATTACAGTACGATGAAACACCTTACAGAAGAAGGTTCGCATCATTCAAAGACACATACCTAACAGCCATACAATTGACAATTAGATACGGCTAAAAGGCCATATTACATTTGAGTTAATGTCAGGATGTCCTTCACTGAAATGTTATTTCAAGGATGAACATTGAAATATGAAAAGTGTTACCATGATAGTTTCAAGCAGTTCAAGCCCACAATATTATTTGTATTGATCTTTCATAATTTTATGTGCTCATTCCTTGTTCTAACTTTGTTGGTGATGAAAATATTTTAACAAATGTGAAATATTGTGAATATAACCAAATCAGGTAGTAGTTTGCAATACAGTGGTTTCATGTGACCTTCGTATGACATTCATGGGGGAAAACCCTCAGATGCATATGTTCTAGATGTACATGACCAAAATATGTTTAAACCCTGCATCAAATATGTTCATGACTATAACTGATAGCATACATATGTTCACAATTATAACTGATAACTATGCTGAAGTTGGATGCACTGGGCTGACAGGCACAAAATAAAAACCACAGTGCAACACACACCGCCTTGCAGAATAGAGAAATAAGACGAACGCAAAACAAACAAATAACTGGTAATATTTTGTAATATATTTAAAATTATAACTGATAAGATTTTTGCATTTTCTTTTATGTTCTTATCAATTCCGTGCTAGAAAAGTTCAAGAACGATTTTTGCCTGTAATACGCTGAACAAACAAATTGATATTCTTGATTTCCATATTTGTCAGAAATGTTCAATGCAACTGTGCCAATGAATGTCCCATTATAATGAGTTTATAAAAATTGGGAAGTGAGAGTACCGGAGACAAATCTTACAATACTGGGTACTTGATAGTACATGCCGCAATTAAAAAATGTGAATATGAAATATACAGTGATCACCAGATCTGAATAGCATTACAAAGTAAGTACCAATCTTATAATGTCTGTAAAGACAGTGTGAGCTAATCCAAACCTTGAAGCCAACTGGGCATGGATAGTTGTCCTTCTTGGGAAGAAGATTTATCAGTGTTGCCCAACATGGCAGCAGTCAGAATGAAAGGATCATCAAGTCAGTTGACCCACACTAGCCTCCTTCACAGTGGCTACCTGACCAACAATTCTGTTATAGAATTCAGGACTAGCAGTCTTATTTACATGAACCAGGAAAATGAATTCTGAAAGCTAATTTACAGTAAATACTGCACAAGAATTCAGGCCTACCTTTCGGGCATCCCTTAACAACAAAGAGTCCTTTCAAATGCTAACTAGGTTGACGTTTGACAGCGTACGAAGAAGAAGAATACTAACTGATGCTAAGCTCAGGACTTCAAGTCAGTCCATCCTCCATGAAAAACAACCCTTTTCTGGGATATATTCAGTTAGGAATTTCTGTATAAGAAAAGGGAAATTCGCTCGAAAGTTTCCAGAATGACTATGTCCATGGTCGAACGATGTGTGACTTAAAAAAATTAAATAAAACCTTTGAGAAACCCCGGAGAATCTTTGCATAAACCCTTGTCAAAATGTCATCAAATTGCAAAAAGTTATCCCACTTGGTGGAAATAAAATCTCTCAAGTCTGAAGGCTATAAAAATAGAGTCAATCAATGACCAATAGAACTCATGGTTGGTCACTACTGACCTCAATCTCAGACAGCTTTACTTGCCAAGAATAACGTCACAATTGTGACAACTTGGTATGTGAAAAAGACAATTACCTGTACTGTCATTTCCTGGTAACTTTATTAACAAAAGAATCACTCCAGATTCAAGTAGGTCATTCAGATATAAACTAATGACCAATACACAAAGAAAAAAAACAAAAGATAACAAAATCTCAACTTGTATGCTTGCACAATGTATATAATATAAACTTATGAGGTCTGCGCACTATAAGAAATAGTGATATGTTGAAATATCTTTTGACCACACACACTGACACAAATCTGGCTTGATGGAGCTGCACTGGCCAGTGAAGTACAAGTCTTGGATATGATCCATCAAACAGTGGCAAGTCAACATCGAATGAAACTTTCATTTGGTTTGAATGACAAACAATGTAACAATGTATCTGGACAGACAGACACATGAAAAATGATATTTTATCTAGATTATTCTCTCTTCTGTTAGTTACCCCTTTTTAACCCTGGAGGTGTAGAGTCTTCTACCTCACTTAGTCACCCTTCTGCTGCCCCAGAGGGTATAGAGGTACTTTGTGTATACTTGCATTTGAGTGTGCAGCCAAACAGGTGATTGGCCTGTTGTGTCTTTGCATAGTGGAGGGGCTGCCTCCTTGTAGCCTTCATTTAGGCCACTGTTGGGTAGGAATTTTGTTTCTTTTAATATTTTTGCCCTGACAGAGGATAACAGCATTTCCTTTTCCATTTCCAACTGCCAAGGGTTTTTCTACATGTACATGGCACCTCAGAGTGCTTCATGCATCTCTGATAGGACTAAGTGCAATCTCACCTCCCTTGAGACCAGGGGGACACTTGAAACTTACAGGATTTGAACACCAACCATTTCAGCCTTTCAGTTATAGAGACCCTCGCCCCAAAAGATTATTTTCCAAAGCCCAAATCCAAACTAAGGGCTCCACCAATCAAAAACAGCTTACATGTATTAAATGGAGTTTCGGTTTACAGTAAATGCAATATCGTGCAGCAAAAAGACACCAAACTCTGGCACAGCGAGACTGGCTAGTGCCAGGATGACTGAGATTGAAAGCTGTAAGCACGAACACGGACAGTCTTACACGGATTCTTACTTAAGTAGCAGAGCTAAGATTTGCTTATTCCACATCAAGCAGTTCAAGACAAGGGATACCAAAACAGGATGCCTCAATGGGAGTAATAATGAGAGTTCTGGCAAATGGGGTCAACATGCAGCCCCCGCAGTCTTGTACGAACATTAACACATTTCAGAAACCACTGGACAATGAAATTCTCAAACATTCAAGATGATTCAGTTTTATTTTGGCTCTACCATGTTAAGAAAATGTAGTTCCTGTCACGTCTGCCACACAAACAAAGACATTTTCTTCCTCTGTTTAGTTGGATTGTCTTCAAACATCACAAACAAGGCCCACAAACAAGGCACACATTTTCCTAAACTATGTGTCACTAAAAACACTATTACCTTCCATATTTCTACCAAAGCAATGACCATTGAACGGACATTCATCAGTTTGGACCTTACTACTACTATTTTCTTATACACATCTGACTACGATCATCAAATCAACATTTGTTTTTTCATACAAGAAATGATTTGACTTGTCAGTAACTGAATGATTATTTCAGTCCATTTTTGGGTAAATGAAGAAAGCATTAACGGTCGATAATTGTTCCAATAGTTGTTGCAATATTTGATTGTAATTATCAATTTTATTTGTTGGAAATCATTTATTTTAATGTCCACAGCTACACAATGATTTTTCTAGTGCAATTCGAAAAAGTTAAAAAGTGTTAATACAGCTCTGAATTTTGACAAATACAATTAGCCTCCAAAACAGGAAATGACCTCTACAAAGTAAATTGATTAAAAATGCACTTTAAACCCAAAGAACAGAACGTCACAAACGGTGCTGCTCAAACACAGGCTACTACTTGGCTATATAATTGTGTAGGGCGAGGGATGTGCTCATTCCATGGCAGTTACCTGCCACACGATGATGTGGCTGCGGTCCACTTTTGTCAGGGATGTGGCCTTGCTTGGGTCATCATCGTCATCCTCGTTTATAGGCGCAGCAGCTGTTGGGTCCTCCTCGTCACCATCGCCTGCCAATTGATTAGATGTTGCATGAAGTGTCGACATTTATATGACAAACATACGTGAACACTACACTAAAATAGAACAACTAATTTTGAATGTCCCATGGCCAAAATGTTTAAGACCCAAAATGTTACTTCTGAAATGTTTAAGACCCAAAATGTTTCTTCTGAAATGTTTAAGACCCAAAATGTTTCTTCTGAAATGTTTAAGACCCAAAATGTTTCTTCTGAAATGTTTAAGACCCATAATGTTTCTTCTGAAATGTTTAAGACCCAAAATGTTTCTTCTGAAATGTTTAAGACCCAAAATGTTTCTTCTGAAATGTTTAAGACCCAAAATGTTTCTTCTGAAATTTTAAGACCCAAAATGTTTCTTCTGAAATGTTTAAGACCCAAAATGTTTCTTCTGAAATGTTTGACACTTTGAACCATTGACACGGATGCACAGGTGTGTGTGTGTGTGTAAATATTTCACTCTCCGAGACACCTATGAATTGGTACGATGCATGGACCACAATTATAAGGTGTATTTAGGATTGTACTGCTTAGATTTACTATCATGACGTCTACACAATACACACATTTCCAGGAATAACAAATATGGCCGCAACCATGAAATAGGAAATTGTGTTGATGAATTTATGATTTTCATGATGGAAAGTAGTTTTGAAAATTTGGGAAATGGCTAATGACAGAACAAGCTATTGAAAGTATACTCAAGAATTTGGAGGCTGATAAATTGGATTTAGATGGTGTCTATTGTGAATGGACAAGTGATTATTTGAATTACACATGTACGGAAGCTAGTAATACCTTTCCTGTCCTTCGGATAATCAGACTACGATCCATGGTATGGGGGGGGGGGGGCGGCGCGGTGGTGGTGTTGTGTATCCACGAAATGTATCAAGTACATTTGGTACAGGATGGTCTTCAATAAATATATTCCATAATTTACTGGCATAACAAGTAGGAACATTGGAGACGACCAGGTCAGGCAATTTGAGATAGAATAATGAAATGAGAGCACACAGTTTTGTCATGGTAAATAGCTTTCCTCAGATGTCTAGCTTGTGCGTATTTTCTCTGGAGCACAGGGGACTGGGATTTTACCTACCAGGTTCAAATGGTTAAGACCCTAATTGTTTCTTCTGAAATGTTCAAGACCCAAATTATTTCTAAAACTCTACAACAATTCACTTTATGATGCACCAGAATATAGAGGATGTAGAATAAGATGGCACACCCCACTCACCATACAACCCGCTGCTTCTTCTTCGTACCGACGTCCACTAGAATGTACCTAGAGCACTGGTCAGTCCGAGCTTATCAGCATCTCTTGTCCATGAATGGTACTGTCTGTAATCATGCATGACCCTTGTGCAGCAGCCTTTCAGTCACTATATTGGTACCACATAGTTAGTTGACATCTTGAATCAGTTGAATAGATGGCATTTGCTTCTGTTGTGAAGTCTCAATATCAGCACTTGTCGAGTTCTATTGTGACCTAGTTAATTGTTTATCTGAACTGTGTGCTTCGTTTGCCACTTGTTCCTGTACCTATTCCTGATAAACCTCTTGGCCTCTTCATAAGTTAGTACTGTGCTAGGCTGAGGTGACTTTCCTCTGAGTTCTACTAATCTCTTTATATGTTATACAAATCTCTTTATATGTTCTACTAATCTCTTTATATGTTATATTAATCTCTTTATATGTTCTACTAATCTCTTTATATGTTCTACTAATCTCTTTATATATTCTACTAATCTCTTTATATGTTCTACAAATCTCTTTATATGTTCTACTAATCTCTTTATATATTCTACTAATCTCTTTATATGTTCTACAAATCTCTTTATATGTTCTACTAATCTCTTTATATGTTCTACTAATCTCTTTATATGTTCTACAAATCTCTTTATATGTTTTACTAATCTCTTTATATATTCTACTAATCTCTTTATATGTTCTATTAATCTCTTTATATGTTCTACTAATCTCTTTATATGTTCTATTAATCTCTTTATATGTTCTATTAATCTCTTTATATGTTCTACTAATCTCTTTATATGTTCTACTAATCTCTGGGCTAGCAACATGTATAACTATTGATATTGAAATCACTGTGTTGTCCAACATTGCCAGGCAGGCTCTCACATGGAATCCTTAACACGGTCTAGGCTGCTTTGACCAACTTGGCCTACAAAATCAGGAGACCCTACCCATAGCCATTTTTAAAATGCTGAATACGTCACCATCTACACACAATATTTTGACGGTTATTGTATGTTAGATTACAAATGGATTTTGAACTATTTTTATTCTTATACGCCGTTTGGAGCAAGCCGACTTTTTGCGAAAGGTGAAGTAGGTTGTTGGGAAAGATCTTTATCCAGTTTAGATGTAATAACTACGTTTGAATTGGAAACTAACAGTTGTGTCGATATTATAAACACAGTATCGATACGTTGTTGTGGTTTCCAGGGATTCTATCGGAGCAACTAGGCCTAGCGGTCGAGTCCAAATTCTTTTTGGTTTTCCATAAATTTTCACCATCTTTTTGTATCTCAGAAACTAACAAACACACAATGAAAACAATAACACCCACAAGTTCTTTATTCATATTGTGTCTCTACACACAGGAAAATCATATTTACTAACAAACAAACAGAAGAGTTACAAGCTTTGACAGTTAACTACCATTGCAAAATATAAAGTTGCGAAAAATTGCGCCAAAAAAATGTAGCGTGCTAAAGGTTAAGTGAAGAGAAAGAGAGGTAGACCTAAAGAAATATGGAGAAGAAAATGTGAGGCTGAACTAGGATTAAATGGTTACACCTGGAGAGGCAGAAAGAATAGCCCAGGCCTGTGTATGCCGGTCAGATGTGGTCAATAGCCTATACATAGAGAGGAGAGATTGATTGAATGGGGTCGAAGATGCAGAAGTGAATGAGCTGAGGGCAGCTAGAGACTCATAGCTGGCTGCTTGCAACAGACTCAGCAAACCAGAGCTAACCAAGACCCTATTCCACCTCTTTCATTAGGTCATTAAGTGAGCTGAGTGACCTAAAGAAAGAGAGGAGTGATCTAAAGAAAGTGAGCTCTGCCCTAAAGAAAGTGAGCTGTGACCTAAAGAAAATTAGCTGAATGACCTAAAGAAAGACAGCTGAATGACCTAAAGAAAGAGAGCTGAGTGACCTAAAGAAAGTGAGCTGTGACCTAAAGAAAGTGAGCTGTGACCTAAAGAAAATTAGCTGAATGACCTAAAGAAAGACAGCTGAATGACCTAAAGAAAGTGAGCTGAGTGACCTAAAGAAAATGAGCTGAATGACCTAGAGAAAGTGAGTTGAATGACCTAAAGAAAGTGAGCTGACCTAAAAGAAAGACAGTTGAATGACCTAAAGAAAATGATCTGAATGACCTAAAGAAAGTGAGCTGAGTGACCTAAAGAAAGTGAGCTGAATGACCTAAAGAAAGTGAGCTGAATGACCTAAAGAAAGTGAGCTGACCTAAAGAAAGTGAGCTGAATGACCTAAAGAAAGTGAGCTGTGACCTAAAGAAAGACAGCTGAATGAACTAAAGAAAGAGAGCTGAATGACCTAAAGAAAGACAGCTGAATGACCTAAACAAAGACAGCTGAATGACCTAAAGAAAGTGAGCTGACTTAAAAGAAAGACAGCTGAATGACCTAAAGAAAGTGAGCTGAGTGACCTAAAGAAAGACAGCTGAATGACCTAAAGAGAGCTGAATGACCTAAACAAAGACAGCTGAATGACCTAAAGAGAGCTGAATGACCTAAAGAAAGACAGCTGAATGACCTAAACAAAGACAGCTGAATGACCTAAAGAAAGACAGCTGAATGACCTAAAGAAAGTGAGCCGACCTAAAAGAAAGAGAGCTGAGTGACCTAAAGAAAATGAGCTGAATGACCTAAAGAAAGTGAGTTGAATGACCTAAAGAAAGTGAGCTGACCTAAAAGAAAGACAGCTGAATGACCTAAAGAAAATGATCTGAATGACCTAAAGAAAGACAGCTGAATGACCTAAAGAAAGTGAGCTGAGTGACCTAAAGAAAGTGAGCTGAGTGACCTAAAGAAAGACAGCTGAATGACCTAAAGAGAGCTGAATGACCTAAAGAAAGACAGCTGAATGACCTAAACAAAGACAGCTGAATGACCTAAAGAGAGCTGAATGACCTAAAGAAAGACAGCTGAATGACCTAAACAAAGACAGCTGAATGACCTAAAGAGAGCTGAATGACCTAAAGAAAGACAGCTGAATGACCTAAACAAAGACAGCTGAATGACCTAAAGAGAGCTGAATGACCTAAAGAAAGACAGCTGAATGACCTAAACAAAGACAGCTGAATGACCTAAAGAAAGTAAGCTAAATGATCTAAAGAAAGTGAGCTGAATGACCTAAAGAAAGCGAGCTGAATGTAAACTTTTACATGCAAAAAGTCCTTTCGAGACACACGCTGAAGAAGATTGATAGAATGATTGACTGCTACTAAAACACCTACTGCAAATGCTAGAATACAGGCTTCCTACAATCGGCCAGCTGTAGGGGCGGTGACCCCATGCTTTACTTGGAGTCATAAGCCAAATCAATCACGTCTTTATATTAATAAAACTCTCCTCGGACTGTTGTACTCACCGAGCCTAAAATCAACATAACCCTCGCCTCCCGACAAGATCAGCCGATTGTTCGATGGAGCAGCAGTCACAGCCTCCCCTTTGGGTGGTGGTGTCGAGGCCGACGGTGAAGGCTCAGATGCTGCACTCATGCCTTGTCTATGTACACCTGCAGCAGAGATATAAAGGTGTTACAACTGAGACATGAAGATGCCCCAACTGATAGATAATGGTGTTACAACTGATAGATAATGGTGTTACAACTGACAGAAAATGGTGTAACAACTGACACATAATGGTGTTACAATTGACACATAATGGTGTTACAACTGATAGATAATGGTGTTACAACTGATAGATAATGGTGTTACAACTGACAGAAAATGGTGTAACAACTGACACATAATGGTGTTACAATTGACACATAATGGTGTTACAACTGATAGATAATGGTGTTACAACTGATAGATAATGGTGTTACAACTGACACATAATGGTGTTACAACTGATAGATAATGGTGTTACAACTGATAGATAATGGTGTTACAACTGACACATAATGGTGTTACAACTGACACATAATGGTGTTACAACTGACACATAATGGTGTTACAACTGACAGATAATGGTTTGATAGCTCATGTCCCTGCCTGTTAATCATTATAATACACCCTATATCTATGTCAATGAAAGCTAAGTCCGACAGCAAGACAAATGAACATTTAAAACAAAAAGTTGCCTTCACAAAGTTTATCTTAGCTATTTTCAAACTTGGAAAAGAAAACAGCTTGAAAGCATTCGATGAAATGTAAGGACATTATTATTTCAGATAACTGGATCATATTGTCCATATAAAACAGTATCAGAAAACAAGTGTTCAATTTTGAGCCAAATAAATATGTTGATTTGTTACTTGGAATCCTGGTATTCAAACAGGCATGTTATTGTCTGTTACCAGGTAGCCAAAGGCTATAGGCTATCCGTAGTAGGTAATTTACAACTTCCTGCGGCTTACTAGGCCTGGGGGAAGGTACATGTAATTTGGGTAGATTTTTAATTTGAATTTCGATTTTTGTTGGGGAAGCAGCCATTAATCCTACAATGTTCAATTTCTAACTGCCAAGGGATTTTTAACGTGCTTGACACTGAACACGGGAGTCTGTTCTCACTACCCAGAGATCAGGGGAATTTTTAACAGAAGAACCACATGAAAAAATCTCAGCCTTCATGATTCGAACCCACAACCTCCGGTACCCAAGGTGGACACCTTACCTCGAGACCACCGTACCCCCTTATTTGTTACAGATCTGAGATAGAGACACATGTTGTTTTGTCCCATCACTATGGCAACCAAGTAAACAAGGTATCAAGCATGATGGACTGGTTGTGTGGGTTGAGTATGCTTAATATGAACAATTGGGCTAATGCGACACAGCAAACATAATGGTTTAAAATATAAAAGATCAAGACAGCTGGCTGTTAAACTACTGGCAGATTACTGATACACGTGGGGGCTAGAAATGCTGAAAGCAAAAGTTGATACACTCAAATCTCTTGGATATCTGAGAATAGAAGCTGGACAAAACTAGATATTTCCACTACGACTTCAATCGCAGCTTCTAACATTGAAATGATCAACAAACATAAGAATAGATACTGCAAATAGACTATCAGCTGGGAGTGGACGTATGGTAGTCTTCCCCTGTGTGACCTCAAGGGACCCTGTATCTATAAATGGGCTAGGAGGGAGCAGCTGGTAATGAGCTGAGAGGGAGCATCTGGGAGGGAGCAGCTGGCAATGGGCTGGGAGAGCAGCTGGTAATGGGCTGGGAGGGAGCAGCTGGTAATGGGCTGGGGGAGCAGCTGGTAATGGGCTGGGAGGGAGCAGCTGGTAATGGGCTGGGAGAGCAGCTGGTAATGGGCTGGGAGGGAGCAGCTGGTAATGGGCTGAGAGGGAGCAGCTGGCAATGGGCTGGGAAGGGGCAGATGGGAAAAAGTGGCTGGCAATGGGCTGGGAGAGCAGCTGGTAATGGGCTGGGAGGGAGCAGCTGGGAGAGCAGCTGGTAATGGGCTGGGAGGGAGCAGCTGGTAATGGGCTGAGAGGGAGCAGCTGGCAATGGGCTGGGAGAGCAGCTGGTAATGGGCTGGGAGAGCAGCTGGTAATGGGCTGAGAGGAAGCATCTGGGAGGGAGCAGCTGGCAATGGGCTGGGAGAGCAGCTGATAATGGGCTGTGAGGGAGCATCTGTGAGGAGCAACGGGCAATGGGCTGGGAAGGGGCAGATGGGAGGGAGTGGCTGGCAATGGGCTGGGAGGGAGCAGCTGGCAATGGGCTGGGAGAGCAGCTGGCAATGGGCTGGGAAGGGGCAGATGGGAGGGAGTGGCTGGCAATGGGCTGGGAGGGAGCATCTGGGAGGGAGCAGCTGGCAATGGGCTGGAAGAGCAGCTGGTAATGGGCTGAGAGGGAGCATCTGGGAGGGAGCAGCTGGCAATGGGCTGGGAGAGCAGCTGGTAATGGGCTGAGAGGGAGCATCTGGGAGGGAGCAGCTAGCAATGGGCTGGGAGAGCAGCTGGTAATGGGCTGGGAGGGAGCAGCTGGTAATGGGCTGAGAGGGAGCATCTGGGATGGAGCAGCTGGCAATGGGCTGGGAGGGAACAGCTGGAAATGGGCTGGGAAGGGGCAGATGGGAGGGAGTGGCTGGCAATGGGTTGGGAGGGAGCAGCTGGCAATGGGCTGGGAGAGCAGCTGGTAATGGGCTGGGAGAGAGCAGCTGGTAATGGGCTGAGAGGGAGCATCTGGGAGGGAGCAGCTGGCAATGGGCTGGGAGAGCAGCTGGCAATGGGCTGGAAGAGCAGCTGGTAATGGGCTGTGAGAGAGCAGCTGGTAATGAGCTGAGAGGGAGCATCTGGGAGGGAGCAGCTGGCAATGGGCTGAGAGAGCAGATGGTAATGGGCTGTGAGAGAGCAGCTGGTAATGAGCTGAGAGGGAGCATCTGGGAGGGAGCAGCTGTCAATGGGCTGGGAAGGGGCAGATGGGAGGGAGTGGCTGGCAATGGGTTGGGAGGGAGCAGCTGGTAATGGGCTGGGAGGGAGCAGCTGGTAATGGGCTGGGAGGGAGCAGCTGGTAATGGGCTGAGAGGGAGCATCTGGGAGGGATCAGCTGGCAATGGGCTGGGAGAGCAGCTGGTAATGGGTTGGGGGGGGGAGCAGCTGGCAATGGGCTGAGAGGGAGCATCTGGGAGGGAGCAGCTGGCAATGGGCTGGGAGAGCAGCTGGTAATGGGCTGAGAGGGAGCAGCTGGTAATGGGCTGAGAGGGAGCATCTGGGAGGGAGCAGCTGGCAATGGGCTGGGAGAGCAGCTGGTAATGGGCTGTGAGAGAGCAGCTGGTAATGAGCTGAGAGGGAGCATCTGGGAGGGAGCAGCTGGCAATGGGCTGAGAGAGAGAGCAGCTGGTAATGGGCTTTGAGAGAGCAGCTGGTAATGAGCTGAGAGGGAGCATCTGGTAGGGAGCAGCCGACAATAGGCTGGGAGGGAGCAGCTGGTAATGGGCTAAGAGGGAGTATCTGGGAGGGAGCAGCTGGCAATGGGCTGGGAGAGCAGCTGGTAATGGGCTGGGGGGAGCAGCTGGCAATGGGCTGAGAGGGAGCATCTGGGAGGGAGCAGCTGGCAATGGGCTGGGAGAGCAGCTGGTAATGGGCTGGGAGGGAGCAGCTGGTAATGAGCTGAGAGGGAGCATCTGGGAGGGAGCAGCTGGCAATGTCATTGTTTCACACAAATGCTGTATGTGATGGGAGGGAGCATGAATAAGAAGCTAGGGTGCAAGGGTGTACAAGCTGTAGCGTCGTAATTTACAGCAAGGCTGCGATATCTGTGCCCTTCTGCCTGGCACATCCAATTTCAGCTGGCTTATTAAAGTACCGGGTTTGCCTTCCCTCTGCAATCTTTATCCCTTGGGCAGCTACAGTAGTGGTTAGTGTGACCCGTTTATAGGGCAGCCACATGTAGGCGAAATAGGGTCTTGGTCAGCTGTGAGTCACTGACCCTGATGCAAGCAGCCAGCTATGAGTCACTGACCCTGATGCAAGCAGCCAGCTATGAGTCACTGACCCTGATGCAAGCAGCCAGCTATGAGTCACTGACCCTGATGCAAGCAGCCAGCTATGAGTCACTGACCCTGATGCAAGCAGCCAGCTATGAGTCACTGACCCTGATGCAAGCAGCCAGCTATGAGTTGCTGTCTGCTGCATCTTGACATCAATTACATACAAAGTTGAATATGTCCTAGAATAATTGGCCAGAAATGTTCATTCCGTCGACAGTAAATGGCTCAGTTGTTAGAACCACTGTATTACGATTGAGTTCTAATGCCACTTAGCATCGAATGCCGGCCACATTGGATCTCCAAAGTCCACAATTCTATTGCCACTTAACATCGAAGGCCGGCCACATTGGATCTCCAAAGTCCACAATTCTATTGCCACTTAACATCGAAGGCCGGCCACATTGGATCTCCAAAGTCCACAATTCTATTGCCACTTAACATCGAAGGCCGGCCACATTGGATCTCCAAAGTCCACAATTCTATTGCCACTTAACATCGAAGGCCGGCCACATTGGATCTCCAAAGTCCACAATTCTATTGCCACTTAACATCGAAGGCCGGCCACATTGGATCTCCATAGTCCACAATTCTATTGCCACTTAACATCGAAGGCCGGCCACATTGGATCTCCAAAGTCCACAGTTCTATTGCCACTTAACATCGAAGGCCGGCCACATTGGATCTCCAACGTCTACTGTCCTGTCTTGATGGTGCTGAAAGTTACAGAAGGTGACCTCCCTTATTGCTGTTGTTGCCATCGGATAGCTGCAGAGCCAGCTTGTTCTTGACAGCCCAATGCCATTCTTATATAAATACAGGCCTCTTTCAACTGTTCTACTGTGCCATACAGTGCACTGAAGAATGCTGAGGACACATCTTTTTCTCATGACTGAGAGAGCTTTGGGCTTAATGGCTAGGTGTCTACCAGGTCACATTTCCATAGAACTTTGTTGTATTAAGGTTCATTGATCTTATCGATCCTTATCAATTGGGACTATATGTCATTCTTATTTTTGAAAATAAAATAACTTGTCAAATGTATGCACATACAACAAATGAACGAACAACAATATCAATTATACTATACTTAGTCACTCCTCTTCTACCCTTGGTGATGCAGAGGTCTTTTTTTTATACTTGCAATCAAGTGTACTACAGACAAACAGCTGATTGGCTAATTGTGTACAATATCAATTATACAATTTAAAAAGGTATAGATTTGTTGATTGAAAAATTTACATTTAAAAATAATAGATAGTTGGCAAATAATAATTCTGAAAATAATTAATAATTTTCACATAAGTAAGGCGGAGGAAGACTAACGTCTGGTCAGGAAAAATATTCTGACCACATATGTTAGTCATGGTCAGATATTGGTCAAGACCCTCATCTCGACTTCCTTGTAGCCCTCCCTGGAAATGGGCTGTTTTCATGGCAGCCTGGCTAACAAGGTGTAGATCGATGTGATTCCTGTAGTAGTGAGCGACATGCAGATGAAGCCAAGCATAGCACAATCGCCTGGAGGACCCTGGTCCACCTTCATCAGCACGCTCGTGATGTGAGAAAATCTACTGCAACATGTCACTTAATATCCTTATCAGGGTGCACAAAAGAGTAGACCTACTCATTGTGGGCATTCAATACCATCATCATGTAGCATGTCCTTTGTAGAGCGTCTCTCCCATCACAGTCTGTCTGAAAGACAACTCGTTCCCTTGCCAAAACACCAGCCTCCTCCACAGTCATACTCAGGCATTCCTGGATATCTTGGTGCCATCGTCTTCTTGGTCTACCCCTTCCTCTTTTGCCTGGCACCATACCTTCCATCACCGTCCTCTCAAGACTGTTGTGTCTCTTGATGTGACCAAAGTATTTGCATTTTCTAGCCAAAATGGAATTGATAAACCAGTTCTCTATTCTCAACTCTTGCCGAATGTCTACATTTGTTTTTTCTCTGTCCAGGGCATTCTGAGGATCTTTCTGTAACATTTTGACTCGAAGAATTCGATTCTTTGTCTAGAAGTTTTGGTAATCGTCCATGATTCACAGCCATAAGCTGCCACAGGAAAAACACATTCAATACCACACATAAGTAAGAAAAAAATTAATTTAATATATTTTCTAAAGCATTTCTTGAAATTAATTTATTTAGAAATCTCACATACACTCAAATCCTAGACCGTCCAGTAAATCCTTGGCCCTAAGCCCAGTTCACTTGGCCATTAATTCTCCAGTTATATATCACTGACTTTCTTCCACCATTTCAGGTGCACTATTTTCCTCAGGTGTTCACAGGTAAATAAGTTACAGATTCTCTACCGCTGTCTGTGGGGTGTCGTGGCTCTGCTTCAGCCAGGTGCCAAGAATTAATTTTCTATTAATGATTTTCAGTTTGATTTTCAATTTCATTCTCTGCTGTTTGAGTAACGGGAAAATTATCAGTCTATTTATCTACTGTTTCAATTATAAGTCAATTCTCACTCAATCTATGTATCTGCTATTTCAATTATAAACCAATTCTAAATCTATTTATCTGTTATTTAAATTATGGACCAATTCTAAATCTATTTATTTGCTATTTCAATTATAAACCAATTCTAAATCTATTTATCTGTTATTTAAATTATGGACCAATTCTAAATCTATTTAGTTATTTAAATTATGGACCAATTCTAAATCTATTTGTCTGTTATTTAAATTATGGACCAATTCTAAATCTATTTATCTGTTATTTAAATTATGGACCAATTCTAAATCTATTTATGTCATTTTAAGGATAACCAATTCCAAATGTATTTATCTGCTGTGTCAATTATAAATCAAAATCTATTTATGTTATTTTAATTATGGACCAATTCTAAATCTATCTATTATTTCAATTATAAACCAATTCTAAATCTATGTATCTGTTATTTAAAGTATGGACCAATTCTAAATTTATTTATCTGTTATTTTAATTACGGGCCAATTCTAAAAAAATGTATCCACTAAATCAATCAGGAGTCATTCTCAACATATCTGCCATGTCTACTATTGGTCTGACACACTATTTTGGAACTGACTGACAACTTCAGAAAATTATGCGAGAAATTGCATTTTCTTCACATCTGACAGATAGTGGGTAATACCAAGTGGAAATAACTAGAGATATATGTCATTACAATGTAGGTAGGAGCAGACATGTCCGGTTAGTCTGAGCGTTACTCAGGGCAACACAAGCTACAATACTATGCAAAAACAAGCAAATGGTTAGGGACAAAAAAAGAAAGATATATGCAAATCAGATGTGTATACCTTTCTTATATAATGGAGACTTTCTTTTTCGTGCTAGAAAATAGTAACACAGATATAAATAAATGTTAACATAAGCTGAGAAACCCCATCCAAAGCAATAGAATCAACCTGGACCTATTTTTAATGCATGTGCAATCAAGAGAAAATATATAGATAATAAAATTAGAAGATAATTGTAAAAAAAAATGGGAATACGATGAAGTTTTCTTGCTGAAAATTAAATCATTGGGACGTTTAGTTTTAGAGTCGTGCAATCAAAAACATGCATGCAGTAAGAGTTGTTTTAAGTTTTAGAGTCGGGCAATCAAAAACATGCACGCAGTAAGAGTTGTTTTAAGTTTTAGAGTCGGGCAATCAAAAACATGCACGCAGTAAGAGTTGTTTTAAGTTTTAGAGTCGTGCAATCAAAAACATGCATGCAGTAAGAGTTGTTTTAAGTTTTAGAGTCGGGCAATCAAAAACATGCATGCAGTAAGAGTTGTTTTAAGTTTTAGAGTCGGGCAATCAAAAACATGCACGCAGTAAGAGTTGTTTTAAGTTTTAGAGTCGGGCAATCAAAAACATGCACGCAGTAAGAGTTGTTTTAAGTTTTAGAGTCGGGCAATCAAAAACATGCACGCAGTAAGAGTTGTTTTAAGTTTTAGAGTCGTGCAATCAAAAACATGCACGCAGTAAGAGTTGTTTTAAGTTTTAGAGTCGGGCAATCAAAAACATGCACGCAGTAAGAGTTGTTTTAAGTTTTAGAGTCGGGCAATCAAAAACATGCACGCAGTAAGAGTTGTTTTAAGTTTTAGAGTCGTGCAATCAAAAACATGCATGCAGTAAGAGTTATTTTAAGTTTTAGAGTCGGGCAATCAAAAACATGCATGCAGTAAGAGTTGTTTTAAGTTTTAGAGTCGGGCAATCAAAAACATGCATGCAGTAAGAGTTGTTTTAAGTTTTAGAGTCGGGCAATCAAAAACATGCACGCAGTAAGAGTTGTTTTAAGTTTTAGAGTCGGGCAATCAAAAACATGCACGCAGTAAGAGTTGTTTTAAGTTTTAGAGTCGTGCAATCAAAAACATGCATGCAGTAAGAGTTGTTTTAAGTTTTAGAGTCGGGCAATCAAAAACATGCACGCAGTAAGAGTTGTTTTAAGTTTTAGAGTCGTGCAATCAAAAACATGCATGCAGTAAGAGTTGTTTTAAGTTTTAGAGTCGGGCAATCAAAAACATGCACGCAGTAAGAGTTGTTTTAAGTTTTAGAGTCGTGCAATCAAAAACATGCATGCAGTAAGAGTTGTTTTAAGTTTTAGAGTCGGGCAATCAAAAACATGCACGCAGTAAGAGTTGTTTTAAGTTTTAGAGTCGGGCAATCAAAAACATGCACGCAGTAAGAGTTGTTTTAAGTTTTAGAGTCGTGCAATCAAAAACATGCATGCAGTGTTTTAAGAGGCATGAAGAAACTAATGAAACAAACAAATTTACAGGCTTAAGTTATTTCATAAAAGGAAAAGATATTATTTTTCATTCCTTATTTTTCTATTCCCCAAGGTGTGCACGGAACTATGTTTTTATTTTGCACCTGTCGGCCCTGTGCATCCGACTTCGGCATGCAATTTATGTAAGGGTATGCTTCCTCCTGCATTTTCTAAGAGTTTGCTTCTCCGTGGTAATGGCCGGTGCTGTGATGGAGAGCGAACCCAGCACCGTCGGATTGTGAGCCGCATCACTTAACCACTAGCCCACACCGTCCGTTACACACCAGTTAAGGTCATATTACATAAATGACAGCAGGTGTTCAACGACAGAGCCAAATGATGAAGAAAATATGTTACAATGAAATGATGTCTATCAGGTGTTTGTGTTTGTAACACAGTGTTACAGATTGGGTTGACTAAGGGAGAGCTACTCTTTGGGCAATCACACATTATGCCAGGATCAAACATGTTTTCAAGATTTACAAGAGCTTCTAATTGGTTCAACCAAGTGGTTACTGGTGCAAACAGAACAGGACCACAGTTTCCTTTATTTCATGTCTTAAGAGATGACTAAAGAAGGTTGTGGATGAGGTTGGCATCCTCACCATATAAAAACCATTGTTATAACACTGCATTGCAAATGATTCGAATAAGGCTTTCATAAAAGATAGTTAGAGAAGTCAAATGTAGTGTTGGATCTATACTTCAACAAATGTAGTGTTGGATCTATACTTCGACAAATGTAGTGTTGGATCTATACTTCAACAAATGTAGTGTTGGATCTATACTTCAACAAATGTAGTGTTGGATCTATACTTCAACAAATGTAGTGTTGGATCTATACTTCGACAAATGTAGTGTTGGATCTATACTTCAACAAATGGAGTGACGAGGAAGTTCAGTTACTAGTTGGTCCAGGGATAGTGAATTAGAAGGTGTGTCATGGATGACTGGGGTGTGATGCTAATAAAGACATCAGGAAGGATGATGCAAGGAAGTGGCAACA
The DNA here is from genome assembly GCA_036924085.1 of Ariolimax columbianus. Taxonomy (NCBI): domain Eukaryota; kingdom Metazoa; phylum Mollusca; class Gastropoda; order Stylommatophora; family Arionidae; genus Ariolimax; species Ariolimax columbianus. Next base: position 65,091,223 of record JAVGWX010000018.1, on the reverse strand, counting down.
TTCTTATCAACTAAAGCTACCAAGTCTAGTCTCCCCTAGTTGACTCTTCAATGTCTGAAATCCACCAAACAACCAATGCTGTTCTGCTTGATATCCAACACCCCCTCCCCGCCTCCCCACATACACACGCCTAGTAGTAGTTGTAGTAGTAGCAGCAATAGTAATAGTAGTAGTTGTAGTAGTAGTAATAGTAGTAGTTGTATTAGTAGTTATAGTAGTAGTTGTATTAGTAGTAATAGTAGTTGTAATAGTAGTTGTAGTAGTAGTAATAGTAGTAGTTGTATTAGTAGTTATAGTAGTAGTAATAGTAGTAGTTGTAGTAGTAGTAATAGTAGTAGTTGTATTAGTAGTAATAGTAGTAGTTGTATTAGTAGTTATAGTAGTAGTTGTATTAGTAGTTATAGTAGTAGTAATAGTAGTAGTAATAGTAGTAGTGGTAGTAGTAGTTATAGTAGTAGTTGTATTAGTAGTTATAGTAGTAGTAATAGTAGTAGTTGTAGTAGTAGTAATAGTAGTAGTTGTATTAGTAGTAATAGTAGTAGTTGTATTAGTAGTTATAGTAGTAGTTGTATTAGTAGTTATAGTAGTAGTAATAGTAGTAGTAATAGCAGTAGTAATAGTAGTTTCGGGCAGATGAGGCTCGAAAGCCTAGGAAGGCAGCTCATCTAGGAGAAGGAAAACTCTGATTTCAAACCATCTAAAGCCTTGTAGATAAGATACTGGCGTATCGTGTCGGGTTTTGTCAGATATGGCTGTGTAACTTATTTTCTGATAATTCTGAAAGTTGGTCAGCATCTACCAAACCTGACAACTGACAATGTGTGAAGGAACACACGCAAGAGGATATCGAGAGAGGGACCATACTGCATGGGCAACACATGGGCTCTATATTTCTGCCTGGGCTTTGTGTTAAAAGCACAATTACTATCGTCTGACAAAACGAAAAAAGCCAATAATGGGGAGTAATAGTAATTGTAGTAATAAAAGTAGTGTTTGTAATAGTAGTAGTAGTGATAGTAATAGTCATAGTAGTAGCAATAGTAATAATTGTAGCAGTAGTAATAGTTTTATTAGTAGTAATAGTAGTATTTACATGTTTGTATATCTACCTGTATGTGCATGCTTGTATGTCTACCTGTATTTGAATGCTTGTATGTCTACCTGTATGTGAATGCCTGTATGTCTACCTGTATGTGAATGTTTGTGTATGTCCCCCTGTATGTGAATGTTTGTGTATGTCCACCTGTATGTGAATGTTTGTGTATGTCCACCTGTATGTGAATGCTTGTATGTCTACCTGTATGTAAAAGTTTGTGTCTACATGTATGTGAATGCTTGAATGTCTGACTGTATTTGAATGCTTGTATGTCTACCTGTATGTGAATGTTTGTGTATGTCCACCTGTATGTGAATGCTTGTATGTCTACCTGTATGTGAATGCTTGTATGTCTACCTGTATGTGAATGCTTGTATGTCTACCTGTATGTGAATGCTTGTATGTCTACCTGTATGTGAAAGTTTGTGTGTCTAAATGTATGTGAATGCTTGAATGTCTGACTGTATGTGTATGCACTTACTTCTGTTACACAACCATTCAAATGGAAGAAAAAGCAGACATACAAAAAAGAGCCCTTAATCAAATTGTTTAAAAAGTTCTTGTGTTTATCAATGAAAGAAGACACCACCAGATGAAAAAATAATTTCCCCTTCACATAAACAAACAAAAACATGAGAGACACCCCTGAAAATGCAAGGAAATAATGAAACCTAGTTTAACCATGACATGTACATACTAAATCTGCGGCGAGTTAACTCTGAAACAAGACAAGTTTGTATAATGACTGACCCACTTCGTGACAGAATAAAGAAAACAATTATTTTCATAGTCTCACAACTGAAGAATACTTTCATCTTCCACAGGTACCAAGGAAAATCAAATATCCTCTCTTTTATTGATGTACCTTATGTGCTGTGTTGTTTCTAGAGCTTTCTGTCAAACCTAATCTGAAGGCTCAACACCCCAGAGCCTCACCTTACCCCAGAGCCTCCCCTTACCCCAGAGCTGTCCCTTACCCCAGAGCCTCACCTTACCCCAAAGCCTCACCTTACTCCAAATCCTCACCTTACCCCAAAGCCTCACCTTACCCCAAAGCCTCACCTTACCCCTGAGCTGTCCCTTACCCCAGAGCCTCACCTTACCCCAAAGCCTCACCTTACTCCAAATCCTCACCTTACCCCAAAGCCTCACCTTACCCCTAAAGCCTCACCTTACCCCAGAGCTATCCCTTACCCCAGAGCCTCACCTTACCCCAAAGCCTCACCTTACCCCAGATCCTCCCTCACCTTACCCCAAAGCCTCACCTTACCCCAAAGCCTCACCTTACCCCAGAGAATCACCTTACCCCAGAGCCTCACCTTACCCTAGAGAATCACCTTACCCCAGATCCTCCCTCACCTTACCCCAGATCCTCCCTCACCTTACCCCACAGCCTCACCTTACCTTACCCCACAGCCTCACCTTACCCCAGAGCCTCACCTTACTTTTCCTTTTGGCTACCTGGCACAATGCACTGATCTGCCTGATGGACACCCCAGTCTGTGTCAATGGTGGAGAGTGCAGCCATGATCTGGAGCATGTTCTATCCTAGAGAGGTTGACAGTACTTTTAGTCGCCTCCTATTACATGCTCTCAGTGCGCCAGTAGCCCTATTCTCATATCTGCCCCACATTGAGAGATACTCTAGAGGCGTCAGCACACTTAGCTACCTCTTACCATCTAGCCTGAGTGTGGCAGTGGACCCATTCTTGCCTATCGCACACAGCACCCCCCCTACTAATGGCTCAGACAAATGCACTGACAGAAGATTTTATAAGAACTACTAGAGAAAGACATGCTGAATCCTTGCTTGCTCACAATGTTGGGGATTTGCTTTAGGCTACAAATGTTTACTTAGTACCTAATTTAGCCTTGTGATGGCATATTTCCGTGTGCCCAGTCCTCGTGTATAGGCTTGGGGGTTGAAATGTCCATCAGTCTGTCCCAACTCTCATGTAAAGCTAGAACCCTTTATATCAGCCATCAAGGAAACCAGATCAAATATCAATTAACTTGATCGTTAGTAATAGCACATTAGGATGATGTAGTTGTATTTGTGTTGTGTCCATTTACAACTTTTCTCATTATTATCACTATTCACTATTTACATAGACAATTCTAATGATAATTAATTTAGTTCTTAACAATTGGTTACTGATGAAAACCATTTTGATACATGTGATTTTGTTAAAAATACAATGGGCCAGGAACTCACAGGCCACACCTCACACAGGGGAAACTATTCATGAAATAAAACAAATGTCGTGGTAGGGTTATACTGTAATAGGCGTGAATCAAATCTGTAGCAGATATAATAAGTCACACGCAAAATGAAAATAAGTTTAAGATACAGAGGTTTAGGGTAGAGTACTCAAGCAATATGTGAAAAATGCTATAATCTCTTTTAGAATTCATTGACAGACAGGCTATTCAGATCAAAATAGAAATTATATTTGGGAAAAAAGGTATATGTTTGTGCAAAGCTCAGATATAATTTTGTATGTGCTATCACAGCATAAAGTCCTTGACTTACACGGATTCAAGTTTGATGGCGTCACAAGATATATGGAGGATGTATTTCAGCTTTGATTAGTGTATGTACATATATGTTCAATATGAACATACTGTTCTTATATATTAGTTGTTAAACAATGACATGTTTTTTTTCTATTTATGTAATCAAAACACCATATCAGGTTCAATTTTCTCAAAGCTGTCTTTTACCTCAGCAGAACGTGTTTGGCTTTAGCTTTCCTTCATAACAGTCATCTATTAAAACTTGTCAGCTCTCTGTGGAGTACGGGTCTGCAGCAGATAAATGACAAGTTCTTTTGTCATGAGTCATCTGTTCCAGATCTGTCCAAGTCTTTCCAATTGTCTTTATGCTTGTCTCAAACTCTCTTCTCTATGTGTGTTTTGGTGTGGCTGCCTCTACTTCTCTTGCCTTGGAGATTCCAGAACAGAGACTGTCTTGTAATGTTATCAGCTGGTTTTCTTTAAGAAAGTCTCATCCAATGCCTTCTCCTCACTTCATGTCCCACTACTCTGTCTGGTTCTGTCTAACAGTTCCACATCAGTGATTGTATCAAACCATTTCAATCTCTCCATTCTGTCTGGTTCTGTCTAACAGTTCCACATCAGTGATTGTATCAAACCATTTCAATCTCTCTATTCTGTCTGGTTCTGTCTAACAGTTCCACATTAGTGATCTTATACCATTTCAATCTCTCTATTCTGTCTGGTTCTGTCCAACAGTTCCACATCAGTGATTGTATCAAACCATTTCAATCTCTCCATTCTGTCTGGTTCTGTCCAACAGTTCCACATCAGTGATTGTATCAAACCATTTCAATCTCTCCATTCTGTCTGGTTCTGTCCAACAGTTCCACATTAGTAATCCTATTATACCATCTCAACCCCTCTATTCCACACAGGCACCCATTTATGAAAGCCTTTACCTTTTTGGTTGTTGTTTGTTTTGTTCTCCATGTTTCAGAACCATATAACAGAATAGACTTGACGTTTGCAGTTAACGATTTGTATCTTTTTTGGACTTCATTCCTTTTGATCTCCACAAGTTGCCAATTCAATAAAAGCTCCTCTCACGTTAGTATTCATATTTTGATATCTTTATCAGTACCGCCTACTGAGTCGATATCACTACCGAGATCTATGAGTGATCCCACGTCTTGTCCGAGTGTCTCCCAACACTATCTGATTGTTGTTAGTTGCATTTCATATTTCATAATCTTTACTTTTTCAGTTCCAATTTCTGAGTTCTCTCATCAAGTATATTTATTTTATTTTGCATCTGATTTTGGTTATGGGACAGAAGAGTATATTCATCTGATTTCGGTTATGGGACAGAAGAGTCTATTCATCTGATTTCGGTTATGGGACAGAAGAGTCTATTCATCTGATTTCGGTTATGGGACAGAAGAGTCTATTCATCTGATTTCGGTTATGGGACAGAAGAGTATATTCATCTGATTTCGGTTATGGGACAGAAGAGTCTAGTCATCTGATTTCGGTTATGGGACAGAAGAGTCTATTCATCTGATTTCGGTTATGGGACAGAAGAGTATATTCATCTGATTTTGGATATGGGACAGAAGAGTCTACTCATCTGATTTTGGATATGGGACAGAAGAGTCTATTCATCTGATTTCGGTTATGGGACAGAAGAGTCTATTCATCTGATTTCGGTTATGGGACAGAAGAGTATATTCATCTGATTTCGGTTATGGGACAGAAGAGTCTATTCATCTGATTTCGGTTATGGGACAGAAGAGTCTATTCATCTGATTTCGGTTATGGGACAGAAGAGTCTATTCATCTGATTTCGGTTATGGGACAGAAGAGTCTATTCATCTGATTTCGGTTATGGGACAGAAGAGTCTATTCATCTGATTTCGGTTATGGGACAGAAGAGTATATTCATCTGATTTTGGATATGGGACAGAAAAGTCTACTCATCTGATTTTGGATATGGGACAGAAGAGTCTATTCATCTGATTTCGGTTATGGGACAGAAGAGTCTATTCATCTGATTTCGGTTATGGGACAGAAGAGTATATTCATCTGATTTCGGTTATGGGACAGAAGAGTCTAGTCATCTGATTTTGGTTATGGGACAGAAGAGTCTATTCATCTGATTTCGGTTATGGGACAGAAGAGTCTATTCATCTGATTTCGGTTATGGGACAGAAGAGTCTATTCATCTGATTTCGGTTATGGGACAGAAGAGTCTATTCATCTGATTTTGGATATGGGACAGAAGAGTGAAGTTCAGATCATCAAGTTGTTTTGTCAGAGCCATTGAAATCCATTTTTGTTGGTTGATGTTGCTGTCTTCATAATCCAGCAGACAGAGAAATGGTGTAAGGACACATCCTTGTGGCAAGGACACATCCTTGTGGTAAGGACACATCCATCCTTGTGGTAAGGACACATCCATCCTTGTGGCAAGGACACATCCTTGTGGTAAGGACACATCCATCCTTGTGGTAAGGACACATCCTTGTGGTAAGGACACATCCATCCTTGTGGTAAGGACACATCCTTGTGGTAAGGACACATCCATCCTTGTGGCAAGGACACATCCTTGTGGTAAGGACACATCCATCCTTGTGGTAAGGACACATCCATCCTTGTGGTAAGGAAACATCTATCCTTGTGGCAAGGACACATCCTTGTGGTAAGGACACATCCATCCTTGTGGTAAGGACACATCCATCCTTGTGGTAAGGACACATCCATCCTTGTGGTAAGGAAACATCCATCCTTGTGGCAAGGACACATCCTTGTGGTAAGGACACATCCTTGTGGTAAGGACACATCCATCCTTGTGGCAAGGACACATCCTTGTGGCAAGGACACATCCTTGTGGTAAGGACACATCCATCCTTGTGGTAAGCACACATCCTTGTGGCAAGGACACATCCTTGTGGTAAGGACACATCCATCCTTGTGGTAAGGACACATCCTTGTGGCAAGGACACATCCTTGTGGTAAGGACACATCCATCCTTGTGGTAAGGACACATCCATCCTTGTGGTAAGGAAACATCTATCCTTGTGGTAAGGAAACATCTATCCTTGTGGTAAGGACACATCCATCCTTGTGGTAAGGAAACATCTATCCTTGTGGTAAGGAAACATCTATCCTTGTGGTAAGGACACATCCATCCTTGTGGTAAGCACACATCCATCCTTGTGGTAAGGACACATCCATCCTTGTGGTAAGGACACATCCATCCTTGTGGTAAGGAAACATCTATCCTTGTGGTAAGGAAACATCTATCCTTGTGGTAAGGACACATCCATCCTTGTGGTAAGCACACATCCATCCTTGTGGTAAGGACACATCCATCCTTGTGGTAAGGACACATCCATCCTTGTGGTAAGGAAACATCTATCCTTGTGGTAAGGACACATCCATCCTTGTGGTAAGGACACATCCATCCTTGTGGTAAGGAAACATCCATCCTTGTGGTAAGGACACATCTATCCTTGTGGTAAGGACACATCTATCCTTGTGGTAAGGACCACATCCATCCTTGTGGTAAGCACACATCCTTGTGGTAAGGACACATCCTTGTGGCAACGACACATCCTTGTGGTAAACCAGTTCTTATCTCAAAGAGCCCAGAAAGCTGACCTTCGTGTGGAACTCTAAATTTCATATCTATATGTTTTTTAAATTATGTTAATGAACTTCAGGGGCACTCCATAGTGCCCAAACAAATTCCAGAGTGATTCTCTGACGAAACAAATTTATATATAAAAATTGTACTAAGATTTTGATGAATTGATTGTATGTAGTTTGGTTTACAAGTGACAAAATCTGAACAGCTTCAAACTTTACATAAATCCTCTAATACTATAATATTTTTAAAGAAAAATCATATTTGTAACTGAACCGTAAATATAATTTTAAAGTGCTTTTACGAATTTTACTTGACACACAAAGCATTTTTTGAACATGCACAGAAACCAAGGACTGGCTAGTATACTGTAGATCAAACTGTTAACAAAGACAATAGTTCTACATCTCTAGAGAATGCATGCATGAACAAGTCAAGGACTTGCTAGTATATTGTTGATCAAACTGTTAACAAAGACAATAGTTCTACATCTCTAGAGAATGCATGCATGAATCTACTCAGATGGTAGATGTATATAATCGGCTATACAAATTATTGAGACTACATCAGACTATGGTGCTTTCAATCTCGTTAGTATCTGACCAAATATAACCAAACCAAGGTTAATAATTGTGTTTGCTCGACGTACATGACCTATTTCAAACATTATGTCAAGTATTACAGACGTGTAATGCATTATGCAATTATGTAATGGCAATAAAAAATCTCTATTAATACCTTTTAAAGATTGGAAACCTCAAAGTCCCCCAAAATCAAATTTTTACCCAGTAAAATGTGTTATTTACTCAGTAACAAAAGTGCTTATATTAGTTTTATGTCCTTAAAATGTGAATTATGTCAGTGGTATGAAGTGTCCAGAAAATAAATGTGACATTCTTCAGCGATCATGTGGCACTGCCGGTAACCTAGATGTTTTAAAACACCTTTTATAAACTTTAACCCCAAAAATGTAGTTGCACAGAAATTTGAATATTTCATAATTTTGAAGTTAATAAATTGTTGAAGCATACATTTTATTACCACGATGGTTTGTTATTATTGGGAAGAAAGAAAGCACCAAAATGAAGGGGAAAAAAGCCAAATACTATTTATAAATATGAACATCAATAATAATAATAATCACTTCTCCATTGGCCAAGAGGTGAAATGTATTTACAGTTTTCTGGTAAATCAATGTCTGAAAAAATGGGAAATTAAAATTACATTTGTGAAAGCAGGAAAGTGAAATAAATGGAAAGGTCAAAGCACAGTTATTGACAGCATGCCAGAAAGACTGATCAAAGGTTGTCAAAGGAGCCTTTGGTTGTATCATCTACTAATTTTGCCAGTATTTCTGGTGTCTTAAGGAATGTTTGCGGTGGTATGTCTTTTAATGTTCTCTGTAACTCTTGTCTTCTTTCTGGGAGATAGTATCTGTCTTTGATTTCCCTAACATAGTAGGGTACAGAATTTTGTTTAATTTTGTATTTTGGCTGCCAGTTTTCCACAGTCTGTTGGCATGATCCCGTTTCAGTCTGCTACTTCGTTCAAAAACTTCCATAACTGCTTTATCCCTCCGCATCTCAAGAGGTTCCATAATTGTGTGGATTTCGTAGAACACTGTTTTGCACCCTGTCTAAGGATTTCAAGTTAGATTTTGAACAGGCTGTTAGGAGCGCACTATTATATTCTATTGCTGAGCGCACATAATAAAAGTATAAGCCTCTCAAAGTATCTGTCTGATTCCCACGATGCACCAGCAAGCCTCTCAAAGCCTCATTGCCTGATCCCCACGATGCACCAGCAAGCCTCTCAAAGCCTCATTGCCTGATCCCCACGATGCACCAGCAAGCCTCTCAAAGTATCCTTGTCTGATCCCCATAATGTACCAGCAAGCCTCTCAAAGCCTCCTTGTCTGATCCCCATAATGTACCAGCAAGCCTCTCAAAGCCTCATTGCCTGATACCCATGATGTACTAGCAGGCCTCTTCAATAGCTGTAGATGTCCCATGGTGAACCAGCAAGTCTCTTCAATAGATGTAGATGTCCCACAGTGGACCAGCAAGCCTCTTCAGCTGTAGATGTCCCACGTGGGACCAGCAAGCCTCTTCAATAGCTGTAGATGTCCCACGGTAGACCAGCAAGCCTCTTCAATAGCTGTAGATGTCCCACGGTGGACCAGCAAGCCTCTTCAATAGCTGTAGATGTCCCACGGTGGACCAGCAAGCCTCTTCAATAGCTGTAGATGTCCCACGGTGGACCAGCAAGCGTCTTCAGCTGAAGATATCCCACGGTGGACCAGCAAGCCTCTTCAATAGCTGTAGATGTCCCACGATGGACCAGCAAGCCTCTTCAATAGCTGTAGATGTCCCACGGTGGACCAGCAAGCCTCTTCAATAGCTGTAGATGTCCCACTGTGGACCAGCAAGCCTCTACAACAGCTGTTGATGTCCCACGGTGGACCAGCAAGCCTCTTCAGCTGTAGATGTCCCACGGTGGACCAGCAAGCGTCTTCAGCTGAAGATATCCCACGGTGGACCAGCAAGCCTCTTCAATAGCTGTAGATGTCCCACGATGGACCAGCAAGCCTCTTCAATAGCTGTAGATGTCCCACGGTGAACCAGCAAGCCTCTTCAATAGCTGTAGATGTCCCACGGTGGACCAGCAAGCCTCTTCAGCTGTAGATGTCCCACGGTGGACCAGCAAGCCTCTTCAATAGCTGTAGATGTCCCACGGTGGACCAGCAAGCCTCTTCAATAGCTGTAGATGTCCCACGATGGACCAGCAAGCCTCTTCAATAGCTGTAGATGTCCCACGGTGAACCAGCAAGCCTCTTCAATAGCTGTAGATGTCCCACGGTGGACCAGCAAGCCTCTTCAGCTGTAGATGTCCCACGGTGGACCAGCAAGCCTCTTCAATAGCTGTAGATGTCCCACGATGGACCAGCAAGCCTCTTCAATAGCTGTAGATGTCCCACGGTGAACCAGCAAGCCTCTTCAATAGCTGTAGATGTCCCACGGTGGACCAGCAAGCCTCTTCAGCTGAAGATATCCCACGGTGGACCAGCAAGCCTCTTCAATAGCTGTAGATGTCCCACGATGGACCAGCAAGCCTCTTCAATAGCTGTAGATGTCCCACGGTGGACCAGCAAGCCTCTTCAGCTGTAGATGTCCCACGGTGGACCAGCAAGCGTCTTCAGCTGAAGATATCCCACGGTGGACCAGCAAGCCTCTTCAATAGCTGTAGATGTCCCACGATGGACCAGCAAGCCTCTTCAATAGCTGTAGATGTCCCACGGTGAACCAGCAAGCCTCTTCAATAGCTGTAGATGTCCCACGGTGGACCAGCAAGCCTCTTCAGCTGTAGATGTCCCACGGTGGACCAGCAAGCCTCTTTAATAGCTGTAGATGTCCCACGGTGGACCAGCAAGCCTCTTCAATAGCTGTAGATGTCCCACAGTTTTATTCTTCACGTTCTGGATGGAATGCTGGAGTTGTCGGTCAAGTGTATCCGATCATTTCTAGTGATGGTTTCATAGTAATGGTTTTATGTGATGAAGTTACTGGCTCCAATCACAACCCTCTTCAGTCGCCTATTACAATATTCATAGAAGGTTACAGTGGTCCTACTCTTTTCCACCCAGGTATTATGCCTATTCTTGCCTCTATGTTTTACATATAGCCCCTACCATAAACCACTCGTACTAAGAGTTCGTTTAGTCAACATGTTTAGTCTCTGGAAACAACTTTGACATCTGTTGTAATATCTCATAACAAAAACATTGTTGTCCATTTCCCTTATTTGTTGACAAAACCTGCATGTCAGAAAAATGTTCTCTCCTGAGATTGAAAGTATGAAAGTGATGAAGGAAAGAAAGATTAAACTGATAAAAGCATGCACATAGCCCATTCTGGTCAAGCAAATAATCTCAAGAAGTGTATAATCAAAATAATCACAGAATTCCCTCATTTTAATCAAACAGGATGACTTAAGAGCAGCACTCTGCAAACTGTGCCAGCAGTCCGCACCAAAAAGGGTAGTGGCACAGTGGGTCCCGGCACACTGCAACATCCAAGGCAACGAGGAGGCAGACAGACTGGCAAAAGAAGGTGCAAGACTACCACAAACAGATACCAGTATGACGTACGAAGAGTCAAAACGGCTTATCAAAGCCAGATACATGACCAAATGGGAAACCGAACATACTGGTTACACCAAAAACGATGCCTATTACCAGTTGAACCGAAGAGAGCAGGTCGTTGTCTTCAGACTTCGCACTGGCCACAACAGACTGAGGTACCACCTATTCAACAAATTGAAGATAGGGAGTACCGACGAATGCCCGTGCGGTACTGGTAAAATGACCACTGAACATCTGCTGCAGAACTGCCCGACATACGAGGATCAGAGAGAGCAGATGTGGCCATTACCAGTGGAACTGCAAGACAAGCTCTATGGCAGTAGCGAGAGCCTCAGGATGACCGCCGCTTTTTTCGAAAAAATAATGGTTACTGTCTGACTGTGTACGCAGAAGAAGAAGAAGAATCAAACAGGAAAATTGATCAAGTTGTCTCGGATTGTGTAAATATATAAAAATCTGGGAGCATGCATGCACAAAAGTATTCTGGGATTGTGCAAAAAAAGATTCATCAATCCGGAGAGGAGCCACCACCCTTAATTTTCTTGTTCCATGAGGAGCACAAAGCTACATCTACAGCTGGCCTTCTTGCTAGAAGTCTACATCAACAACATATATGTGTTCTGATATTTGGTGATTTTTGTACTTTTTTGTTTGTACATGATGAAGTGCTAGCGCAATGCCAACCCTCTGTGGTCAGCTTTCACAGCATGTATAGTCAACCATTATACCCTGGACTTACAACCCATTGGCCCCTTGACTACAGTATTACAACCCATTAGATCTTTAACTGTTATTACAACCCCATTAGCCTATTGACTACAATATTACGACTCCATTAGCCTATTGACTACAATATTACAACCCCATTAGCCTATTGACTACAATATTACAACCCCATTAGCCTATTGACTACAATATTACGACTCCATTAGCATATTGACTACAATATTACAACCCCATTAGCCTATTGACTACAATATTACGACTCCATTAGCCTATTGACTACAATATTACAACCCCATTAGCCTATTGACTACAATATTACAACCCCATTAGCCTATTGACTACAATATTACGACTCCATTAGCATATTGACTACAATATTACAACCCCATTAGCCTATTGACTACAATATTACGACTCCATTAGCCTATTGACTGTGTTACGATAATTTCCCTAATCCAGATATTGCTACTTAAGGTGGACTCATGTTGCCTCTCCCTTAAGGTGGACTCATGTTGCCTCTCCCTTAAGTTGGACTCATGTTGCCTCTCCCTTAAGTTGGATTCATGTTGCCTCTCCCTTAAGTTGGACTCATGTTGCCCCTCCCTTAAGTTGGACTCATGTTGCCCCTCCCTTAAGTTGGACTCATGTTGCCCCTCCCTTAAGTTAGACTCATGTTGCCTCTCCCTTAAGTTGGACTCATGTTGCCTCTCCCTTAAGTTGGACTCATGTTGCCCCTCCCTTAAGTTGGAATCATGTTGCCCCTCCCTTAAGTTGGACTCATGTTGCCCCTCCCTTAAGTTGGACTCATGTTGCCTCTCCCTTAAGTTGGACTCATGTTGCCTCTCCCTTAAGTTGGACTCATGTTGCCCCTCCTTAAGTTGGACTCATATTGCCCCTCCTTAAGTTGGACTCATATTGCCCCTCCTTAAGTTGGACTCATATTGCCCCTCCTTAAGTTGGACTCATGTTGCCCCTCCTTAAGTTGGACTCATGTTGCCCCTCCCTTAAGTTGGACTCATGTTGCCTCTCCCTTAAGGTGGACTCATGTTGCCCCTTCCTCCAATTTGTGTCATCATAGAGGTTAGTGATACTACAGCCACCACCACAGAGGGCAGCACTGCAGCAAAACACGAAGTGGCACTGCCCCACGAAAGGTTGCTATGTTAGATAAACACAACCTAACCTGACCCATGTCATAACAGAATATGCCTAGTAAGCATTGCTGGTTTCTTATTTTTACAGAGCAGACTTACTGCTATCTAGTAGATTGAGACTACTTATTTGAGAGCAATTTCAGATCACACATCTACACTACTGCATGATCTGGGTCTTAGTGATCATTTATGCTGTTCTGTCCACACCAAAATATTAAACCACCCTTTCTCTCCCTCTATTATTTACTTAACAACATGTTCTCATAGCTAATTATCTTCCCTAGCAACAAGTCCTCATAGCTAATTATCTTCCCTAGCAACAAGTCCTCATAGCTAATTATTTTCCCTAGCAACATGACCTTATAGCTAATTATTTTCCCTAGCAACAAGTCCTCATAGCTAATTATTTTCCCTAGCAACATGACCTTATAGCTAATTATTTTCCCTAGCAACATGTCCTCATAGCTAATTACCTTCCCTGGCAACATGTCCTCATAGCTAATTATTTTCCCTAGCAACATGTCCTCATATCTAATTATTTTCCCTAGCAACATGTCCTCATATCTAATTATTTTCCCTAGCAACATGTCACTATATCTAATTATTTTCCCTAGCAACATGTCCTCATAGCTAATTATTTTCCCTAGCAACATGTCCTCATATCTAATTATTTTCCCTAGCAACATGTCACTATATCTAATTATTTTCCCTAGCAACATTTCCTCATATCTAATTATTTTCCCTAGCAACATGTCACGATGTCTAATTATTTTCCCTAGCAACATGTCCTCATAGCTAATGATCTTCCCTAGCAACATGTCCTCATAGCTAATTGTCTTCCCTACCAATTTGTCCTCATAGCTAATTGTCTTCCTTACCAATATGTCCTCATAGCTAATTATCTTCCCTAACAATGTGTCCTCAAATCTAATTATCTTCCCTACCAATTTGTCCTCATAGCTAATTATCTTCCCTAACAATGTGTCCTCATAGCTAATTATCTTCCCTACCAATGTGTCCTCATATCTAATTATCTTCCCTACCAATTTGTCCTCATATCTAATTATCTTCCCTAGCAACATGTCCTCATATCTAATTATCATCCCTAGCAACATGTCCTCATAGCTAATTGTTGTCCCTAGCAACATGTCCTCGTAGCTAATTGTTGTCCCTAGCAACATGTCCTCATAGCTAATTATCTTCCCTAGCAACATGTCCTCATAGATAATTGTTGTCCCTAGCAACATGTCCTCATAGCTGAATAAATATCTTTGTGCATGCACTCGAGGGGTTAAGAGAATAAAACAGAAGTCAGGTAGCTTTCTAGGACTGGACAAATGAAAAGATATAAATATATTTATATGTTTATAAAAAGGGAATTACAATCTTCTTCAAGAAATAATTCAGAAATAGTGAACTCCAAAATGGATCGCAGGAGCTGTCAAAATATAATCTGTAACACTCTGAGAAATGCGAAGGTAGTTACCGGATTAAGCCATCTCAACTTAGTCACTACACACAAATGGTGTACTGGCCCGCAAACTTTTTAGTAATCATGGAAAGCTGATATATGGCTTGGTATTGGTTACATGTGATATGTTCTTGACAAATTCGGAAAGTTCTCAGAGCGGTTTTCATGGAGTTTAGAATCATTGTACCTACGAGATGTGTAGAGATGTTTCAATTTCTATTTTCACAAGGTTGTTGACAGATATAATGTACTCAACATTTTGTTGTGACGTGGGACATTGATTATTTGGAGGAGTTTTTCTATTTGACATGCTGTCACTCAAATATTTATTTATCTGGTGAAATTAGTGAACTTAATTAGATGAAACTGTTTGTGTGGAACATCTTCCCTCATGAATTATCTGGTGAAAATTAGTGAACTTAATTAGATGAAACTGTTTGTGTGGAACATCTTCCCTCATGAATTATCTGGTGAAAATTAGTGAACTTAATTAGATGGAACTGTTTGTGTGGAACATCTTCCCTCATGAATTATCTGGTGAAAATTAGTGAACTTAATTAGATGGAACTGTTTGTGTGGAACATCTTCCCTCATGAATTATCTGGTGAAAATTAGTGAACTTAATTAGATGGAACTGTTTGTGTGGAACATCTTCCCTCATGAATTATCTGGTGAAAATTAGTGAACTTAATTAGATGGAACTGTTTGTGTGGAACATCTTCCCTCATGAATTATCTGGTGAAAATTAGTGAACTTAATTAGATGAAACTGTTTGTGTGGAACATCTTCCCTCATGAATTATCTGGTGAAAATTAGTGAACTTAATTAGATGAAACTGTTTGTGTGGAACATCTTCCCTCATGAATTATCTGGTGAAAATTAGTGAACTTAATTAGATGAAACTGTTAGTGTGGAACATCTTCCCTCATGAATTATCTGGTGAAAATTAGTGAACTTAATTAGATGGAACTGTTTGTGTGGAACATCTTCCCTCATGAATTATCTGGTGAAAATTAGTGAACTTAATTAGATGGAACTGTTTGTGTGGAACATCTTCCCTCATGGATCATCTGGTGAAAATTAGTGAACTTAATTAGATGGAACTGTTTGTGTGGAACATCTTCCCTCATGGATTATCTGGTGAAAATTAGTGAACTTAATTAGATGAAACTGTTAGTGTGGAACATCTTCCCATGAACTATTTCCACTGAAATGTGACTGTACTATTCACCATATTGATATTAAGAAAAAATTAATGACTATGGTGAAAGAATTTGTTAATGTTTCTGATTAAAATAAAAAAATTTGTCACAAAATAATGCCCTTTGTATTTCTACACATGTCAAATGTCTCTATCTCCATGCATTCTGATGTAATCTGAACAGTTTAGTGGCATATATAATATATGATACTTGAGTAAAACATTAGATCTAAGGTAGTTAGTCTTGCAAGTGAGTTTTACATCAAATAAACACGTCTCGTAGTCACATCAATTTAGGAGTGTGTAAGTTCAGAATTCTCAGAGTATTCATTAGATGAATACATGCCAAGATAGTTCAGAAATCTCTGAACGGTACTGACTAGACTAAGAAATGTTCAGGTATCTTGAGATATCTCCATGGTATCAATGTTAGAGTTATCAGAAGCATCACAATGCCGTTGCTATAGCAATGATAACAACAGACACAAAACTAATGCTAAACCATTATAATCTAAGCTGACAACTATCAACCGATGTCAGAGAGGGCTCTGTGTGTAACAGGACTAGAATAAAGATCTAGAAACAATAGCTCATATATGATACAGGAATAAAAGAAAGCTCTAGAAACAATAGCTCATATATTGTACAAGAACAAAAGAAAGATCTAGAAACAATAGCCCATATATTGTACAAGAACAAAAGAAAGATCTAGAAACAATAGCCCATATATTGTACAAGAACAAAAGAAAGATCTAGAAACAATAGCCCATATATTGTACAAGAACAAAAGATCAAATAACTCATTATTCCAGGAAATGGAAGAGTCAACTGATTTTGGTTTGTTGTGTCTTTGCATGATGGAGGGGCTGTATCCTTTTGCTTCCATGGCTGTTTATTGGATAATGACAGCTAAACTCAAAATTTAGAGACCATTCAACTTTCCATTACCGAGCTGATGTACCTGGTAGGATGCCCAGCTCCTCATCTAGATGTATACTCTACCATAAGAGGTCATGATAGTCAAGTACCAGACTGAACAGCAATTGCCACTACCTGACATTGGCAACCGAGACCATCATAAACTGTAACCAGACAAGATGCAGGCAACCAAGACCATCATAAACTGTAACCAGACAAGATGCAGGCAATCAAGACCATCATAAACTGTAACCAGACAAGATGCAGGCAACCGAGACCATCATAAACTGTAACCAGACAAGATGCAGGCAACCAAGACCATCATAAACTGTAACCAGACAAGATGCAGGCAACCAAGACCATCATAAACTGTAACCAGACAAGATGCAGGCAACCGAGACCATCATAAACTGTAACCAGACAAGATGCAGGCAACCGAGACCATCATAAACTGTAACCAGACAAGATGCAGGCAACCGAGACCATCATAAACTGTAACCAGACAAGATGCAGGCAACCAAGACCATCATAAACTGTAACCAGACAAGATGCAGGCAACCGAGACCATCATAAACTGTAACCAGACAAGATGCAGGCAACCGAGACCATCATAAACTGTAACCAGACAAGATGCAGGCAACCGAGACCATCATAAACTGTAACCAGACAAGATGCAGGCAACCGAGACCATCATAAACTGTAACCAGACAAGATGCAGGCAACCAAGACCCTCATAAACTGTAACCAGACAAGATGCAGGCAACCGAGACCATCATAAACTGTAACCAGACAAGATGCAGGCAACCAAGACCATCATAAACTGTAACTAGACAAGATGCAGGCAACCAAGACCATCATAAACTATAACTAGACAAGATGCAGGCAACCGAGACCATCATAAACTGTAACTAGACAAGATGCAGGCAACCGAGACCATCATAAACTGTAACCAGACAAGATGCAGGCAACCGAGACCATCATAAACTGTAACCAGACAAGATGCAGGCAACCGAGACCATCATAAACTGTAACCAGACAAGACGCAGGCAACGGAGACCATCATAAACTGTAACTAGACAAGACGCAGGCAACGGAGACCATCATAAACTGTAACCAGACAAGACGCAGGTAACCAAGACCATCATAAACTGTAACTAGACAAGACGCAGGCAACGGAGACCATCATAAACTGTAACTAGACAAGACGCAGGCAACCGAGACCATCATAAACTGTAACCAGACAAGACGCAGGCAACGGAGACCATCATAAACTGTAACCAGACAAGATGCAGGCAACCAAGACCATCATAAACTGTAACCAGACAAGATGCAGGCAACCGAGACCATCATAAACTGTAACCAGACAAGATGCAGGCAACCAAGACCATCATAAACTGTAACCAGACAAGATGCAGGCAACCGAGACCATCATAAACTGTAACCAGACAAGATGCAGGCAACCGAGACCATCATAAACTGTAACCAGACAAGATGCAGGCAACCGAGACCATCATAAACTGTAACCAGACAAGATGCAGGCAACCGAGACCATCATAAACTGTAACCAGACAAGATGCAGGCAACCGAGACCATCATAAACTGTAACCAGACAAGATGCAGGCAACCAAGACCATCATAAACTGTAACCAGACAAGATGCAGGCAACCGAGACCATCATAAACTGTAACCAGACAAGATGCAGGCAACCAAGACCATCATAAACTGTAACTAGACAAGACGCAGGCAACGGAGACCCCCATAAACTGTAACCAGACAAGATGCAGGCAACCAAGACCATCATAAACTGTAACTAGACAAGATGCAGGCAACCAAGACCATCATAAACTATAACTAGACAAGATGCAGGCAACCGAGACCATCATAAACTGTAACTAGACAAGATGCAGGCAACCGAGACCATCATAAACTGTAACCAGACAAGATGCAGGCAACCGAGACCATCATAAACTGTAACCAGACAAGATGCAGGCAACCGAGACCATCATAAACTGTAACCAGACAAGACGCAGGCAACGGAGACCATCATAAACTGTAACTAGACAAGACGCAGGCAACGGAGACCATCATAAACTGTAACTAGACAAGACGCAGGCAACCGAGACCATCATAAACTGTAACCAGACAAGACGCAGGCAACGGAGACCATCATAAACTGTAACCAGACAAGATGCAGGCAACCAAGACCATCATAAACTGTAACCAGACAAGATGCAGGCAACCAAGACCATCATAAACTGTAACTAGACAAGACGCAGGCAACCGAGACCATCATAAACTGTAACCAGACAAGACGCAGGCAACGGAGACCATCATAAACTGTAACCAGACAAGATGCAGGCAACCAAGACCATCATAAACTGTAACCAGACAAGATGCAGGCAACCAAGACCATCATAAACTGTAACTAGACAAGACGCAGGCAACGGAGACCCCCATAAACTGAAACCAGACAAGACGCAGGCAACGGACGCCCTGATAAACTGTAACCAGACAAGACGTAGACAACAGAGATCCTCATAAACTGTAAGATATGGGCAGAAAAACAAGTGATTGTTTTCACAAATGCCCTTTCAGTGCTAACAGCACTCAAAGAACTCACACAAAAATTAACTTGGAACCTTAGCAGACTCAGTCAGCGATTTTCCCAGAGTTGCAAAAAAAGCACAATTCAGTGGATATCAGTCCGCTGCAACATTCCTGGCAATGGAGAAGAAGGCAGATTTGCCAAAGAGGGAGGAATACTGCAGCAAGTGGTACAACAACAACTACATATAATGAGACAAAAGCTATTATTAAAACCATGTACAGATAAAATGGAGAAAGACCACCCTGGCCATATTGAAAATAACGTCTACCATCAACTCTCCGGACGGATCATATTCCGGCTGCTGCGCACAGGACACAACAGACAGATGACATCTTTACAATAAATTAAAGATTGGCAATACGGACCTTTGACACTGCTGTTGGGGATGAAGTGTTAGACTTGAAGCGTTCTCGGCTTTGTATGACCAGTTTTCTACCTGGCTTCCTTGCCTTCTATAACTGTAGATCAAGTACTCCTATATAGTTGGATTCACTGAAGCGTGTCACAACCAGAGATCAAACCTGGTATCTCTGCCACGAAAAACAACTCAGCCACTCAAAATTTATTGTAAATGTTTTTTTCTTCTGCGTTCATTCTCAATCTCCTGCTACCAAGTACTGAACAGAGCTTTGCAAGTAGCAGGATGTAGTTCGGAGAATGAAATGCATTGTGTCACTAGTTTACAGTATGACTGCGATATTTGTACCTTTCGGTCCGACACATCCGTCTTCGGCGGCAAGTAAATGTTGTAAAATGTGACTGAGGAACGTTGGCAACGAAATTATGTAAAAATTTTACAAAATCTTATCCACCAATGAAAGCAGAGCCAAAAGTAAGCTGCTGCAGATTTGTAAGAAACCGAAGATCCCATCTGAAATCTCTGACCATCAGCTCCATTGGTCAGTTACACAATCACATTCCATATGAGGAAAAAACCATTTGTAAAATGACAAAAATCATTTTAAAAAACAGTGTAAATATATACATGTGCAATACCAAGGCCTGAAAGTGAAGCAAAGAATAGTAACACTGGAATCTGTCAAGCATGCTATAGGGTTGACTAAGGGGGGATGGGCAAGAAGTCTGCTGTGGAAACTACCAGCCACAAGACAATGAAGACCTCTACACACGATGGTAAGAAGGCGTGACTGACTAAGTTACATATATTACAAATACAAATAACAAAGAGATAATCATTACTATAAATATCTATACACATTCATGTATCAGCAAAAATAGAAAAGACCTTTAGGTCATGTCCGAAGAAATGTTCAAACATGAACGAGAATGCTTACACAGCCATGCCAGGAACCTGAAGAGGACCTGATGGCAGGAAGCACAAACTTACGGCTCATCATCTCATGACTGAATGTTTACATTTGTTCAAAACAAGCAGAACAGAGCCATGCATAACATCATCAACAACAATAATAGACCCACAGCCATAAACATCAAGTTAAAATTGTGAACATGCAAGAATATATGGAGAGAAAAATTAAAAATCAAGAAAGACCTGAAATAATAAAATGATATGCCAAAACTATATCAATGAATCTTTCAAAATGACAACTAATTAGGGATAGGTTAGGGTAGAAATGTTTAGTGTGAAAAATATAAGAATATTTAAAGATAAACTGAAACTGCGTACAAGATGTGTGTAAACTCTTCCTTACAATAACAAATTTCTTAAATCAATATTTGTATATAATAAATTATGCTTTTTTTTTAAAGGCAAAACAATATATTATACATATTGTGCAGCAAAGTCATTCGATACAGTCTTCTAACAACAGTTAATTTTATAATATTGTACTTAATTATATTTTATCAATTGAATTAATTCCATGAAGCTCGCAACCTCATCATGTAAAACAAATTGCTACAGAAACCATCACGGCAACAACACACAAGGTGTATTGATACTACAGACTTCCTGTAATGGGCCAACTTCTTTTATATGTAACCAAAACAAGACAAGAAGAAATAGTTTAGTTAATTAATGATAAATTAATTTGTTAGTGCCACAATTTTAACATCTGATCCTGACATTATTGAAATGTTAAGCCAAGTCACAGCAAATCTAAATTATATTCTAAATCGGAATGTCAACATTTATTCTTTTAAACAAAAATGGCTACAAAAAAAAAAATACTTTGCTGTCAAATGCTGCATGTGATGTGCTCGCTAATGGACTATATATATATATATATCTGTCTTTGCTAGAATACTTGTGCAGATACAGAAGTGGGGATGCTCGCTAATGTACTATCTATATCTGTATGTGCCAGAATTCTTCTGTGCGGACGCCAAAGTGGGTTAGAGAATGTAAATACAGTGAACACAACAACAAACCTGTTAAGACACCAATGAACGCCAAGGACACGAACATTAATACAAAACGGCTGTCACAAAAACAGAGTTTGAAATGTGTTGATTAATGATTGTTTGCTAACCTGGGACGGAGACAAAGAATTTGACTGCATCTTTGTGACCATGGAAAGACAACTGAGCTTGGGCCATGGAACAGTAAGGAATAAAACTGCCAGGTGTAACACTGTCCGTCTTGGCATCGCTGTACACACGAATGACTCCACCAGGCCGGCCTCCACTACCAGACGGGCCACCAAGACCACCGGATGTTGTAATCATTGGTTGTTTGTTGCCTAGATTTTTGGAAGAAAAGTTTCTTGATATAAATTACTAAAACACTTACCATATTCAGCAAAGGTTTTAAAAAATGAGATTGACGCAAAGTGTTTATTTCTGCCTTTTCATGCTTCAGGTTTTACAAGACAAAATAGATAACAAGAAAATTCAGAAACAAGTATGGGTCAGTTCTAAGTATGCACAAGCACAAAATGCCAACTTATGATCAAAAGTTCTTTGTCGGGCGGGAACTGAGAAGAGTACAGATATAACTAATAATAATTCTGAACAATTTTAGATGAAATGGGTTAATGATATGTCCCTTTGTTTAACAACGATAATTAGGCTGCAAGAAACTAGACAATGGGACGAAGAGTGGAGGAAGACCTGGTAGTCATAGTGTCAGGTGTCATTTTTACATGACACCATGTTTGTCTTGAGCATTTATATTTGGCATTCAATCGAATTTACATCTGATTTGCACCTTGGAAAAAATTATTTCCACGAGCAAATACAAATTCTCAGAATGACACACCCTCAGACAAGACACACCCTCAGACAGAACACACCCTCAGACAGAACACACCCTCAGACAAGACACACCCACAGACAAGACACACCCACAGACAAGACACACGTTCAGACAGAACACACCCTCAGACAAGACACACCCACAGACAAGACACACCCACAGACAAGACACACCCTCAGACAAGACGCACCCACAGACAAGACACACCCTCAGACAGAACACACCCTCAGGCAAGACAAAACTTCAAGAAGAGCTAACAATATAACCAGACATGCACTGTAGTGGAACCCACAGAGTAAGTCAAGTCTGGTCTGTCCAGTCAGTCAATTCAGTCGAGTCATTCATTGTCAAGTCAGTATATTCTGGTTGTTAGTTCAACACTTACTTTCTGACAGAGGGACCGATATGATGACACCATTCCCAGTGCCAATCCAAAGCCTGTTACAGGATATCAGCATGGCCGTGATACGTACGAAGGAAAACCCTAGTTTGCCCGTACCTGCAATATGATCAACATGAAATCATTCAAAATGTGACTGAACAAAGGGCAGGAAACAAATAAACACCAAGCAGAAAGATACAATTTACGTATTCTCATCTGATCAAATAAATTGATTTCTTTCTTCATCACCATCCTCTTGACACTCCAACAGGAACATGATGGCCCCACTGCATCTGGCATCCTTGCAGGATGTCTGAACCAAAGAATGTTCATATGCTCTTTCAGCAGTGGTTTATGTAGCATTTTGTTTTGAATGAGGTTGTCAGTACCACGCACCTCCTTTCTAGCCACCTTAAATGTTACACAGCTAGGTCAGAGAGTGAGTTTGATGACCAATGCAGCTTCTTCCTCACTATAATCCAAATACAGCGCGCAGACTGTCTGATGACGATGCTTTCATCACTTGTGATGGGCAACATAATTTAAGGGTTATCACACAGTAGAGACATCAGACAACAGGGACATCAGACACCAGGGACATCAGACACCAGGGACATCAGACACCAGGGACATCAGACAACAGGGACATCAGACACCAGGGACATCAGACACCAGGGACATCAGACACCAGGGACATCAGACACCAGGGACATCAGACACCAGGGACATCAGACACCAGGGACATCAGACACCAGGAACATCAGACAACAGGGACATCAGACACCAGGGACATCAGACACCAGGGACATCAGACACCAGGGACATCAGACACCAGGGACATCAGACAACAGGGACATCAGACACCAGGGACATCAGACAACAGGGACATCAGACAACAGGGACATCAGACATCAGACAACAGGGACATCAGACACCAGGGACATCAGACAACAGGGACATCAGACACCAGGGACATCAGACACCAGGGACATCAGACACCAGGGACATCAGACACCAGGGACATCAGACACCAGGGACATTAGACACCAGGGACATCAGACACCAGGGACATCAGACACCAGGGACATCAGACACCAGGGACATCAGACACCAGGGACATCAGACAACAGGGATATCACACAGCAGACCCATCACACAGCAGACCCATCACACAGCAGACCCATCACACAGCAGACACGTCACACAGCAGACACGTCACACAGCAGACACGTCACACAGCAGACACGTCACACAGCAGACAAGTCACACAGCAGACACATCACACAGCAAACACGTCACACAGCAGACACGTCACACAGCAGACACGTCACACAGCAGACAAGTCACACAGCAGACACATCACACAGCAGACACGTCACACAGCAGACACGTCACACAGCAGACACGTCACACAACAGACACATCACACAGCAGACACATCACACTCATCACACAGCAGACACGTCACACAGCAGGGACATCACACAGCAGACACGTCACACAGCAGACACATCACACAGCAGACACATCACACAGCAGACACATCACACAGCAGACACGTCACACAGCAGACCCATCACACAGCAGACATGTCACACAGCAGACATGTCACACAGCAGACACGTCACACAGCAGACACATCAGACAGCAGACATGTCACACAGCAGACACGTCACACAGCAGACACATCAGACAGCAGACAAGTCACACAGCAGACACGTCACGTCACACAGCAGACACGTCACACAGCAGACACGTCACACAGCAGACACGTCACACAGCAGACACATCACACAGCAGACACATCACACAGCAGACACATCACACAGCAGACACATCACATGGCAGACACGTCACACAGCAGACACATCGCATTATTATTTATTATGATTACATCATAATTTTTGTTTTCAATTTCCAATTTGTAGACCAAGTGTGTCAAAATAATTTTGACAGCCGTGCGCTAAAGGTTAAGTAGCAGGAAGTAGTTCAGAGAATGGAATGCATTGTGTACAGCTTGACTGCAATGTTAGCACATTTTGGTCCGACACACCTGCCTTCGGCAGAATGTACATATAATAATTACGTTTATAGTGGAAACTGACAGATATGGCCATTTTGTAAACATTGATTATCCGTTTTCAGTGGAATTAAAAAATTGTATTTCAAGCAAGGGACACCAAAAGTGGATGAGTCTATATGCTTGTGCTGTTTTTCAACAATATCACCTTCATCATCTTGTATCTCAGAAACTAACACACACACAACAAAAATACCAACAAGTTTGTTATTCATGTATGTCTCTACACACAAACAAATCATAAATATAATAGAGACCAACAAATAAACAGGTTACAGGCTCTCAAAGTCAACAACCGTAGTCAAACGTCACTTGCTGAAAAATAATGTGGCTAATGGGAAATTGGGTCATTTTTGATGTGGTGTGGCTGCAGGGTAATGAGCACACATAAAGAACACGCTTACCTAGCATCTTGGACATGTAAGGCTTAATGAGCACACATAAAGGACACGCTTACCTAGCATCTTGGACATGTAAGGCTTAATGAGCACACATAAAGGACACGCTTACCTAGCATCTTGGGCATGTAAGGCTTAATGAGCACACATAAAGGACACGGTTACCTAGCATCTTGGACAGGTAAGGCTTAATGAGCACACATAAAGGACACGCTTACCTAGCATCTTGGACACGTAAGGCTTAATGAGCACACATAAAGGACACGCTTACCTAGCATCTTGGACAGGTAAGGCTTAACCTTTAGCACGCCAGCAGTTTTTTTAAAAAGTTTGACCTAATTAATTTTCTTAATTTCTCGCTTTGGTAGTCGTCTTAGAAAATTTTTAATTTTTATGTTTGTTTGTCAATAAATATGATTTTCTAGCGTGTAGACACACAATAGCATAACGAACATGTTGGTGTTATTGTTTTTGTTGTGTGTTTGTTAGTTTTTGAGATTCAAAAAGATGAAGTTGAAAATTTTTGAAAATCTCGGAAACAATTTGGACTCGACCACTAGGCCTAGTCGCTTCGATAGAAAACCATGGAAACCACAACAACGTATTGATACTGTGTTTACAATATCGACACAACTGTTAGTTTCCAATTCAAATGTAGTTCTTTCATTTAAACAAACAAAATAAACAGATCTACTCGATAAAGATCTTTCCCAACAACCTACTTTCCCTTTTGCAAAAAGTCGGCTTGCTCCAAACGGCGTATACAAAATTAAAACTGTTCAAAAGCCATTTGTAATCGAACATACGATACTTTAACCGGCAAAATATCGTGAATATATGGAGGGCGTATTCAGCAGTAAAAAATGGCTGTCGGGAGTGACTCCGTTCAAAAAAAAAAAAAAATTTCCCGTACACCGTTTTTGTAGGCCGAGTTGGTTAGAAGGGATCGGACAAAGCGTGCGTAAGGTTAATGAGCACGCATAAAGGACACGCTTACCTAGCATCTTGGACACGTAAGGCTTAATGAGCACACATAAAGGACACGCTTACCTAGCATCTTGGACAGGTAAGGCTCAATGAGCACACATAAAGGACACGCTTACCTAGCATCTTGGACACGTAAGGCTCAATGTCCACATCCTGCAGGTGTTGGTGTGTGTAGGCGTGGTACAGACGCAGTGTGCTGTCCAGTCGGATGGACACCCACACACCATCTCCAACCCAACATAGCTGCCTCACTTGACTTTCTTTACGAGGGTGGGCATCAAAGATCTTCTGAAGAGAAACAGAACACAACGTTTGAACAGGCTGAAAGAAAGAACTTTAACTTTTGTCTTCACGTATTCTGTTATCTTTTTCTGTCAATATGTTGGATAATGCTGGGAATAAAGGCTGCTCGCTTCTGTAGAGCTGTGCACAAATTTAGGCCTTAATTGAGGGTTTATTCTTCTTAGCCTCAAATAAGGCGTTTGTCCGGAAAGCGATGTTGTGTAGTAGTTTACAGTGAGGCTGCGTTATCGGCAAACATCTGATTTTCAGCTAGCTTTTTTGAGTACCGGGTTTGCCTTCCCACTGCGACCCCTATCCTTTGGCCAGACTACACTAGTGACTAGTGCAGCCTGTTTCCAGGGCTGCCACATACAGGCGGAATGGGGTCTTGGTCGTCTATGGTTTGCTGATCCTGATTCAAGCAGCCAGCTATGGGTTACTTAACTGCTGCAGGTCTGGTGTGAGCTGGATGTAGCCGGGTGAAGGATTTCCTGCTCAGTGGGCTAGGCTTGAGCAGCTTATTATTCCGCTGTGTTAGAACAAGTACCACAGAGGGTGGTTAACCAATGTGCGAGTCCATCTTAATAGACACAAACACTTGAGAAAAGTAGACCGACAGCCTGTTAGATGACATCTATGCTGCTCTAAACAAACAACCTAACCTTGGCCAGTGTTATGCCAAGTCACACAGTTAGTCACCTCTTACGACATACTCTCTGTGGGGCAGTGGTGCTATTCTTGTTTGTGTCCTACACAAAGACCCAACAGACCACTCTGGACCTCTAGACGGTAGTTAAGTTAAATTAACATTGATAACATGGAAGAAGTTATCAGAGCAACATTGATAACACTTTAACAAACTGAACGTTCCCATCTCATCAGCAACAAATATCAGCTAATATCAGAAGTAGATTATCAACTGAAGGCTTCCCAAATATCAGAAGTAGATTATCAACAGCTTCAGATGAATTTGTTGACAGAATCGTCTTATACGCTGTACCTCTATTGATAAAATGGGAGTTACCGCGAAGTATCCGAATGACTTTTAAGTCAGGTGCTTGGTTTAGCTCAACTTTTCTTATTTCAATCTTTGTTTAATGGATTGAAATGTCATCTCTTTGAGGGCTCCCTTTTATATTTCGTTGTCTAGAACTGACTTTTAGATCAAGTAACTTAGTTCTAAGTCTTGATTTCAATCTTCCCTTGATGTTTTTTTCTTGATTTATCCTCATATATTTGTCACACAAACAGAAATGTTGCCTGATCAGCACAAACAACATTAAGGTTGTCTACAACAGGTCCACTGCCTTCAGCGTACCCTGCTCAATCACCCCCTCCCCCCCTCAAATTGCTTATCTCTTCCTATTCCCACCATCTCAACTCGTCCCTACTTGTTTCAGAACTGTGTTAACAACTTTCATAATTATCCTGCACTGCCCCGTATTGTAGATAGTGCCTTGAGCCAGGCATTGAGTTAAATGTAAGTTAGGTTATAGCCCATCTTTCATTTGGTCCATCTCTCTCTCTCCCCCCCCCCTCACCCCTGTCCATCGATCCACTCATCTCTTCCCTCCCTCACCCCTGTCCATCAATCCACTCATCTCTTCCCTCTATCACCCCTGTCCATCAATCCACTCATCTCTTCCCTCCCTCACCCCTGTCCATCAATCCACTCATCTCTTCCCTCCCTCACCCCTGTCCATCAATCCACTCATCTCTTCCCTCCCTCACCCCTGTCCATCAATCCACTCATCTCTTCCCTCCCTCACCCCTGTCCATCAATCCACTCATCTCTTCCCTCCCTCACCCCTGTCCATCAATCCACTCATCTCTTCCCTCCCTCACCCCTGTCCATCAATCCACTCATCTCTTCCCTCCCTCACCCCTGTCCTTCAATCCACTCATCTCTTCCCTCCCAATCCTTCCCTTCTCCCTACCTTTGCTAGTTTTCAATAGGAGCTAACAATGAAATATTTCCCTGTGCAAGAGTTGCTTATATTATTTCCCTTATTAAAACATGTATTGTGAAACCTTTTCTGTTTTGGCTCTTATTTACAAACATTAAGACAAGACAAATCATTATCTTATTGGATACCAAGAGATTCTTCCTCTGTTGACTTGTACTCAGGTGGGAAAACAAACATGTCATTGCTCTATTGTGTATTTACATAATGGAGGGGATGCTTTCTTTTGACTTCCTTGCAGGCCATGAATTTCTGGTTGCCAGATGTTTATTTGGTATTCATAACAAGCCTCCTCCTCCTCCCACAACAAGCCTCCTCCACCTCCCACAACAAGCCTCCTCCACCTCCCACAACAAGCCTCCTCCTCCTCCCACAAACCTCCTCCTCTTTCCACAACAAGCCTCCTCCACCTCTCACAACAAGCCTCCTCCACCTCCCACAACAAGCCTCCTCCTCTTCCCACAACAAGCCTCCTCCTCTTCCCACAACAAGCCTCCTCCTCCTCCCACAACAAGCCTCCTCCACCTCCCACAACAAGCCTCCCACAACAAGTTTGCTTCTTTTTCTTCTTCGTGGTTTGTTCTCAAACTCATGCTACCAAGCCCTGCAAGGATGTAGTCCAGAGAACGGAGTGTGTTGTGTCTTGGTTTACAGCTTTAATGCGATATTTGCACCTTTCGATCCAATACATCCGACTTCACCATGGTATTTTTGGGTACCAGGTTAGCCTTACCTCTTCGATCCCTTCTCCTTAGCCAGTCTGCCCTGTTGCAGACTATTGTCCAAGACCACCACATGGAGGTGTAGAAGGGTCTTGGCAGCTCTGGTTCGCTGGCCCTGACGCTAGCAGTCAGCTATGGGTCGCTGACCACTGCAGCTCATGGACTGCTCAGCTCTGGTTCACCGGTCCTGACGCTAGCAGTCAGCTATGGGTCGCTGACCACTGCAGCTCATGGACTGCTCAGCTCTGGTTCGCCGGCCCTGACGCTAGCAGTCAGCTATGGGTCGCTGACCACTGCAGCTCATGGACTGCTCAGCTCTGGTTCGCCGGTCCTGACGCTAGCAGTCAGCTATGGGTCGCTGACCACTGCAGCTCATGGACTGCTCAGCTCTGGTTCGCCGGTCCTGACGCTAGCAGTCAGCTATGGGTCGCTGACCACTGCAGCTCATGGACTGCTCAGCTCTGGTTCGCCGGCCCTGACGCTAGCAGTCAGCTATGGGTCGCTGACCACTGCAACTCATGACCTGCTCAGCATCTTGATCCTCACAACTAACCTCCAAATACAGAGACCATTCAGCTATCCCCCAACCAGCTGATGTGCATGGTAGGAGGTCCTGCTCCTTCCCCAGGGAGAAATACAGAACAAATCTAAAAACAGACAAGAAAGCTCACCTCAATAGCCATGCTCTGTGGGTCAATGATGTGGACTTTATTCTTGTAACCACACCAGACGTGTTTGCCAGCCACTACCGTCATACAGCGGATGGATTGCTTTGGTCGACCAAGGTCAATCAGATGGTAGTTGAGGAGGTCCCACTGGCCATCTGAGATCAAATATTTACAATTGAGAAACATAACTTTCTTCATTTGATTTATTCTTAATCCAAGAACTTAACTTCATATAATTCTTGATCCATTAACTTGACTTCATGTAAATCTTGATCAATTAACTTGACTTCATGTAAATCTTGATCAATTAACTTGACTTCATGTAAATCTTGATCAATTAACTTGACTTCATGTAAATCTTGATCAATTAACTTGACTTCATGTAACTCTTGACCCATTAACTTGACTTCATGTAACTCATGATTCATTAACTTGACTTCATGTAACTCTTGACCCATTAACTTGACTTCATGTAACTCATGATTCATTAACTTGACTTCATGTAACTCTTGACCCATTAACTTGACTTCATGTAACTCATGATTCATTAACTTGACTTCATGTAACTCATGATTCATTAACTTGACTTCATGTAACTCTTGACCCATTAACTTGACTTCATGTAACTGTTGACCCATTAACTTGACTTTATGTAACTCATGATCCATTAACTTGACTTCATGTAACTCATGATCCATTAACTTGACTTTATGCTGCCCTTGATGCCTCATGTCCTTGATTCATAAATTGACTTCATGCAGTCTCTGATCCATTTACAAGACATGTTTGAACTTTGATCGATTAACCTGACATATGTGAACTTTGATCCATTAATGACTTTATGTAAACTTTGATCCATTAATGACTTCATACAAACTTTAATCCATTAATGACTTCATGTGAACTTTGATCCATTAACTTGCCATCATGGGGATGATTCTGAGAAAT
Source organism: Ariolimax columbianus (assembly GCA_036924085.1). NCBI lineage: Eukaryota > Metazoa > Mollusca > Gastropoda > Stylommatophora > Arionidae > Ariolimax > Ariolimax columbianus. The sequence goes on along the minus strand of JAVGWX010000018.1, from coordinate 65,060,154 downwards.
AAGCTGCTTGATCCATTAATTACTTCATGTGCACCATGAGCAATAAACTTGACTTCATGTGGACCTTGATCCATTAACTTCCAATTAAATAAAGATATTACTTATATTTCACGCTGCCCATATCCCGCAGTCATCTGTTCAAATCTATACAAGTCAGCCCATATCCTGCAGTCAACTGTTCAAATCTATACAAGTCAGTCCATATATGCAGTCATCTGTTCAAATCTATACAAGTCAGCCCATATCCTGCAGTCATCTGTTCAGATCTATACAAGTCAGCCCATATCCTGCAGTCATCTGTTCAGATCTATACAAGTCAGCCCATATCCTGCAGTCATCTGTTCAGATCTATACAAGTCAGCCCCATATCCTGCAGTCATCTGTTCAGATCTATACAAGTCAGCCCATATCATCCAGTCATCTGTTCAGATCTATACAAGTCAGCCCATATCCTGCAGTCATCTGTTCAGATCTATACAAGTCAGCCCATATCCTTCGGTCATCTGTTCAGATCTATACAAGTCAGCCCCATATCCTGCAGTCATCTGTTCAGATCTATACAAGTCAGCCCATATCCTGCAGTCATCTGTTCAGATCTATACAAGTCAGCCCATATCCTGCAGTCATCTGTTCAGATCTATACAAGTACCACACAACAAAACTAACCCACCTGCAGCTCTGTGGAATATGGCCACTGTGCCATCTGCTAATGAAACCAGTACCCTTCCTTTAACATGGCTGGCAAAAAAAGGAGATACATCTACATATTTTCACATCTATCTCAATTGGTAGTTGTTAAGTATCAGTGTCAGTAAAAGTATCAGTGTCAGTAAAAGTATCAGTGTCAGTAAAAGTATCAGTGTCAGTAAAAGTATCAGTGTCAGTAAAAGTATCAGTGTCAGTAAAAGTATCAGTGTCAGTAAAAGTATCAGTGTCAGTTAAAGTATCAGTGTCAGTAAAAGTATCAGTAAAAGTATCAGTGTCAGTAAAAGTATCAGTGTCAGTAAAAGTATCAGTGTCAGTAAAAGTATATGTATCAGTAAAAGTATCAGTGTCAGTATCAGTGTCAGTAAAAGTATCAGTAAAAGTATCAGTATCAGTAAAAGTATCAGTGTCAGTAAAAGTATATGTATCAGTAAAAGTATCAGTGTCAGTAAAAGTGTCAGTAAAAGTATCAGTAAAAGTATCAGTATCAGTAAAAGTATCAGTGTCAGTAAAAGTATCAGTGTCAGTAAAAGTGTCAGTAAAAGTATCAGTAAAAGTATCAGTAAAAGTATCAGTATCAGTAAAAGTATCAGTCAGTAAAAGTGTCAGTATCAGTAAAAGTATCAGTGTCAGTAAAAGTATCAGTATCAGTAAAAGTATCAGTGTCAGTAAAAGTATCAGTGTTAGTAAAAGTATCAGTAAAAGTATCAGTGTCAGTAAAAGTATCAGTAAAAATATCAGTGTCAGTAAAAGTGTCAGTAAAAGTATCAGTAAAGCAAGTGAGATATAGCCACATGACTATTGTTTTAGAATTAACATTTCATTGTAACTGCTAGACAAACTTTTCGCTAACAAAACAATATCACTTTAATAAGTTGGTTCTGCTGTATGGAGAATGATCAAGGCAATACAACAAAGGCTCCAGTCCTTCGTTAACAAAACCCTACGAAGAATAATGGGCATAAGAGAGCAGGACATGGTGAAGAATGTAAGACCTATGGGAAAGGAGCCAATAACATCCACTGGAACAACAAATTAAGCGAAGAAAATGGGGCTGGATAAGGCATTCTCTGCGGAAGGCACAGTCCAACATAGTCAGACAGGCTCTTACATGAAACCCTCAAGAAAGGAGAAAAAGAGGTAGAAAAAAATTGCATGAGAATGTGAGAAGGAACTAAGATTTAATGATTACACCTGGAGAGAGGCAGAAAGAACTAAGATTAAATGATTACACCTGGAGAGAGGCAGAAAGAACTAAGATTAAATGATTACACCTGGAGAGAGGCAGAAAGAACTAAGATTAAATGATTACACCTGGAGAGAGGCAGAAAGAACTAAGATTAAATGATTACACCTGGAGAGAGGCAGAAAGAACTAAGATTAAATGATTACACCTGGAGAGAGGCAGAAAGAACTAAGATTAAATGATTACACCTGGAGAGAGGCAGAAAGAACTAAGATTAAATGATTACACCTGGAGAGAGGCAGAAAGAACTAAGATTAAATGATTACACCTGGAGAGAGGCAGAAAGAACTAAGATTAAATGATTACACCTGGAGAGAGGCAGAAAGAACTAAGATTAAATGATTACACCTGGAGAGAGGCAGAAAGAGGAGACCAGGACTGTGTACGCTGGCAGGATGTTGTCAATGGTCTATGAGAGAGACAGAAAGAGCAGACCAGGACTGTGTACGCTGGCAGGATGTTGTCAATGGTCTATGAGAGAGGCAGAAAGAGCAGACCAGGACTGTGTACGCTGGCAGGATGTTGTCAATGGTCTATGAGAGAGGCAGAAAGAGCAGACCAGGACTGTGTACGCTGGCAGGATGTTGTCAATGGTCTATGAGAGAGGCAGAAAGAGCAGACCAGGACTGTGTACGCTGGCAGGATGTCGTCAATGGTCTATGAGAGAGGCAGAAAGAGCAGACCAGGACTGTGTATGTTGGTGAGATGAGGTCAATAACCTATGTAACAAAAGGCTTTGATTGATTTATTGATTGACTTTAATAAGAAATATGATCCAGGAAGTCCTTCCCTTAACCAGTTTGCTTGAAACTTGTATAACATGAGACTCTTGAATTGTAAGCAATGTAAGAGCCACGTTCGCAAGGATACATATAAGAAACCATCTTTTCACTTCTCCTGTTTTGCCCTTCAGGTTATGAAGAGATCTCTTTAACGAGCCCGACTGTGTGTCTCATGCACAGTGGCATTCACCATCTCAGATATTTCTGTAATCCACCTTTTTCGTGGTCGGCCTTTGGTCTTGAATCCGTAGTATCTAAATAGCATTGCTTTATGAAAGCATATGTGCACCAACATGGCATACATACACATGGAGAGGTACACGTATGACAATAACTTCCTTACATATTTTGGTGCAGCAAAAGATACATTCCCCCTAGATTGATCAAATGAGAAGGATAAACACTGAACAATAACATGTGAGTGTATGTCTCGGAGATAATAATACTCACACAATGCCCAGTATAGAGTCTCTCAGCTTGACTGAATGCAGGCATCTCTTCCAGTTCGACACTGATGAATGCACGTACATGCTGACGGAGAGGCAATAAACAGGCAATAAACAGGATTATTTAGAACAACCAATATTTCATATTCACTTAAACAGTCAGCTCTCCTTTCTTATTCTCCATAAAGTCATTTGTTGACCTGTGTCTTACTGGTACCTAACAGGGAATCTGTTGTTGTTGCTGTTGTTGTTGTAAGCTACTTGTGTTGTTGTTGCTGTTGTTGTTGTAATCTACTTGTGTTGTTGTTGCTGTTGTAAGCTACTTGTGTTGTTGTTGTTGCTGTTGTAAGCTACTTGTGTTGTTGTTGCTGTTGTTGTTGCAAGCTACTTGTGTTGTTGTTGCTGTTGTTGTTGTAATCTACTTGTGTTGTTGTTGTTGTTGTAAGCTACTTGTGTTGTTGTTGTTGTAATCTACTTGTGTTGTTGTTGTTGTAAGCTACTTGTGTTGTTGTTGCTGTTGTTGTTGTAAGCTACTTGTGTTGTTGTTGCTGTTGTAAGCTACTTGTGTTGTTGTTGCTGTTGTTGTTGTTGTAAGCTACTTGTGTTGTTGTTGCTGTTGTAAGCTACTTGTGTTGTTGTTGCTGTTGTAAGCTACTTGTGTTGTTGTTGCTGTTGTAAGCTACTTGTGTTGTTGTTGTTGTTGCTGTTGTAAGCTACTTGTGTTGTTGTTGTTATTGCTGTTGTAAGCTACTTGTGTTGTTGTTGTTGTAAGCTACTTGTGTTGTTGTTGCTGTTGTAAGCTACTTGTGTTGTTGTTGTTGTTGCTGTTGTAAGCTACTTGTGTTGCTGTTGCTGTTGTAAGCTACTTGTGTTGTTGTTGTTGCTGTTGTAAGCTACTTGTGTTGTTGTTGTTGTTGCTGTTGTAAGCTACTTGTGTTGTTGTTGCTGTTGCTGTTGTAAGCTACTTGTGTTGTTGTTGCTGTTGCAAGCTACTTGTGTTGTTGTTGCTGTTGTAAGCTACTTGTGTTGTTGTTGTTGTTGCTGTTGTAAGCTACTTGTGTTGTTGTTGCTGTTGTAAGCTACTTGTGTTGTTGTTGCTGTTGCAAGCTACTTGTGTTGCTGTTGCTGTTGTTGTTGTTATTGCTGTTGTTGTTGCTGTTGTAAGCTACTTGTGTTGTTGTTGTTGTTGCTGTTGTACGCTACTTGTGTTGTTGTTGCTGTTGTAAGCTACTTGTGTTGTTGTTGCTGTTGCTGTTGTAAGCTACTTGTGTTGTTGTTGCTGTTGCTGTTGTAAGCTACTTGTGTTGTTGTTGCTGTTGTAAGCTACTTGTGTTGTTGTTGCTGTTGTAAGCTACTTGTGTTGTTGTTGCTGTTGTAAGCTACTTGTGTTGTTGTTGCTGTTGTAAGCTACTTGTGTTGTTGTTGCTGTTGCTGTTGCAAGCTACTTGTGTTGTTGTTGTTGTTGCTGTTGTAAGCTACTTGTGTTGTTGTTGTTGTTGCTGTTGTAAGCTACTTGTGTTGTTGTTGCTGTTGTAAGCTACTTGTGTTGTTGTTGCTGTTGCTGTTGCAAGCTACTTGTGTTGTTGTTGTTGTTGCTGTTGTAAGCTACTTGTGTTGTTGTTGCTGTTGTACGCTACTTGTGTTGTTGTTGTTGTTGCAAGCTACTTGTGTTGTTGTTGCTGTTGTAAGCTACTTGTGTTGTTGTTGCTGTTGTAAGCTACTTGTGTTGTTGTTGCTGTTGTTGTAAGCTACTTGTGTTGTTGTTGCTGTTGTTGTAAGCTACTTGTGTTGTTGTTGCTGTTGTTGTAAGCTACTTGTGTTGTTGTTGCTGTTGTTGTAAGCTACATGTGTTGTTGTTGCTGTTGTTGTAAGCTACTTGTGATATTGTTATTGTTGTTGTAAGCTACTTGTGATATTGTTATTGTTGTTGTAAGCTACTTGTGATATTGTTATTGTTGCTATTGTTGTAAGCTACTTGTGATATTGTTATTGTTGCTGTTGTTGTTGCTGTTGTTGTAAGCTACTTGTGTTGTTGTTGCTGTTGTTGTAAGCTACTTGTGATATTGTTATTGTTGTTGTTGTTGTAAGCTACTTGTGATATTGTTGTTGCTGTTGTTGTTGTAAGCTACTTGTGATATTGTTATTGTTGTTGTAAGCTACTTGTGATATTGTTGTTGCGGTTGTTGTAAGCTACTTGTGATATTGTTGTTGCTGTTGTTGTTGTAAGCTACTTGTGATATTGTTGTTGCTGTTGTTGTTGTAAGCTACTTGTGATATTGTTGTTGCTGTTGCAAGCTACTTGAGTTCTGCTTCTTTGGTAGTAGGTTGCAGTTGTTCTTATATCCTGATGCATACCAAAGGTGGGTCTGGGCCCCCCTAGCTGTAGTGCAATTCAAGTTTTGTCTGTATGCTCACCAACATGGTGTTGATCCTCATTTGCTTGCCTGTTGTAACAGCCAGTTTCCAGGAGCTTGACAATGCTGTAAGGTTTGTGGTCTCAGTCAGTATGTTTCACCTGAAAGTCTATCTTCAGTCCACTTATGTCGTTAGACGTTATGGTGAGGTGTGACCTCCTTTGTTTCATTCTTTTTTTTGGCAGGTGAAAATCCACTGGTGACTTGCCAGGTCAATCCCAGCATCTGTTACCCCTGGAATACACGATCGCCTATTTTTGAGACTGGTGGAGGTGAAGCGTAAATAAGAGCAAGGTAGACCCGCAACCTGTCAGACGCCATTTAAGCCGCTCCGCTAACCACATAACCAAGACCTGAAGTTATAGCCACACAGTCCCCTTTTTGCTACATATTCTCTATGGCCCGAGAATTCCTTTAATAATTTGAGTACATTTTTAACTTCAATTTTGCTTGACCACCAGCCGTTTAGGCCTACTCTTTTCAATTTCCAAATGCTAAGGTATTTTTAACGTGCGTGCCCCTGCACATGGGTTTCTGATCTCACTACTCATAGATCAGGGGAAATATTTACCGGATGATCCACGTGAAAAAATCACGGTCTCCACCGTGATTTGAACCCGCGACCTCCAGCACCAGAGGTGAACACCTTACCTCGAGACCACTGGGTACCGCCCACCTGAAAATGACTCCCCATTATTACACTGTAACCTGCCAGGCTTGTCACAGGAGAATATTAAGGTGGGTTGGGCATAGAACTGGCTTCCTCATTATGTAGAAACTACAAACCACAAAATGAAGACAAGAAGACCTCTACATATCATGGTAGTTGAGGAGGGGTACCTAAGTACAGCCATAATCCTTTCTTACAACTGAATCTGTCCTGAGGGAGGAGTCGAACCTCCTGCCAGGCATGTAAGCTGGGTGGTGGATAGTTGTCTTCTTCTTCTTCATACGCTGTCAGACGTCAACTTTAATTTGTTCGAAGAAAGCAGCTGTCATCCTGAGGCTGTCGACACTGCCATAGAGCTTGTCTAGTGTTGCCACTGGTGATGGCAACATGTGCTTTCTCTGGTCCTCGTATGTCGGCAATTTTGGAGCAGATGTTCAGCGGTCATTTTTCCTGTGCCACAGGTGCATTCGTCAGTGCCACCTATCTTCAGTTTATTGAATAGATGGTACCTCAGTCTGTTGTGGCCTGTGCGGAGTCTGAAGACCACGACCTGCTCTCTTCTGTTCAGCTGATAGTAAGCATCATTTTTTGTGTAGCCAGTATGTTCTGTTTCCCATTTGGCCATGTATCTGGCCCTAATAAACCTTTTGGACTCTTCGTAGGTCACACTAGAATCTGGTTGTGGTAGTCTTGCACCTTCTTTTGCCAGTCTGTCTGCCTCCTCGTCTCGTTGCCTTGAATATTACAGTGGGATGGAACCCACTGTACCACTACTCTTCTTGGTGCGGACTGTTGGCATAGTTGACAGAGTACTGCTCTTAAATCATTAAGTTCAGTATTTTTCTCGGTTTTTAGTGCGGTAACCACGGCCAGGGCATCTGTAAACAGGACTATCTGGCTTTCATTGCTTTCGCCTGTCAGCATAATTCTACTGCAGCCTTCAGTGCCTCTGCCTCCGCTCTAAAATTGCTTGAGAATTTTCCAGTTGCCACTGACAGTGTTATTTTTCTACCATTTGGTAGGCTCAGGAATACCCCTCCCCCCTCCATTCTGTGTTGTGTTTGTTACAGAACCGTCGGTGTAAGCATGGGTCCAGTCCATGCTGGGGTAGTTTTCCGCTATGTACCTCAGGGTTATGTCTCTCCTTTCTTGTTCATTCTGGCTGTTCTTGTTTCCAATACCTGGTATATTTTCTACCACCTCTGGAATGATATGCTGTTTCCATGTTGGTTTGCATTCAGTAGGGATGGGCTTTGGTGTTGTTATGGTGTTCATAGGGTCTTCGCTCATCTTTGCTTTGGCTATTTCTGCAAAGTTTCTCCGCTTTAGTTTCCCTTTTCCAAATCTATTTAGTCTCTGTTGCATTGGATGGTCTGTCAGTCTTCTTAGTTTCTCTGCTTGCTGCTGGGCTCTGCAGTCTCTTCTGTCGGTCATGGATTGCAGATTTGTAATCTTTTCAAGTTCTACAATTGGCGTTGACTTCATGCCTCCTGTTATAACTCTCATGGCTTGGTTTTGAAGTTTGCTAATTTTATCAAAGTTTGCCTTTGCTGCTGTTGTCCATGCCGCAATGCCATACTCGAGAACTGGTCTCACTCTTCCAGTGTACAGTTTCTTTAGTATACTTTCGTCTGCTCCCCAGCTTGTGCCAGCAAGTTTCCTCATGATTGCCATTCTTTGTCTAGCTCTCATTCGGTTTCTCTCGATCTGACTTTTCCATGTCATGCGCCGATCAAATGTGACGCCCAAGTAGTTTGGGTTGTCGTTAGGCCGCAGATATTTGCCGTTAAGACTTATTTTGGTGTTCTGGGGTTTATTTGAAAGCGAGAATATCGTACATATTGTTTTTCCATCATTTATTTTGACCAACCATGATTTCGCCCACTCCTCCAACGATGTTAGGGCCTGTTACATCCAATTGTTTGCTACAGTGAGATTTTTTTCAGAGCTCCACATAGCCAGGTCGTCTGCAAACATGGAGCTGTGGACTCTTCTTGGTATATTCTCTGTGATGTTGTTTATATACACCAGAAAAAGTGTGGGTGACAGTACTCCCCCTTGGGGTACTCCCTGCTCCAGTGTCACCTTTTTGCTCATCTGCCCTTGTACTTGAACTCTGGCTGTTCTGTTTTCGAGGTAGTGGCTGATCCATCTGTACATTTTCCCACATACTTCACTTCTTCGTAGCTTGACTTTGAGTCCCTCTTTCCACACCTCGTCAAATGCCTTCTCTAAATGGTGGTTAGTTGAATGGCCTCTATATTTGGAGGTTGACTGTCACTAATAAACAGCCGTGAAAAAGAAACTGTGACCTGCATAGAGGCCAATAAGAGGCAGCCACTCCACCATACAAAGACAACAGACCAATCATCTGTTTGTCTGCACTCTCAAATACAAGCATTTACAGACAGAAAATCAGACAGATCTTGAAGACAACAAACTGGCTCGTATTACAGACTATGATTTCTGGATTATGGAACATTAGAAGTATTAACGAGCTTATGGAAGAATAAAGAGATCAAAATTAGAAGTGCCAGTTCTCACAGAAACTAAGAAAACAAGGATAGTAAGTTAGTAAAGATACCGCTAACAAGCCAGTCTGGCATATTGGGAGTATGGTGTTAGGCCCATTATTTTCTTGACCAACAGCACACTAGGGATGATGGAGTCAATATCTCGACGGCCGCCTTTACTTTCATAAATTATTCTGGTGTTCGATTTTTAAGGCTGGATTAACCCCAGGAACCGTTTTGCGACCTGAAAAAATCCTGCACCAAATGGGGACAGAACCCCAATTGCTCAGCTAAGAAGCTAGTGCACTACCTCAGCTCTCAAGAAAAAATGACACTAGAGAGGTGGGGGGGCTGAATCTTGAGAGTAACATGCTTCTCTAAAAGTTAAAAAAAAATCAAGATCTTTCAAACAAAATGTAAGTTTTGAACCCATACCTTCCACTCTGAGTACCCATCCACATGGTCGGTAGAACACTATTCATCTTCTCTGCCTCTTCATTCTGGAACTCATTATCTGTCGATGGTGATGACCTCCCATCTGTGACAAGATCGGTGGCTGATCCACCGACTCCAAACTTTGCGGAGTGAGTAGGAGTTGTGGAGCAAGAGGAGGCTGGCGAGCCCTTGGCTCTGAAAACTTGAGGCTGTGAGACTTCATCACACGTGGAAGCTCCTAGAGGATCACCAGCTGGTAGAAGAAACAATAACACCTGGAGATCATGTTGACTTCCACGATACATGTGACACACATAAAAGTCCTGGTTCTTCTTGCTTTGTTCAAAGCTTCGTGTATGCAAGTTCTTCACTTCCACAATACATGTGACACACATAAAAGTCCTGGTTCTTCTTGCTTTGTTCAAAGCTTCGTGTATTCAAGTTCTTCACTTCCACGATACATGTGACACACATAAAAGTCCTGGTTCTTCTTGCTTTGTTCAAAGCTTCGTGTATTCAAGTTCTTCACTTCCACGATACATGTGACACACATAAAAGTCCTGGTTCTTCTTGCTTTGTTCAAAGCTTCGTGTATTCAAGTTCTTCACTTCCACGATACATGTGACACACATAAAAGTCCTGGTTATTCTTGCTTTGTTCAAAGCTTCGTGTATTCAAGTTCTTCACTTCCACGATACATGTGACAAACATAAAAGTCCTGGTTATTCTTGCTTTGTTCAAAGCTTCGTGTATTCAAGTTCTTCACTTCCACGATACATGTGACACACATAAAAGTCCTGGTTATTCTTGCTTTGTTCAAAGCTTCGTGTATTCAAGTTCTTCACTTCCACGATACATGTGACACACAGAAAAGTCCTGGTTCTTCTTGCTTTGTTCAAAGCTTCGTGTATTCAAGTTCTTCACTTCCACGATACATGTGACACACATAAAAGTCCTGGTTATTCTTGCTTTGTTCAAAGCTTCGTGTATTCAAGTTCTTCACTTCCACGATACATGTGACACACATAAAAGTCCTGGTTCTTCTTGCTTTGTTCAAAGCTTCGTGTATTCAAGTTCTTCACTTCCACGATACATGTGACACACATAAAAGTCCTGGTTCTTCTTGCTTTGTTCAAAGCTTCGTGTATTCAAGTTCTTCACTTCCACGATACATGTGACACACATAAAAGTCCTGGTTATTCTTGCTTTGTTCAAAGCTTCGTGTATTCAAGTTCTTCACTTCCACGATACATGTGACAAACATAAAAGTCCTGGTTATTCTTGCTTTGTTCAAAGCTTCGTGTATTCAAGTTCTTCACTTCCACGATACATGTGACACACATAAAAGTCCTGGTTATTCTTGCTTTGTTCAAAGCTTCGTGTATTCAAGTTCTTCACTTCCACAATACATGTGACACACATAAAAGTCCTGGTTATTCTTGCTTTGTTCAAAGCTTCGTGTATTCAAGTTCTTCACTATTTACAGTGGTTCTTTTTCAAGTATGGGAATCCCTGAAGCAATCCTCATTGGCCAGGCTGCTGTAACACAGCCTGTTTCCAGGTGCATGGTGTGAAGGTGAGATAGGGTCTTGGTCAGTACGTTGAACCTGAGCTTGATCTTAGCCTTTACACTCAATACATACAGGTAAAATCAGGTAGGATATATACAGGTAAAATGAAGCATGGTTCATAAAGGTAAAATCAGTCGCAATACATTCAGGTACAATCAGGCCCAATACATACAGGTAAAATCAGGCAGGATATATACAGGTAAAATGAAGCATGGTTCATAAAGGTAAAATCAGGCACAATACATACAGGCAAAATCAGGCATGGTGCATATAGGTAAATACCAAGCACTATTTGACATTTTAAGCTCAAAACTATGATACTTACTTACTTTCTGTGTCCTTGACACTATGTCATACATCATTCTTTCAGTATTCAGCCACATGGATTACCCTGTCACTGGCACTTAGCAGGTCATCCATGCTACAAGTCTCCGGGAGGTTTGGGCAGATCATCAGATGGTCCTGGTCTTGTGTTACTCCACAACATCATGTTTCATCATCCCTGTATCCCCATCGTTTCAGGATTTTACTGCATCGTGATACACCAGTTCAAAGTCTATTTAGTGACTTTCATGTTGCGTAGGGCAGGAGGTGTACAGGCGCAGGTTCCTCTCGTAACTCAATCAAGAGGACCTGTGTCAGCTGTTTCCAACTTTCAATGCGTCGATTTCCTGGACTAGTCTTTAGGTTGACTGTAGGAAACTTTATCTTTAGTCTTGGGCGCTGCACCTCATTTCCAAACATTTAGTGTCTTGGGTCATTTACCTGTTTCTTTCTTTCTATCTCTGATGCGACAGTTCTTCGTATCTCTGGTGGCGCTATGCCAATTATGGGGTATATTTTTCAGTTGGTGTAGGTTTCAGGCATCCAGTAACTATACGGCCTGTTTCATTTATTGCTGTATCTATATGGTCGACATGTGCAGAGTTTTTTCAGGCTGGTGCGACGTACTCAGCTACAGAGAAACACAGAGTGAGTGCTGATGTTCTGAGGATATCTGGCTTTGCTCCCAAAATTGTGCCAGTCAATTTTCGTAAGATACTATTTCTCGCATGTATTTTCTGTTTTGTCTCCTGGCAATGTGCGGCATAGGACAGCGTGCAGTCCAACTTTACTCCCAAGTATTTGGGGGCCATGATGTGTTCCAGATCCTGTTCTTGCCATTTGTATCTGTTACTTTCTGTTCTTCTCTCTATTTCTGGGATGGTAGGCACAAGATGGTAGTTTTGCTGGGGTTTGATTTGAGGTGATTTTTTGGGTAAAATAGAGCAAGTGCATTTGTCAGTTTCTGTTTGACTTCTTCAAAGCCCTTTGCCTGGACAGCTACTGCTGTATCATCGACATATATGGATTTTGTTACTCCTGTGATCTGTTTACATTCGTACCTGTCCTCAATCAGTTGTGCATGGTTAAGAATCTGGCCGCAACATGATCTCCCAGGCCTGGAGCCTGCTTGCTCCTTGATGAGTTGTGTCAGGTTAAGAATCTGGGCGGAGCATGATCTCCCAGGCCTGGAACTTGCTTGCTCCTTGATGAGTTGTGTCAAGTTAAGAATCTACCCGCAGCATGATCTTCCAGGCCTGGAGCCTGCTTGCTCCTTGATGAGTTGTGTCAAGTTAGGAATCTGGCCGCAGCATGATCTCCCATTGCCTGGAGCCTGCTTGCTCCTTGATGAGCTGTGTCAGGTTAAGAATCTGGCCACAACATGATCTTCCAGGCCTGGAGCCTGCTTGCTCCTTGATGAGTTGTGCCAGGTTAAGAATCTGGCTGCAGCATGATCTCCCAGGCATGGAGCCTGCTTGCTCCTTGATGAGTTGTGTCAGGTTAAGAATCTGGCCGCAGCATGATCTCCCAGGCCTGGAGCCTGCTTGCTCCTTGATGAGTTGTGTCAGGTTAAGAATCTGGCCGCAGCATGATCTCCCAGGCCTGGAGGCTGCTTGCTCCTTGATGAGTTGTGTCAAGTTAAGAATCTGGCCGCAGCATGATCTCCCAGGCCTGGAGCCTGCTTGCTCCTTGATGAGTTGTGTCAAGTTAGGAATCTGGCCGCAGCTTGATCTCCCAGGCCTGGAGCCTGCTTGCTCCTTGATGAGTTTTTTGTCTATGAGGGGAGCGATACGGTTCAGGATCATTCATTCAAAGACTTTATACAGATGGCACAGTAGTGAAACCGGTCGGAAGTTCTTAGGTTCTGATAGGGTTTTTCCTGGTTTTAGCAGAGCAACCGGTCGGAAGTTCTTAGGTTCTGATTTGGGTTTTTCCTGGTTTTAGCAGAGCAACCAGTCGGAAGTTCTTAGGTTCTGATGGGGTTTTTCCTGGTTTTAGCAGAGCAACCGGTCGGAAGTTCTTAGGTTCTGATAGGGTTTTTCCTGGTTTTAGCAGAGCAACCGGTCGGAAGTTCTTAGGTTCTGATGGGGTTTTTCCTGGTTTTAGCAGAGCAACCGGTCGAAAGTTCTTAGGTTCTGATGGGGGTTTTTCCTGGTTTTAGCAGAGCAGCCACATGGGATTTTCTCCAATTTTAGGAATTTGCATAGAACCGATGCATGTGTTGAAAATCTTTAGCATCCATGTGGCGGTTTCTGGTCCAAAGTTTTTAATTTGCTCTATCCTCAAGTCATCTGGGCCAGCTGCTTTGTTGTTTTTCCTTTGATGTATTGCATCATTTAGTTCTTGCAAGGAGAAAGGTATCGCCAATATGTCATTCTCCTGTTTACAATCTCGCTGGATATTGGTTTGCCCTGCTTTTTGAGCTGTTTTCCCGTTCGTTAGTAATTGGTGGGCTATTTGATTGGGGGTGACCTGTGTTACGAATGCAGGAGCTCTCGCTGGATCATTAGTTACCAAAGTCTTCCACCAAGTGGCGCCATTTTTCTGTTTTTGACTCTAACATGGCATGTAGTAGGTCTTCCCCAGCCTGGATGGTTTCATTAGAGAAAGGGTCAATTTCAAATAGTGCTTGGGGGATCAAGATTCTGAGCAGTGCATGAAATGCAGTGGTCAGCGACCCATAGCTGACTGCTAGCGTCAGGGCCAGCGACCAAAGCTGCCAAGACCCTTCTACACCTCCACGCGGTGATCCTGGATAACAGGCTGCAGCAGGGCAGACTGGCTAAGGAGACGGGATCGAAGAGGGAATACTAACCCGGTACTAAAAAAATGCTTGCTGAAGTCGAATGTGTTGGACCGAAAAGTGCAAATATCGCAGTCAAGCTGTAAACTACGACACAACGCATTCCGTTCTCTGGACTACATTCTGCTACTTAAGCCCTTTCAGTGTTTGGTAGTGGGAGATTGAGAATGAACAAAGCCAAGCCAAATAGTGCTTGGTAATACTCATACAGTGTCTTTGATTCATCGTTAAGGCCTGGAGTATACTGAGTTCTGCAGCCTCTTGGTATGTGGTGTCTATAAATTCTTTTTACGAGTTTGACAAAGGCCTCATATTTTGCAGAGGTTAGTTCTAATTTCTGCACCTCTTTGTCTAGATCATCGGCGAGTGGACCCCACGTGGCTCGTTGGAAGTTGTAACCTCTTTTGAATGGTACGCTTTCCGGCTTGACAACTACCGTGACGGTCCATGATATGGGCCTGTGTTACGTCCGTGGTATGGGCCCCTCTACAGATTTTGCCACTTGGTGTATTATCCTGTCACTAAGAAATATGTTGTCAGGATTGGAACCTTACCCCATCTGCAGCTATTAAAATATGGTGGCAATTTTTGGTCGTGCAAGAGCTGCAGTCCATTCTGCTCTGCCCAGTTCTCCGGCTATTCTCCATTAGCATCTGATTCTTTGTAGCTCCATGCAGTGCTGTGACAGTTGAAGTCTCCCATGCAGTGCTGTGACAGTTGAAGTCTCCCATGCAGTGCTGTGACAGTTGAAGTCTCCCATGCAGTGCTGTGACAGGTGAAGCCTCCCATCCAGTGCTGTGACAGTTGAAGTCTCCCATGCAGTGCTGTGACAGGTGAAGTCTCCCGTGCAGTGCTGTGACAGGTGAAGCCTCCCATGCAGTGCTGTGACAGTTGAAGTCTCCCATCCAGTGTTGTGACAGTTGGTCTCCCATGCAGTGCTGTGACAGTTGAAGTCTCCCATCCAGTGTTGTGACAGGTGAAGTCTCCCATCCAGTGCTGTGACAGTTGAAGTCTCCCATCCAGTGTTGTGACAGTTGGTCTCCCATGCAGTGCTGTGACAGTTGAAGTCTCCCATCCAGTGCTGTGACAGGTGAAGTCTCCCATGCAGTGCTGTGACAGTTGAAGTCTTCCATCCAGTGCTGTGACAGGTGAAGTCTCCCATGCAGTGCTGTGACAGTTCAAGTCTCCCATCCAGTGTTGTGACAGGTGAAGTCTCCCATGCAGTGCTGTGACAGTTGAAGTCTCCCATCCAGTGCTGTGACAGTTGAAGTCTCCCATGCAGTGCTGTGACAGTTGAATTCTCCCATGCAGTGCTGTGACAGTTGAAGTCTCCCATGCAGTGCTGTGACAGTTGAAGTCTCCCATGCAGTGCTGTGACAGTTGAAGTCTCCCATGCAGTGCTGTGACAGTTGAAGTCTCCCATGCAGTGCTGTGACAGTTGAAGTCTCCCATGACTATTTTATTACTTTGTGATCTGAAGTTGTCATTCGGTGGCTTATGTACTGACATCACTGTACGTGATTGAGTTTGGGTGATGAGGATCTCTGTGTTTCCTCAGGAAGTTTGGCCCACTGAGCCTATATCTAGGTTTGGTGTGACAGAGATGGCTCTCCCATATTGCTTATGTCGTATCTCCGCAACAAGCGCCATTCTGTCTATTTTTGGTCTTCTGTCAGCAATTACGCGATGGGTCTCTTGGACCATTAGTACAACGCATTTGCGCTGAATGCATATTTCAGACAGTAGTGTGTCTTTGTTGGTGAAGAGTCTTTTTTGCAATCTTCGTGGAGGCTACTTTCGTGTCCCCAAAAATTATCATAAGATACATCATTTGCAACAACAAAAATATTTTAAAATATATGCATATATAATGTCTGAGCATTGTGGCACCTGAGATGAAAAGAATAGGATACTGCCACCTTCCAAGCACAATGTTAAAGGTGACTAACGAAGGTTGTACTTGTGCCTGGCAACCTCACCATGTAAAACAAAAACACAGCCACTACAAAAGCTCGGATAGAAACTTCTTGTAAAGGTACCAGCTGCAGTTAGAGTCTAAGCTTCACATTAGAGTGACAAGCTGGAATGTATGAATTGATAATGCTTATCTCTTGTGGAAGTGAGCCTTCTAAGGTCTCTTGGCTCAACAAGCTCCCCAGTAATTGAGTACATTTTCTTCTCCTGTTCAGACTTTTTTGGTCATGCTGGATGTGTAGTCTCGCCACTAGGACCCGGTCCACAATCCTCTGCAGGTGGCAGTTCCACAACTTGTGTGTCAGCTCTGCTCCCTCTGGCCAGGTTTGACATAGGTCTATGTACACTGGGCAGTCCTGTAGGATGTGCGATATCTTGAGCCTGTATAGGTGGCCCAATAGTGTCCAGTGGCCTGTTCTCAGGCAAAAGATAGTCGATTGTTGGTGTCTGTGGAGCTGGTGGATTGTTGGTGTCTGTGGAGCTGGTGGATTATTGGTGTCTGTGGAGCTGGTCGATTGTTGGTGTCTGTGAAGCTGGTGGATTGTTGCTGTCTGTGAAGCTTTGGATTGTTGGTGTCTGTGGAGCTGGTGGATTGTTGGTGTCTGTGGAGCTGGTGGATTGTTGGTGTCTGTGGAGCTGGTGGATTGTTGGTGTCTGTGGAGCTGGTGGATTGTTGGTGTCTGTGGCGCTTGTGGATTGTTGGTGTCTGTGGAGCTGGTGGATTATTGGTGTCTGTGGAGCTGGTCGATTGTTGTTGTCTGTGAAGCTGGTGGATTGTTGCTGTCTGTGAAGCTTTGGATTGTTGGTGTCTGTGGAGCTGGTGGATTGTTGGTGTCTGTGAAGCTGGTGGATTGTTGGTGTCTGTGGAGCTGGTGAATTGTTGGTGTCTGTGGAGCTGGTGAATTGTTGGTGTCTGTGGAGCTGGTGGATTGTTGGTGTCTGTGGAGCTGGTGGATTGAGTACCTGACTAGAGTTAAGAACAGACAGCAATGAAGAAAACTGATGATCCCATCTCATAAGATGAGACGCAGACAAATGAAATCCCAGTCTAAGATTTCACACCTGAGAGAGACAAATGTAGTCCCAGTCTAAGATTTCACACCTGAGAGAGACAAATGTAGTCCCAGTCTAAGATTTCACACCTGAGAGAGACAAATGTAGTCCCAGTCTAAGATTTCACACCTGAGAGAGACAAATGTAGTCCCAGTCTAAGATTTCGCACCTGGTCATAGTGTCTTACATGGGACTGCCTGTACACCATCTTTTTAATTGTTATACAAAAGGTGAACTTAAAACATAGTTAAACATAAGCTGACTTTTACAACACATGCATATGTAAGATGAACATAAAACATATGCATACACAGGGCTTGACAAAAGCGCTCGTTTACGACGAGTCAACATTTTTGCTTGACGAGTAAAAAAAATCTGTTTTAAATCGTTACTAGATAACAACTCTCGCACGATTATTAATGATATTACGGTTACAATAGATTGTGCATACGCTAGTTTATGATGGTGAATCTTAATGGAACTCCACTACCACAATTTAAACCCACTAAAACCACAGATAAATGGTACTTGTACTTCAATGCTAAAACTACCAAGAACGTTCAAGGACACAAACGGCATGTCTCTGACAGCAGTGCATTTTTTCTTAAAAAAAGAAATAGGCTAATACTGTAATACAATATATTTTGGTTTGGTGTGCATTGTTATGTAGAAATAAAAGTGAATGAGTGTCTAGTTTAAATTTGTTAACATAAATTGCATGACTGTAGTCTGACCATGCTGACTGGTGACATTTGTGACCGACTGGTGACATTTGTGACTTACTGGTAAGCCACCCTACAAATTTTGCAAGCCCTGTGCACACATAAAGGTAAAGGTGGGTACCATGGCAACAACTGCCGTCGGGGATGAAGATAACTTTTCATGGACTAAGCCATAGTCTAAGTGAGATGAGCATTTTTTTTTTTTTTTTTTTTTTTTTGCGTTCGCCTTATTTATCTATTCCCCAAGGCGTGTGTGCGTTACACTGTGGTTTTTATTTTGCGCCTGTCGGCCCAGTGCATCCGACTTCAGCATGCATTTTATGTAAGGGTCTGCTTCCTCCTGCATTTTCTAAGGGTTTGCTTCCCCGGGGTAACGGCCGATGCTGTGATGGGGATCGAACCCAGCACCTTCTCGTTGTGAGCCGTGAAACTTAACCACTAGGCCACGCCGTCCCCTAGGTGGCCAGTTCCCTTCCTTGCTGTTTATACTTCCCAAACTAATTTATAGCTGGGTTGCCTGGAATAGCAGTCGTACCAGGAACAAACTGAGCTTGGATTTTTTTCTGTCCTTGATTTCGAACCCTGGCGTGCTGTAATTCCAGTCTTAGCAAGCCAGCTCATTGACGACTAGGCTACACGCTTCACATGCAAACATAAGCTGAACTTGAAATATATGCTAAAATAACATGTCTGAGCTTAGTCATTCCCCTTACACCACTGGGTTTACAAGTTTTCATTATCTTGAGGTTTAATTTCCACACTAGTCCCCATGCCCCCAACACTCCTTGATTGCCTCTTATGACATGTCTGGGTGGTTAAGTAGCCCCTTTTCAGCCTTAACTTAACTTAATGTCTTTATACTGGTTTAGAATAACTTAACATCTTTATACTGTTCTAAAAGCTATGTGCATCCAATCTATTCTTAAATGCATTAATTGTCCCTGCCTCCACTACTGTGGCAATGCATTCCAAGCATTTACCACTCTCTGACTAAAAAAGTATTTCCTAATATCTAATCTGGACCTCTCTTTGGTTAATTTGTAACTATGCCCTCTTGTTCTTGTGGGTGGTTGTATTTTGAAAAACTTGTTATAGTCTAATTTATCCGTTCCTTTGATTATCATATAAACCTGTAATAGGTCACCTTGAATTCTTCTCTTTTCTAGACACTGTAGGTCGGTTTCTCTGAGTCTTTCTTCATAACTGTAATTCTGGTGTGACAATCACTTCCTTACTACTATGTTTAATATTTCTTTTCATCATAGCTAACATTACATTTGCCTTTTTCGCTGCTACCTGGACTTGCTCACCCACTTTGCCTGTATAATCTATTATAACACCTAGGTGCCTTTTCTTTTCTATCATTCTAATATTGTTCTCACCAATAGGGTCTGGGGCCTCCCTATTCTCACTTACTATTTTACCTGTGCTATCTTGGCGAGAATAATGGAGACGACCTTAAAAAGAAATGTTGGCACGGTTAAAAAAGGTGACAGGCTTATCACAAACTTCCGCTTTGCTGATGATATTGATGTATTGGCAGACACAGAAAGGGAACTCCAGGAGTTGATTGGTAGATTGGATAGAACGACCCTGAGTTTTGGTATGGAAATAAATGCAGATAAAACAAAGCTCATGACCAATAACGTAGCAGGGTTTAAATCTGTAATAGAGGCGAATGGGCAGGAACTTGAGGTGGTAAAACGTTTCAAATATCTGGGATCATTGATCAGCGAAGAGGGATCGAAGCCAGAGGTAATTGCAAGAATAGCACAAACAACAGCGGCGCTGACTCGGCTGAAACCTATATGGCAAGACAAGCGGCTCGCCCTCGGCATAAAAGTCAGACTAATGCGCTCTTTGGTGCTATCAATATTTCTGTATGCCTGCGAGACCTGGACCATTAAAGCAGATATCCAGGGCGGAATACATGCAATGGAAATGAGGTGCTATAGAAAACTCCTAAATGTTAATATAAAGATCGTGTCACGAACGTAGAAATCCGTCAGAGAGTTGAAGACGCTATTGGTCCTTTTGAAGATCTGTTCACAGCTATCAAAAGACGAAAAATGGCCTGGTGCGGGCATGTCGCAAGGTCCAACGGATTTACCAACTCGATACTCTTTGGGTCCGTACCGGGACAGAGAGGGCGAGGACGTCCAAGGAAGAGATGGGTGGACAACATCACTGAGTGGTCAGGCCTTCGTCCCGGTGAGATATGTCAGGCGGCGACAGACAGAGAGGGTTGGCGTGGGATTTTCATGTCTTCATGTGTGCCCCAACGACCTGATGGGTTACGGGATGAACTGAACTGAACTCATCTATGAGAGGGCTTACTTTGTCTTTCGTTCTTTGTTTATTTCTAACATAAGAAAAGAAGCTTTTACTATCAGTCTTGATCCTCCAAGAAAGTTTTGTTTTTTTTCAAAGTATTTTTGCTGCTTTATTCACTTTCTTAGCTATGTTTTGCTTGTCCACGTATTTTAAATATATAACTTTTGATTTACCTGCCTCTATATATTTTTTCCATGCTTTATTTTTAGCTCTTTTACATTTAACTACAAATCTAATTATCCACTTTTTACGCTTTGGGTTTACCTCCCTACATGGAACACATTCCTGTTTTAGCTTTTCTAGAACTGGTTTGAAACTCTCCCACTCAACATCTGTTCAACGTCTATAGCCTTTTATTTTACATGATAAAGTTGCCTGCCCCATGCACAACCCTAGTTAGTCCCCCATCATATATGACATGCATTGCGCTGTGTAATGGTCCTATTCAATTCTGTCCTTCCTGACAAGAGATCAACATAGGGAATGAGGAGGAAAATGAATGCCAGAAAGAAAAATTTAACAATCACCACAGCTGCTCATTCATGATGAAAACAACAATGCCAGAAAGCAATGGCAGAAGCATCAATGTTCACACACAACAAAAACTAGCTTTAGATATAATACCAATGTTCACATTCAACAAACATCATCTTTAGATATAACATCAATGTTCACACACAACAAAAACCATCTTTGGATATATTAGACTAAATGAGAACCAGCAAACAATGTCCGTGGTCCAGGAAGTGGTGGAGGGACAGCTATGGCGTGTGGTCCAGGAAGTGGTGGAGGGATAGCTATGGCGTGTGGTCCAGTGGTGGAGGGATAGCTGTGGCCAGTGGTCCAGGAAGTGGTGGAGGGATAGTTATGGCGTGTGGTCCAGGAAGTGGTGGAGGTATAGTTATGGCGTGTGGTCCAGGAAGTGGTGGAGGTATAGTTATGGCGTGTGGTCCAGGAAGTGGTGGAGGGATAGCTATGGAGTGTGGTCCAGTGGTGGAGGGATAGCTATGGAGTGTGGTCCAGTGGTGGAGGGATAGCTATGGAGTGTGGTCCAGTGGTGGGGGATAGCTATGGTGTGTGGTCCAGTGGTGGAGGGATAGCTGTGGTGTGTGGTCCAGGAAGTGGTGGAGGGATAGCTATGGAGTGTGGTCCAGTGGTGGAGGGACAGATATGGCGTGTGGTCCAGGAAGTGGTGGAGGTATAGTTATGGCGTGTGGTCCAGGAAGTGGTGGTGGGATAGCTATGGAGTGTGGTCCAGTGGTGGGGGGATAGCTATGGAGTGTGGTCCAGTGGTGGGGGATAGCTATGGTGTGTGGTCCAGTGGTGGAGGGATAGCTGTGGTGTGTGGTCCAGGAAGTGGTGGAGGGATAGCTATGGTGTGTGGTCCAGTGGTGGAGGGATAGCTGTGGTGTGTGGTCCAGGAAGTGGTGGAGAGATAGCTATGGAGTGTGGTCCAGTGGTGGAGGGACAGCTATGGCGTGTGGTCCAGGAAGTGGTGGAGGTATAGTTATGGCGTGTGGTCCAGGAAGTGGTGGAGGGATAGCTGTGGTGTGTGGTCCAGGAAGTGGTGGAGGGATAGCTATGGCGTGTGGTCCAGTGGTGGAGGGATAGCTATGGAGTGTGGTCCAGTGGTGGAGGGATAGCTATGGCGTGTGGTCCAGGAAGTGGTGGAGGGATAGCTATGGCATGTGGTCCAGGAAGTGGTGGAGGGATAGCTGTGACCTGTGGTCCAGGAAGTGGTGGAGGGATAGCTGTGACCTGTGGTCCAGGAAGTGGTGGAGGGATAGCTATGGCATGTGGTCCAGGAAGTGGTGGTGGGATAGCTATGGCGTGTGGTCCAGGAAATGGTGGAGGTATGGCTATGGCATGAGAAGATTGAGGTGATAGTGTTATCAGACTTTCAGGGACTGGTGTGGATCTATGGCCCAAGACAAACTGGGGTTTATGACTATGAAAGAGCCGACATCATGGCTCCCGACAGCACCCATGGTAGGCACATTAGATAACAGATTCTGATATAGGGGAAACATAATAAATGGCTGCCAAAGATGGATGTGTCGGACTGAAAAGTGAAAATATCGCAGTCAAGCTGTAAACTAGCGACAACGCATTCTGTTCTCCGGACTACATCTTGCTACTTGCAAAGCCCTGTTCAAGACTTGGTAGCGGGAGATTAAGAACAAACGCAGAAGAAGAAGAAAAAATAGTTAAGTGATGATTTAACGATCAGATGCAGCGCAGAGGTAAGGTGTTTGCATCTCAAGAGAAGAATGACAAAAAACATGACACAGTGGGGTTTTTAATCCAGTAAGTTTGAAGCTTTCCCTGGTCTCAACGGAGGAGAGAGACCAGCATCTAGTCATTTCAGAGATTGAAAAAAAAACTTGAAGGTACATTGTACACGCTGCGCCCATAACAGAAGCCTTAGCAGTTGAAAAAGAACAGGGTGTTAGCCAAATATGGTCAGGGGCCAACATTTAGAAAGATGATATTCCTACCAAATATGTGCTACCTACCTTCCCACAGGCCTAGTAAGCTACAAGTAACTAATTCACAAAAAGAACTCAGTACATATAGCTTTGGCTACATGGCAGTAGGGCACACACCTGACTCTTTGAATATCAGGATTCCAAATAAGATGACCTATTTAGATGCCACTGTCATAAATGAATTGGCAAACCAGTTTGCTGGAGACTGAAATCAAATGTGGGTGGGGCACAGCAGGGTTGGGCACCTGAGAGGATGAGGTAAGAGTGCGTACAATCAGTAAGCTACAGTGTCAATACCCTTTGCCATTTGATGAGGAAGACTGAGCACCTACATATCTGCCCATTATGCAGTGATGTAATTTCTGTATAACATAACAAAACAAGCAACAAAAGGAAATCATAGCTTAGCATTACAGTGCAAAGAGACTGAACACTCATGGGCTTCGTTGACTCAAGCGTACAACACATTCTTAGCTGTTTTTGCACATGCTAAGACATGCTGCAGACGGTCTTACCTTTCCCTTCACCAAAACTACCACTTTCCCTGTCCTGTGTCCTATCAATGTCCTCCACCTTTATGCTGATGTCCTCAGCTAGAAGCGAGAAAGGTGACCGCATAACAACACACTACAGTCACAATAAATTAAGGTAATGAGCCCAAATAAAATCAACCAATCAACTGAAGTAGGGAAACGTTAAGAGTGTGAAGAACCGACCTCATGACTATAATCTGTCTTGTCTATCTTCTCCTCAGTCTGCCTCTGATTCATTTGCCAGGTACTATACCCTGCAGGATCATTCTTTCTAGGCCATTGTGACGTTTGATGTGGTCAAAGTATTTTAATGTCCGAGACATGACCTTATTTACTAGCTAGTTTTGTTCTATATCCAGCTCCAATGGGTTTCTGAGTGCTGATTTTTTTTGCTATCCATGGTACTTTGAGCACCCTGCTGTAGCATTTTAACTCACAGGATTCAACACTTATCTTCTCCTGCAGTGTTTGTGTGGTTGACCTTGTCTCACATCCGTACGTTACCACCGGGAAGATGTCAAGTCCTCAGGATCTTTACTTTTGCAATTTTGCTTGTATTCTGCCATACGTTTTTCATTTTAGTTGACCTCTGTGGAGTCATCATCATTTTTCTCATTTACTTTTGACAATGTCTGTTGGGTTTAGTCGAGCCAAGATGTAAATAAACAGGAAAATTAAGAAGGCATGAATATGGGTGGGTGAGTGGCTGGGAGAAGAGAAGATGGAGAGAAAGATAGGGGTTTCACCTTTCAGTCCAACACATGCGACTTCAGCAGGAATTTTTGGGTACTGGGTCAGCCTTCCCTCTTCGATCCCTTCTCCTTACCTAGTCTGTTCTGTTGCAACCTGTTGCCCAGGATCACCGCAAGGTGGTCTAGAAGGGTCTTCGCAGCTCTGGTTCATTGACCCTGATGCTAACAGTCAGCTATGAGTCACTGCGGCTCATGCACTGCTCAGTATCATCTTGATCCCAGATGGTGATGTGATGCCACGTCTGCCTCTCTACATACTTTTACATCGTGTGGTGATGTTCTGAACTTATTTATACATATATGCTTAATCTGGTCTCCTGTCCTGTGGCCTGGTGACACTCAAGTTACCTGTCCTGTGGCCAGATGACACTCATGTTACCTGTCCTGTGGCCTGGTGACACCCATGTTACCTGTCCTGTGGCCTGGTGACACTCATGTTACCTGTCCTGTGGCCTGGTGACACTCATGTTACCTGTCCTGTAGCCTGGTGACACTCATGTTACCTGTCCTGTAGCCTGGTGACACTCATGTTACCTGTCCTGTAGCCTGGTGACACTCATGTTACCTGTCCTGTAGCCTGGTGACACTCATGTTACCTGTCCTGTAGCCTGGTGACACTCATGTTACCTGTCCTGTAGCCTGGTGACACTCATGTTACCTGTCCTGTAGCCTGGTGACACTCATGTTACCTGTCCTGTAGCCTGGTGACACTCATGTTACCTGTCCTGTAGCCTGGTGACACTCATGTTACCTGTCCTGTAGTCTGGTGACACCCGTCCTGTGGCCTGGTGACACTCATGTTACATGTCCTGTAGCCTGGTGACACTCATGTTACATGTCCTGTAGCCTGGTGACACCCATGTTACATGTCCTGTAGCCTGGTGACACTCATGTTACCTGTCCTGTAGCCTGGTGACACTCATGTTACCTGTCCTGTAGCCTAGTGACACTCATGTTACCTGTCCTGTAGCCTGGTGACACCCATGTTACATGTCCTGTAGCCTGGTGACACTCATGTTACCTGTCCTGTAGCCTGGTGACACTCATGTTACCTGTCCTGTAGCCTAGTGACACTCATGTTACCTGTCCTGTAGCCTGGTGACACTCATGTTACATGTCCTGTAGCCGGGTGACACTCATGTTACCTGTCCTGTAGCCTGGTGACACTCATGGTACATGTCCTGTAGCCTGGTGACACCCATGTTACCTGTCCTCTAGCCTGGTGACTCCCATGTTACCTGTCCTGTAGCCTGGTGACACTCATGTTACCTGTCCTGTAGCCTGGTGACACTCATGTTACATGTCCTGTGGCCTTGTGACACTCATGTTACCTGTCCTGTGGCCTGGTGACACTCTTTTTACCTGTCCTGTAGCCTGGTGACACCTACTCATTGTGGGCATTCGCAAACAACAAAAATAAATTTGAAACAGTTTATCATCTTCTTTACGCAGATTGGAGCCAGCCCATTATTGAGAATGGGGAAGTTAAGTTGTTGCAAAAGATCTTTGTGAGGTTGATCTGCTTAATTTGTTTATGTAGATGAAATAAATATGTTCGTAGTGTTGACTAACAGTTATGCTGATATTATAAAAGAACAATATCAGTGCTTTGTGGTGATTTCAAAGGATTCGTTGAGGAACAACATTCCCTAATTGCTCTAAACCTTTGCGCTTTGTTTTATAAAGTTTAACCTTCATCTTCTAGTATCTCAGAAACTAACACAACAAAAACGACAAGTTCTTTATTAATTGATGTGTCTACACACAACAAAATCATATTTATAGACCAACTAATAAAGAGGTTTCAGGTTCTCAAAGCTAACAACCATAGTCAAATGTAAGGTGCTGACAAATTGTGTGTGGTCTTGTAAAGATTAAGGTAGGAGTCATAATTGATATAGCAGAAAGAAAACTTTTTTTCAAATGATGTCCTGCCTTGCAGGTAGGCTGAGAACAGTCAACGGCAAGGGAGTAAACATGAATTTGTTTAATGCTCCACGAGGATGTGCCAGAATGATATTGAAACACTTTAAAAATGTAGCACAATATATCTTACTCTCAAACAAAAAAGTGCTAATAACTGAAGTAGATTTGTAACAAATGACTGACAAATTCAGTTTTCTTATAGACAATGAAAGCAGTGAGCTAACACACTTGTAACATAACCATGAATACAGGTTTCGAATCTACAATGAAAGCAGTGAACTAACAAACTTGTTACATGATTCGTGATTCAGGTTTTGAATATATAATGAAAACAGTGAACTAACTCATGAATTCAGGTTTCAAGTATAACATGGAAAAATGGTGAAAATGGTGAACTAACTCATGAATTCAGGTTTGAGTACATAATGAAAACAGAACAGTCAAGCATTCAGGTTTTGGCTTGGCTTGGCTTCGTTCATTCTCAATCTCCCACTACCAAACACTGAAAGGGCTTAAGTAGCAGAATGTAGTCCAGAGAACAGAATGCGTTGTGTTGTAGTTTACAGCTTGACTGCGATATTTGCACCTTTCGGTCCAACACATCCGACTTCAGCAAGCATTTTTTTAGTACCGGGTTAGCATTCCCTCTTCGATCCCTTCTCCTTAGCCAGACTGCCCTGCTGCAGCCTGTTATCCAGGATCACCGCGTGGAGGTGTAGAAGGGTCTTGGCAGCTTTGGTTCGCTGGCCCTGACGCTAGCAGTCAGCTATGAGTCGCTGACCACTGCAGCTCGTGCGCTGCTCAGCGTCTTGATCCCCATTCAGGTTTTGAGTATAACAAAGACATCTATCTTATGACTTCAGGTTTTGAATATAACATAAAGAGAGCTATCTCATGACTTCAGGTTTTGAGTATAACACAAAGACAGTTATCTCATGACTTCAGGTTTTGAGTATAACATAGACAGCTATCTCATGACTTCAGGTTTTGAGTATAACATAAAGAGAGCTATCTCATGACTTCAGGTTTTGAGTATAACACAAAGACAGTTATCTCATGACTTCAGGTTTTGAGTATAACATAGACAGCTATCTCATGACTTCAAGTTTTGAGTATAACATAAAGAGAGCTATCTCATGACTTCAAGTTTTGAGTATAACATAAAGAGAGCTAGCTATCTCATGACTTCAGGTTTAGAACAAAAGTGAAAACAGTGAGCAAAGATAAATCACTTGATCTAGTTGTAGACCAAATGAAATCAGTCTGTTTAACCCGCAGCAAGAAACAAATCAAGATATATGACAAGAAGAACCATGCATCATACCTCTAGTATCATTGAGTGAACCAACAGG
The DNA here is from genome assembly GCA_036924085.1 of Ariolimax columbianus. Classification (NCBI taxonomy): domain Eukaryota; kingdom Metazoa; phylum Mollusca; class Gastropoda; order Stylommatophora; family Arionidae; genus Ariolimax; species Ariolimax columbianus. Next base: position 65,033,110 of record JAVGWX010000018.1, on the reverse strand, counting down.
AGATCCAGTGACAGGGCTTGTTCCCCCTGTGGCACACTGTACAAAGGTGACACCCCCCAGGCCCGTAGCCTCTCCCCCGCTACCTGGGCTTGATCCAGCCGATACCACCGTCTCTTTAGGGAGAACAGGTGTCTCTGCATTCAGTATTTCCTCAGCCACTGAGTAATCGCTCTCCATAGCACCTTGAGAAAAAAAGGGCATGTTTAGATTCTCTCGCTAGGGACATAAGGTTTGAAAATACATGGATTTTGGTGGTTCCAGAGGGGACATTGTTGAAGGACATGGAGTGGTAATACAGTTTCAGAATTTTGTGGTATGAGAAACGAACCCAGCCCCATTACAGCGCGAAACAAGTGCTCTGACCACTGTCAATTTTTACAATGTTTGAGTGCCACAGTGATTAGGATACTTGAGTGAGTGCCACACTGATTAGGGCACTAGAGTGAGTGCGACAGTGATTAGGGCACTTGAGTGAGTGCCACACTGATTAGGGCACTTGAGTGAGTGTGACAGTGATTAGGGCACTTGAGTGAGTGCCCCATTGATTAGGGCACTTGAGTGAGTGCCACAGTGATTAGGGTACTTAAGTGAGTGCCACAGTGATAAGGGCACTTGAGTGAGTGCCACACTGATTACGGCACTACTTGTTTTGAGTGCTGAAGTGATTGGGGAACCTGTTTGTCTAAAATGCAGTGATTGGGTGACTTGGTTTGAGTACCAGAGATTAGAGCACTTGTGTGAATACCACACTGATTAAGGCACTAGTGTACCACAATGAATAGGGCACCTGTGAGTGTCAAAGTGACGAGCGCACTTGTTTGTGTGAGTGTCATAGTGATTAAGGCATTTCTTAATAACTACAAAGATACTGGTTCACTAATTGCAAATTCCAACTTCAGTGCATCCCGATGTAAATGGGTACTTGACTTGTTCATAGGGAAGACAAGTTTAAGGAAAAGTGAACTGGACAACCCACCACAAAAAGTGAGATCTATTACATTGAGGAACACATAATCCACAATGGAAATGCCTACTTTAAAAAATATTTAAATGATAGCCTTTTAAGGCATACTATTGACAGTACAGTTACAGCATATATGGCTCAAAGCAAAGGTACCCGTTGAGGACAGGATCTGACAGCATCACCATACGACATATTCTTTTCAGAACGTAGTCTGATACGTAGTCTTAACGGCAAATATCTGCGGCTAAACGACAACCCAAACTACTTTGGCGTCACATTTGATCGGCGCATGACATGGAAAAGTCAGATCGAGAGAAACCGAATGAGAGCCAGAGAAAGAATGGCAATTATGAGGAAACTTGCTGGCACAAGCTGGGGAGCAGACGAAAGTATACTAAAGAAACTGTACACTGGAAGAGTGAGACCAGTTCTCGAGTATGGCATTGCGGCATGGACAACAGCAGCAAAGGCGAACTTTGACAAAATTAGCAAACTACAAAACCAAGCCATGAGAGTTATAACAGGAGGCATGAAGTCAACACCAATTGTAGAACTGGAAAAGATTACAAATCTGCAATCCATGACCGACAGAAGAGACTGCAAAGCCCAGCAGCAAGCAGAAAAACTCAGAAGACTGACTGACCAATGCATAAGAGACTAAATAATTTTGGAAATGGGAAACTAAAGCGGAGAAACTTTGCAGAAATAGCCAAAGCAAAGATGAACGAAGACCCCATGAATGCACTAACACCAAAGCCCATCCTTACTGTACGCAAACCTACATGGAGGCAGCATATATTTCCAGAGGTGGTAGAAAATATACCAGGTATTGGAAAAAAGAACAGCCAGACTGAAAAAGAAAGAAGAGACATAACCCTGAGATACATAATGAAAAACTACCCAAACATGGACTGGACCCATGCATACACCGACGGTTCCATAACAAACACAACACAGAACGGAGGGGGAGGGGTATTCCTGAGCCTACCAAATGGTAGAAAAATAACACTATCAGTGGCAACTGGAAAATACTCAAGCAATTTCAGAGCGGAGGCAGAGGCACTGAGGGCTGCAGTAGAAGAAATGGTGACAGGTAAAAGGAATGAAAGCCACATAGTCCTGCTTACAGATGCCCTGGCCATAGTCACAGCACTAAAAAGCCAGAAAAATACGGAACTTAATGATTTAAGAGCAGTACTCTGTCAACTATGCCAGTAGTCCGCACCAAAAAGAGTAGCGGTACAGTGGGTTCCATCCCACTGTAACATCCAAGGCAACGAGGAGGCAGACAGACTGGCAAAAGAAGGTGCAAGACTATCACAACCAGATACTAGTGTGACATACGAAGAGTCAAAAAGGCTTATTAGAGCTAGATACATGACCAAATGGGAAACAGAACATACTGGCTACACAAAAAATGATGCCTATTACCAGTTGAACAGAAGAGAGCAGGTCATGGTCTTCAGACTTCGCACTGGCCACAATAGACTGAGGTACCACCTATTCAATAAATTTAAGATAGGTGGCACTGACGAATGCATGTGCGGTACTGGGAAAATGACCGCTGAACATCTGCTGCAAAACTGCCCGACATACAAGGATCAGAGAAAGCAGATGTGGCCATCACCAGTGGCAACACTAGACAAGCTCTATGGCAGTGTTGACAGCCTCAGGATGACCCCTGCTTTTTTCGAAAAAACAAAGGTTGACGTATGACAGCGTACGAAGAAGAAGAGAAGAAGAAGAAACAGAATTCGTGTGGAAAGGGCTGGGCGAGCAAGGAGTAGACATCCACTACATAGAAATACTCAAGAGATGCTATGAAGGATGCACATCCATCATACATCCATTCACTCAACCCATCACTATGGCGACTGAGAAGGGAGTAAAGCAAGAAGACCCTATCTCATCGAACCTATTCTCTGCATGCCTGCAGTCGACAATGAGGCACTGCGACTGAGACAACTACGGCATCAAAATCAATAAAGACGACTTCAGGAAAGCAGGTCTAGCTATGGACCTAGGGAAAACCAGAGCTATGCGCAACTATTCGCAGAGCCCAACCTCATACTCTTGAGTGGACCGCCAATAGAGGTCGCTGATGAATATGTCTATCTGTGAGGGCTCCTCAACATGGAGAACAACATAAAACCTGAGAAAGCCAGACAGAAACGAGTGGGCTGGGCAGCCTTCAACTCCATCAAGACAGCAACAGATGCTACAGAACACAATAAAACTATGTGCGGACATCTTCGACACGGTAGTCCTGCCAGCGCTCTGCTATGGTAGCAAAACCTGGTCTCTAACAAAAGCAGCAGAGAGCCAACTGAGAACAGCACACACATTTCTTGAAAGACACCTGGTGGGCATAACTCTCAGACAACAGCTGCAAAACGAACTACACAATAGCGACATCCAGATAATGTCACACATTAAGGATATCCTACAGTATGTCAACCATTCAAAACATCACTGGGCAGGTCACATAGCAAGTTCAAGGATAGAGCACCATAACTGCCATGTGGTACCCGCGCGATAAAAAGTGACCTCAGGGACGGCCCCCAATTCGCTGGCCACCCCTTGTCGAAGAACGGGTCAAACTAAGAACTAAGTCTGACAGCACTGAACTCATCACATGCCCTGTCCCTAACAATCTCTCCAGACCAACGTGCATTCATTTGGCTTGGCTTCATTCGTTCTCAATCTCCCACTACCAAGCCCTGAAAGGGCTTTAAGTAGCAGAATGTAGTCCACAGAATGGAATGCGTTGTGTTTTAGTATACAGCTTGACAGTGATATTTGCACCTTTCGGTCCAACACATCCGGTTTCAGCTGGCATATTGTAGTACCGGTTTAGCCTTTCCTCTTCGATCCCTTCTCCTTAGCCAGTCTGCTCTGTTGCAGTCTGTTATCCAGGATCACCGCGTGGAGGTATAGAAGTTCTTGCCAGCTCTGGTTCACTAACCCTGACGCTAGCAGTCAGCTGTGGGTCGCTGACCACTGCGGTTCATGCGCTGCTCAGCTCTTGTTCGCTAACCCTGATGCTAGCAGTCATTTGTGGATCCTTGACCGCTGCAGCTCATGCGCTGCTCAGCTGTGGATCGCTAACCGTTGCACCTCATGCGCTGCTCAGCTGTGGGTCGCTGACTGCTGCAGCTCATGCGCTGCTCAGCTGTGGGTCGCTGACCGCTGTAGCTCATACGCTGCTCAGCTGTGGGTCACTGACCCCTGCAGCTCATGCGCTGCTCAGCTGTGGGTCGCTGACCACTGCAGCTCATGCGTTGCTCAGCTGTGGGTCGCTGACCACTGCAGCTCATGCGCTGCTCAGCATCTTGATCCCGTGCTTTCATTTGACCAAAATATCTGAGCTTTATCCTTGAGATGATGTTTATAAACTAATTTTCCTTTATACTAAGTGATTGCAAAAATTACCTTGTTTCCTTCTTCTCTGTTCTCAATATTTTCATCATCCCAGCATGTTTATCTAGCTGTTAAAATGGATACCTAACTCGTTCTGAGTTAAGGAAAGCAAGACAGTGAGAAAGGAAACCTAAAGAACAAGCATGAAGAATTCTCTACCACTTCATCACCCAAGGCAGTTTCTGATATAAGACTATCCTTAATTACATCAGCTTGAGTTATGTCTCTTGATGACCTACTTCTTAACTTACTTAACATCTTTATATTGGTTTAGAAGAGGCTGTTTACAACCAGTTTCGGTTCACACATACCTGGTATACTGGCAATGCAGAGTATATGGGACACCGAGACCCTGAAGGTTTCCAGCACGTCGGCAGGGCTGTTGGCGTCTATGACGGACACTCGACTGGCTTCATGGGTCGAGGTACAAACCCACACCAAACTAGACATCTGCTCGCCGTCTGTATTCTTAAGGCTCTTCTCATGATCCTGACGTGACAGAAATATAGTTACATTTTATGTTCTGGAGCGTAAAGAAGAAAATAGTAAACTGGCAAACTCGCCATGAGAGACGACTGATGATGGTTAGGCATAGGGTCAGATTCGACGTCCTGTATACATGATAAGCCACGTCAAAGAGAAAAGAAAACCAACTATATCATTCAACTCCAATAACAGAACATTCTTCTTCTTCTTCTTCTTCTGCGTTCGTTCTCAATCTCCTGCTACCAAGTCCTGAACAAGGCTTTGCAAATAGCAGTATGTTGTCCGGAGAACGGAATGTGTTGTCACTAGTTTACAGCTCGACTGCGATATTTGCAACTTTCGGTCCAACACATCCATCTTTAGCAGAAAACTGAATATGAATGACCTTGGGCTAGGTCAAGATGCATCTGAGTAATACCTATTACGATAAAGGATCATCCCAAGACAATCCTAGTGGGAAATTGGCAGCCAAAATGCAAAATTTAACAAGTCTGTACTCCACCATGTTGACAAAATCAACAATATATACATGGCCGAAGATGCAGCAGGGAATTAGCTAGAACAGCCAACGACTCATATCTGGTTGCTTGCATCACAGTCAGTGACCCATAACAGACAAAGACCAATTCCGCATCCAAGTAGTGGCCCTGGAAACAAGACCCCAACCATACAACCTGGCAAAGACATTAGGGATTGAAGAGGGAAGGCAAACCTGCCATGTCCAAATCAGCTGCGTTAGGCCGAAAGGCACAGATGTCATAGTCTCACTGTAAACTACGATGCAATGTCACAAATATCCTTTCACTACGAACCCGGACGAAGAAAGACACTACCTCCCAGAATGAAGACAAAAGCTACAGAAAGTATTAAAAGATATTCCACCACAAACATTCCTTAAAATACCAGAAATACTGACAAAATTAATAGATGATACAACCAAAAGTTGAGATCCAAGCACTTTCATGCTTCCAGCCTAATGCCTCTGCCAATGAATTGATGTATGTTTATACTGATGGATATGCATTCAAGGCCACATGAATGTAGGTTATGGTGTTTATATAAAATACCCAGACAGATTCTCTGATAAACTGTAGGACACTTGAAAGGAGGTTTGCTCCAACTAGAAAGCTGAAATCACTGCACTTGAAGCTACCTAATACCATATGAAGATGCATTAGATGTCTTTTCCTCAAGTGCCCAAAACATGTTTATAGGCTAGATGTCTGCCCTTCAAGCATTAGAACATGCTGGAACATTGCAGACTTGCTCTTATTGGGAATAGAGCTAGAGGTTGACCACATTATTGCCTGCACCCCGTAACAACAACATAGAGCCTACATGTCTGACTAGAGTGAAGTGATGTTATATGCACGTACCAAAACATAACATGATACTTATTATTCTCATAATATTAACTTAATGATTTAAGAGCAATACTCTGTCAACTATGCCAGCAGTCCGCACCAAAAAGGGTAGTGGTGCAGTGGGTTCCATCTCACTGTAACATCCAAGGCAACGAGGAGGCAGACAGACTGGCAAAAGAAGGTGCAAGACTACCACAACCAGATACCAGTATGACATACGAAGAGTCAAAACTGCTTATTAGAGCTAGATACATGACCAAATGGGAAACCGAACATACTGGCTACACCAAAAACGATGCCTATTACCAGTTGAACAGAAGAGAGCAGGTCGTGGTCTTCAGACTTCGCACTGGCCACAATAGACTGAGGTACCACCTATTCAACAAATTGAAGATAGGTGGCACCGACGAATGCCCGTGTGGTATCGGGAAAATGACCGCTGAGCATTTGCTGCAAAACTGTCCGACATACGAGGATCAGAGAGAGCAGATGTGGCCATCACCAGTGGCAACACTAGACAAGCTCTATGGCAGTGTTGACAGCCACAGGATGACTGCTGCTTTTTTCGAAAAAAATAATGGTTACTGTCTGACTGCGTACGATGAAGAAGAAGAAGATTCCCATAATATCCGCATCCTCAACTGATTTATATTGTAGCATTACAAGTAATACTGGGAGATCCAACTCCTAGAACATCAAGGGAGCAATAATGTAACGTTTGTGAATAATTGATGATTAAAATGTCTATATTTAGAAATCTCTTGAGAGTGGTAAGTCGCTGGTGACAGAATCAAGGGAAACGCACCGACTAAGACTGTACCTAATGTCCATGCTGTGCACCTGGAAACAGACTGTCTTACCGCAGCCCTGCCAACAAGTTGAAGATCATCACTGTCATCCTTGTAGTGGTGAGCCTGCTCAGAAACTACACAACAGCCAGGAGAGCCCAGACCTACCATCTTCAGTGCACCCCGGGATATAAGAAGAGCCACATTAACCCTCTATCAGAGAAGACAATCCATCGAGAGCAAACAACAGCATGAGTGCCTTCGGACAATCAAATATCTTTGATATGAAGGTCTGATATCTCAAAGGATTGTGTTTGTCTTGAATCCATGGAGGCTACATGGCCGCAGACAGTGCAACATTACATGCCAACATTACAAGCCAACATTACAAGCCAACATTGCATCCCAACATTACATGCCAACATTACAAGCCAATATTACATCCCAACATTACAAGCCAACATTACATCCCAACATTAGATCCCAACATTACAAGCCAACATTACATCCCAACATTATATCCCAACATTACATCCCAACATTACATGCCAATATTATATACCAACATTACAAGCCAACATTACAAGCCAACATTACAAGCCAACATTACATCCCAACACTACAAGCCAACATTACAAGCCAACATTACATCCCAACATTACATGCCAACATTACAAGCCAACATTATAAGCCAACATTACATGTCAACATTAAAAGCCAACATTACATCCCAACATTACATCCCAACATTACAAGCCAACATTACATCCCAACATTACAAGCCAACATTACAAACCAACATTACATCCCAACATTACAAGCCAACATTACATGCCAACATTACAAACCAACATTATATCCCAACATTACATCCCAACATTACAAGCCAACATTACATCCTAACATTACACCCCAACATTACACGCCAACATTACATCCCAACATTACATGACGGTGTGGGCTAGTGGTAAAATGACACGGATCACAATCCGAAGGTGCTGGGTTCGCTCCTTATCACAGCACCGGCCGGGGAAGCAAACCCTTAGAAAATGCACGACGAAGCAGACTCTTACATAAAATGCATGCTAAAGTCGGATGCACTGGGCCGACAGGCACAAAAATAAAAACATGGTGCAATGCACACCTCCTTGGAGAATAGAGAAATAAGGCGAAATTTAAAAAAAACAAAAAAAACATGCCACTAGTCACGCTTGAAAACAAACTCAAAAGTATTCATTAGATATCAGATGACCTGACACCTGTCTGTGGTAACGTGGCAGTTTGCACCAGTGTGGAAGCTACATACTTCTTCTTTCTCAATCTCTCGCTACCAAGCTATGAAAAAGATTTTGCAAGCAGGATGTTGCCCGGAGAACAAAGTGTGTTGTGTCGTTGTTTACAGCTTGACCGTGATATTTGCACCTTTCGGTCCAACACATCCGACTTCAGCAGGAATTTTTTAGTACCGGGATAACTTTCCCTCTTCTATCCTTTCACCTTAGCCAGTCTATTCCGTTGCAGTCTGTTATCCAGGATCACCTTCACCTTAGCCAGTCTATTTTGTTGCAGCCTGTTATCCGGGATCACCTTCACCTCAGCCAGCCTGCCTGTTGCAGCCTGTTTTCCGGGATCACCTTCACCTTAGCCAGCCTGCCTGTTGCAGCCTGTTATCCGGGATCACCTTCACCTTAGCCAGCCTGCCTGTTGCAGCCTGTTATCCGGGATCACCTTTACCATAGCCTGTTGCAGCCTGTTATCCGGGATCACCTTCACCTTAGCCAGCCTGCCTGTTGCAGCCTGTTATCCGGGATCACCTTCACCTTAGCCAGCCTGCCTGTTGCAGCCTGTTATCCGGGATCACCTTCACCTTAGCCAGCCTACCTGTTGCAGCCTGTTGTCCGGGATCACCTTCACCTTAGCCAGTCTATTCTGTTGCAGCCTGTTATCCGGGATCACCTTCACCTAAGCCAGCCTACCTGTTGCAGCCTGTTATCCGGGATCACCTTCACCTTAGCCAGTCTATTCTGTTGCAGCCTGTTATCCGGGATCACCTTCACCGTAGCCAGCCTACCTGTTGCAGCCTGTTATCCGGGATCACCTTCACCTTAGCCAGTCTATTCTGTTGCAGCCTGTTATCCGGGATCACCTTCACCTTAGCCAGCCTGCCTGTTGCAGCCTGTTGTCCGGGATCACCTTCACCTTAGCCAGCCTGCCTGTTGCAGCCTGTTATCCGGGATCACCTTCACCTTAACCAGCCTGCCTGTTGCAGCCTGTTGTCCGGGATCACCTTCACCTTAGCCAGCCTGCCTGTTGCAGCCTGTTATCCGGGATCACCTTCACCTTAGCCAGCCTGCCTGTTGCAGCCTGTTGTCCGGGATCACCTTCACCTTAGCCAGCCTGCCTGTTGCAGCCTGTTATCCGGGATCACCTTCACCTTAGCCAGCCTGCCTGTTGCAGCCTGTTATCCGGGATCACCTTCACCTTAGCCAGCCTGCCTGTTGCAGCCTGTTATCCAGGATCACCGCGTGAAGGTGCAGAAGAGTCTTGACAGCTCTGGTTCAGTGACCCTGACGCTAGCAGTCAACTATGGGTCGCTGACCGCTGCAGCTCATGCGCCGCTCAGCATCCTGATCCCGAAGCAACATTCTGACCAACATATCAAGACTCCATCTCATTTCTACGCCAGGCTGCTGGAACCAGGCTGCGCTACAGAAGCCTGACCAACGAGGTGGGATCATAGTTATGAGCCTACTGAGAAGTCTGGCATTGCACTACAGCTACAAGGACCCAGGTTAATTTCCCTCAGTATGTCTCAGGACATTAGAAGAGTTACTGTATCTGGCTCAACTCTATTAGTAATCAATTCCATCCAAAATTATATTATGGTATGCCAAATATAACTACAAAGCCATTATATCTTACGGATAACCACAAATGGAATTCAGCATCATTCTCTCAGTCAGGAACACTGAATGAGACTGCTCAATATCCACGTACAATCAGTTCTGCTATCTGTCACACACAGATCACATGTCTCTGTCGCACGCAGATCACATGTCTCTGTCGCACGCAGATCACATGTCTCTGTCGCACACAGACCACATGTCTCTGTCGCACACAGACCACATGTCTCCATCACACACAGACCAGATGTCTCTGTCACACACAGACCACATATCTTTGTCATACACAGACCAGATGTCTCTGTCACACACAGACCACATATCTCTGTCACATGCAGATCACATGTCTCTGTTACACACAGATCACATGTCTCTGTCATATGCAGATCATATGTCTCTGTCACACACAGATCAGATGTCTCTGTCACACACAGACCACATGTCTCTATTGCACGCAGATAATCCTGACAACATAACATGATAAGTCAGCAGATAGTCCTGACAACATACCATGGGTCATCAGACAGCCCTGACAACATACCATGAGTCATCAGACAGCTCTGACAACATACAATGAGTCAGCAGACAGCCCTGACAACATACCATGGGTCATCAAACAGCCCTGACAACATACCATGGGTCATCAGATAGCCCTTACAATATACCATGAGTCAGCAGACAGCCCTGACAACATACCATGGGTCATCAGACAGCCCTGACAACATACAATGAGTCATCAGACAGCCCTGACAACATACCATGAGTCAGCAGACAGCCCTGACAACATACAATGAGTCATCAGACAGTCCTGACAACATACCATGAGTCAGCAGACAGCCCTGACAACATACCATGAGTCAGCAGACAGCCCTGACAACATACCATGAGTCAGCAGACAGTCCTGACAACATACCATGAGTCAGCAGACAGCCCTGACAACATACAATGAGTCATCAGACAGTCCTGACAACATACCATGAGTCAGCAGACAGCCCTGACAACATACCATGAGTCAGCAGACAGCCCTGACAACATACCATGAGTCAGCAGACAGTCCTGACAACATACCATGAGTCAGCAGACAGCCCTGACAACATACCATTACTATCCCAACTAACATAAAACCATGCTCACCTTTAGCTCCCTGTCAAGTTTATCCACCTCTGTTCCTCCATCGCCATCTTTCTTCTCCTCCAGCGGAGGGTTTGAGTAGAAGACACTAGCCCCCACTATTGAACCTCCATCTCTGGTCCTACCTCCGGTCAAATTGACACCAGCTGCACACCAGATCTATCAATCAAAACTTAGAATTTTACAGTAACAGCTACGTTATCCAAACAGATAAAACACATGACATCAAATCAACTGCTAAAACATGACATCAAATTAGCCAACAGCTAAAACACATGACATCAAATCAATCAAAAGCTAGGAGGACAGCCTTGGCTAGTGACACAGCTCACAACCCAAAGGTGCTGGGTTTGTTCCCCATGAAAGCACCGGCCGTTACCCTGGGGAAGCAAACCCTTAGAAAATGCAGGAGGAAGCAGACCCTTACATAAAATGAATGCCGAAGTTGGATGCACTGGGCAAACAGGCGCAAAATAAAAAACATTGTGCAACGTACACAACCTTGGGGAATGGAGAAATAAGGCGAACGCAAACAAAAAACAAACAACCACCAGCTAAAACACATGACATCCAATCAGTCACTGGCTAAAACACATGACATGCAATCAGTCACTAGCTAAATCACATGACATGCAATCAGTCACTAGCTAAAACACATGACATCCAATCAGTCACTAGCTAAAACACATGACATGCAATCAGTCACTAGCTAAAACACATGACATGCAATCAGTCACTAGCTAAAACACATGACATGCAATCAGTCATCAGCTAAAACACATGACATCCAATCAGTCACTAGCTAAAACACATGACATTCAATCAGTCACTAGCTAAACACATGACATGCAATCAGTCATCAGCTAAAACACATGACATGCAATCAGTCACTAGCTAAAACACATGACATCCAATCAGTCACTAGCTAAAACACATGACATCCAATCAGTCACTAGCTAAAACACATGACATGCAATCAGTCATCAGCTAAAACACATGACATCCAATCAGTCACTAGCTAAAACACATGACATCCAATCAGTCACTAGCTAAAACACATGACATGCAATCAGTCATCAGCTAAAACACATGACATGCAATCAGTCACTAGCTAAAACACATGACATGCAATCAGTCACTAGCTAAAACACATGACATCCAATCAGTCACTAGCTAAAACACATGACATGCAATCAGTCACTAGCTAAAACACATGACATCCAATCAGTCACTAACTAAAACACATGACATGCAATCAGTCATCAGCTAAAACACATGACATGCAATCAGTCATCAGCTAAAACACATGACATCAAATAAATCACCATCTTTAGCATTAAACAAACACTCCAGATTTTCTGATGGCTGAAATCTACGAGTGGTTACTATACTACGGTTGCCTGCAGTATGAAGAGAGACTGCCTACCATGGAGGCCATGGGAAGCCAAGAGCCAGGGGTCCAGACCACCAAAAGTCTGTGTAGAGGCGGGCATAAGACAGTTCCACAGAGAACAAGGTTTAGACTGGAACCATGTCAAGATGAAGACGTCAGATAGAAGAGTCTACATTATCTGTCAAGCCTCTTGACCGCAAGATTGACGAAGGCTGAGCAAGTTCAAGTAGTAGGGTAGCTAACATGCTCCCACTTTCCGCAGCCAGTGTCAAGGCCAGCAGGAGTAGGCGATCACATCTCAATACAACTTCCTTCCTACCCATACGGTGGTTGGTGTGTCTCATTTGTTTCTGTTTACCATATTGTTAAACTTTCCAGCATTCTCTCTAATCAATCTTCTCTATTTTCTCCTTCAATTTCATCTGTTGTGGTAATGATGCATTCTAACCTTCCCTTCACCTCATTTACATGTCCAATAGAAGAAGCTGTTTCTTTCTTGCATGTGAAACCATTTTCATTGGTCCATCCTAACTTTTCTTTTGATTAGACAGACATTAATAGAATTCTCAACATTCTTGTGTTTTCTTCCACTTCTCCGTCCTGGTAAGGACAATGTGAGACTGTTGTAACTTAACATCTTTATACTGATTTAGAAGACTCTGCAGAGTCTGTATACAACCTGTTTCTTTTACATTCAATTGATTAAAAATATCTATGTGCATCCAATCTATTCTTGAATGCATTAATTGACCCTGCCTCCACGATTTCACGTGGTATGACTAAAAAAATGAAAATTGTAGTTTACAGAGAGGCTGCGATATCTATGCCTTTCAACCCGACACATCTGATTTCAGTTGACTAGTGCAGCTTGTTTATGGGGCGCCATGTGAAGGCGAATAGGGTCTTTGTAGGATACGGTTCACAGACCCTGATGCATGCAGCCAGCTATGAGTCACTGACTGATGTCAGCTATTGTTTGCTTACTCTGATGTAAGCAGCCAGCAACGAGTCCCTGACTGCTGTCAGCTATGAGTCACTGACTGCTGTCAGCTGATGCACTACACAGCCATGATCAATGGGCTGCTCACTCAATAGCTGAGGGATGTATACCAAATATTTCTTTATAGCCAATAAGCCCTAATATAACCAGATGCACCACAAAGTTCTCAAGAAGACAAGAACATTGAAAATTTCAATCCATTTCTGATTGGGGGGTACGAGATTCCAGAGTTACGATACACAAACGACACAGTGATACTATCAAGAAGTGCAGCAGGGCTAGAGCAGCTAATTTCAGCTGAAAATGGATACAGTAAAGATCAAAACCTGTTTATAAACATAAATAAAACAAAGATAATGACCACCGACAAAACACAATGTCAGCATCAATTTACAGTGGATGGTGAGGAAATAGATCAGGTCACACATTTTGAATATCTTGGCTCCAGAATTGACAAAAATGGCGGCTGCTCGAAAGAAATCAGAAGAAGACTAGCTATGGCAATGCAGAGACTGAACAGCCTGAAGAAATTATGGCAGAGCACCAACAAAACGATAAAAGTAAAAGTCTTGAGAGCCTGTGTTTTTCCTGTGGCAGCTTATGGCTGCGAATCATGGACGATTACCAAAACTTCCAGACAAAGAATAGAATCCTTCGAGTCAAAATGTTACAAAAAGATCCTCAGAATACGCTGGACAGAGGAAAAAGACAAATGTAGACATTCGGCAAGAGTTGAGCATAGAGGAGAACTGGTTTATCAATTCCATTTTGCCTAGAAAATGCAAATACTTTGGTCACATCAAGAGACACAAGTCTCGAGAGAACAGTCATGGAAGGTACATTGCCAGGTAAAATAAAAAATGAAGGGGTAGACCAAGAATAGGTGATGGGAGCGAAGTTCTATTTAGGAAATGCTACATGATGACTACAAAGTAATGTTAAATGAGCATATCTATTTTTATTATAAATATCTCATGTCATAGATAATTAAATTATGTCTTTAAATCATAAGTTTAGCTCAATTTGTTTAATATTAATTAATTGTATTTTACATACAGCATTGCAGCACTTGCCTTGGACTGTAAGAAACACATCTACTAAATTAGGCCACACTGTAAAGGGTTAACCAAGCATGTCATTGAAGGACTCATGAAGGTTGTGCATGGGGCTTGCAGCATCTTCATTTCAAGCACAGTGCTACAGAAATAACAACCCTGAAGAGGAACTTAATGATTTGGTAGTGGCCCCATAGTCCAGTGAGCAAACAAGAAAGGCTGATGATGGTCTCACAGTGAACGCCCAGCAATCCATTCCAGGGAACACACTGAATAGAGGAATTATCACAAAGTGGACCTAACAATATATTATTGGTTGGCTGATTCATACTGGAATTGCCAAATGTATATTGTATTGCGCAATGTAAATTGAAGACCAAAAAAAGAAACTGAACTTTGTTTTAAACTTTGAATTTATTCAAACCTGTCTCCTTCGAAATAGTTCTCGCCATCATTGATACACTGCTCCCAAAGTATTTTACAATTTTTGTATGTATCCTGAAACTCATTTTCTGGGATAGTATCCATGTCTCATAGCGAATTATCTTTGATCCCTTCTATGGTCTGAAATCGGCAACCCTTAACGGTGGATTTGAACATTTTCTACATCATATCCATAAACTCATGTTTCATCACCTGTTTTTCAAAATGTTTCCGCCAGCATTCAAACAATCCAACAGCTCCTGACTTACTGTGAGTCGATAGTGTTTTGTTCATATGTCAGCAGGATTTGTGATTAACTTCTATTGAAGTTCTTCCTGATTTAATCTGATCACCATCCATGGACATTGAAGAATATCCGGATTTGTGATTAACTTCTATTGAAGTTCTTCCCGATTTAATCTGATCACCATCCATGGACATTGAAGAATATCCGGATTTGTGATTAACTTCTATTGAAGTTCTTCCCGATTTAATCTGATCACCATCCATGGACATTGAAGAATATCCGGATTTGTGATTAACTTCTATTGAAGTTCTTCCCGATTTAATCTGATCACCATCCATGGACATTGAAGAATATCCGGATCTGTGATCTTCCCGATTTAAAACGCTGGTACCATCTGTGACATTGCGTAAGGCTCAAACAATTTTCCTCATCGGCTTACTCCAGCATTTGAAAAGAATCATTAAAAGATTGACATAATTTTTAACAGAATTTCATGCAAACATGTTGCTTTTCAAGATCCATCATTGTTAAATTTTCCAAAAATCGACAAGTGCACTACACATGTATTCACTTCGGTGGATGAACATTGAAGACTAATAACCTTGGCTTGATGCGACTTTTATGTTTTAAAAGTCGCGTTTTATTTTGGGCTGCCCTTGTATATATTTAACCGCAACATGTATATTCTTGCAAATTTTATATTTATTGTAAAGTGTATATTTTATCAAAAAGGTGATATTATTATATTATAAAGTACATGTTTTATCAAAAAGGTGATATTATTATATTATAAAGTACATATTTTATCAAAAAGGTGATATTATTATATTATAAAGTACATGTTTTTCATAAAGGTGATATTATTATATTATAAAGTACATGTTTTATCATAAAGGTGATATTATTATATTATAAAGTACATGTTTTATCATAAAGGTGATATTATTACATTATAAAGTACATGTTTTATCATAAAGGTGATATTATTATATTATAAAGTACATGTTTTATCATAAAGGTGATATTATTATGTTATAAAGTACATGTTTTATCATAAAGGTGATATTATTATATTATAAAGTACATGTTTTATCATAAAGTAAGCCTTGTGGCATCAAGGAGAGTCCATCATAAAATGATCTGATCATATTGTGGTGCCAATGTAATGCAGAGACTACACAATTACTAAACCTGTTCTCACCTTCCGTTTTAGTTGCTTGTTAGTATATTATGCCATAAATTGTGCATGTTGTTTAGCTTCTGCATTGCCATGGCCAATCGTCTTCTAATTTCTTGTAAACAGTCTCCGTCACTGGATAACGTAGAGCCCAGGTATTCAAAATGTGACATTTTCAATTTCTTCATTATTGTTAGCAATCTGGGATTGCAGTCCTGAATAACATGCACAATTTATGGCATAATACTAATAGGCAACTAAAACTGAAGATCCTGAGAGCATGCAAATTCCCTGTGGCAATGTACGGGTGCGAGACATGGACTATGACACAAGTAGCAAGGTAGAAAATTGGAGCGTTCGAAACAAAATGTTACAGAAGAATCCTAAAAATTCCTTGGATAAAGAAAGTGACAAATAAAGCCATCCTAGAAGACCTGAATGTTGAAGAAAACTGGCTCATAAACAATGTTATGTTTCGGAAATTGAATTTTTTCGTCCACTTCACAACAGAATGGAAAGAACAGTCATGGAGGGCATAGTACCTGGAAGGCGACGCAGGGGTCGACCAAGGAGAAGGTGGATACAAGATATCAAGGACACTATAAACATGGACATGGAGCAGACGGGAAGATATGACTGCAGACCGAGATTCATATCAGCTGGCTGTGATGAGAGCAATGTTCTACAAAGGACATGCTACATGATGATGATGATATTCTCACCTTCCATCCCACCTGATTCTCAAATAGAGGCCTGCAGTATACAGGCACCGGAACAGGCACCTGTGACTTGACTGAGATGTCCCTTGAGGTATGGGATGTAAACTTGGCAGGTAGGCTCCAGCCGTAGGCCTGCAACCGTCCATCATCCTTCTTGACATGTGCCCGAACCTGCTTGTATTGTTCTCTCCGCTCTTTTTCCCTTTCCTTTTTAACTTTTTCAGAGGTCCTGCAGAAGTATTATGCAGTTAACGACAATGTTTAAGAAACTGTTGTCTAATTTAGAGCTGTTATAACAGGATTGGAAAACGGTGTCCAGCATAACGAACTCTGTAAATCATTCTTATTTTTATTTAACAAACTGTCATTATACAGCTAATTATTATTGTTGGGTATCACTGTGGGCATTTATAGCGGCTAGAGGCATAAAATGGCTGAGGAATAAAGGTGGCTTGCCTCTGCAGTCAACATGCTGTGTGCAAGTGAAGTTGTTTTTATTTAGGGTAAAAGTCAGTCCCATGGTAACAATTGCCGTCGGGGATGAAGATACCTCATCATGTACTAAGCTGCAGCCTATATAAGGTGGTGTGGTCAGGTCCCTTCCCCAACTCATATGTCAGGCACAATTTTACAGCTAGGTCAACTGGAGGAGCGGTTGTCCCAGGAACGAACCACGCCTGGATTTTGTCTCTCCGTCCGTGATTTAGAACCCTAGCATGCTGTAATCCCAGTCTTAGCAAGCCAGCTCACCGTCGACTAGGCTTCACACTCCAAGTTTTTATTACACCCCAATTTTTTAAAAGCTTATGCCGCAATAAGGTTTTGAATATCATTGGTCAGAAATCAAATATCCAAAACCATTCTGTCACCAGATCATAATCCTCATTATACGTTCTAAAAATAGATCTACTACAGATCTAACAATAATATATTTTTTTTGCGTCGTCTTATTTCTCTATTCCCCAAGGCAGTGTGCGGTTTATATTTTGCGCCTGTCATCCCAGTGCATCCAACTTCAGCATGCATTTTATGTAAGGGTTTGCTTCCTCCTGCCTTTTCTAAGGGTTTGGTTCCCCGGGGTAACGGCTGGTGCTGTGATGGGGAGCGAACCCAGCACCTTCAGATTGTGAGCTGTGTCACTAGCCCGCACCATCCCCAGCAGATCTAACAATATGAAAGTCCAGACTTCTCTCCTTCCTTCACTTATCCACTTTTGTTGTTCAACATTGTAGGGAGGTGCAACCTTCTTTGAGGTGCAATCTGGATCCAGCGCAGGCTCTCACTGGTGACTAAGCCGCACATCTACCAAACCTGTGTCATTCCAATCCTGTTGCATGGCTCAGAGACCTGGACAATCCTGCAGCAAGACCAGAACAGCATCAGAGCTTTCCACATGGGCAGCTAGAGGCGCATTCTCAACATCGGCATGTATGATCAGGTCCCAAATATTGAGGTCACACTACGAACATCCGCATGTATGATCAGGTCCCAAAACATTGAGGTCACACTACGAATATCCGCATGTATGATCAGGTCCCAAATATTGAGGTCACACTACGCACAGTTCTGGACAGCGTTTACACAATGCTACATAATCGCAGATTGTTCCAATATGGACACATGTTCCGACTTCCCAAGGACATCCTGGCCCACCAGCTCTTGAAGCAGGTCATAGACATTAGGGGTGGTCAGCGACCCTCTTATATATGGTCTCGCCCCCGCACCTCCTGATTGGGCTTAACAGGAATGACTATCTTCACTGTGTGCAGCCTGGACTACAACTATTCATCATGGACACAGTCAATTGGTGCAGCGAGCTATCATTGCCTAAGGGGATTACTACTACTATTTCATTAATGTACAATCTTTTTTAAGGTACAATCCTCATTGAGATTATATAATCGTTTTTAGATGGAATCGTCTTTTGATTTTGATTGATTGATTCATATATATATTTACACATACACACATATATAAGACAGAGAGAGAGAGAGATAGAGATAGAGAGAGAGAGAGGGAGAGAAAGAGAGGGAGAGAGAAAGAGAGAGCTACAAGATCCATCAGAATGCAAAGCCTTTGCATCTTCTGAAAAAAACTGGGCACTTATTTGTCTGCCAAGACTGCAGTGATGTCGACACTATATATAACCCAGCAAAAGTCTGAGTCTTCATTGTTCATTCCTTGACTGAGAAGTAACTCGGTTGATTGAAATATGAGATAATCAGAGTTATTATCATTATCAACTGTAGGTAGAGGTGGTCCCATAGCAGACACTGTCATTGGGGATCAAGTATTACAGACTCATTGTACTATTTTCTTTTTTTTTAACATGGAATGACAAGTTCCCTTCCTCATTGCCTTGACTTCCATCATTCATGTACTTGTTTAGAAATGAGTGAACTGGGGTGTATCCCTGGAGACAGCGTGGTCTATGGGTGAATCATCCGTTTCACAATCCCAACGCACCCGGTTCGAATACAGACATGTCCAGTTTGGCTGATACGGATTACTTTTCTCGGTGTAAACGCTCCACGTACAGAAAGTAATGACAACCTACCTTACTGTACAAGCAGGAAGACTAACGTCTAGTTAGGCACAACATGCTGATCAGACATGTTAGTTAGGGTCAGGCAAAATATACTTGCCAATACCCTCACCTCGGCTTCCTAGTAGTCCTCCCTGGAAATGGGCTGTTTTCATGGCAGCCTGGCTAACGATATGAGAGATCGATGTGATCCCCCTAGTAGTGAGCGACATGCAGTTGAATCCAAGCATAGCACAACTGTCTGGTGGACCCTGGTCCACCTTCATCAGCACACTCGGAATGTGAGGAAAGCCACTCCAACCGGCCACTTAACGTCCTTTTCAGGGCACACAAAAGAGTATACCTTCTCATTGAGGGCATTCGTAAACAACAACCTTACTGCATGCCTGCCAAGAAACTTATAACAGCCAAATAGGTTGACGGTCGTAAGACGCGACGTTCTGCAAAGGATATGTTACTTACCTTTTTTTTTGATCGCTAATGGGATTTGACTCCAGTACCTCTACAGTGAGACACATACTCTAAATAATCTGTTACTCAGACACTCGTGAGACACATACTCTAAATAATCTGGTACTCAGACACTCTACAGCGAGGCACATACTCTAAATAATCTGGTAATCAGACATTCTACAGTGAGACACATACTCTAAATAATCTGGTAATCAGACATTCTACAGTGAGACACATACTCTAAATAATCTGGTAATCAGACACTCTACAGCGAGACACATACTCTAAATAATTTGGTACTCAAACACTCTACAGCGAGACACATACTCTAAATAATCTGGTACTCAAACACTCTACAGCGAAACACATACTCTAAATAATCTGGTACTCAGACACTCTACAGCGAGACACATACTCTAAATAATTTGGTACTCAAACACTCTACAGCGAGACACATACTCTAAATAATCTGGTACTCAGACACTCTACAGTGAGACACATACTCTAAATAATCTGGTACTCAGACACTCTACAGTGAGGCACATACTCTAAATAATCTGGTAATCAGACACTCTACAGTGAGACACATACTCTAAATAATCTGGTACTCAGACACTCTAATGTATTGATATTGTGACAACACAAATTCTTCATTCTGTTCCACTTACAAATCTTCCTGCAGAAAGTCATAGGCCTTAGATTTGGGGTTGGAACCCTTCTCTCTCTGCTTTTTGTTTGGATCTCCAACTGGCTGGACGTTGGTGGTGGGTGCATTGTACTTGACCGTGGCAACAGGTAAAGGTCGCTTGGGCTTGTTGGAAGAACTGAAGAGGTTGCTGAAACTAAAGGCAAGGAGTTTTCACTGTCAGAGACGTTGAGTCCGAGAGCATCTTCATATATGTGGTTCTGCTGACCCATGTTTATGGGGGTCGCCGTAGTCATGTTAAGTCGATGTTAAAGCGCTCGCCTCTCACAGTGACGAACGGAAACAGTGGGCGATCGAATCCCGCAAGTTTCAAGTGACCCCTGTTCTCACGGGAGGTAAGACTAGAGTGCCCACATCCTGAGTTACCCCTGGCTGTCTCGATCAATAGTCTTGCCACTGATCCACAGTAACTTAGGATAAGAGTGAGATTGATGACCAGCTCTTTCTCACTATAATCCTCATACAGCGCACATCACATTATTAAGACAAAACCGTCTGATGTTGTGGCCATCATTGCTTCACGATGGGCAATAACTTATGTCAACATATAATTTTAATGCAGTTCTGTTAATGTAGACCTGTGAGTTTAACGAGTATAGTCTGTAAATTGTTAGAGTCAATAATCAAAGAAAACATTGTAATGTAATTAGACAAGTTTAATCTAATCAGAAATAGTCAGCATGGGTTTACTAAAGGGAGATTGTGCTTAACAGATCTATCAGAATTCATGGAGGAGGTTACTAAAATGATAGATAAAGGGGAGCCAGTGGATGTTATTTATCTAGATTTTGCAAAGGCCTTTGATGGAGTACCTCATCAAAGATTATTTAGAAAGTTAAAATCACATGGAAAAGGTGAGGATGTTGCCAAATGGATTGAAAATTGGTTAACGGGAAGAAGGCAAGTGGGCATGAAGAGTACTCTGAATGGTGTGAAGTGAAGAGTGGAATACCACAGAACTCAGTCTTAGGAACAATTTTGTTCTTGATATATATAAATGATTTGGACATTGATATGAGATCCATGATTGCAAAATTTGCTGATGACACAAAACTATGCAGTAGTGTCTTATCTAAAGCAGAAGTGGATATATTGAGGTTGAATTTAGATCAAATTTGAGAATGGTCTGTAAGCTGGCAAATGGAGTTTAATGTAGATAAATGTACAGTCATGCACATGGATAGATCCAATATGGAACATAATTACAGAATGGGAGAAAACAATATTAGAAAGAAAGAAAAGGAAAGGGACCTAGGGGTTATAATAGAGCATACAGGAAAGGTGAGTGAGCAAGTTAAGGTAGCAGTGAAAAGGGCAAATGCAATGTTAGGTATGATAAAAAGAAATATTAAACATAGGAGCAAGGAGATGATAGTCAAACTGTATAAAGCTTTAGTTAGACCTTTATTGGAGTACAGTGTACAGGTGTGGAGTCCTTATCATAGAGGGGATATTAACATGCTGGAAAGGACACAAAGAAGAGCAATAAAGCTGATAGTGGGATTCCAGAATTACAGTTATGAGGAAAGAGAAAAACCAGCCTACATTGTCTAGAAAAGAGAAGAATTCGAGGTGAATTAATTCAGGTTTATAAGATGATCAGAGGAAAGGATAAATTAGACTATAACATGTTTTTTCAAAATACAACCACCTACAAGAACAAGAAGGCATAGCTACAAATTAACTAAAGAGAGGTCCAAATTAGATACCAGGAAATATTTTTTTTAGTCAGAGAGTGGAGAATGTTTTGAATGCATTGTCACAACAGGATGTAGTGGAGGCAGTGACAATTAATCCATTTAAGAATAGATTGGATGCGCATAACTTTTAGAGCAAGGTAATGTAAATGAAACTGGTTGTATACAGATTCTGCAGAGTCTTCTAAAGCAGTATAAAGATGTTAAGTTAAGTTAACCCATGTTTATGTTAACATATTATTTTAATGATACGCCACTCACCATTCTACTCGACTTTACTTCTAACAAAGCATACAGCAAAACACTCTAGATGGCCCCTTACAGAAAGCATGCATCAAAACGCACTGTGTGCTCTTGGAATGCTGCGTTCTGTTGCAAATTGTTTTATTTGATTGAGCATTGCAAGCGATGATGGCGACACCATCAGAAAGTTTTGTCTTGATGATGTAACTTGCGCTGTATTTGGATTAGAGTGAGGAAAAAGCTTGCGTTGGTCATCAACCTCACTCTCTGGTCCCAAACTACCTTGGGCTAGTGGCAAGACTGAGGTCAAGACGACTGGAGATAATTCAGGATGCAGGTACTCTGGTCCCACCTCTTTAAGACTAGGGGTTGCTTTTAAACCTGCGGGGCTTGAACCCACTCCGTTTCCATTCATCGCTTTGAGATGCAAGTGCCTCACCAGGCTACTAGTCTAATGCACAACCCCCTTTAGTCCAATTTTACACTATGGATGGAGGTGACAGTGAACCTATTCTTTCCTCCTCCCCTGTAAGGGACCCCAACATGCACACGGTGAAACCACACAATATTCAAGTCTGACAGACGTGTTAAAATTAGAAGTGAAATCTCTTAAAACATATCCTGCATTTCATTCAAGACAATGGTGGACTGGACATGATGTTGAAGACCAGTATTTTAAAAATATATTCCTATAGCCAAGCTCCTATATCACAGTAGCTATTCATGTTAAGGCTGGTCACCCCTCAAATATGGTTTGAATGATATAGTGGCGGGCTAGCCCTTGTATTTTAGGAGGTCAAATCAAACAGAATTTCATACATAAGAGGAGATCACTCCTGTCACATGGAAGACCCCCATTTTAACCAGGGAACAGTTGGTTCAATAATTAAAGCAACTGAAATGTTTAACTCAAACAGTAGTTGATTATTTAGCGGATTTTCTGTTTACTCTTCTCACTACATAACAATTGGCTGGACTTTGGTTATTTGAGGTTTATAAATTTTCAAGAAAAATATATTACAAGTTTTCTAATGTTTTGGTTCTTTTTTCAAAAACAAAGATTTTTTTGTTTATTAGAAACTCAGCAGCTATATTTAAACTTCAATTAATTTGGCATAAGAAAGAAGCACTTACTTGATATCAGGCTTCGATAAACTTGATGACAGGATTGGCTATACACAGCATGAGGCAAAGTGGTGTATGACTGCATTTCTCAATGCTGTGTTTATCCATCGTGATACATGCTGTCTATAAGGGCTGAGCTTGTTTTGTCTGGGGTGTGCATAACTCTATGTTTTACGTTTGTGTCTTTATGTTTTATGGATTATGTTTGTATCTTTATGTTTTATGTTTGTGTCTTTATGTTTTATGTTTGTGTCTTTATGTTTTATATTTGTGTCTTTATGTTTTATATTGGTGTCTTTATGTTTTATATTGGTGTCTTTATGTTTTGTTTTATATTGGTGTCTTTATGTTCTACATTTTATATTGTTGTCTTTATGTTTTATATTGGTGTCTTTATGTTTTATATTGGTGTCTTTATGTTTTGTTTTATATTGGTGTCTTTATGTTCTACATTTTATATTGTTGTCTTTATGTTTTATATTGGTGTCTTTATGTTTTATAATGGTGTCTTTATGTTTTATGTTTTATATTGGTGTCTTTATGTTCTATGTTTTATATTGGTGTCTTTATGTTCTATGTTTTATATTTGAGAAAAATTATGTTTGGTTTCTTCTATTCTTGCATACAATATATACAATTGAGTGTGCTGAATACAGTAAGCCAAGATGTCCCTTTGTATCAACTGTATTCTTTGATACATAATCTTGCTGTTGATGTATGGGTGGAGAAGTGACATGTTATCCTATTTCTGCTCCCACTCCAACAAGGACACGAGTCCATGGCCATCTTAGAAGAAGCCTGAACCAAAGTATGTATGTTCTCCTACAATGGTAGTTTCTGTAGCTCTTTCTCTTAACATAACATGGCTAGCTAGCTCTATGTACAACCCTCATCATATGCTTGTTTTGAAATAAATAGAAGGGTCTTGGGACTATTCCTTCCTCCCCCTACTAGAGGACCCCCCTAGTAGACGTTCGCTCGTGAACATGATGCAGCTACCCTGAAATTGTGCACCAGTCATAATGTTTCAGTTGATCTTAGCTAACTCAAAAGAAACATTGAAATGATAGTTTTGTGTAGTTTGGTTTAACAGAAGTCTACTGAAGATATGATTCTTCTTTTGTGAACTTAGGGGACTGAGTGGTCATGGGGTAAGACATCAGCCTCAGGTGCGGGATGTCGCTGGTTCAAGTCACGGTGGAGACCGGGATTTTACACGTGAACTTTTTGGTATTTCCCCGGATTTCTGGGTAGTAGAGATCGGATTCCTGTGTGCAGTGTCGCGCACGTTAACAATCCCTCGGTAGTTGGAAATCGAAGAGTAGAATTAACAGTTATTGAAGGTAAAAATTCAAAATTATTTTTAAAATCTACCGAAACTATTTTGGGATTCTCACAGGTGCTACGCTAGGGGAGTTCGTGCATTGAGAAGAACCGAGCACATATGGGTTAAACAGTATACAATGATGGGGATTCTTCGACTAACCTAAACTAAACGATTGTGAACTGACACTGGTTCCCAGGGTTATATGTCATAATAGAACCTCTTCCACACTGAGAACATCTTGTAAGTGTGGTTGAAACCTTCAAGGGTAGAAGACTCAGCAACAAATGCTCATGTCATCATTCACACGAACCAATATCCTGTTGAGTGTGAAGTAGCCTTCTGGGTTCGAAAGAAAGCCCTAGAAATAATTTATGATACAGGAATAAAAGAGTGAACCGATCATTTACCTGAAGACTGCGATCTCAATGAATGCAGCTGAAATGCTGATATGAAGCTAAAATGAATGAGCTGACAGCAGCCAGAGATTCATAGCTGGCTGCTTGCAACAGGGTCAGCAAACCATAGCTGACAGCAGCCAGAGACTCATAGCTGGCATCAGGGTCAGTGAACCAGAGCTGACAGCAGCCAGGGACTCATAGCTGGCCTCAGGGTCAGTGAACCAGAGCTGACAGCAGCCAGGGACTCATAGCTGGCATCAGGGTCAGTGAACCATAGCTGACAGCAGCCAGGGACTCATAGCTGGCCTCAGGGTCAGTGAACCATAGCTGACAGCAGCCAGAGACTCATAGCTGGCATCAGGGTCAGTGAACCATAGCTGACAGCAGCCAGGGACTCATAGCTGGCATCAGGGTCAGTGAACCATAGCTGACAGCAGCCAGGGACTCATAGCTGGCATCAGGGTCAGTGAACTAGAGCTGACAACAGCCAGGGACTCATAGCTGGCATCAGGGTCAGTGAACCAGAGCCGACAGCAGCCAGGGACTCATAGCTGGCATCAGGGTCAGTGAACCAGAGCTGACAGCAGCCAGGGACTCATAGCTGGCATCAGGGTCAGTGAACCATAGCTGACAGCAGCCAGGGACTCATAGCTGGCATCAGGGTCAGTGAACCAGAGCTGACAGCAGCCAGAGACTCATAGCTGGCATCAGGGTCAGTGAACCATAGCTGACAGCAGCCAGGGACTCATAGCTGGCATCAGGGTCAGTGAACTAGAGCTGACAGCAGCCAGGGACTCATAGCTGGCATCAGGGTCAGTGAACCAGAGCTGACAGCAGCCAGGGACTCATAGCTGGCATCAGGGTCAGTGAACCAGAGCTGACAGCAGCCAGGGACTCATAGCTGGCCTCAGGGTCAGTGAACCAGAGCTGACAGCAGCCAGGGACTCATAGCTGGCATCAGGGTCAGTGAACCATAGCTGACAGCAGCCAGGGACTCATAGCTGGCATCAGGGTCAGTGAACCAGAGCTGACAGCAGCCAGAGATTCATAGCTGACATCAGGGTCAGTGAACCATAGCTGACAGCAGCCAGAGACTCATAGATGGCATCAGGGTCAGTGAACCATAGCTGACAGCAGCCATAGACTCATAGCTGGCAGCAGCCATAGACTCATAGCTGGCATCAGGGTCAGCAAACCGGAGCTGACAGCAGTCAGGGACTCATAGCTGGCATCAGGTCAGTGAACCAGAGCTGAGAGCAGCCAGAGATTCATAGCTGGCATCAGGATCAGTGAACCAGAGCTGACAGCAGCCAGAGATTCATAGCTGGCTCAGGGTCAGTGAACCAGAGCTGACAGCAGCCACGCACTCATAGCTGGCATCAGGGTCAGTGAACCAGAGCTGACAGCAGCCAGAGACTCATAGCTGGCATCAGGGTCAGCAAACCGGAGCTGACAGCAGTCAGGGACTCATAGCTGGCATCAGGTCAGTGAACCAGAGCTGAGAACAGCCAGAGATTCATAGCTGGCATCAGGATCAGTGAACCAGAGCTGACAGCAGCCAGAGATTCACAGCTGACATCAGGGTCAGTGAACCATAGCTGACAGCAGCCAGAGACTCATAGCTGGCATCAGGGTCAGTGAACCATAGCTGACAGCAGCCATAGACTCATAGCTGGCAGCAGCCATAGACTCATAGCTGGCATCAGGGTCAGCAAACCGGAGCTGACAGCAGTCAGGGACTCATAGCTGGCAACAGGTCAGTGAACCAGAGCTGAGAGCAGCCAGAGATTCATAGCTGGCATCAGGATCAGTGAACCAGAGCTGACAGCAGCCAGAGATTCATAGCTGGCATCAGGGTCAGTGAACCAGAGCTGACAGCAGCCACGCACTCATAGCTGGCATCAGGGTTAATGAACCAGAGCTGACAGCAGTCAGGGACTCATAGCTGGCGTCAGGGTCAGCAAACCGGAGCCAACCAAGACCCTATTCTGCCTGAAAGTTGCTGCCCTAATTACAAGCTGCATTAGTGTAGTCTGGCTAAGAGAATAGAGGCTGCAGTGCGAAGGCAAACCCTTGGCAAAAGCATTGGCTGAAATCGCATGTGTCCGGCCGAAAGGCCCAGATATTGCAGCCTCATTGTAAAATACAAAGCAACGCCATTTTCAGGGAAACGCAGAAGAATAAGAAAACCTGATATATTTTATGTAGTTTTAAGAGATTATTAAAATCTTGATAATTTTACGTTGGTTTTCTAACAGTCTGCAGTGAATCATTTGATATAGTTATGTTATCATTTGATGTTATCATTCGATATGTTATCATTTTGACTTGGTTGTCATACTTAGGCCATCCCCCATTTGCTGCCACTGACTAATGTTTTTCAACTTCTGTGTCAAAGTGGATATTAGCACATACTTCACAATGGTTGCACTCGGCTTATTGTGTTCACACATCATCGAGCATTCCATTTTTGTTATTTAATTTTTTAAATTCCAATAAATTCAAAGCCATTTTGAACTTCCCACAACAAAAGAAGCAGGGGAAAAAAAAGGCAAAAACTCAAAATTGTAAATAGAATGAATTTATTTATGTTAAACCAAGAAAAAAAATACATGTGACAGTTTTTGGCATGTTTTTTTAATTTAAAGAAATAAGATTTGTACTCAACGTGAGCATTGCATCGCAAACCACTTGTGGTAGTCAATATTCCCAAATTCGCCCAACTATATTTTGTTGATTAAATGTATCATTAATAACAAATTTAACATTACAAAATAATCAGAAAAACGTAACTAAAGGAGATCACAAGGAACAAAATGGCTTTGAAAACCCGAAGCAAAACTCTTGTGGAGGACATGGTGAAGGCAGGGGGAAAACCTGCTTGTTAGATTAATGTTCTGAGAGGTTATGTCTGTATGTGACATCTATTTGTGTTTCTGAGATTCTGTCAAGGTTAAGGTCAGGATCTGTGCATATTGAGATCAAGAACAGCCCATATACATCTGCAATCACAATTGCATGTTTTGTTCAATGATGTTTCACAGCCAAGATTTGTTAAATTAAGGCCAAGTTTAACATATTATTACAATATCTATATAACACTGAGTAATTACCATGGTCATGTGTGCAAAAATGAAATAAAACTTGCATTTGTATATTTCATAATCATGTGTCGCACCTAAGGGCACCTATGATCAGTTCTCTCCATGACGATGACCTTGAGCATGGCAGTACTTCAGATACTACTTGTTGTCCTAGCCATCTTATCCCTCAGTTCCAGATCTTGCAGGTCTCCTGATCTTCATCTTTCTCATCATCAAATGCTCCAGTCTCTTCTCTCCAAGTATAAGGATGATGATAGTTGAGCTAATATTTTTTTTACATTATATTTCATGTTCTTCTTCTTCTGCGTTCGTTCTCAATCTCCCGCTACCAAGCCCTGAACAGGGCTTTGCCAATACCAGGATATAGTCCGGAAAATGGAATGCGTTGTGCAGCTAGTTTACAGCTTGACTGCGATATTTGCACCTTTTGGTCTGACACATCCATCTTCAACAGCATATATTTCATATAATTATATTATCTTGAGAGTGGCCTTCTCTATTACTATTTACTTTGTGGGTTCTAAGCATCTCTATTAATATGGAGTTACTCTTTTTGCAAGATGATGTTTAGATAACCTTCTGTTTGTGAGTTTTGTTAGGTAAGATAACCTTCTGTTTGTGAAATTTGTTAGGTAAGATAACCTTCTGTTTGTGAGTTTTGTTATGTAACATAACCTTCTTTTTGTGAGTTTTGTTAATTTAGATAACTTTCTGTTTGTGAGTTTTGTTATGTAAGATAACCTTCTGTTTTTGAGTTTTGTTAGGTAAGATAACCTTCTGTTTGTGAGTTTTGTTATGTAAGATAACCTTCTGTTTGTGAGTTTTGATATGTAAGATAACCTTCTGTTTGTGAGTTTTGTTATGTAAGATATATAAGATTTTTTTTTTTTGCTTAGATGTTTGCCTCACTAGTTTCTACTGGCGGAAGCGCGCCATTTTCCACCCCAGACCGTAGTCCATTGGGCGATATCAGGACGCATAAACCAGTGCTTGGATGAATGTGTGCGTCTGTATGTACCTATGCTAGGTTTGTGCGCCCTCAGAAGCTAGCCCAAAAAAAGTAATTTGGAAGGGCTTTACCACGAGGGCGCGTGTGAAAGTTGTGCAAGAGTGTGACTGTGGGACAGAGTCAAATGAAACAGAGTGAGGTAAGAGAAGAGAGAAGAGTTGCGCCCAGGGTAGAAGACCTGACTTGGAAGCCGATATATAAGATAAACTTCTGTTTGTGAGTTTTGTTATGTAAGATATATAAGATAACCTTCTGTTTGTGAGTTTTGTTATGTAAGATATATAAGATAACCTTCTGTTTGTGAGTTTTGTTATGTAAGATATATAAGATAACCTTCTGTTTGTGAGTTTTGTTATGTAAGATATATAAGATAACCTTCTGTTTGTGAGTTTTGTTATGTAAGATATATAAGATAACCTTCTGTTTGTGAGTTTTGTTATGTAAGATATATAAGATAACCTTCTGTTTGTTTGTTATGTAAGATATATAAGATAATCTTCTGTTTGTGAGTTTTGTTATGTAAGATATATAAGATAACCTTCTGTTTGTTTGTTCTGTAAGATATATAAGATAACCTTCTGTTTGTGAGTTTTGTTATGTAAGATATATAAGATAACCTTCTGTTTGTTTGTTATGTAAGATAATTAAGATAACCTTCTGTTTGTGAGTTTTGTTATGTAAGATATATAAGATAACCTTCTGTTTGTGAGTTTTGTTATGTAAGATATATAAGATTACCTTCTGTTTGTGAGTTTTGTTGTGTAAGATATATAAGATAACCTTCTGTTTGTTTGTTATGTAAGATATATAAGATAACCTTCTGTTTGTGAGTTTTGTTATGTAAGATATATAAGATAACCTTCTGTTTGTGAGTTTTGTTATGTAAGATATATAAGATAACCTTCTGTTTGTGAGTTTTGTTAGGTAAGATATCCTTGTGCTTGTGGTTAATGATTGTAATGTTTTCTCTTAGCTAATGTTCCCTAAAGACTTGTTACTTCTATTAGGTTAACCCACATGATGTGGATTCCATGGCACAATTTTATCATACTTCTACAAATACACTTTGATATCAATAACAATCTACATAGTCTATAATTAGTGAGACTGACTATTAAAATCTGGTTTGCTGCATCTGATGAGATGTGGCTAAGAAGTTTCACATTAACTCATAAGTTCTTCATTTTATCCATTTCAGCTGCTTCAAGGAAAATGAAACAAAAGAAATATTGCAAAAGGGAAATGAATTTCTTAAAATAGAAAATAAAAATTTGTTTTCAGATTTTGTTTAAAGTCTTTTGGTCCTAGAAGTGATCCCCCTTGGTTTAACAATATTCATGACACTTTCACTCAAAAACCTGGTCTGTAACGCAGGCAAACGCTCTGGTACTATTAACTCAACTCTAAGGCACTGAGGCTTTTGTTCATTGGCACATATGAACAACCATATGAGTGAGTTGTACACTACGTATTGTGAACTGAGAAGAAAAGCCTGGTGCAGGAAAGGGAGACAGCGGCAGAATTCTGTGACAAAACACAGGGAGTAGGTTCACTTAAAGAAAATGTTTCGTCAGTTTGCCAAATTACAAATTCATAAAACTGAAATAAATATGAGAATTTGTAAATAGCTACATTTCATTTCATGACATCAGCATATTGAACCTAATCGGGTAATGTCACGGAACTCTACTTTAATCAAAGTCATTCACACTTGATCTCAGAAACTTCTGAGATGAATAAATTCAACTTGACCATTCGTTAATTGTACAAAATGACAATCATGACAAATTCAGCTAAAGTTAATAACCAATATATCAATTGTTAATTGCTTTGGGTAAAATAAGATATCAGTACAATAAAATGCAGAATAAAAATGAACTAGTATTGATGTAAAGGTAAGTTTCACTATCTACCTGACAAGCTTGTCACGGTAAGACAACCAATGTACTCTTAAGGCTTTTTCTAAACAAAAGAAATTAAAACTCCCAACCAAATTTATACTCACAAAATGGGGACAATAGGGCCACAGAGATGCACAAAATGGGGACAATAGGGCAACAGAGATGCACAAAATGGGGACAATAGGGCCACATAGAGATGCACAAAATGGGGACAATAGGGCCACAGAGATGCACAAAATGGGGACAATAGGGCAACAGAGATGCACAAAATGGGGACAATAGGGCAACAGAGATGCACAAAATGGGGACAATAGGGCCACATAGAGATGCACAAAATGGGGACAATAGGGCCACATAGAGATGCACAAAATGGGGACAATAAGGCCACACAGAGATGCACAAAATGGGGACAATAGGGCCACATAGAGATGCACAAAATGGGGACAATAAGGCCACACAGAGATGCACAAAATGGGGACAATAAGGCCACATAGAGATGCACAAAATGGGGACAATAGGGCCACATAGAGATGCACAAAATGGGGACAATAGGGCCACATAGAGATGCACAAAATGATGCAGGAATGTCACTACCTTGTATAATGAACACAGAAAAACAACAGAGAAGCAGGTGTGCATGGAGGTGTGCTGACAATAAGTCCCAGAATGAATGTCTGGGAACAACCAAAAGATGTACAAGCATTCAAGTGACCTTGAGCACTGACTAAATGACTGATCACAAGTGACCTATAGCACTTACTAAATGACTGATCACAAGTGACCTATAGCACTTACTAAATGACTGATCACAAGTGACCTATAACACTTACTAAATGACTATCACAAGTGAGCTAGAGCACTGACTAAATGACTATCACAAGTGACCTAGAGCACTGACTAAATGACTATCACAAGTGACCTAGAGCACTGACTAAATGACTATCACAAGTGAGCTAGAGCACTGACTAAATGACTGATTGCCACTGTCATTCCTTTAATGGACAGGGCATGTGTCAGAACAAAATATCTTTTCAACCAACAAAAATCTGGACAAAACATGTAGGCAGCCAATATCTTTGTAATGATGAAATGTGATTTGTATGACAGTCACCTTGTATGACCATGCCTAACAGGAAACAGGAGGCCTATTCCTTGCAAACATGCCCTTCTATTTAGAGTCCCAGTTTCCAAATCGGAGGAAATGCATGATTTAAACAAACAATGCCCAAACTTGAGTCAGGTCTAGATTTATTTGATTTGCAATGATTTGATTCGCAAAGATTTGATTCGCAAAGATTTGATTTGCAAAAATAGATAATGAAGTTCTATTCACATACCAAGTAAAAATGGTATCGTTTTTGAAAATATCTTACTCTTCCCCTTACCTGCTTCTTTCAAATTTCAAAAGCCTTCAAAATATTAAATAAAAATATTATAGCACTAACACGCACAAAAAATATTTACAATTCCCAAATTAGAAGTTTCATTATTTACATAAAAACAAATGAGCTTATTATTTGAACGTGGAAAATTAGTTTACAGAAATCTTATTTTGGTTACATCTAATACCCTGCACCTTTTATTGCATTGCTGATTGGTTGAGACCTATTGAATTTTCTCAGAAACATGTATGTGGCCAAGTTGGTTTTCTTTCATAATAAAGTCTGACTCTAGAAATCTGGAAACCATGAGAAACCAGACTTGTTCAAATCAATTACTGTTTTGTTTCTTTAATCTGTTTAATCAATTGCTTAGTGTATGTCAATTCTAAATAAACAAAATTTATTTACATAATGACACAATTCGTTGTATTCCTTATCAACTGATGTCTGGTTCTGATATTTGTGAATTTTATTATTTGATTTTTCTGTAAGTTTTTATGAATGATTTCAAGAATTAAACATTTGTATTGTGTAGTGAACAAAAAATAATAATTTAATATATTTCCTTGTGAATTTCTCCTTAAGTATGAATTGTACATATTTCTGACTAACATTTTGACAATCTGCCACAGAGCAGTGCAGGATTGGAGACTTTTACAGCACTGCTACGCACCAGTGGATGAAAGGATAAAGAAATACATTCCCACTTTGAAGGGAGACCGAAATGCTAAGGTTGAAAATGGTAATATCGGTTCTTGAGAGATTATGGATAAATATGGAATCAGAACTAAAAATGAAAATGGAGAGTTACTTGTAGACTTTTGTGCTTTAAATCAAGTGGAAAATGGTGACTGCATGTTTCCACATAAAAGAACACACAAAGTAACATGGGTGTCACCAGGCCACAGGACAGGAAACCAGATTGAGCATATATGTATAAATAATAAGTTCAGATCATCATTACAGCATGTAAAAGTTTGTACAGGAGCAGCCGTGGCATTAGACCACAATCTTCCACAGACAATATGAGACTCCTCAAGGACATACAAGATTAATGTAGAATCACGATACCAAAAACGCATCATGTGTTACAATAACTAGAAGAAATAGAGGGTACAGAAGACCACTGGCAACAGATACAAAATGGGGAGAAGTTTGGAGGAAAAGATAATGCCAACACAAAGTATGGATAACAACAGAAACTATAGCAAAATGCAGATTTGAACAGAAGTAAATCCCGAAATACTCGAACCAAGGCTCGGGAAAATGACAATGAAGTCAACAAAAAAAGAGCATGAGAAAAGACGAGAAAATATGTAACAGAGAAAGATGCAAGAAAAGGATATATGAAAGGCCTGTACACGAGCATAAAGAAACTAATAGTAAAATATTAACAAGTAAATGGCTTTATTAAAGATAAGGAAGACAATTTGATTAGCAATGAAAATGAGAAGATTACAAAATTGGCAGAAAATTTCGACAAACTTTTAGAAAGACCAGCTCCACAAGATCCTCTAGACATTCAGTCAGCAGAAACGGAACTGCTTTCAGTCAGCAGAAACGGAGCTGCTTTTAGTCAGCAGAAACGGAACTGCAAGTTCATTGTGAGAAACCAAACAAGAAATTAAGTAAGCCCTAAAATGCCTCTGAGAGATTGTAAAGCCACTGGCCTAGGTGGTATCTCAGCAAAATCAATCAAAGTAGATTGGGACACTCAAACAGATATTATACAAATTACTTGGTGAAGTTTGGGAATGAGAAGAAATGCCAGCAAACAGGAAGGATGGCTATGTAGCCAAGCTGTTAAAGAAGGAAAATCTGCCAACAGTGTACACATTATAAAAGGAATGTCATTATCAGTGCCTGGGAAAAAAGAATCATTCTAGACAGACTAAAAGGGGTAACAGATAAACAGCTGAGATACGAACTGACAGGTTTTGACAAAATAGATATTGCAGATAGCTAAGATGACAATAATAGTTGAACAAAGTGTGAAATTTGAACCCACCACTTTATATCAGATTCATAGACTATGAAAAAGCATTTCTCAGCTTAGAGAATAATTCTGGAAGTTGCTTAGACGCAGAAGTTTACAAAGAAAACATGAAGATAAGAAATCTAAAGTTCTACGTGAAGGTCAGCTATCTGAGCCATTTGAGAGAAGATTTGTTGTGCGACAGGGATTTACTGCACTATTAAGTAATTTATTATGCTTGAGAAATCTGGCATACAGAGGATCTTATTACGCTAGTCAATTTGTTACTGAATATTTTGTTACCCTTATTGAAATTTTATTACATGACGGTTAACCGTATACCAATGTATGTGAAATTCAATTCATTTATAACCAACACTATATCAATTTATGTGAAATTCAATTCATTTATAAGCAACACCGTATAACAATTTATGTGAAATTCATTTATAACCAAACACCGTATACCAATTTATGTGAAATTCATTTATAACCAATCAGTATGCTCTAACAGTATCGTATGTGTACATAAATATATAGTGAGCTGTAAGTAAAAGGTTATGTCAATAAATGACGTTGAGTAGGTTGTTTTACTCACCAAAATACATACACATTTATGATATTAGCATACTCTTCCTATGGTTATCTAG
The DNA here is from genome assembly GCA_036924085.1 of Ariolimax columbianus. NCBI lineage: Eukaryota > Metazoa > Mollusca > Gastropoda > Stylommatophora > Arionidae > Ariolimax > Ariolimax columbianus. The sequence goes on along the minus strand of JAVGWX010000018.1, from coordinate 64,997,525 downwards.
CTATTTCTCCCAGTAGTTACTGCACTATCTCAGGTACTTCAGTAATTACTGCACTTTCAGTAGACTTACCACTGGGGATAATTGTTGCTAATGTCTTCCACTGTGGGATGACTCAAGTTTTTGTGAGGTGAGCCTGGCAAGGTGATCAGTTACCTCCCTTGCAGCCTTGCTTTTCCTGACTCTACCAGAGCCAGGAACCCATTTACAACTACCTAGACAGACTTACACTACCTAGACAGACTTACGCTACCCTAGACAGACTTACGCTACCCTAGACAGACTTATGCTGACATCTAGCTTCTATGAATTTCGCACATGCAGGGATCGGTGTTCCACTCAATGGTCAGGCAATAATTTGAAAATGACACAAAAAAGGGAATACAGAAAAATGAAATTCTCACTCATTACCAAGTAATTTGTTATCTCTGTTGAAGTGTCTTCTTTTCTGCGTTCGTTCTCAATCTCCCGCTACCAAGCCCTGAACAGGTCTTTGCAAGTAGCAGGATGTAGTCAGGAGAATGGAAGGCATTTGTTGCTAATTTACAGCTTGTCTGTGATATTTGCACCTTTCAGTCCGACACATCCGTCTTCGGCAGTCAGTTTGGAGTGTCTATATCTGCTTTGATTGCTTTTGCTGAGATACAACTTGGGCCAGTGGCTTTACCATCTCTCTTTAGCATTTTATGGCCATCTTAATTTCTTTTCAACTCATAACTGGCTGCTTGCATCAGAGTCAGCGAACCATAGCTGAGCAAGATCCTATTCCACCTCCATGTGGCATCCCTGGTAACAGGCTGCACTTGTCAATAGTGTAGTCAGGCCAAGGGAAGGGATCACAGTGTGACAGCAAACTCGGTACTAAAATAAATCAGCTGAAATCAATTGTATTGGGCCGAAAGGCACAGATATTGCAGCATCACTGTAAACTACGACAACTGTCCTTTTCAGAACGAGCTCAGACGAAGAAATTCTCACTCAAATTCCTGTGGTCTCAATTGTCTTCAGCCAATTAAAACAAAAGCACTGAGTAAGCACATTAAACTCAGGATACGGAGCCTAGATACAAAACAGCGAATGAGATGATAGCAGCCAGAGCTGACTGCTTGCATAAGGGTCAGTGAACCACAGCTGACAGCAGCCAGGGACTCACAGCTGGCAACAGGGTCAGTGAACCAGAGCTGGCAACAGCCAGGAACTCAGAGCTGGCATCAGGGTCAGTGAACCGGAGCTGACAGCAGCCATGGACTCATAGCTGGCATAAGGGTCAGTGAACCACAGCTGACAGCAGCCAGGGACTCACAGCTGGCAACAGGGTCAGTGAACCAGAGCTGACAACAGCCAGGAACTCAGAGCTGGCATCAGGGTCAGTGAACCGGAGCTGACAGCAGCCAGGAACTCAGAGCTGGCATCAGGGTCAGTGAACCGGAGCTGACAGCAGTCATGGACTCATAGCTGGCATCAGGGTAAATGAACCAGAGCTGACAGCAGCCAGGAACTCAGAGCTGGCATCAGGGTCAGTGAACCGAAGCTGACAGCAGCCATGGACTCATAGCTGGCATCAGGGTAAATGAACCAGATCTGATAGCAGCCAGGGACGCATAGCTGGCTGCTTGCATCAGGGTCAGTGAACCAGAGCTGACCAAGACCCTATTCCATCTCCAAGTGGCGGCCCTGGAAACAGGCTGCACTAGTGTAGTCTGGCCATGAGAACAGGGATCACAGTGGAAAGGCAAACCCAGTAGCCAGAGAAAGGGCTGCTGAAATCAGATGTGCCAGGACAAAAAGCGCTGATATTTGCAGCCTCACTGTTAACTACGACACAACGCCACAACATTCTTTTCAGTACAAGCGCCATAGAAGAAGATACTCAGGATACTTAACTATAATGTCATCTCAGTACTAATATACAGCTGTGAAAGTTGGAAAATACCTAAGAAACTTGAAAATAGGTTGCTTGTGTTTGAAAATAAATGCCTTGCCTTACACATCTACTGGGCATTGGCTGGGAAGAATTCATACCTAATGAGCAAATATGACTACAGCCCAACAAAATTTCGGTTTTTTAAGTTATCAGGAAAAAAATTTGAACATACACCTGGCATGTGCTTCGGATAAACAACAATAGACTGATTACAAGCGATTATGTGGAAACCACATTGCAAAATGAAACAAGGATGACCCGGATAGACTAGATGCAGAATAATCACCACAGAAAGGGTGCAGCCATGAATGAGACTAGGGAACATGTAAGAACTTCAGAGAACAAAGTCGCAGGCAGATGCAAGGTTTTTATTTTACCCCTGATAGAAAAAATCTATACGTTACCTAGGTTATAAACCTGTGTCTATTGATCAGGAGACCAGTACCCAAATAACTCAGTCACCAATTCTTCATATATTCGCTCCTTCTTCTGTGTTCGTTCTCAATCTCCCACTACCAAGTCCTGAACAGGGCTTTGCAAGTAGCAGGATGTAGTCCGGAGAACCGAATGTGTTGAATTATTCTGTATTTATATTAAGAAAAACCCGTCTTTGTAAAGAAAGGAAAAAGAATTCTAGAACTCCTAAACATTTAGTCACTCCTATTTGACCTATATGTCCAGCAACCAATATATTTGAATAAATGCATTACGTATGGTGGACACATATAGAGACGTAGCCAGATAACACTTGAGGAACATGCAGACTCAAAATGTGAATACGTGCGGATTTTAGTCAATAAAAATAATTCATATCTTTTTATCTAGCTGTGTGATTCGTGAATAACTATAGAACGCAAGCATAAAACATTGAGTTCTACTTCCCAACAGCCAGAACAATGTACGTTTAAATCATATCACAGCTTGGTAACGAGTGAGGGTGTTCAAATGCAGTTGCAACAAAAATGAGCAGACGGACATGCAGAATTGGTGAGATTGAATTCCTGTATTGAGAGTAGAGAATATCGTGAACAAGATGAATGGCTGAAAGTGAAGGACGAAACATGCAGGGTTACAGACAGTCAGGTGTGGAGGTGACAATTTGCAGTGGCGTGAAAGAGTGAACAAAAAAATTGAGGGTTTGAAGACAGAGAAAGACAACAAGATGAGAGAGTGGATTCAAGAAAACAGAGGAGAAAAATACAAGCACAGTGGAGTGAGAGAATGGAAGAAGTTCTTCCTTCATGGTCACACAATTGCCGTTGGCATTGTAGCAGGCTCGCCCCAAAACATTTATTTGCTCTTGCAGTGGTGTTTCTGTAGAGCTTTGTTTGACATAATGATGTTGTCAGCTCTATGAACTACAACAAATTAAAGATAGGCAGAAAACAGGAGAAAGGTAAGGAATCAACATTAATGCAATGACTAAAGAGGAACTTCTCAGCAGAACATAATATATCAATGAATGAATGCCCCTTTCAATGATCACAGACCACACAATAAAACTGGGACAGATCAGTCTATCAATACTGTGTATATGACAATGAGGCTTTTCATGAGTGAATGTTACAATGAAGATGATGCTGGACAGCACTTGAGAAGTTGTATGACATGATGCAAACACCAACATCAACAATGGGAATACCATCATCAAATGACCAACAATCATCACCTCATGCCACCATAGACTAACACAGACAGACAGGGTAAGGGGCAAATATAGACAAGGTGTTGGGTCCTTCAACTCAAGGAAAGACAGACAGGGTAAGGGGCAAATATAGACAAGGTGTTGGGTCCTTCAACTCAAGGAAAGACAGACAGGGTAAGGGGCAAATATAGACAAGGTGTTGGGTCCTTCAACTCAAGGAAAGACAGACAGGGTAAGGGGCAAATATAGACAAGGTGTTGGGTCCTTCAACTCAAGGAAAGACAGACAGGGTAAGGGGCAAATATAGACAAGGTGTTGGGTCCTTCAACTCAAGGAAAGACAGACAGGGTAAGGGGCAAATATAGACAAGGTGTTGGGTACTTCAACTCAAGGAAAGACAGACAGGGTAAGGGGCAAATATAGACAAGGTGTTGGGTCCTTCAACTCAAGGAAAGACAGACAGGGTAAGGGGCAAATATAGACAAGGTGTCAAGTCTTCAACTCAAGGAAAGCAGTCAAACTTTGATTTGGAACGTCTGGTCGCCGCAGTTGACGGTGCTACTTTCCAACTCCTGCGGCTAAGTTAGCATTACTAATGCTGGAGTTACTAACCAGAGCACAGATAAAGGCATCTCCAAACAATGTCGTAGTCACGGCTGAAATTGGGAATGGGTTCTCAATTCTACCTAATACAAGTGGGAAAACAGAATAGGACTACCGTTTCCTTCTTTGCATGCCGTTATGACCAACTAAAGAGGGTGGGGGGGGGGGGGGGGGCCTCAGCTCCTGACATGACCATAGTTGTATTGTTCCTATTACAAGGTGGTCTGAGAAAGAGATTTGAAGGTGAATTAAGTGATTAAGAGAGATTTGGAGATAACCAGGAGAGAGATTTGGAGGTGAATAAGAGAGATTTGGAGGTGAATAAGAGAGAGATTTGGAGGTGAATAAGAGAGAGATTTGGAGGTGAATAAAAGATAGATTTGGAGGTGAACCAAGAGAGAGATTTGGAGGTGAATAAGAGAGATTTGGAGGTGAATTGAGAGATTTGGAAGTGAACCAGGAGAGAGATTTGGAGGTGAAATGAGAGATTTTGAAGTGAACCAGGAGAGAGATTTGGATGTGAATTGAGAGATTTGGAAGTGAACCAGGAGAGTGATTTGGAGGTGAATAAGAGAGAGATTTGGAGGTAAACCAAGAGAGAGATTTGGAGGTGAAAAGAGAAATTTGGAGGTGAACTAGGAGATAGATTTGGAGGTGAGTCAAGAGAGAGATTTGGAGGTGAGCCAAGAGAGAAAGATTTGGAGGTGAGCCAAGAGAGAGAGATTTGGAGGTGAGCCAAGAGAGAGAGATTTGGAGGTGAGCCAAGAGAGAGAGATTTGGAGGTGAGCCAAGAGAGAGAGATTTGGAGGTGAACCAAAGAGAGAAATTTGGAGGTGAATTAAGTGAGAGATTTGGAGGTGACTTAAGTGAGAGATTTGGAGGTGAATTAAGTGAGAGATTTGGAGGTGAACCAAGAAAGGAATTTGAAGGTGAACCAGAAACAGAGTTGATGATAACCAAGAAAGAGATTTGAAGATTTACGAGAAACAGTTTTATGAAAGCGAATAAAAAAAAACTATACAGCAGTGACCAAAAAATCAGCAGAGAAGAGACAAAGAGCTGAGCAAACAACAGACAATTAGGACCAACCACGAAGAAGGTATTGGACAGGTTATGGATAAAAAGAGAAATATTGAACAAAATCGGAGTCATGCGGTGAAGATATTTAGAACACGAAAAGGAGAAAATCATACTTGTACGAGAAGTACAGGCCAAATCATACTGGTACGAGAAGTACAGGCCAAATCATACTGGTACGAGAAGTACAGGCCAAATCATACTGGTACAAGAAGTACAGGCCAAATCATACTGGTACGAGAAGTACAGGCCAAATCATACTGGTACAAGAAGTACAGGCCAAATCATACTGGTACGAGAAGTACAGGCCAAATCATACTGGTACAAGAAGTACAGGCCAAATCATACTGGTACAAGAAGTACAGGCCAAATCATACTGGTACAAGAAGTACAGGCCAAATCATACTGGTACGAGAAGTACAGGCCAAATCATACTGGTACAAGAAGTACAGGCCAAATCATACTGGTACAAGAAGTACAGGCCAAATCATACTGGTACAAGAAGTACAGGCCAAATCATACTGGTACGAGAAGTACAGGCCAAATCATACTGGTACAAGAAGTACAGGCCAAATCATACTGGTACAAGAAGTACAGGCCAAATCATACTGGTACGAGAAGTACAGGCCAAATCATACTGGTACAAGAAGTACAGGCCAAATCATACTGGTACAAGAAGTACAGGCCAAATCATACTGGTACAAGAAGTACAGGCCAAATCATACTGGTACAAGAAGTACAGGCCAAATCATACTGGTACGAGAAGTACAGGCCAAACAGAGGAAGATAATGTGCTATAAGCTGGAGGACAGCATCAAGAGACAGTTATGAAAAAGCCTGTTACACTGCACCACCAAGGCGGGAGACACAGGACGTTAGAGATTCACTGTAGCTGTGCACCACCAAGGCGGGAGACACAGGACGTTAGAGATTCACTGTAGCTGTGCACCACCAAGGCGGGAGACACAGGACGTTAGAGATTCACTGTAGCTGTGCACCACCAAGGCGGGAGACACAGGACGTTAGAGATTCACTGTAGCTGTGCACCACCAAGGCGGGAGACACAGGACGTTAGAGATTCACTGTAGCTGTGCACCACCAAGGCGGGAGACACAGGACGTTAGAGATTCACTGTAGCTGTGCACCACCAAGGCGGGAGACACAGGACGTTAGAGATTCACTGTAGCTGTGCACCACCAAGGCGGGAGACACAGGACGTTAGAGATTCACTGTAGCTGTGCACCACCAAGGCGGGAGACACAGGACGTTAGAGATTCACTGTAGCTGTGCACCACCAAGGCGGGAGACACAGGACGTTAGAGATTCACTGTAGCTGTGCACCACCAAGGCGGGAGACACAGGACGTTAGAGATTCACTGTAGCTGTGCACCACCAAGGCGGGAGACACAGGACGTTAGAGATTCACTGTAGCTGTGCACCACCAAGGCGGGAGACACAGGACGTTAGAGATTCACTGTAGCTGTGCACCACCAAGGCGGGAGACACAGGACGTTAGAGATTCACTGTAGCTGTGCACCACCAAGGCGGGAGACACAGGACGTTAGAGATTCACTGTAGCTGTGCACCACCAAGGCGGGAGACACAGGACATTAGAGATTCACTGTAGCTGTGCACTACCAAGATGGAAGACACAGGACATTAGAGATTCACTGTAGCTGTGCACTACCAAGACGGAAGACACAGGACATTAGAGATTCACTGTAGCTGTGCACTACCAAGACGGAAGACACAGGACATTAGAGATTCACTGTAGCTGTGCACTACCAAGACGGAAGACACAGGACATTAGAGATTCACTGTAGCTGACCTTCCACGTGGAATTGGCAGCTAATCTGATCTAATTGCACACATAAGACACACATCTCAACTTCCTCTGGGAAAGTACAGACATCAAACAATCTACTTTTGTTAATTACACGAGAAATGGACAAACCTAAAACATGCCATGGATAAAACAAAAGTGAAGTCTATTAGAACTAACAATGAAAACTCCATCAACCAGCTAATGCAAACAGGCAAATGTCTGCTCAAACAGTTCATGCAATTAAAAATTTTACATTAAAAAAAAAAAGGATTTTCAGAACAGAGACAGCTGCAAATTGGGTCAGCAATAAAACATCTATCTTCAACCAAAATGATTTGAGCACATGAAAACAATACTAAGAAAAACCATACCTCGCTCTGGGAGATTCAAGAAAGAAACATAAAAACTAGTTTTTATATTTTGTACATGTTTAAAGTCAGAGCGCCGCATACATGCTTGTACTATAATTTGGCTATTTATTTTTTTAAAGATAACGGTAGTCCTATAAACTCCCAGTTTTTTAATGAAATATTCTAAAAACTTCACGGCACGAGATCTTAGTTTTTGCTAGGTCGGGTGACCACTTCATCTCCTCGAACCCTTACTTTCCCCAACTCTAACAGTCAGGGACCAATTCGCATGTGGATGAACTAAGGAAGCTACACTGCCAGTTTTGCCTTGACAGGCATGCAATCTTCCAATGGAACACTAGATCTTTACCATACAGTGCCCATTTGTGTAAAAACTGGTTTATCCAGTAATCTCCATTCTGGATTGTGATGAAGTAAAATCACAAGTGTAAATGGCATCTCATATATTGATACAAGAATTCTCTATTTGATTTGTACAATGTCTTCACGTTCTTTGATTATCCACATTTTAAAAAGGAACTAATTGTTATTGCTGCCTGTTCTACAGATAAACAAAGTAAAAATATCATGCCATGATCATGTCACTAAGTACATAAATAGCTGCTCTCACAATATTTGGCTTTTGTTGTATCAATTACTTTTATAATATCAAGCAAGAACACACACACAAGATATTTGTAAGCTGCCATGCACTAATACTGAACCCTGATGTCAATTCACTCTCCATCCTTCACACAGAATTACCAAAATAAAATATATACAACATGAGATTATCAATAAATCTGGGGAAAAAACCTTCAGTAACTGGATGAGAGAAAGAGCTGAGGCAATGTATATAACTCTTTCTCTCTCCCCCCGGTCCTATTCCGAGAGGGCAATGTGAGGTGTACAACCAGTGGTTCTCAACCATTCCCTTTCTCTCCCCCTGGTCCTATACCGAGAGGGCAATGTGAGGTGTACAACCAGTGGTTCTCAAGCTTTCCCTTTCTCTCTCACTGGTCCTATTCCGAGAGGGCTATGTGAGGTGTACAACCAGTGGTTCTCAACCATTCCCTTTCTCTCCCCCTGGTCCTATTCCGAGAGGGCTATGTGAGGTGTACAACCAGTGGTTCTCAACCATTCCCTTTCTCTCCCCCTGGTCCTATTCCGAGAGGGCTATGTGAGGTGTACAACCAGTGGTTCTCAAGCTTTCCCTTTCTCTCTCTCCCTGGTCCTGTTGTGAGAGGGCAATGTGAGGTGAACAACCAGTGGTTCTCAACCTATCCCAGATCACAGACCTATTCAAGTCAGTGATCATTCACTGTGAACCCAAACTTTTCCACGTCACACAATATACAATTTAACACCTGCTGGTAAAAGCATCTTCTTCTTCTGCGTTCGTTTTCAATCTCCCGATACCAAACCCTGAAGGGGCTTTGCAAGTAGCAGGGTGTTGTCCAGAGAACAGAATGCGTTGTGTCACTAGTTTACAGCTTGACTGCAACATTTGCACCTTTCTGTCTATCACATCCGTCTTCGGCAGAGTAAAAGCATCAGTTCAAAACCTAGATTAGGTTCGTGATCCCTTCTTCGCAACTCCTCCCCCCAGTTCTTTACTGCTCCCAAGTTGAGAACCACTGGTACACACTACTGACACACACACATCCACAAATGATGTACATTACTGACATTACAGTGTTCAGTGTTGCTATGATAATGTCACAAAATTACTCCATTTCAAATAGCTGACAAAGTTACTCTGAATTCCATCTTCAAAGAAATAACCAACAATGTTAACAAAGCTGGGGTATAAAGGTGTGTTCCAATTGTGTGTCTCAGCTACCAGAGAAGATATTAGTATTCAACATTCTTGACTCCAGTAGGAGCATGGTGTGAACAACTGCAGGCGACCATCTAGTGGCAAGTTTGCATAAAATCATGTATATGCTATTAGAGTTTTGGTTGCACTTAAACATAATGAGGATGCCAGATCCCTAGTTCAACTCTTAGTCACTTTGAAATACAGGCATAGTGGACCAAAACCCACATTGAGAGGAGAGCTGGAGACAAATATAACGGGAACTGGAAATCCTAGACAAAGAATGATAAGATGACGTGGCCTCTGTTAGAGTCAAGTGCTCCACAGGGAGCTGATACACTTTGAAGATGATACTAAGTGGTGGCCCTATTCTTTACTCCCAATAAGAGGCTTCAGGATTAACACAGAGAGTGAACAAAGTTCCAAGAACACAATCTCAGTCCTGCTGTCATTCTGAGGAGTTCTACAAGACAGAACTAAACACTAGACAATTGTTGATACCCTAGAGGACAGAACTAAACACTAGACAATTGTTGATACCCTAGAGGACAGAACTAAACACTTGACAATTGTTGGTACCCTAGAGGACAGAACTAAACACTAGACAATTGTTGATACCCTAGAGGACAGAACTAAACACTTGACAATTGTTGGTACCCTAGAGGACAGAACTAAACACTTGACAATTGTTGGTACCCTAGAGGACAGAACTAAACACTAGACAATTGTTGATACCCTAAAGGACAGAACTAAACACTAGACAATTGTTGATACCCTAAAGGACAGAACAAAACACCAGACAAATGATTGATAACAGCATGCTGACAAGATTAAATCATGTATAATACTAATAGCATTGTTATTTCTGAGACGATTGTTGGACAAAAAATGGCCAGAATCAACTATTTGATGTGGAGAATTTTGTGTCAATAGATTAAATATATTTAGGATGAGAGGAAAAGTACTTAGGATGAGAGGAAAAGTACTTAGGAATGAGAGGAAAAGTACTTAGGATGAGAGGAAAAGTACTTAGGATGAGAGGAAAAGTACTTAGGATGGGGAGGGGAGTACTTAGGGTGAAAGGAAAGTACTTAGGATGAGAGGAAAAGTACTTAGGATGGGGGGGGGAGTACTTAGGATGGGGAGTGGAGAGGAAAATGACAGTGGTTACAAGTGCTTGACTGGATGATCAGGTTCAAACTGGATGCCTGGGAGAGCAGCTATGGTTCTGGGAGGGGCCTTAGGTATTGTGGGTGTTTGACTTGCATGTTGAAGAAGTGATGGCATTGGAACTGGGACTGTGGGTGCATGGGTGGCGGGATTGACAGTCAGTGGTAGAGACGCTGGAGGTGGGTCTCCCAGAGGTGTCAGGCAAAGGTTGAGGAGAGAGTTTGGTAAGACAACAGGAAGTGGCTCTGAGGAGGCAAGTGTAGACAGTTCTTGTGGAGACAGAAGTGTGAAGTGAGTGAGAGAAGGCAGGGAGTTAGAGGTGGGAGAGGGAAGAAGAGAGACTGATGTAGAAGATTGAAGTGTATCTGAGGCTAATGATAATGGTGTGTGGTGATAATGTGACGAGCTGACAACAGCCTGCAGAACATTTTGATGTCTCTCTGGAATCTGCTTCTGTGCTATGGTGGAGGGGGCCTGAGCTGACGGAGCCACTAATTCGCTGAAACTGATAGGAATTTAAAAAACATGCACTGTTACTGCAGGAAGCAAATTGAAAGCATGTGAAAATCTGGGATACAATCATATTGCAACTGGTTGCTAATGAAGCTAGACACCTGAAAATATTAAAAGCAGGAAGTTTTTTTTTCTCAATCTGTTGCAATAAGGCAAAGAAACAAATATGTGTTTTGATCAACTAAAACAAATAAGCTTTACTGGATACAGAACTCAGACATGGACAATGATCACATTAAAACTGCACATGGCTTATTTCAGTAAATTAAATGCAAGTACAAAAACAAACCATGCACACACAGATGTCAATGATTCTGTCCAGAAAAGATGTGGTAGTTAAACTGACAAGCCAACAAAATATTATATACATCACCAGACACAACAAACATCAACATGCCAATAACTTCTCAGCAGAACAACAAATAAAATCCAGAAACAAAGTATTTCATAAATAGAACAAATATCATGAATTAGTCTACTTACAAGTTCCAGACGCTGGATTTCTTCTTTGTTTGCAGTTCTCCGGGGTGTTCCCTGGATGCTCTGATCATTTCTGTCCACCTAACAGCTTCCTGAAGCTCCATCAGTCTTTCCTTGTACTGGTTACGTTCCATGAGGACTCGAGCCATCTCCACTCGAGTAAAACGTTTACGCTGGGCCATTGGAACATCATCCTAACAGAAGACCATCAATAAATACTACTAACATTTCACCTTTGCCTGACTCAGGCATATTTAATCTGACTTTTAAAAAGCTTACTGACCACTGGTATAAAATCTAATAACATTACATGACAATTGAATCTGATTGGTTCTTTAGATAGTTTGTCTATTTGTACCTCCAGACAGCACATAATCACCACAATAATGCTTTATAACACATGAGTTTCTTTTTTGTTCTTTGTGAAACAAAAAATTTGGCCTACAAAGGGACTGGTGACAGAATTCCTTATTCCTCAATTCTACATATCCCCTTAGGGCAATGCTTCCCAAAGTGGTGGTCTGTCGGCTGGCACGTGAGCCCTCAGTCGCTGTTGCGCAAAGCACATAATAAACTGGACACAGAATAGAGACGTTTTCTCGCCTAGGTCTCAGTGTTGATAGATCTTCAAAAAACACAAGCGGTTCTCAATCAAACATGTCATATTTTCATATAAAAACTGAAGAAACCCTTTTAGATACATAAATGATTAAGCTTAAAATGCAGAATCCCATAAGATTGTAATCAACAATTATATTTTGCATTGCTATAGCTGCTATCATCGAATGGTAAAAGAGACAGAATTGGCTAAGTATGCATTTAAACAATTTTTTATACAAATTACAGATTTTTAACAACAAAAAATGATCAATAAATTATGTTCTAGTCTTTGCAATGGGTAAATCCTTGCTGGCCCACGAAAATAACAATTCTGGGAAGCACTGTCTTACAGCTGGTACCAGCAACAGGCTAAGTGGTGTCACTATCATTTGGTGGCAGTGACGAAGGCCTTGTGACTGTGACAAAGGCCTTGTGACCGTGATGAAGGCCTTGTGACCATGACAAAGGCCTTGTGACCATGACAAAGGCCTTGTGACCGTGATGAAGGCCTTGTGACCATGACGAAGGCCTTGTGACCATGACGAAGGCCTTGTGACCGTGATGAAGGCCTTGTGACCATGACAAAGGCCTTGTGACCATGACAAAGGCCTTGTGACCGTGATGAAGGCCTTGTGACCGTGATGAAGGCCTTGTGACCCTGACGAAGGCCTTGTGACCATGACAAAGGCCTTGTGATCATAACAAAGGCCTTGTGACCATGACAAAGGCCTTGTGACCATGACAAAGGCCTTGTGACCGTGACGAAGGTCTTGTGACCCTTATGAAGGCCTTGTGACCCTGATGAAGGCCTTGTGACCATGACGAAGGCCTTATGACCATGACGAACGCCTTGTGACCATGACAAAGGCCTTGTGACCCTGACGAAGGCCTTGTGACCCTGACGAAGGCCTTGTGACCCTGACGAAGGCCTTGTACCATGACGAAGGCCTTGTGACCGTGACATAGATATCGTCATTTTGTTGTTATCCTGATTCAGTGACTGAGCTATTACCTATATATGTTTTTATATACAATATAGACAATTATGTGAAACTTGTTACTGACCTCTTCTTCTCCCTTCTCTGTTTGTTCCTTTTCTTTCTTCTCGTTCTCCTCCTTGACCCTTTTCAACTCCTCCTCCATCATAGCCAGGCGTTGCTGAAGCTTGTTTTTGACTGCTTGAAGGCTGGCAATTTCTTCCCGCAAGATCTCTTGTTCACTATCAAGTAAAGCATTCACAACTTGCTCAATACAAGCATCAAAACACACGTGTCATATAATCACACATTCTTGATAGTTACTCATCGTTATTGAACTTTCTACGGCGCAAGAGCTGCAGTGGTCAGCGACCCATAGCTGACTGCTAGCGTCAGGGCCAGCGAACCATAGCTGCCAAGACCCTTCTACACCTCCACGCGGTGATCCTGGATAACAGGCTGCATCAGGGCAGACTGGCTAAGGAGAAGGGATCGAAGAGGGAATGCTAACCCGGTACTAAAAAAATGCTTGCTGAAGTCCGATGTGTTGGACCGAAAGGTGCAAATATCGCAGCCAAGCTGTAAACTACGACACAACGCATTCCGTTCTCTGGACTACATTCTGCTACTTAAGCCCTTTCAGGGTTTGGTAGTGGGAGATTGAGAACGAACGAAGAAGAAGAAGAAGAACTTTCTACTCTAATGCGAAGCAACGACCAAAACACAACTACAAGAAAAACGGTCATTCTAACAGACTCCTGGAGTGCACTTCAAGCTATCTCAAGCTCTAAGCGAGATAGACTCTCAGACGAAATAAAATACAATATAGGTTTGCTGTCTCAAAAAAAAAAGATCTAGTCCTACAGTGGATTCTGGTCCACTGTTTGATCCTTGGAAACGGGACAGCAGATGAGCTCGCAAAAGCCGGAAGTGGCAGTATGCAGACTCGCCATCCAGAGAGCTATAAAGAAGCAAAGACACTCATCAAACGATCCATAAGGGTCCCGTCAGGGCTAGCAAACCAGAGATGAGCAGTGCATGAGCTGCAGTGGTCAGCGACTCAAAGCTGACTGCTAGCTTCAGGGTCAGCAAACCAGAGCTGCAAGACCCTTCTACACCTTCACAGGGTGATCCTGGACAACAGTCTGCAACAGAGCAGACTGGCTAAGGAAAAGGGATCGAAGAGGGAAGGCTAACCCGGTACCCAAAAATGTCTGCTGAAGTCGGTTGTGTTGGACCGAAAGGTCCAAATATTGCAGTCTAGCTGTAAACTGCAATACAGCGCATCCCGTTCTTCGGACAACATCCTGCTACTTGCATAACCCTTTGCAGGGCTTGATAGCAGGAGATTGAGAACAAACAATGAAAACGGTTAAGTACAAATCAATGCCCGACTGGTTAGTTACTGTGCTTGCTTTTCAAGAAAGCAAGGGAAAGGCCCAAAAATAGTTTGCTTTTAAGTAGTGACAAGTTCCTGTCAACCTTATTGTAAATTGGTACCGGACTTGCAGTTAGAGATAGCACTTCAATGGATTTCTAGTGCTCTCTATCTCTTGCTGTAATGGTGCAATCTGAGAGGCTTTTTTTAGTCCCTCTCTTGATGTTATCCACCCACTTAAAACATTGTCTGCCTCTTGAACGACTGCCTTCCACCCTACCCTCCAGTTTGGATTTCAACAAGGAGGAATGTCTTGTTATATGACCAAAATAACGTAACTGTCTAACCCTGATTTCGGTCAATAATTCTCTTTTCACCCCCAACTTTTTCAATGCCTCCAAATTTGTTTTCTTTTCTTTCCAAGAAATGCGACTCAATCTTCTATATACCCACATTTAGAAAACTTCAATACTCTTTTCCAACTTGTTATTCAGTGTCCATGTTTCTGTGCCATATAGTAGTGACAAGTATACATAACACCTGACAATTCTCATTTTCAAATTCTGGTTTATCTGTTCGGATGTCAGTATGTGTCGTATGCTGTCAAATACCATCTTGCCCGTACCTATTCTCTTTCTGATTTCTTCTTCACAGCTGCCATCTGCAGCTATTATTATATGACCTAGATAGGAGAAACTCTGTACCTGTTCCAGTAGTTGATCGTTTATTTGTATCTGCATAAAAATACAAATGCCACAAAAACCAGATGAATGTAAGAAGTTAATAACCTCGTCTTCTTCATCATTCAATCTGAAAATAACCACATAATATAACCATGATACAGTTCTTCTCTTGATTGGGCCATGTTGTCACTCTGCTCCTCTCATGGAGACAACAGATCTGGAGAACATGTTCTACAGGTTCCTCCCTTCTTCTTCTTCTGCATTCATTATCAATCTCCCACTACAGGGGACGGGGTGAGCTAGTGGTTAAGTGACATGGCTCACAACCCGAAGATGCTGGGTTCGCTCTCCATCACAGCACCGGCCATTACCCCAAGGAAGCAGACCCTTACATAAAATGCATGCCGAAGCACTGGGCTACAGGCGCAAGATAAAAAACATTGCGTAACGTACACCGCCTTAGGGAATGGAGAAATGAGGGGAACACAAACAAACAACAACAAATTTCCCGCTACCAAGCTATGACGGTGAACATTTATTTAGAGAAAAAAAAGTCTTGTGACTTTCCCGCTAGGCCTAGTCACTCCGATAGAAATCCATTGAAACCACAACAAAGTATAAATATTGTGTTTATAATATCGACACAACTGTTAGTTTCCAATTCAAATGTAGTTATTACATCTAAACAAATAAAATAAACAGATCTACTCGACAAAGATCTTTCCCAACAACCTACTTCCCCTTTCCCAAAACATTGGCCAGCTCCAATCGGCGTAATAAGAAGATAAATCGTTCAAAATCTATTTGTAACCTAACATTCAATAATTTTACCGGCAAAAATCCTGTGTAGATGGACGTGACATATTCAGCACTAAACAATGGCTAATAGTACGGTCTCCGTGCTTGGTCATTCATGAATAAAAGATGAATAAAAAATGGAAGTAAAGTTTGGCTGCATGAGATGGTTGGTAGCATGCTAAAGGTTAAACAAAAGATGTACAGGCCTGCATAATTGACTTTAGCTGCAATTTATTAATATTAATGGACGTTTTGTCAACTTGAACTGCAAATTGTTTTTCTTACCTGGACAGTTCATCAACTTTGGCTATGAGGTCGTCTTTAACAATGTTCAGAGCATTTCTGGCAAAACAAAAACGTACTTGTCAATTTATGTTTAGTGTCTGCAGTCATAAAACATGGGCAATATAAATATCAGAACTAAACATCCTACAACACAAGTTCAAGTCATGTTTAGTGTCTGCAGTCATGAATCATGGGCAATATAACTCTCAGAACTAAACATCCTACAACACAAGTTCAAGTCATGTTTAGTGTCTGCAGTCATGAATCATGGGCAATATAAATATCAGAACTAAACATCCTACAACACAAGTTCAAGTCATGTTTAGTGTCTGCAGTCATGAATCATGGGCAATATAAATATCAGAACTAAACATCCTACAACACAAGTTCAAGTCATGTTTAGTGTCTGCAGTCATGAATCATGGGCAATATAAATATCAGAACTAAACATCCTACAACACAAGTTCAAGTCATGTTTTTTGCTTAGATCCGTGGCCAGCCTGACAAAATTGGTCAGTGATTATCACACTTGTTGTTGTCTTTACTGGCAGCAACAAAGTTCACTTCAACCGGTCTTTGTACTCTTGTCTGCCTTCCTTCGGAGGTCCGCAGCATGGCAGTTCTGACGATGGTGTCAGGGGGTCCATAGTATGGCAGATCTGACGATGGTGTCAGGGGGTCCGCAGCATGGCAGATCTGACGATGGTGTCAGGGGGTCCATAGCATGGCAGATCTGACGATGGTGTCAGGGGGTCTGCAGCATGGCAGATCTGACGATGGTGTCAGGGGGTCTTTTTTTTTTTTTTTTTTTTTTTGCGTTCGCCTTATTTCTCTAATCTCCAAGGCGGTGTGCGTTGCACTGCGTTTTTATTTTGCGCCTGTCGGCCCAGTGCATCCGACTTCAGCATGCATTTTATGTAAGGGTCTGCTTCCTCCTGCATTTTCTAAGGGTTTACTTCCCCGGTGTAACGGCCGGTGCTGTGATGGGGATCGAACCCAGCACCTTCTGGTTGTGAGCCGTGTCACTTAACCACTAGGCCACGCCGTCCCCGTCAGGGGGTCTGCAGCATGGCAGATCTGACGATGGTGTCAGGGGGTCCGCAGCATGGTAGTTCTGACGATGGTGTCAGGGGGTCCATAGCATGGCAGATCTGACGATGGTGTCAGGGGGTCCGCAGCATGGCAGATCTAACGATGGTGTCAGGGGGTCCATAGCATGGCAGATCTGACGATGGTGTCAGGGGGTCCGCAGCCTGGCAGATCTGACGATGGTGTCAGAGGCTCCATAGCATGGCAGATCTAACGATGGTGTCAGGGAGTCCGCAGCATGGCAGATCTGACGATGGTGTCAGGGGCTCTATGGCATGGTAGTTCTGACGATGGTGTCAGGTTCTTCTTAGAACATGGTTGACCCAGTTCCAACATCAAATGGTTATGATGGTGTGCTGGGCAAGCAGTTCTGGTTTGGTGGTGGTGTCGGCCAGAAGATCTGATGAACCTTCCTTAGACAAACTGTGTGGAAAGATGTCAGCTTGAATCTTTCATTGTCTGTTACTCTCCAGCATGTTTTATACAAATAGATATCTCATCCATGAGACATTCTCACGGCATCTCCCTCTCAACATACACTAACATCTGCACTTACTTGGGAGCCAACATCTGTACATTGTTGTTGCTGAATGCTCACAATGAGCAAATTTACTCTTTTGTGTGCCCTGAAAATGGTGCTAATTGGTAGGTTGCAGTAGCTTTTCTCACATCTCGAGCGTGCTGGTGAAGGTGGGCCGGGGTCCTCCAGCTGTTGTGCCAAGCTAGGCTATATCTGTTTGCAGCTTACAACTACGGGGATCAAGTCGATCCTCACCTTGTAAGTCGTACAAACAGTCTGTTTTCAATAAGAACTGCATGCAAATTAGGTAGGATTTGGGTCGGCATGTTCGCCTGACCTTGACTAACATTGTCCGATCAGTATGTTTTGCCTGACCCTGACTAACATTGTCCGCTCAGTATGTTTTGCCTGACCCTGACTAACATCCAATCAGTATGTTTTGCCTGACCCTGACTAACATTGTCCGATCAGTATCTTTTGCCTGACCCTGACTAACATTGTCCGATCAGTATGTTTTGCCTGACCCTGACTAACATTGTCCGCTCAGTATGTTTTGCCTGACCCTGACTAACATCCAATCAGTATGTTTTGCCTGACCCTGACAAACATTGTCCGATCAGTATGTTTTGCCTGACCCTGACTAACATTGACCGATCAGTATGTTTTGCCTGACCCTGACTAACATTGACCGATCAGTATGTTTTGCCTGACCCTGACTAACATTGTCCGCTCGGCATGTTCGCCTGACCCTGACTAACATTGTCCGCTCGGCATGTTCGCCTGACCCTGACTAACATTGTCCGATCAGTATGTTTTGCCTGACCCTAACTAACATTGTCCGCTCAGTATGTTTTGCCTGACCCTGACTAACATCCAATCAGTATGTTTTGCCTGACCCTGACTAACATGTTCGCTCAGTATGTTTTGCCTGACCCTGACTAACATTGTCCGATCAGTATGTTTTGCCTGACCCTGACTAACATTGTCCGCTCGGCATGTTCGCCTGACCCTGACTAACATTGTCCGCTCTGCATGTTCGCCTGACCCTGACTAACATTGTCCGATCAGTATGTTTTGCCTGACCCTGACTAACATTGTCCGCTCGGCATGTTCGCCTGACCCTGACTAACATGGTCCGATCAGTATGTTTTGCCTGACCCTGACTAACATGGTCCGATCAGTATGTTTTGCCTGACCCTGACTAACATCCGATCAGTATGTTTTGCCTGACCCTGACTAACATTGTCCGCTCGGCATGTTCGCCTGACCCTAACTAACATTGTCCGATCAGTATGTTTTGTCTGACCCTGACTAACATTGTCCGATCAGTATGTTTTGCCTGACCCTGACTAACATGGTCCAATCAGTATGTTTTGCCTGACCCTGACTAACATCCGATCAGTATGTTTTGCCTGACCCTGACTAACATTGTCCGCTCGGCATGTTCGCCTGACCCTGACTAACATTGTCCGATCAGTATGTTTTGCCTGACCCTGACTAACATGGTCCAATCAGTATGTTTTGCCTGACCCTGACTAACATCCGATCAGTATGTTTTGCCTGACCCTGACTAACATTGTCCGCTCGGCATGTTCGCCTGACCCTGACTAACATTGTCCGATCAGTATGTTTTGTCTGACCCTGACTAACATTGTCCGATCAGTATGTTTTGCCTGACCCTGACTAACATTGTCCGATCAGTATGTTTTGCCTGACCCTGACTAACATTGTCCGATCAGTATGTTTTGTCTGACCAGACATTAGTCTCCTCTCCCCAAACTGTGCATAAATATCTCATTCATGAAACATTCTTATTCTCCCTCCCTCCCTCCCTCTCTCTCACACAAACACCAGCATCCATACACTTACTTGGTTGCCAGCAGCTGTTTTCTCTCTCCCTCCTCCCTCCCTCTCTCTCTCTCACACAAACACCAGCATCCATACACTTACTTGGTAGCCAGCAGCTCTGTATTTTCCATAATGAGATTATCCAGTTCTTTGCCCATCCCTGCCAAAGATAAATCATGAAGATATCATAAAAAATGATGAAGAAGATGCTGCAACTCTTGAGGTGGCCAACATATTGACACTTTGCGATGAGTTGATTGTTGTCATATGATTTCTCAATGATTCTCCCTTGGATGCTGTCTTGTGTGTCTTCACAATGCTCACAGTCTACTTGTCCTTGTGTCAACATTTTCCACAAGTTGTTTGACGCCGTTGTCCCCATCGCTGACGTGTCCTACAAGCTGGATTTATAAAGTTGAGGAATAAAGGTCACTTATCTCAGCAGTGGCCGTGCAGGTTACAGGCTATATTTTTATTTCAACCCAACAGCATTAACCCAATTGCTCACCGGGGTTTGAACTCATGTCCGCATGACTAGCGAACTTGTATCCTTCTTCTTCTTCTTCATCGTACGCAGTCAGACATCAACCTTTATTTTTTCGAAAAAAGCAGCGGTCATCCTGAGGCTGTCGACACTGCCATAGAGCTTGTCTAGTGTTGCCACTGGTGATGGCCACATCTGCTCTCTCTAATCCTTGTATGTCGGGCAGTTTTGCAGCAAATGCTCAGCAGTCATTTTCCCGGTACCACACGGGCATTCGTCAGTGCCACCTATCTTCAATTTGTTGAACAGGTGGTACCTCAGTCTATTGTGGCCAGTGCGAAGTCTGAAGACCACGACCTGCTCTCTTCTGTTCAACTGGTAATAGGCATCGTCTTGTGTGTAGAACTTGTATCCTATCCGTTCATCTGTATCTCTTCTACAATTGACAACAACTTGATTACCCAATCTCCTCATGAGTGGTACAGACACTAACCATTCTGAATGCATCTTGCTCCACTTAGCTCCACTTGTTTGTGATGTAGCTGTACACTTAACATGGACAAACATCTCAGACAGAACAGCGGCACCTATCCCTCACAAATGCTTTCACTTGCATGCTCAAACTACCAATGCAGGGATGTAGTATTGTCAAATGCACTTACTAGGATGCACTTAAGTGTTAATAGAAACACCAATCTCATTATATACAATATAACATTTCATTAGTACCAACATTTAGTACCGAAATAAATGCACATATACTATTTGTTAAATGAAGAAACACTTACACATAGGGACATACATCATTGACAGTGATAAAACATTGAACGTGCATCAGTTGTACAAGTTGTCATTACAAACATTATCACAGCATTCAATCAGAAATCCTGGGGGGGGGGGAGAGATCTACCTCCTACCAGGCGCGTCAGCAGGGTTGCGGATTGCTGAAAGGCCTCCTAATTTGGAGGTTAGCTGCGAATAAATAAGCAGCCGTGGACAAAAACGGGTCAGCAGGCATGGAGGCTGTAAGGAGGCAGTCCCTCCACCATGCAAAGACACAACAGGCTAATCACCTGTTTGTCTTTTAAAAAAATGATTACAAGACCTCTACACCTCACGGTAGAAGAGGAGCGATTAAGTAAGTAAGTTCAATCAGAAATAAGAAATAGCAAATAGTGTTTCATAAAGGCACTGACCCACAACACACCCTGGATGTTAATACTATGTGCTGTTGAGCTACTCTGTTTAGTCATAAAGGGAGGAAAGAATAGGACTACTGTTTCCTACTGCCCTTGTCATAGAGGGTGACTAAAGAAGAAGATTACTTATGAGGACGGAATCATCATGATTTTGGGGGTGGGTAGCTAGTACTTTATTGTGCTTGATCTCAGATCTTTCTTAGATGGGATGACCCCTTCCTTTCCTGCACTTCAAGCTTTCGCTGTCAGTCATGTAACCATTTACATCCGAGTAGACTGAAGCACATCAAGTTTTAACATTTGTTGTGACAAGAACACAGGATGGTTTGCACGTTGAGAGATAGAATTTCTCCCAAATAGATTTCTCTGTCAAGAATGGGACATGTTGTTCTCCTAATCTAGACGGCTCCATTCTCAAATTCTAATTCTCTCTATTACATTTGTTCAGGATAAATTATGAACACTGAAAACCTACAAATAAAGTTAAGCATTGTTTCGGGTGTCAGAACCATATTTTTGAATGCCCAAACTACGTATATACATTTCTTCAGTAGCACATTTTGAATGCCCAATCTAAACACAAACATTCCTTCAGTAGCACATTTTGAATGCCTAATCTAAACACAAACATTCCTTCAGTAGCACATTTTGAATGCCTAATCTCAACACAAACATTCCTTCAGTAGCACATTTTGAATGCCTAATCTAAACACAAACATTCCTTCAGTAGCACATTTTGAATGCCCAATCTAAACACAAACATTCCTTCAGTAGCACATTTTGAATGCCTAATCTAAACACAAACATTTCTTCAGCACATTTTGAATGCCAAAACATACATAGCCTGAACACATCATCTTTCTGCTGGTCCACAGACTACCATTTCATGCAGCTTTGCAATACATGGCAGTCCGAAGGGCTGGGGCCAAAGTACAGCTACATCCATACCAACAACTCATGACATAATTCAAATTGACAAAAGATATAAAACCATCTTACCGAAAAAATTATCCCCAACTGCTTCCATGAACAGACAGACCAATGCCGGGTTTGTAGATAAGTTGGATAAGGGGGAAAAAAAATTATATTATTGTGAAAAGGATTATCTCAAAATGTCATCTTTTAGCCTAATTATTTTGTTATTGTCTGTTCTTTTTTACATGTCACCTACATGCCAAATCTGGCAACTGTTGATCAATCAATCAAAACCTTTTCAGCTCCTCGAGGAGCGTAATAGATCAACAACTACATGTCAAATGTTGACCTGCTCATCTGATGATAGGTTTTGTGGCTTCAAGTTTCTACAGGATGGAGTAGCCAGATCCATACCCAGCCTTCCTTAGTTGTCTCTTATAACATGCCTGACAGGTTACAGTGTTACTATTCTTCTCTCCCCTTTTTGGCATCAGTACCAGAGAGCAATCTGGCAACTATTGACTGCATATACTTTAAACCTATACACATGACAATTAGGTCACAATAGTAGCTTTAACTAGGACAACCATGAGAGACAAGATGAATGAAAGAAAAGTGATTCAACATGAGACCATCCAATACCAGTGATACATTTCTTTGTTGGCTTTGAAATCTCCATTTGGAAGACTACCTTGCCGAGTTTAAAGATCCTAGGATCCGAGGAAGTTTTGTTCCTGGCAGGATCACCCAAACCGGACATGTCCTGGGAGAGGGACCAGACAATAGACTGAGAATCAAGAAGACTAAAAGGCTGAGGATCAGACTCCTGAGGAGCAGGAGAACCCTTTAGGTGCTGCTGCAGAATTGACTGGCTCAAATGCAATTATGACTCGTTCTTTACTGTCTGTTCTCTTATCAATTTCTGTCCTGTCAGACGATAGTAATTGTGCTTTACGCATGTGACTCGTAAGACCAACAATCAGAGAAGTGTCTTCCACTTCCACAGTGTGTGCAAGGAAATTCAGGACCGTTTGCGGCATCGCATGGTGTGGTGTGTCCTTCTCAAACGCTCGAGTCCTTAGCCTATCCGCAATCAGTGTCTCCTTTGTCTATATGCCATGTTTAACGCTGCCCCTCCATGTAACACGATCCATGGTGTCCTGTTCCCATATCAATGCCTGCATCATTCATATCCTGCTTGCATACATCCGTGTACCGAAGTAGTGACCGGCCCCTAGACCTACATACCATCACTATTATTAATAGTTCTACTATTATTTGACTGCCTAGATGTATAAGTAAAGGTTATGCTGTGACTTGCTTTTATTTTTTAATTCAATCTGAGCTCTGTTCTCTAACCAGATTTAACAGCAAGGTAATGAGCAACTTAAAATGTAATTCGATCTATCATTTTTAAAACATTAAAATGTCATGATCACTTCTTTTCGGACGATGAATACTCATGTATACATTAGTAAAACAACAGGCCAATCAGCTGTTTGTCTGCACACTCAATTGCAGGTAGATATAAAGAACTGTGTATTCTCCCTGGGTAGAAGAGGAGTGGTGAATTGAAGTGAATTACACATTTATAGCTGCCGAACATTATTCTGTTTATTTGGCAACTCTTAAATTAACGGGACTTAAATAGAAATACTGATAGATGGTCTGTCGAGTGGTAATGATGATAGCAGCAGTGATAAACAACCAACTCAGAACTGAAACAAGTGAATAGGTGTAGACCTCTGCTCCATTGGGGCCATAGATGACTATGTAAAATATGTCAGTGATATCTCAGATTAATAAAACACACAATGCAGTTTAATGATATAAATGTAAGATATATCATTATGTAGGTGAGCAGGCATATGATGTAGCTAGCTAGCACATGGACACATGCTGAAACAGCGCATACCCGAGTCTCTATCATTATCCTTGCCTTCTTCTGCCTCCTCTTCTTCATCTTCTTTGTCACTATCTGCAAGATTACAACAACATTCAACATGCAACAGATAACAACATTGAGGTTTTGGCAAAGAAAAAGTAATAACTCAAGACATATGAACAAGACTGCCACATATCTTCTAAACAATTATCCTGGCAAAACATTTTCATTAAATGATATTTATTTAAATCACAACTACCATACTATTAATCTGAAGACCATTCCTCGGAACTTTGCGCAACATCAGCATACAAATTATTCAGAAAATTACAATTTTATATTATTATAATTTCTCCGGCAAACAAATAATTCTCTGGTCACTAACTTTATATTTTGTGTAAGAATTATTATTTTACCATTACTCTCAAATAATAGTTATAGAAAATGATTTGTGAAGAATTTTTTACAAATATTTACCATTAATCTTCATGATGGACTCGACTAAAAGAAAAATATTTATTATCACGACAAAAGCCAAGAAAAACACACAAAAACTATGAAAATAAACAAAGCATCAAAAAGATAAACAACAGAATTTACAAAGAGAGCTCAAAACTTAACTTGTGATCAAGTTTATTTTTCCACCTCATGTGTATATTTCCACTTCAAAGATTTATTTTCCATGCCAAAGAATTGTTTTCTACTTCTGAGGTTTACTTTCCACTCCAGAAATTTATTTTCCTCTCCAGAGATTTATTTTCCACCCATAGATTTATTTTCCATCCAGAGATTTATTTTCCATCCAGACATTTACTTTCCACTCCAGACATTTATTTTCCATCCAGAGATTTATTTTCCACTCCAGAGATTTATTTTCCACTCCAGAGATTTATTTTCCACCCATAGATTTATTTTCCATCCAGACATTTATTTTCCATCCAGACATTTATTTTCCATCCAGAGATTTACTTTCCACTCCAGAGATTTATTTTCCATCCAGAGATTTATTTCCACTCCAGAGATTTATTTTCCACTCCAGAGATTTATTTTCCACTCCAGAGATTTATTTTCCACCCATAGATTTATTTTCCATCCAGAGATTTATTTTCCATCCAGACATTTATTTTCCATCCAGAGATTTACTTTCCACTCCAGAGATTTATTTTCCATCCAGAGATTTATTTCCACTCCAGAGATTTATTTTCCACTCCAGAGATTTATTTTCCACTCCAGAGATTTATTTTCCACTCCAGAGATTTATTTTCCACTCCAGAGATTTATTTTCCACTCCAGAGATTTATTTTTCACTTCATGTTTACACTTCTACTCCATGTCTATTTTTCAATGCATTGGTTTATTTTCCACATCAGATGTTTATTTTTACATTACAGTGATTTTTTTTGACACAAGTGTTTTCCCCCAATACCGAGGTTTATTCTTACATAAGATTATTTTACTCTAGATATATTTATAAAAAAAGTAAAGTAAAATAAAGTATCCCATAGCATTACTGCCGTAGGGGTGTGAGGTGTTAGCGATCTCACATTTCAAAGGCTCGGCTATATGAGGGCGGTAGCCATCTCCTCTCCCTCGCCGCTTTTACTTCCCGAACTGAACCGGTACCCATTTTAAGGCTGGGTCGACCCGGGAGCCATTGCGGTCTGAAAAAAATATTACCGCCTCAACTGGGGAATGAACCCAGGACCACTCAGATGCGAAGCCAGCGCGCTAACCACTGCGCTACGCATGTGAGAAATTAATTTTAGAGTATTATTTTACACTATGTTTATTTTTACATACGAGAGTTATTTTTACAGAGGATTATTTTACATGAGTTTTAATTTTACAGGATTATTTCATACTAGGTTTACATTTACTTGTGAGAGGGTTCATTAGTATACATCGAGGTTTATTCTGTCCATATCACTGTTTGCTGAATGGACAGTCTTGTTCAAAAACAAAATAATGTGCAACAGCAAAGTGTTTAAGAAGTGTCCATCAACTTGCAGACCGCAGCTCAACTAGCAAAGTGTTTAAGAAGTGTCCATCAGCTTGCAGACCACAGCTCAACTAGCAAAGTGTTTAAGAAGTGTCCTTCAGCTTGCAGCTCAAACGTTAACACGATTTTCTTCTTTATCTTTTCTTTCACCTTCCCAAAGTTGCTATTTTGCTTTATTTTAGCAGGAGTGTGGGGAAAAAAGAAACCAAGATGTGATGTATTGCAAAAATAATTGATCTAAAACTCCTCGTTTTGCTCTTTTTCTTTCTTATTTTGACAGGAGCAGAATGAAAAGAATAAATGCACTGCAAAAATATGCTAATTTAACCGTAATATATCCAAAACCTTCCTTCAAGAATACTGCAAGACAAAAGGTATATACACATCAGGTCAATTTACTTGTGGAGAGAATATGCTGATGTGAATATAAAAACAGATTTTTCTTCCTTCACTAATCTACTGACATCTGCAAGCTTCAGTATACTCTATCAATTCAAGGTACTAAAAGGAGCAGTAACACTGACAAATGAATACATCCATTACATAATCTACTGACATCTGCAAGCTTCAGTATACTCTATCAATTCAAGGTACTAAAAGGAGCAGTAACACTGACAAATGAATACATCCATTACATAATCTACTGACATCTGCAAGCTTCAGTATACTCTATCAATTCAAGGTACTAAAAGGAGCAGTAACACTGACAATGAATTCATCCATTACATAATCTACTGACATCTGCAAGCTTCAGTATACTCTATCAATTCAAGGTACTAAAAGAAGCAGTAACACTGACAATGAATACATCCATTACATAATCTACTGACATCTGCAAGCTTCAGTATACTCTATCAATTCAAGGTACTAAAAGGAGCAGTAACACTGACAATGAATACATCCATTGCATAAGATCATAATACAATTTCAAGGTCACAGACAGTTTGAGTGCTGACAAGCAGAGTGAATTGTCAAGAAAACTCATAAAAAAATCTCTGGTGAATCTATGTACTATCAGATCTAATTAGAGGGCTCAAATTAAAATGTTAAGACAACACATAAACAAATCTCTGGTGAATCTATTTACTATCAGATCTAATTAGAGGGCTCAAATTAAAATGTTAAGACAACACATAAACAAATCTCTGGTGAATCTATGTACGATCAGATCTAATTAGATGGCTCAAATTAAAATGTTAAGACAACACATAAACAAATCTCTGGTGAATCTATGTGCGATCAGATCTAATTAGAGGGCTCAAATTACAAAAGAAACCTCAATGCGACTGAATCTAAATAGCACAATATTCAAAAAATTCTTGATATTGGTTCCAATCAAATATTTTCTTAAGATGTCATCAGAGCATATCGCAGTCGCTTCCAAAAAATTCTTGAAATTGGTTCCAATCAAATATTTTCTTATGTCATCAGAGCATATCGCAGTCGCTTCCAAAAAATTCTTGAAATTGGTTCCAATCAAATATTTTCTTATGTCATCAGAGCATATCGCAGTCGCTTCCAAAAAATTCTTGATATTGGTTCCAATCAAATATTTTCTTAGGATGTCATCAGAGCATATCGCAGTCACTGTAAGCTAGCTGCTTTTGTGATCATTAAAAAAAATATGGCATGGTCACACAGGAGATCACATGGCACAGTAGATAACATGGATCATCCACACAGGAAACCACATGGCATGACCACGTTTCTATAGCTGACCATCAGAATAACCAGTTAGTTCCCTCTTTGTTACAGCAACCACTGGTCCTATTATTTCCTTCCAAGGAACCAGTCTTCTTGTTAGATCCTCGGTCATGACTGACAATGTGATCTGTGACAATCATGCCTCATGGCATCCTCTACACAGCAACAAACTCCCTCCACTCCACTCATCCTATATACAACACCCAAAGTGTGCCGTTGGTCAAGTAAAGTATGGGTCTAGCACCATGTTTCCAATATGCCAGACTGGCGTGTTAACTGGATCATTTTATGTTCAAGTTTAATAATCATAATTTAATTAGAAGAAACCTGCAGCTCAAACAAAACTATCCCTTCCATAACATCATTAATCAACATGCGATTAATAAAGAATGCACAATAATGCATCAGGCTCCATGCAAATTGATGCAAAGTAATCAGATAAAAGTGTCATTACTGGTAATTGGATCATTATCATGCATGGATTCAAATTGTAGGAAGACACACCAAAAGCAGGTACAGACGACCACAGACTAAATAAATCACTGGTTTTATGACCTGTCATTAAACCACATTGTCAATATTTTTCCAGTTACAACAGGTTCATAAACAGGAAGCGTATTTTGATCAGTAATGCCATTTTGTGGGGGCCCATGAAGAAGTAAGCAACATCAAATGTTTTAAGTTGACAGCAATTATGACTCTCACTTTTAAAACATGTACTATCTGCAATGTTATTGTTGGCTCATATGAAGTCTTCAATAAAAAAAACTTTGCCCTTATATAAGTATGAGGCTGTCTGTAAATAAAGCATTCTATTGGGCAGGGCAGTGAATATGCCCTTATATTAAGTCTGGGGCTGTATGTAATAAAGCATTCCATTGGGCAGGGCAGTGAATACAACTGTTTTTTTACTATGAGACTTATTTGACAATCAACATCAGGATCAATGTGAACAAATACTGAAGGAGAGAAAATAATGCAATATCAAAAAAAAACCTCACAACAAACATAATAAACAAACTACCATAACAACAAGGCCTCAGCAGAACAACAATAGCCAGTGGTCTTATACCTGTACAACAGCCATACAGTATTTGGGGAAAAGAGTTACCTGTGGATGCGTAGTCTCCCGGATTTACTGCCCGTCCTATTGCAATATGGTATTGGTATTTTACATTAGATAAGGGGAACAGGTTCTTAATCATAAATACACAGCATCTTAGCTGAATCATCATAACAAAGTTTACATTAAACTTGGGAAAGGGTTAAAAGTAAATAGCAAACTCTGACTGACAACTACAGACTAATGAGTTTACTAAGCAAAGGTCAGCTCTGACTGACAACTACAGACTAATGAGTTTACTAAGCAAAGGTCAGCTCTGACTGACAACTACAGACTAATGAGTTTACTAAGCAAAGGTCAGCTCTGACTGACAACTACAGACATGAGTTTACTGAGCAAAGATCAGAGAAATGGCTCTTTAATTTAAATAGTTGACAAAGGGTACACAGAGAATGAAACACAAATTATGCAAATAAAAGCAGCCAATTACAACGAGATTGTACTGGGAGACACAGCGTGTACAAGAAGTGGAGTGATCTTATTTCTAGTAATATAGACAAGGTCGAAGGTACTCAGATATCAAATTATGAATACAAAAAGTGAGACGGGCTTTCATCGTTTCAGAGAATTTGTGGAAATCGAAATTAAGTCCACCACAAAAATGCAAATCTTCAACTTTAATGTCAAGTCTTTCCTATTGTATGTCTCTGTGTTGTGAGGAACAAAGATAGTACAACTAACAAGGCACAAGTTTTTTGTCAATGGATGCCTGCCCTGAGTAGAGGGAATAAAATGACAGGGAATCAACAGAATTTAACAAGAACAGAAACTCAACATTTTAACATCATGGCTTCAACAGCAGTAGCTAAGCAACGCTAGGGCAATAGTTAGAAAATGGAAGATGCCAGCAATATTAAATGACAAGAAATCCATGTCAGGTTCAATGACATGTTAGCTACCCCATGCATAACACAAAACTGTTAGGTTCTCCCATGACATGTTAGTTATCCCATTTATAACACAAAACTGTCAGGTCCTCCACTCCCATGGCATGTTTGCTACCCCATGTATAACACAAAACTGTCAGGTCCTCCCAAGATATGTTAGCTACACCATGTATAACACACAACTGTCAGGTCCTCCCATGACATGTTAGTTAGCCCATGTTTAACACAAAACTGTCAGGTCCTCCCATGACATGTTAGTTAGCCCATGTATAACACAAAACTGTCAGGTCCTCCACTCCTAAGACATGTTAGTTAGCCCATGTATAACACAAAACTGTCAGGTCCTCCCATGACATGTTAGTTAGCCCATGTATAACACAAAACTGTCAGGTTCTCCACTCCCAAGACATGTTAGTTAGCCCACGTATAACACAAAACTGTCAGGTCCTCCACTCCCAAGACATGTTAGCTACCCCATGTATAACACACACAATCTACTCCATGTTATTTGTTATATGTGGTCGGACAATAGTCCTTGACCAACAGCAAACATAATGGTATGCACAGACAAGCTGCATTACTTGAAATCACTGCACGACAAATCTGTATGTGTGTGATCTATTGTCATCTGACACATAATAGTACTGTGATATTATTTGACATATAATAATGCTATTATGTTTCCCCCAGGTCAAATATTTTTTATGCAATAGCATACATTCTTTTACTTATTTTCCCAATGTTTTTTTATTGTGTGTTTATATGAAAACTTTATCAACTAAAAATGTGGTATGTAAAAGAGAACTCTGTCAAAGCAAAGGGAGAAGACTACTGCCCTACCTGTAATATCTGCACCAAAGTCCACCTCAGCAATGTCTGTACTCTGAAGCTCATCAAATATAGAGTTGTCATTGTGTCTGGGGAAAGCAAGAATAAACAGAACATTACAACAGCACAACAATGCACATTCAGTTCTTTTTCTTCTTCGTACGCTGTTAGACGTCAAGCTGTATTTTTTCGAAAGTCTGGCTAAGCTCATTAGTCTGGCTAAGTTCACTAGTCTGGCTAAGCTCACTAGTCTGACTAAGCTTGTTAGTCTGGCTAAGCTCACTAGTCTGGTTAAACTCACTAGTCTGGCTAAGCTCACTTGTCTGGCTAAACCTATTAGTCTGGCTAAGCTCACTAGTCTGGCTAAACCTATTAGTCTGGCTAAGCTCACTAGTCTGGCTAAGCTCACTAGTCTGGCTAAGCTAACTAGTCTGGCTAAGCTCACTAGTCTGGCTAAGCCAACTAGTCTGGCTAAGCTCACTAGTCTGGCTAAGCTAACTAGTCTGGCTAAGCTCACTAGTCTGGCTAAGCTAACTAGTCTGACTAAGCTCGCTAGTCTGGTTAAACTTGTTAGTCTGGCTAAGCTCACTAGTCTGGCTAAACGTGTTAGTCTGGCTAAGCTCACTAGTCTGGCTAAGCTCACTAGTCTGGCTAAGCTCACTAGTCTGGTTAAACTTGTTAGTCTGGCTAAGCTCACTAGTCTGGCTAAACTTGTTAGTCTGGCTAAGCTCACTAGTCTGGCTAAACTTGTTAGTCTGGCTAAGCTCACTAGTCTGGCTAAGCTTGT
Organism: Ariolimax columbianus; assembly: GCA_036924085.1. Taxonomy (NCBI): domain Eukaryota; kingdom Metazoa; phylum Mollusca; class Gastropoda; order Stylommatophora; family Arionidae; genus Ariolimax; species Ariolimax columbianus. The sequence goes on along the minus strand of JAVGWX010000018.1, from coordinate 64,966,133 downwards.
TAGTCTGGCTAAGCTCACTAGTCTGGCTAATCTCACTAGTCTGGCTAAGCTCACTAGTCTGGCTAAGCTCACTAGTCTGGCTAAGCTTGTTAGTCTGGCTAAACTTGTTAGTCTGGCTAAGCTCACTAGTCTGGCTAAGCTTGTTAGTCTGGCTAAGCTCACTTGTCTGGCTAAGCTCACTAGTCTGGCTAAGCTCACTAGTCTGGTTAAACTTGTTAGTCTGGCTAAGCTCACTAGGCTGGATAAGCTCACTTGTCTGGCTAAACTTATTAGTCTGGCTAAGAGAACAGAGATCGCAGAAGGCAAACCCGGTTCCAAAAAAGCTGCGTTGGAACCAGGTGTGTTGGACAGACCCAGGTGTAGATATCGTACGTAGTCTCGCTGTAAACTATGTACGACACAGTCCTTCTATGACCAATGCAGAAGAAGAAGAAAAAGCAGCAGAAGTTTTAAACCACAATTTTTCTGGAATAGAACAAATGTGTACATATTGATTTTCATATCCATCCTAAGTACTCTCTGCCAACAATTATAAGCAATTTAAGGTGATATCTGTAACTTTATAGATAGAGATTTGGGGTTTAAGGTAATTTCTGTAACTTTAGAAATAGAGATTTTGGGTTTAAGGTAATTTATGTAACTTTAGAGATAATTTTGGGTTTACGGTGATTTCTGTAATTTTAGAGATAATTTTGGGTCTAAGGTGATTTCTGTAATTTTAGAGATAATTTTGGGTCTAAGGTGATTTCTGTAATTTAGCTACCAAATCCTGACAAAGGGCTGAATTAGCAGAATGTAGTTCAGAGAACGGACTGCGTTGTGTCGTAGTTTACAGCTTGACTTCTAGATTTACACCTTTCGGTTCATATACATCCGACTTCAGCAAGCATTGTTTAGTACCGTGTTAGCATTCCCTCTTCGATCCCTTCTCCTTCGCCAGTCTGCCCTGCTGCAGCCTGTTATCCAGGATCACCAAGTGGAGGTCTAGATGGATCTTGGCAGCTCTGGTTTGCTGGCCCTGACGCTAGCAGTCAGCTATGGGCCGCTGACCGCTGCAGCTCATGCCCTACTCAGCATCTTGATCCCCAACATTCTTTTCAGGACGAATGTCGAGGAAGAAGAAGGAAGAATTCTTGTCTTAATAAAGGACACAGATGAATATCTAGTTAATTTTTTAGGAGAAAAAAACAACCTAATGTACACGGATGGAAATGTGAAAACTGTACAATTACAAACAAGCTGTAGAACTAAAAAATATGTACACGGTCTTCTCCTGAATAATTAGCAGCTTCAGTTGGCTAGATAGAAGCATCTAGTCATGAACATACAATGTCTACTCACACAGACTTGCGTTTGCATAGACTGCCTGGAGATCCAAGGGTATCATGAGATTCTTCTAGCTCTGGTGTTGAGGCTATAATTTCAGCCAGAGTTTTGTTCAGTCCTGAATCAGAAATCAGTCGAGTGAATTAAAGTAGCAACATAATGAATACATCAGATGAGATCAACATTAAAGTAGCAACATAATGAATACATCATATGAGATCAACATTAAAGTAGCAACATAATGAATACATCATATGAGATCAACATTAAAGTAGCAACATAATGAATACATCATATGAGATCAACATTAAAGTAGCAACATAATGAATGCATCAGATGAGATCAACATTAAAGTAGCAACATAAAGAACACATCAGATGAGATCAACTATTCATGGCAGAAAAGTATATAAATCATTTTTTTTAAACGTTAGTAAAAATATGCATGTTTGTCATGGATTTATTTTAAATATAGAGTATGAAATACATATGACAATGACAATTGCAACAATTAAAAGCAAATAAAAATATGACACTGAATGTTCATTTACAAACTCCATAAACTGCTATTTGTTAACGTCGTCATGAAAACTTACATTAAATGTACATTATCAATTTCATTTGATTCTTCTTTTGCTTCTTAGGATTTTGGTCAATTTGTTCTGATATAAAAATAACATATCATCATTTAACCAAAACAACATGCACAAACTAACAATTTGAATGCAAGTATATTTAGCAATGGTTTGTCAACAACAAAAATTAACGTTTCAAGATTACCAATAACACGTTGATATAATAATTATTTTAGGAAATGACCAAAACAAGAACATTCTTGTGCTGCTTGTAAAGGTAAGAGAATTCTTCTTCTTCTTCTTCTTCGTACGCAGTTAGACAGTAACCATTATTTTTTCGAAAAAAGCGGCGGTCATCCTGAGGCTATCGCCACTGCCATAGAGCTTGTCTTGCAGTTCCACTGGTGATGGCCACATCTGCTCTCTCTGATCCTCGTATGTCGGGCAGTTCTGCAGCAGATGTTCAGCGGTCATTTTACCGGTACCGCACGGGCATTCGTCGGTACACCCTATCTTCCATTTGTTGAATAGGTGGTACCTCAGTCTATTGTGGCCAGTGCGAAGTCTGAAGACAACGACCTGCTCTCTTCGGTTCAACTGGTAATAGGCATCGTTTTTGGTGTAACCAGTATGTTCGGTTTCCCATTTGGTCATGTATCTGGCTTTGATAAGCCGTTTTGACTCTTCGTACGTCATACTAGTATCTGTTTGTGGTAGTCTTGCACCTTCTTTTGCCAGTCTGTCTGCCTCCTCGTTGCCTTGGATGTAAGAGAATTCAATGTGACACAAAACATCATCAGCCATTGTCACAGCTAGGGTCACAGAAGGTGACAAATAAAAGTGCCGGCCAAACATGTCTTAGGTCTCTACCTGTGTCTTTCTCTTTGAGTTTCATTTGAAATGTTTGCCTTGAAATGTTTGGCTTAATGTGTTGCAAGGTCTACCCTTCCCTCTGTTTTTTTTTTTTTTTTTTGCTTTCGCCTTATTTCTCTATTCCCCAAGGCGGTGTGCGTTGCACTGTGGTTTTTATTTTGCGCCTGTCGGCCCAATGCATCCGACTTCAGCATGCATTTTATGTAAGGGTCTGCTTCCTCCTGCATTTTCTAAGGGTTTGCTTCCCCGGGGTAACGGCCGGTGCTGTGATGGGGATCGAACCCAGCACCTTTGGGTTGTGAGCCGTGTCACTTAACCACTAGGCCATGCCGTCCCCCCTTCCCTCTGTTCAAACTTGTAATCAAGGTTTCTGCTGTCTTGGCAGTTTGACATTCTTAAATGCATACTACAAATCCAATCTGGTTTCTTTGTTTCCTCTTGAGATATATGTCTGTTATCTCTGTTCATAAATCCCCAGGTTTTGTCCCCTATCTTTATATATTCCTAAGATCAGCATCCTTTCATGTTTGCCTCCAGCTGGAGCATGACCTTCAGGATCAACACCAGATATTCAGAGAGTTTGTTATAATGCGCCATGTCGCCTGATTTCTACCAATTGTCGTGTATGAAGTAACGGGTATCAACTCACACAGCATCTCTCCATTCTGTCAGGCATCCATTTATCAAAGTCTGTACCATCTTGGTTATTACAGCTTATAAACACTTGCATACACAACTATATGGCATTGGGCCAAAGGGCAGAAGCCCATAGGCCGCTGGATCAATAAACAACCATCTTTCAGAGCCATACAAAAGCACAAACTTTACATTGGATGAGTTGAAGATTTTAATTGTTGTGCTAAACTTTATTTCCATAATGTTCCCAATTCAATGAATGCTCTTCTCAGTTTTTCTTTTGTTATTTGGACATGTTTATCTATACATTCTATTTGGTATTTATTACTACCAAGATTTATGCATTCTGCTCCCATCTTGTTGGACAGACAACCCAATCTGATTGTTGCATGCATTCTCATAATATGTTTTAATCTCTGTCTCTTCTCAGTTCCTGTGACCTCCCATCAAGTATACTTATTTTATGTTGCATTTGTTTACAGCTATGGGAGAAAAGACCAAATCAGTTCAGATCATCAAGTTCTTTAGTCGAGCAAGCCATCCACAAAGTCCAGAGCATCAAGTTGTATAGTCCATTGAATTCCATTATCTGGCCAGGTTTGTATATTTAATTAAAATATTTCTGTTTCTTCTTCTTATTCTTCTTCTTTGTATGCTGTCAGACGTCAACTTGAATTTGTTCGAAGAAAGCAGCTATCATCCTGAGACTGTCGACACTGCCATAGAGCTTGTCTAGTGTTGCCACTGGTGATGGCCACATGTGCTTTCTCTGATCCTCGTATGTCGAGCAATTTTGCAGCAGATGTTCAGCGGTCATTTTCCCTGAACCACAGGTGCATTCGTCAGTGCCACCTATCTTCAGTTTATTGAATAGATGGTGCCTCAGTCTGTTGTGGCCTGTGCGGAGTCTGAAGACCACGGCCTGCTCTCTTCTGTTCAACTGGTACTATTACCAGCATCATTTTTTGTGTAACCAGTATGCTCTGTTTCCCATTTGGCCATGTATCTGGCCCTAATAAATCTTTTGGACTCTTCGTAGGTCACACTAGAATCTGGTTGTGGTAATCTTGCACCTTCTTTTGCCAGTCTGTCTGCCTCCTCGTTGCCTTGAATGTTACAGTGGGATGGAACCCACTGTACCACTACTCTTTTTGATGCGGACTGCTGGCATAGTTGACAGAGTACTGCTCTTAAATCATTAAGTTCTGTATTTTTCTGGCTTTTTAGTGCTGTAACCACGGACAGGGCATTTGTAAACAGGACTATCTGGCTTTCATCTGTCAGCATTGCTTCTACTGCAGCCTTCAGTGCCTCTGCCTCCGCTCTGAAATTGCTTGAGAATTTTCCAGTTGCCACTGACAGTGTTATTTTTCTACAGTTTGTTAGGCTCAGGGATATACACCCGCCCCCCGCTCCATTCTGTGTTGTGTTTGTTATGGAATCGTCGGTGTATGCATGGATCCAGTCCATACTTGGGTAGTTTTTCGCTATGTACCTCAGGGTTATGTCTCTTCTTTCTTTTTCAGTCTTGCTGTTCTTGTTTCCAATACCTGGTATATTTTCTACCACCTCTGGAATGATATGCTGCTTCCAGGTGGGTTTGCGTACAGTAGGGATGGGCTTTGGTGTTGTTATGGTGTTCAAAGGGTCTTCGCTCATCTTTGCTTTGGCTATTTCTGCAAAGTTTCTCCGCTTTAGTTTCCCTTTTCCAAATCTATTTAGTCTCTGATGCATTGGATGGTCTGTCAGTCTTCTTAGTTTCTCTGCTTGCTGCTGGGCTCTGCTGTCTCTTCTGTCGGTCATGGATTGCAGATTTGTAATCTTTTCAAGTTCTACAATTGGCGTTGACTTCATGCCTCCTGTTATAACTCTCATGGCTTGGTTTTGAAGTTTGCTGATTTTATCAAAGTTCGCCTTTGCTGCTGTTGCCCATGCCGCAATGCCATACTCGAGAACTGGTCTCACTCTTCCAGTGTACAGTTTCTTTAGTATTCTTTCGTCTGCTCCCCAGCTTGTGCCAGCAAGTTTCCTCATGATTGCCATTTTATGTCTTGCTCTCATTCGGTTTCTCTCGATCTGACTTTTCCATGTCATGCGCCGATCAAATGTGACGCCCAAGTAGTTATGGGTTATCGTTTAGCCGCAGGTATTTGCCATTAAGACTTATTTTGGTGTTCTGTGGTTTATTTGAAAGAGAAAATATCGTACAAAACATTTCTGTTTCATATTTAAACAAAACATTTCTGTTTCATATTTAATCAAAACATTTTTGTTTTATATTTAAACAAAACATTTCTGTTTCAGTGGTCACCAATAAACTCTACCCTCCAGGGTGGTAGAAGAGTGACCAAGTCAGTGTTCACCAATAACCTCTACCCTCCAGGGTAGAAGAGTGACCAAGTCAGTGTTCACCAATAACCTCTACCCTCCAGGGTAGAAGAGTGACTAAGTCAGTGTTCCCCAATAGTAAGAATATCTTCAAGTGCTTCCTGGAAGGAAAAAGAATAGTGCCACCGCACCCTACTATGCATGCCGTAATAGTTGACAGACTAAGTAGGGTTGTTTTTGGGACTGGCAACCTTATCATGTAAAAAAAAGTGAAACAGGAAACACCGTTACAAGATATTAATGTTTTCATGCAGGCTTCAGGCAAGCAGAACTGCAGTGGTGGTCCTATATTCCTACAGCAGCAAACAAGAACATTAATAATAATATGTATACCATTGTTCTTGATTACAAAAACAAAGTACCATCTATATAAACAGATAATCTAGCTACATTACAGTTTGCTGTTACTTGGAATTCTGGTATTCAAACAAGCAGATGTTAGGTAGCTGACAGCTAGCTGTAGTATATTCTTTTGTGATTTATTTCCACCGGCTTACTGAGGGAAGGCAGGTGGCATATTTGATAGGAATTTCCATTATTTTTCTGAATCTTTTTGTTCAGACAGTGGCTAAAAGCCTTCTCTTTTCTTTTCTAATCTGCCATTGGTTCTTTCATATGCACAGCATGTACATAGGAGTTTATCATCCATCTCCAATAAGACTTGGTGCCTGATCTCACTTTCTTTGAATTGACTAGGGGTCACTTGAAACTTGTAGAATTCAAACACTTAGATGTTTCGTGCTTTCATTTCTTGAGAGGTAAATAGCGTAACCCGTAATTTATAGCAACCCTTTTTGCTATTATTTGTTCAAGTTGAGCACGGCCAACATCATTGCATGATGGGTAAAACCATAATGTTATTAGTGAATAAATACAAGCCCTAAACAAAAATAATTCCTAAAATTGTTAAGGAAAAAAAAACATCTAAAAAGCTGGGATAAATGTCCAAAGCTGATTTGTGAAAGCAAAGGAAAACAAGAAATGCAGCATTAGGCATGACAAAATTGGAAGAATAAATAATGGATTTAGGAAAGCAAGTAGTTCATTGACACTTCAAAGCAAAAATGGATTGTATACGTATGGCATGACACCTAACATGTGACATATACATATATACTCAATACAATTCTTCAAATGTCTTAAAGTAAGACACAAGAAAAAGTTATTCTTTTTTAAATCTTTCACACAAACACAAAAAACACTTAAATAAACTAAAACAAATGTGGCTTTTTTATATGAAAAAACACAGTAACTCCACTATAGAAAGATCTCTCTCTCTCTCTTAACCGCCCGCCCACTCTGTTGTAGGTCTGTGTGTAGTCTATGAAGCACAGATCTAAAGCTTTTCACATCTCAATAAATCTTTCTATTATAGATCTTAGTGCTATATATGTTTGTCCCTTATCCAATCACAAATTGACCTTCTGGCAACCCTTTCATTTTGTTATGTGCTCTAAGTATGATGATTTTCATCAGTTTTATGGTGATGTGGTTTAATATACTTATTATTCTATATCTTAACACTTTTGTCATCATGGGTTTTTTAGTAGTGCTATACAAAATTGAATTCAACTGAGAAATAAAAGAGATGTATAATACACAAACTTAAAAAATCTATGGGTTTTTTCAATGGTTACAATTAGCGCCCCCCCCCCCCCCCTTAACTAAACTTACACAGATACAACACATGTCTTTAAATGAAGGCAAGGGATCCAAATACCGAGCAGTGCATAAGCTGCAGCAGTCAGCAACCCATAGCTGACTATTAGCATTAGGGCCAGCAAACAAGAGCTGGCAAGACCCTTCTACCCCTCCACGCAGTGATCTGGATAACAGGCTGCAACAGAGCAGACTGGCTAAGGAGAAGTGATCAAAGAGGGAAGGCTAACCCAGTACTCAAAAATGCCTGCTGAAGTCGGATGTGTCGGATCGAAATGTGCAAATATTGCAGTCAAGCTGTAAACTACAACACAACACATTCCGTTCTCCCAACAACACCCTTCTACTTGCAAAGCCCTATTCAGGGCTTTGGTAGCAGGAGATTGAGAACAAAGAAGAAGACCAAAATGAAGACCCAAAAAAATGTGATGATACATTTTATTCACATAAGCCACAACTGGTAATGCATGCAAGAGCAATAAATGAAATATTACAAACAATTATAAAAAGTTTGAGGAGACATGTGGTCATTCTGAATGTCATGAAAAATATATCTAGACACAACATTCATTGACAACATCAAGGAATGTTCATGCAGAATAAAAACTTACCAGATCAAACAAACAGAACGGAACCCCCATAGGCCAAGTGGACACAAGCAGCAAGTGTGAACAGATGTGGAAAATGATGAAACATTTCTTTTAAATAAAATCATATCTAGATGGAAGTGCTTTCAAGTATAGCCACAAGTGAAATTATTCATTGGCTGAGACATATTTCACGGAGATCAAATAAAAGCTAGACGAATAATCCCATACACATCTTTTACAATATAACAAGGATAATAAATGTTCAAAGTTGAGACAGTGATTAGAATACGGATTAGTTATCAAATGGACTGACATGTGACAACATATATACTACATTTAAAGTACTCAAAATTAAGCGTAAACAATCTTTCATTAACAATCTGTAACAGGTATTGAATGAGAATTGTAAAAATTGAAAGTTATTTTATTTTTATTTCTAAAACTATACACAAATTTATTTATTTACGGAATAGCAGTTGGTTCCCATTATTTATTTACAATTAATTAAAAATGAAAGGTAAAACACAGGGACTTTACAGTATCTCATTGATAATTTAGAATTCAGCAGATATGTTAATCTTAGTGCATAACAGTTTACAGAACAATATCATTTACCAAAACAAATACCAAACTCAGGAGGAGGAAGTGCACTGTGTGAATGAAGGTGAAGGTTAAAAGCTTAAAGAATCATAACACACTATCTGTTCTACAGGATACAACACACCACCAAAGCAACAGTATCAAGGGCGGGATATGTTACAATTGTTCAACATAGGGCAGCTAATCTACTTACATCTACTTAGTCAGAAGCTTCTTGTACACTTTTATTGTTCTCATCCTTGATAAAGACTTTTTGGTTGAAATGCTGACTGTTACTGAACTTACGCAAAACTGTCCTACAAAGTTTATGTTTATCTTCTTCTGCGTTCGTCCTCAAACTCCCACAACCAAGCCCTGAACAGGGCTTTGCAAGTAGCAGGATGTAGTCCAGAGAACGGAATGCGTTGTGTCACTAGTTTACAGTTTGACCGCGATATTTGCACCTTTCGGTCCGACAGTCGTTTTTGACAGGATTTATGTTTGTAAAACTGTCCTACAAAGTTTATGTTTGTAAAACTGTCCTACAAAGTTTATGTTTGTAAAACTGTCCTACAAAGTTTATGTTTAACTTTCACCTCTATATTAGAAATCTACACAGTATTCAAAATTGAGCTCTCATGTATGGCTAGAAACATCCTCAAATATCATCTTGACTGACAGGACATAGTCCATCCTCTACTACCATGGAGTCTAGAAGTTTTTTTCTTGTGGCTTATAGTTATTTTTTGCAGGCCAGGGTAGCCAACCCAAACACAACCCTCCCTAGCTGCAATGTGACACATGCCTGGATAGATACATTCCTGAACCACCCCCCAACATTATTTATCCTCGTTACTACCATATTAGTATTTAAAGATGGTGTACTTATTTATAGCCTCTGATCATACAATAAATGTCTCAACAAACTGTAGGTCTTTGACAAAGACAGTCTGAGAGTCACGTGTTTTGGAAACACAGCCCGTTATATTATACATCATAGATTAGCATTGTCTTTATTTTCTGACAAACATGTCTCTACTGACCAACAGCCTTAATGGTGGACCAACAGCCTTAATGGTAATCATGATGGGTAACAGAGACATTCAGTGACAAGGAGTCTCAAACATGTGACCAGCCACGTCTGATCCTGTGGCCTGGAGTGGCGCAATGTGAGATACATGATAAAAACATTTTGAGAGTATTCAATTATAAAACTGAATGCCTCTAAAAAAAAAAGAACAATGGTAACAATGAAATAGACAACAGCAATTAAATGTATAAATAAAGTAGGACAGATATTTTTACAATTGGGAAAATCCCAAATAGATAAAGATAGAAAAACCATGTTTCAACATAGAAAAATACCATGGGTATGTCTTTATGTTTTATTGTTATGTGGCCCCAGAGCCATTAAAATTGTATTGCTGTGGCCCATTGACTTAAATTTGTGCAGCTTACAGGCTGGTTTACATTTGAGACCCCTGATCTAAATGATGTCAAAATACCATGCCTGTAACTAAATGCTAACAATGGCACATATTAGTTACAATGTCAACCAAGACATAAGGAAAATACATGGTCATGAAGGAATCTAGGTCTAATCTAACATAGACAGGTCATGGAGGAATCTAGGTCTAATCTAACACAGACAGGTCATGGAGGAATCTAGGTTTAATCTAACATAGACAGGTCATGGAGGAATCTAGGTTTAATCTAACAAAGACAGGTCATGGAGGAATCTAGGTCTAATCTAACACAGACAGGCCACGAAGGAATCTAGGTCTAATCTAACACAGACAGGTCATGGAGGAATCTAGGTCTAATCTAACACAGACAGGTCATGAAGGAATCTAGGTCTAATCTAACACAGACAGGTCATGAAGGAATCTAGGTCTAATCTAACGCAGACACGTCATGAAGGAATCTAGGTCTAATCTAATGCAGACAGGTCATGAAGGAATCTAGATCTAATCTAACGCAGACAGGTCATGAAGGAATCTAGATCTAATCTAACGCAGACAGGTCATGGAGGAATCTAGGTCTAATCTAACGCAGACAGGTCATGGAGGAATCTAGGTCTAATCTAACGCAGACAGGTCATGGAGGAATCTAGGTCTAATCTAACGCAGACAGGTCATGAAGGAATCTAGGTCTAATCTACTCTAAGTAAACTCATCACAACAATGCCATTTAATCTGAGCATTCTCTCTTTGTTTTCACCAGAAACAATGCTCAACAATCCTGGGATTTCCCTTCACTTAGTCTCAAAATAATCATTTAATTAGAGGAAGATATTTCATGAGCGATTTTCTTTGCCACCGTGACACAGGAAGAAACATTTGATCAAGAATAATGTATATTCAAACTTCAGTGTTTGAAGTCACCCACATGGACCCCATGGAGCAAAGAATTGTAGTGTTTGAAGTCACCCACATTGACCCCATGGAGCAAAGAATTGTAGTGTTTGAAGTCACCCACATGGACCCTATGGAGCAAAGAATTGTAGTGTTTGAAGTCACCCACATGGACCCTATGGAGCAAAGAATTGTAGTGTTTGAAGTCACTTACATGGACCCCATGGAGCAAAGAATTGTAGTGTTTGAAGTCACCCACATGGAACCCATGGAGCAAAGAATTGGTTCACTATAATCTGTCAAGTGTGACGTTAAAATGTTTCTAACATGCCATAAAAGGCAACTAATGAAAATGTGCATGGAACTGTCAGCCTTATCATGAAAAACAAATAGCAAGAGAATTCACCACTGCAAGAGCACACAATGTGTTTTAGCGGTGGTGTGTCTCTGAGAACCACAGTGCTCCCACCATGTTTTATAAGATGAGAAAGAATGACAAGAAGAGAATAAGAAGTTTTTCATCTTGACAGGACGGACATACCTGAAATACTGTATTCCTCAAAACTCAAACTGTTGTCAAATGCACTTTCATCTTCCAAGATCATCGTTTTCTTTCTCGAAATCACAGTGGACGTTGTTTCTAAAACTGGAACTTCTGGTCTGCCTTCCGCTGTCTCTAACAATGGACTAGAACTACTACCATCTACCACCGATTCTCTTGGAAGGTGAGCCTCGGTTTTCTTACGTTTAGGAGTTTTGGATTCTGGCTCTGACAGTGTAGGGAGAGGAGTGGGTTGTTCTGAGCTCATGAGCAATCATGGTAGCAACACAGGTGGTTAATCACAGCAAATGTGAATGAAGTGATGGTGGGTTGATGGATATAATCCAAGCGGTGGTGGTGAGGAGTGGCAAAAATGAAATAAAACAAAAAAATTCAACTAAGAAGTAAGCAAACAAAACATTTCAAACAAAGACGGATTATGTACTAGCTTTTGCGTAATAAATAAATGTACGAAAAAAAACAACCATCTTGATAGAAAATATGTATATGATTATGGTGATGAAAGCTAAACAAATCAACAGTATATTTTATAAATGACTACAAAAGATACCAGCAAACATTCATAAAACCATGTGGGGAATCTATTCTATTATACAAGCAGGGTGTCTAACACTGACATGCAGTACTCAAATATAAGAACAAAAATATTGAAATGCTTTCTGTGGGAAAATTTTCTAAACATGACAATTCCAAAAACTATTTGTTATTTTTTTTTATTTTTAAGGTAAATGACCGCTGTATTGCAAACTGACATGCAGTGTAAAAACTTGACAAATGGTGTTCCAGATCCACATGTTATCTTATTATCTCTGACAAGTTCCCGAGCGAGGAGACTTAGTGACGAGTTCACAAGCGAGGAGACTAGTGACGAGTTCACAAGCGAGGAGACTAGTGACGAGTTCACAAGCGAGGAGACTAGTGACGAGTTCATGAGCGAGGAGACTAGTGACGAGTTCATGAGCGAGGAGACCAGTGACGAGTTCACAAGCGAGGAGACTAGTGACGAGTTCATGAGCGAGGAGACCAGTGACGAGTTCACAAGCGAGGAGACTAGTGACGAGTTCATGAGCGAGGAGACTTTGTGACGATTTCATGAGCGAGGAGACTAGTGACGAGTTTATGAGCGAGGAGACTAGTGACGAGTTCATGAATGAGGAGACTAGTGACGAGTCACGCGAAGGGAGACTAGTGACAAGTTCATGAGCGAGGAGACTTAGTGACGAGTTCATGAGCGAGGAGACTAGTGACGAGTTCATGAGCGAGGAGACTTAGTGACGAGTTCATGAGCGAGGAGACTAGTGACAAGTTCATGAGCGAGGAGAATCAGTGACGAGTTCATGAGCGAGGAGACTTAGTGACGAGTTCATGAGCGAGGAGACTAGTGACGAGTTCATGAGCGAAGAGACTAGTGACGAGTTCATGAGCGAGGAGACTTAGTGACGAGTTCATGAGCGAGGAGACTTAGTGACGAGTTCATGAGCGAGGAGACTAGTGACGAGTTCATGAGCGAGGAGACTTAGTGACGAGTTCATGAGCGAGGAGACTTAGTGACAAGTTCACAAGCAAGGAGACTAGCGAAGAGTTCTCATGTGGTATCCAGCTAAGTACCTTTTCTTACTCATTTATGTGTTCATTTTATGTATCCATCCCTTCCTCTATCCTATGTATCCATCGCTTCCTCTGTGATCTGTTAGCTCATATTTGCTGTTATCTGATGTCCCTGATGAAGGGCTTTCAGTCGTAATGTAGGTTCCATCTTAGCGTGGTATCTGATCACGCCTACAAATGTTTGGTTACACATTATTTGAATCCACAGTACCGCTGCAGCCTTGCCTCATTTTATGTTTACTGCTTCCAGATCCATCATCATCCACGCCTTTCGGCCCAATGTCATGTTAAGGTATCTACACATGTTTCTCAGTTGTTTAGTACCATACACAGTGTTCCATTGATCTGGTTTCCGAGGAAGAAGTATTTTCCTAACATCGTTTAGGCTCTGCACTCAAAGACATGATGATAAATGGTTCCGTATGGGGGGTGAACACAGCTGGCGAGTATGTTGTGGTTGTTTCTGTTCAGGTATGTGTTATTTGGATGTGTTGAGTTCTCAGCTGGAAAATGATGCTCTGACCTATCGTTGTTAGTTGATTGATGCTGTCATTTGGATAGACGTCTGTCATGTGTTTGTACACCCCCCCCCCATCTGTGCTTCCCAATTTGTTCAGCTAAGTTTCCTTGTTTGATGTTCTTATGAGTTTGGCTGTTTGTAAACATGCTGTTGTGTATGGCTAGTCTTGTGGCTGTTTGTAAACATGCTGTTGTGTATGGCTAGTCTTGTGGCTGTTTGTAAACATGCTGTTGTGTATGGCTAGTCTTGTGGCTGTTTGTAAACATGCTGTTGTGTATGGCTAGTCTTGTGGCTGTTTGTAAACATGCTGTTGTGTATGGCTAGTCTTGTGGCTGTTTGTAAACATGCTGTTGTGTATGGCTAGTCTTGTGGCTGTTTGTAAACATGCTGTTGTGTATGGCTAGTCTTGTGGCTGTTTGTAAACATGCTGTTGTGTATGGCTAGTCTTGTCACAAATGTTAACAGTATTCTAGTTGCTGCTTCTGATCCTCAGAGGAAGTGGGTTCTTTGCTCATTTAGTTGTGTATTATATATAGGGTATATTATTATCTCCGAGTGGTCTGCCAGGTTTTTGTGTATGACAAGCATAAGAATAGCACCACTGCCACACAGAGAGCATGTCGTAAGAGGCGACTAGCTGTGACATAGCATAACACCGGCCATGGTTAGGTGGTTTGTTTAGAGCAGCATAGATGGCGACTAACAGACTGCGTGTCTACTTTGTTCTAGTGTTTGAGTCTATTAAGATGGACTCGCACATAGGTTAACCACCCTCTGCAGCACTTGTCCCAACACAGCAAAGTAATAAGTTGCTCGAGTCTAAGCAGGAAATCCTCATCCAGGTTACATCAGAGCTGGGACATGCACAGGGGCATCCATGACTATAGAAGTACAGGTCAACTAATATAGGGTATTGTTTCTAGAGCCTGTTTTCAAGCCCAAAAAGCTACTCCATGATTGGTAGGTTTTGTGTGAACTGTGAGGTGGGCATTGCCATAAGATATAGGGTCATCTACCCTGGAAGGGTTAATATTTTAAAGCTAAGTACTACATCATTACTACTAAATTCAATCTAAAAATCCCATAAATACAATTAAAAAACAAATGATAAAACAGTACTACATATCTAGCTAGTCTACAACAGAGGCAATAATTGTAGTTCAGTAGTTTGACTGAACAAGCACTGGCATAATCATCAGTTCATTCAGCATATTAATAATAATCAAACACAGAAAACAACCAAACTTAAGCATTGTTCAAATTAGAAGGGTAGAGATCAAATGATGTGGAGCACGGCAATGAGATAATGTATACATGACTCCAAACCAGTTTTCAAGCAAAATTTCACACAAAATTATAAGGACTAGAATATTAGTTAGAGCATATAACAAGTCTGGTACTGAATTATAAATAAAATCATTAACTATGACAGAAAATATATGTACATAAATACACCTACATGTGTGTGTCCCGCTCACACATACACACACACATACATGTATGCTTGCATGCAAGGACAACCAATGTACACATTAAAAGCATAAGTGTATTGAGAATTGTATGAGAAAAAAAATATTGTCCAAATAAAAATATTTATACAAAGAAAGTGATCTCATAATTCAGTACTATAAAAATACTCAGTTTATACACGAGGCCCAACAAAGTTGTTTGTTTTGTTTTTTTGCATTCGCCTTATTTCTCTTTTCCCCAAAGCAGTGTGCCTTACACTATGTTTTTATTTTGCACCAATCAGCCCAGTGCATCCATCTGTAGCATGCATTTTATGTAAAGGTCTGCTTCCTCCTGCATTTTCTAAGGGTTTGCTTCCCCGGGTTAACGGCTGGTGCTTGCTGTGATGGCAAACAAACCCAGCACCTTCTGGTTGTGAGCCGTGTCACTTAACCACTAGTCCATGCCGCCCCGCCAACAAAGTTTGAATGTGTAAATTACTCATTGTATTATGTGTATAGATGACAGTAAATATCAACCACATATTCCCAAGCTTAATATCCACCATTATCCTAACTGCATTTAAAATTATCAAAATCTGACAAATTTGGTCAATGCCATCCCAGCATGTTAATATCAAACCCACGCAATGGTATAGAGATATCTATAAAAAATAAAACTATCATAAAGTCCTTTTTTCCATGGTTGGGGTACATCAATGGAGATTTGTGGGGCTGAAGAACATAGCTCGCTCACCCTGGCAGTTGCAATGTGCAGGATAGGGGTACCACTCTAGTCATGTAAGCTTATTTTTCAGTACGCATTCAGTACAGACTTGCAATGAATAATTTGATAGCCAAGTCACATGACAATAGAGACATGCTAAGCCTAGTCGTCCACAATAATGTTAGCTCGGCTCATGATCTGGACAAAACAGGATGCCTCTTTTATCAATCTTGAATATTACAATGTGTTCTTTGAACCAACCCAACCTTGTACTGAACGCTCAAGATTTTTAAAATGCAAAATCTTGGAAGTGAACCACAGGTTAGACTACAAGTGAATGGGCTGTTATATATATGCCAACTGATACTAATGAAAGCAAAAATTGTACCTTACAAATACTGAATGACGAGATCCTTCTCTTTGTACAAGAAATAATTTTTTCAAAATGTGTCTATCCTTCTCAACACAAATCATTCTTGGCACACAGACACCACATGTATGTGTGCACATATGTATGTAGATAAGTGTGTCTATACATACATATTAGAAAGATTCAAGAAAATAGTCAGAATATTTACTATATTTGAAAAGGTTCAAATAAAATGTAAATGCATTTGAGTAATGACTTGCTTTAAAATAAAACAGAAAACCTTTTACTGTAGTGCCCCGCTTTGTGTGATTAACCAATATGGCTTAAGAGCTGAATGCCAATGTTTGCTGGGTTTTTTTTGGTTAAAATAAATGACAAGCTCAACAGCTGGGTCTGAGATATACGAAGAGTTCTATTTGATTTTAATAGCTTCAGTCTATTTATAGGCATCTGCATTTTACATCTCTATGTATTCTGGCAATTTTCTAAACTTTATAAAACTATTATTAATAAATTAATTTTAATAATATAATTAAGTAATGCACAACTTGGATTGAGAAAGGGGATGGTATGCTCAGATGCTCTGTTTACTCTAAGACAAGCAATTTAAAGAACAATAGGATTCGGCAGACAACTAAACATAGTTTTCATTGATAAGGAGATGTCTTTAAAACAAGTTGACAGAAAAACAAAGCACTGGTCCATACTAGAAGACTACGGAGCACATATGCAGTTATTAGATGATGTAAGAGACCTGTATCAAACGTGCCACAGCCTAGTCAGAACATTGAATAGCCCTACAGACGCATTTGAGATGACCAAGGGAGTCGGACAAGGCTGTTTTATCCCCACTTCTATTCATGAAAAACATGGAAAAATAACAAGCAAACCATGAAGGCAACGAAAGTGTAGAAAGCGAAGACCAAGAGTCACTGACGGAGTTACTTTTCGAAGACGATCAATGTTCTAATGTACGAAGATGAAACTGACTTACACGATCAAACAAATATGCTTAATACAAATTTTGTGAGATACAACATGAAGATTAGTAAATCAAAGACATAATCTGTGAAAATCAGCAAATCACCAGGCCCTCAGAAGATGCATATCAATAACAAATCTCAAACAGGTGCAAGAGTTCAAGTACCTGGGAAACATTTTCATTGAGGATGGGTGGTTGGACAGAGAAATTTAAACCAGATGTCAAACAGCAAATGCAGTGACCTACCAACTGTCACCACAAACATCGGAACATCAGTATACAAAAGCAAAACGGCCACTGTTAAACACTATTTTCTTACCTTGTCTATCAGTGCCAAACATGGCCGCTGCCCAATGCACAGGAAAAGAAAATCGCAATATGTGAAATGAGATGCCTGTGAAATGTCATCAAGGTCTCCAGAAAAGACAGAATGAGAAATGATGACATCAGAAAAATGGTAGGAACAACACTCTCCCAATAATACATGCATAGACAGAAAGTTAGGTAGTTGGGTCATCTTATGAGAGTGACACCAGATCAGCTGCCATTAAAAACATATAACAATAGGAGATCTAGGTTTAGAGCCAAGGGAAGACAGCGAGGCAAATGGATAGATAACATCAAAGACATCATAGGTTCACAACCACAACAAAACATCTGGCCCAAGAGCATGCCCTTCAGCTACCCACCATATTTCATGACATCAGTGGAAGGATAAAGCCAGGTATCCTATACCAGCATTATCTCACAGCAACACATCTGGCTCAAGAGCGAGAGCTACAGCTGCCGACTACGATCACAGCATCAGGCTCAAGAGCGAGACCTACAGCTGCCTACTACGATCACAGCATCAGGCTCAAGAGCGAGACCTACAGCTGCCTACTACGATCACAGCATCAGGCTCAAGAGCAAGACCTACAGCTGCCTACTACGATCACAGCATCAGGCTCAAGAGCGAGACCTACAGCTGCCTACTACGATCACAGCATCAGTGGAAGGATAAAGCCAACTATCCTATACCAGCATTATCTCACAGCAACACATCAGGCTCAAGAGCGAGACCTACAGCTACCCCACCATATTTCACGACATCAGTGGAAGGAGTCCGTATAAAACTATTAGTGTGCATTTTTATCAATGTCTAGATCATATTTTTGTGTTGATTATAATGACATCTCACTAAAGGTCAAGGTAGCCCTAAAGCAGTTACTGCTGTTGGGGATGAAGAGCTAAGAGATTTCATTGTTCAAGGTCATAGCTTGTTTATGATGTGAGGTGGCCAGTTTGCTTCTCGTTGCATTTCCTTCCCAAACAGTAAGTCAGGTGCCCATTTATAGCTGGGTCGACTGGAGCATGCCAACAATAGGAGTTGAACACTTTGCCTTTGTCGTGAAAAGCGAGTGCTCTATCACAATGCTATTTAGACGCTACGTCTAGTGTTTGTAGTAAAAGAAAAGCTGTAAACCTCGTACTTCAACTAGCACATTAGAAATGACAAAACTAAATGTTTATGACTGAGATTGGAGGTAAGCTTTGATGGTTGCAAAACTGGTATGTGCCATTAAATCTATTGAACATGGGACTACAGCTTTTGAAAGACTCTCTAAAGAAAATGCTAACCATGCAAATGATATTGCTTGTTATCAAAATATAATCAGAGAGAACATATGGCACTCTATGAGATGCAGAGTTCTTAGCTTTCAACTTTAAGATAGCAGTATGGTAGATTTCCAAAGAAATATCAAGCATCCACTAGCAACTGAAATATCTTCTTCATAACGAAAAGAAGATCCACAGCCCTGTTGAAGACGGATGTGCCGGACCAAAAGGTGCAAATATAGCAGTCAAGCTGTAAACTAGCGACACAACACATTCCGTTCTCTGGACTACATCCTGCTGTTTGCAAAGCCCTGTTCAGGATTTGGTAGCAGGAGATTGAGAACGAACACAGAAGAAAAAGATTCACTGAAAAGTCAGATGATTAAAATTTGCCATAATTTTTATTTCCATGCAATAAACATATTTCTGTTTGAATTGATATTTATCTATCACTCTTGCAGTCCGGGACAAACACATTATAAGGTAAGCAATGTATCTATTTGGTTTTCATACTATTGTTTGATAGACCTAACACTTCTGCTCAATGTATCTATTTGGTTTTCATACTATTGTTTGATAGACCTAACACTTCTGCTCAATGTATCTATTTGGTTTTCATACTATTGTTTGATAGACCTAACACTTCTGCTCAATGTATCTATTTGGTTTTCATACTATTGTTTGATAGACCTAACACTTCTGCTCAATGTATCTATTTGGTTTTCATACTATTGTTTGATAGACCTAACACTTCTGCTCAATGTATCTATTTGGTTTTCATACTATTGTTTGATAGACCTAACACTTCTGCTCAATGTATCTATTTGGTTTTCATACTATTGTTTGATAGACCTAGCACTTCTGCTCAGTGTATCTATTTGGTTCTCATACTATTGTTTGATAGACCTAGCACTTCTGCTCAGTGTTTCTATTTTAGTAGCAACATGTCACTTTGTCATTATATGCATTTGTAAGTAAATAAATGGATGTGATTTGCTTTACGCCTATATCCACTTCACAGCGATGGTGGGAATATGAGCGGGACACTACTGTACAGAAAGAATACTTGCGGTGGATCGTCTTCTAATTTACATAAGTTTATAAATGACAATGTCATTTGTATTGAGCACAATTAAATTATGTAGAAAGTCAAAACAGAATTGTAAGTGCTCAAAAAATTGTGTGTTAAAGATCAAAAGATCAGCCTTGACTATGACCGAAGCATGTCTGAAATGCTTCAATGTGGCATAATTTAGCAGAACAAACAACTCACTTGTGGCTACTGCCTGCTCGGTGACATTTATGCTGTCTGTAAGCTGCTCCTTTTCACTGCTTGTATCACCTTTTTTGGGAGTTTGTGCATCCAGCTCACTTTTAAGACTCATACTGTTGCTGCTCTGTGGTGTACCAGTATCATAGCTCGTGGGGCTGGTTTCATGCCGTTGATAATCTATGGCTCCACCATATGCTATACTTACTGGACGTAAACCGGGCAGACTAAATGCTCCTTTACTGAAAGACACCATACACAAATAATTAACATAGATACAGGAAGTGATGATGGTGGAGTGAGCTTGACAGCCCAATGCCTACAGAACAAAAAGCACACATCTTCTTCAGTTATTGTGGTGATGTGCAGTGTGTGGGAGCAGCTTGTTTCGTGGGCAAGTTAGCCCAGAGCACAGCTATCAAAAGGCGAAAGATGGCTTGGTATGGGCACGTCACGAGGTGCAGTGGAATTACAAATTCGATTCTGCAGGTTCCGTACCATGAAAGAGAGAGCGGGGACATCCAAGGAAGAGATGGACAGCCAACATCACTGAGTGGTCAAACCTTCGTCCTGGTGAGGCACGACTGGCGGCAGCGGACAGAAAGAGATGGCATGAGTTTGTGGGAGTGTCTTCAAGTGTGCCCCAATGACCTCTAGGGTTACGGGATAAACTGAACAGGATCAGGAGGTGTCCGTCTGATTCCTCGTGGTGGTGACAGAATCTGCAATTCATTTCACAAAGCAGGTCTATTCTATTGAGATGGCCTGTTGAGAGGGGCATGGCCTGTTCTCAGCTTGAAGGTCAAACTCTGGTCTCTTTTCTTTTAAATTTCTTGACTGGGTCCTGGTTTTTGGTTTTGCTTGGTGTCTAAAATGTATTTGGCTTATCAGCAATGTAGTCCACTGACTTAGCCATTCCTGTCTATAGTTGTTTCTCAGTATCTAGCCGCGGATCTGTAGAGTGATACTATATAGTGGATGTAGTGGTGTTGCTCCACTTCTGACCAACTCATCAGCCCTCTCATTTCCTCGGACTCCAGCATGGCCAGGTATCCACTGGACAGCTGGTCAATCAATTTGTAACAGCGAGTGAAATTCAGTGAATGCTACTTAATTGTACTCTTTGCGTGGGAGTGAAGAGTAACATCAGGTTAGGTGGGTCTCCTCGTTGTTTAATGCCCCCAATGAGTAGATTACTCTTTTGTGCGCCCTGACAAGGATGTTAAGTGGTGGGTTGTAGTAGCTTTCCACACATCCCGAGTGTGCTGATGAAGGTGGACTGGGGTTCTCCAGGTAGTTGTGCTATGTTTGGCTTCATCTGTGTGGCACTCACTACTACGGGGGATCACATCTCGTCAGTCAGGCTGCCTTAAAAACAACCTGTTTCCATGAAACACTATATGGAAGAGAGATTGTGGTCTTGGTCAGTGTATTGTGCCTGACTCGACACGATATGCTGGTCAGTATGTTGTGCCTGACTGGACTAACGTATCAGTTTCCCATCAGGGTTAGGTGAAACATACTGACCTCTCATCCTGGTGGAAACCTGTGTCATAGCAGCCTGGCCAGCTAAGTGGGAATTGACACTGTGATCCATGTAGTGGTGAGCTCAATGAAGACATCGCATTGCACTACAGCCAGGAAGACATGTCCACCTTCTCAAGTAGGCCTCGGGATGTAAGAAGAGCACTGTAACTCGCTACCACAAAAGAACCATCAAGAGCAAAGAACTCAGTACAAGTAGCTTCAAAAACAAACAAACTCTTTACTTTGTCGTCCTTCGTCAACAAACAAGTTTACCCACAGAGAAAGCCACGCTACTCGCACGGTAGTCGTTCAAACACTGATCTCCTTTCATCCAACTCTATGATCTTTACTTATTTGACATATTATTCATGTCTGTCAGTTTTTTTGCTCATTCTAAAGGTAGAGCTACTTATGGCAGGTAGGTCTGTTTCACTGAGGTCTGAATGTCAAGGCCCAGTAACACTGTTCGGCTGGCTGTGGTCCTTGTATCTTCTAGTTACAGAGACTAACATTGTTAGATATCTCATTTCTGAGGTTAAAATCTGTTATGCATTTGAATACCATCACATTCTCTCTAAACCAGATTTCATCAGTTGCCACCTCCACATAGAAGTTTGTTTGTACTGGATCACCAATGTTCTATATATCCTTAGCCCACCTGTACTTTTACAGAAGCAGATGCCCCTGTGTAGGTCCCAGCGCTGGTATGAGCTGGATGTAGCCGGGAGAAGGGTTTCCTGCTTAGCGGGCTAGGCTTGAGCAGCTTAATGCTCCGCTGTGTTGGGACAAGCGCTTACGGAGGGTGGTTAACTGATGTGCGAGTTTATCTTAATAGACATTAGAGCAAAGTAGACCCACAGCCTATTAGGCGCCGTCTATGCTGCTCCAAACAAACCACCTAACCATGGCCGGTGTTATGCCATGTCACACAGTTAGTCGCCTCTTATGACATGCTCTCTGTGTGGCAGTGGTGCTATTCTTGTCCTTGTCATACACAAAGACCCTGGCTGACCACTCTATATATCTCAAAATCTTATGCATATAATGAATAGAACTGATGATTAAGTAATAGTGGATTTGTTGTTTTTCTTAAGGAACTGCATACAAAATATACATACGTGATTCTAGGAGTCATTCCAGTCAGCTCAGACAACTTGTCAGTACCCATAAGAATTTTTGTTCGCTCCATATAGTCCATGTGTGTTCTGAACAGCTGTAGAGAGTTATTGCAAATATTCAACGGCAACGAACATATCAAATATGTCTCTATTTCAAGTACTTATTACATTTGATTGTTGATTGCTCTAATTCTGCCAATTAGGTTCCAATTACTTTGAATCTTCATTCACAGTTCATATTCAAGTATCCTTTTCCTCTCCTCATTTGGTCCTTTATGTGGAAGCCCTAGGCAAGCATATGTTAAATTATACTTGACTTATTGTTCCCTGTGGAAATACTATATCCATCTTGGCTTTCTCTTTAATCTCCAGGTGGATAGCCACATCAATCTTATCCATCTTGGCTTTCTCTTTAATCTCCTGGTGAATCCGTGAATGCCTGGTTCTACACCACAAACCTATTTCTGATCGTAAGATAAAGAGGGGCCTGCGTAGTGAAGTGGTTAGTAACACAACTCTCAACCCAAGCATGCATGTTTTCCGATTCAGTAAGTTAGTTCCCCTATGGGAAGTGAGCCCATTTTAAAAAATGTGCTGAAGTCGGATGCACTGGGCCATAAGGCACAAAACACAGTACAATGCACTCCGCTCTAGGAAAAACCACAGTGTATACGATAAGGAGCATTCTTCTTCTTCGCTCTTAATCTCCCGCTACCAAGCCCTGAAAAGGGCTGTGCAAGTTGCAGATATGGTCCGAAGAATGGAATGTGTTGTGTCGTAGTTTACAGCTTTACTGCGATAATTGCACCTTTTGATCGGATACATCTGTCTGCAGCAGGCATTTTTTAGTATCAGGTTAGCCTTCCCTCTTCGATCCTTTTTCCTTAGCCCATTTGCTCTGTCGCAACCTGTTACCCTGGATCACCGTGTGCAGGTGTAGAAGGGTCTTTGCAGCTCTGGTCCGCTGGCCCTGATGCTAGCAGTCAGCTATGGGCCGTTGACCGCTGCAGCTCATGCGCTGCTCAGCATCCACCACAAGTATTGACCCTTGCTCCTACTAGGGACAGCAAAACACAAAATTAGACAATAATTGATTAGTTCCATTTCTGTTTTGATCTTCTAACCCTAACTAGATGAGTGTGGGGAAGAAATCACCAGAAGTCTGAAACTGACCTCTGTATAGCGCTCATGGAGCTTGTTGTATTCATTTTTGGATTCTTGCTCTTTTTCTTCTAATCGGCTCACTGAAATATAGACAAATTATATAAGCATTATACTGCGCATGGCAAGTTTATGATTTAAAAATTGTTTCTGGACATGAATTAGTATCTCCTCTTCTACTATGAGAAGTAGATGTCTCTTTATTCTTGTATCTTATTATTCCCATAGGATGGGGTAGCAAGCCCCATGCCACCCCCCCCCCCCCCCCCCCCCCCGAATGTAAGATTATGGTGTTATAATTCTTTGCTCCTCTTTCAGGTCCACTGTAGTACAAGTACATCTATTAACACATTAACCTTTTTTTGACCAACGGCGTGAGATTATGACGATTTGACCCTTTTCCACAGGTGTTGCACGACGCCAGCTCTAGAGTCATTGCTTTATCACATTTAAACTGCGGGGTTAATGCCACAGATACGGCTGAACACACTGCTCTTTTATTGTAGAGAGTTCCAACTTCCGTCATGTAGTTAGACAAAAAAATGGTGATTGTAAAATTTATTTAGATTTTCGAATTTCACTTGAATTTGTTCAAAGAAACCCCATTTGCCATGCCCTAATGAACACTAGAATCTGGTTGTGGTAACCTTCCATCTTCTGTAGCCAGTCTGTCTGCCTCCACGCTGCTGTGGATGTTACAGTGGGATGTGACCTACTGTACCACGAGCCTTTTAGGTGTGGACTGCTGGCATGGTTGACAAGAGTACTGCTCTTAAGTCATTACGTTCTGTATTTTTCTGGCTCTTTAGTGCTGTAAACATGGACAAGGCATCTGTAAACAAAACTACCTGGCTTTCATTGCTTTCACCTGTCAGCACAGCTTCTACTGCAGCTTCCAATTCCTCTCCCTCTGAAGAAGGGAGCGGATGAGCCATTGGATAAAAACTCTCCGACATTGTGGTGAGTGGCCACAGCGAATAAACTTCTGACACTGTGTGTGGCCGTGCAGCCAGTATGTAAAAATACAGAGTTACTTGCCATGTCCTGGTATGTCGGGTACAAATTACGTAAATAAGGCTGGGCTGTAAAGGGTTAAACCATAGCATTATATAACTGTAAACAAAAGATAAAACCATCAATAATTGTAGTAATATTTTCCAGTTTTGTGTAAGTGCGATTAACACACAATTACAATGGTATTACCATGGTCTGCAGAATTTTTAGATTTGATTTCTGACATGCGGAGGATCGATTCAAGGGTTTCCACTTTGTCTTCTAATTCTTTCCTAACTCCCTCAATGTCATCTTCCATTTCAAGGTATTTCTGAAGAAAAAAAAGAATGTCAATTACTTTAAATTACATAGAGCACAAAATAAACTTGAGACTTCAAAATAAACAAAGATGTTGTCAGTGCACTAACAGCCCTCTTTTAAAAATAAATATTATTTGGCTGACTGGTATAATCAGCTCAGATCTCCCCAGCACTATCCTCCCCTATACCCTGGGCAATATCATCCATTATACCCTGGGCAGTATCATCCATTTTATCCTGAGCAGTATCATCCATTATACCCTGGGCAGTATCATCCATTATACCCTGGGCAATATCATCCACTATACCTTGGGCAATATCATCCAGTTCTGCCGTAGCCTTTTTTTCATTCCTGTCAAGTTTCTCTAATCCATGTTATAGAATCTTCTACCCAGAGGTTTCCAAAACAAGCACTACCTTTTGGTGTTAGCAAATGACCTCCTGAAAGTGTTCCCACCCACCTGTAAAAAACTGTCCACGTATTTGTTGTTTTAATTTCCTTTTGTTCTATAAATATCACATTTGTGTGTGCCTGTTGTGAGCCTGTTAACACACCAACCTGGCATATTGGGAATATGATGTTAGGCCCATATTTTTCTTGACCTATGGCACACTAGAAGTGATGTGATCAACATCATGCTGGCACTCAATTTTTTAGGCCGGGTGGACCCTGGAGCTGTTTTGCGATCGGAAAAATGATATACCAACTGAGGTCGAAACCACAATCACTCAGCTGGGAAGCCAGTGCATTAACCACTGCATTATCTATGCTGTATACATTCAGATTATATTATGTTAAGTAGAACCAGTACAACTGTATTATAATCAGACTCATAGGATCTTTTAGAAGATGGTGTGCTGGTGGTTCCAGTAGCTTTCAGTTTGGTGTTTTTTTTTCTTCAGATAATTCAAAAAACTCCTATCTTTGTGTGTCTAAATTCAAAAATTGCATGATCATCATTTAAAAGGTGACCCCTATCCATGTCACCATTATGAATACTACTGAAGCTCTTTCATAGCCATGTATGCCAGCATAACCCGAACAAAAGATCCATAAAACCGTCCCCTCTCAAGACTGCCATATCTTACAGTTGCAGTTTGCTCCAGTATAGATTACTGAATGTTCCTGCATCTTTAGCTTCCATGCCAGTGTTTTTCAGACATAATTAGTTTCTCTTGCTGGACTCTGTCAAAGACCTCTTTAGTCTAGACAATTCATCCATCAATGTCGATGAGGATGACCAATATCATCCCATGTCATACTACATCCTTGAGTATGTGTAGGCGCTGTGACTGATCAAGCCAACGAGAGCGTGAAAAGTTCTATGACACGACTAGAAAACATAGTCTGAAGCTGCCACTGGTATTTCCTCTGCTCTAGACTTCCTGATTGCGCCTCTATCCTTGGCTGCCTGGACACGGAGGTCCTCGATTTCAACGCCAAGTTTGATCGCACCCTTTCAGGCTGAACGATCTTGAGCCAGTTTTTCCCTAGGTGCCAATCTCTACTGACAACACTTAAGGGACTCCTTCAGACCATCCTTGAAATGCTTTTTTGGATATCCTCCTTCACTCGGTTCACTAAATATGAGCCTCTTTGGAAGTCTTTAGCTTGACATTCGAGCAACGTGATCAGGTCAGCCCATCTCAATTGACTTTTTTTTTTGCAAAAGTGCATAAATACCTGACATGTCTCTGGGTAGCTCTTCCTTATCTGTGATATGGTCCTGCCAGCGAAAGTCCAGTATGCATCTCAGACAAGTCATGTGGAAGTGATTTAGCCTTCTGGCATCTTCAACACAGAGTTCGCTCTCGCATGCATTGAGCAGGGTGGAGAGACTGGTAACGGTAGACCTTTAGCTTAGTCGTTATCTGATTCTTCAGCGTTCCCACACTGTTAACGCATTCGACCAAAAGCTGTGCTGGCCTTTGCTATTCTATTAGCCAGCTCATCGGCAACAGCCATTGATCTTGACAGCGTGAATCTGAGACAGACATGTTTTTCATTTCAACCGCTTGTCATTTCTGATCCCTCACTGTAACCACTGCCTGTTTATACGATGTACCTGGTTGGTATATGTTTTCTTTGTGCTAATAGTCAAGCCAAAGTTGTCATAAGCATTAGAGAACTGTTCCATTGTCCTCATTCATATTTAATTCTGAGCTACTGTTCAGAGAACAGTCATCCGCAAACAAGAGTTTACATATCGTGGTGCGTATGATCTTGGTTTTCACATACAGTCTGCAGTGATTGAATAGACCACCATCCATGCGGAACTTTATTGGTAAGCTATACTCTGTATCCTTGAAGACATCCGTCAGCATAGCTGAAAACATCAAGCTGAACGAAGTCAGGGAAAGTACACATCACTGGTTCACGCCGTTGTTGACTTCGAATGACGTAGAGGTCTCGTCATTGTCAAGTACACGTGTGCACATGACCTCATGGAGCTGTTTAACAAAGGTTACAAATTTGCCAATACAACTGAATTTGGACATGATCTGCCATAGCCCACTTCTGCTGTCAGTATCAAAAGCTTTTGTGAGGTTGATGAAAGTAGTATACAGATCACAGTTTTGTTATCGGCATTCCTCACGAAGCTGACGCACTGTAAACATATCTAGTTACTCAACCAGATCTGAATCCACACTGACTGCGGGAGGTGATGGTCTAGCTCAAGATGTTTGTTCAGGTGATTGAGCAGCACACGTGCGATGATCTTACAGACAATAGATAACAGCAAAATTCTGATGTGATTGCCACACTCCTGGCAATGATCTTTTCTCTTATAGATATGTACTCTTAATGGATTCTTCAATTCTTTCGGGACTACTCGCCCACTTCATCTTCAGTGATGAGTTCAACCATAGCCATGTTTATTCCTACCATTATCTTTGACAAGGGCGATGTGTCATTTTGAAGAGCCCTGTGTCCTTTTGAAGAGCTTGTCGCTTTATGTCTAGAAGGATCTTAATTTCCCCATCATTTTCATCGAACCAGTCCTTGTGCTTTTGCATGGATGGCCCAAAGGTGTTTTAGCGCTGCAGAGTAAAGAGTTCCCTAGGGTCTCCCGGCTTTGGTCGATGCTTGCGTTTCCAAGCTGAATCTCAACCACCAGTCTGTCTACTGGCTAGTTCATCTACAAAGTTGTTTCTAGTTGGTTTCCAACTTCTCCCCTGCGATAAGATGTCAGTGATGGGACCTGGGATGCATCCATGTGGTCTTATTTCTAGCTGGGAATCGGCAGATGGTGTTGGTAATGATAAACTCATTTGTGGCACATTTCAATAAAAGTAGGCCGTTGCCATTACATTTACCTTTGCCATTTTGACGCAGAGTGATCTGCTCCAACTCTGGCATTTACATCTCCTAGCAGAATCAGTTTGACCAGATGAACGATACATCAGTGATTTATCTGATGACACAGGCAATGCACGTGGTGAGCGTCTGGCTATCTTTCCTGCCATGAATAAGTTCAATATCATGAACACGTTCTTTCACAAGCCATTGGGAAAAAGATGGCCCTAGCACTCTCCAAACTGAGAAACTAGGGCTGAGATTGATTATGTGCTAAGTAACGATCTCAAATTTGTTACTAAAGTCGAAGTTCTGCATCGGTTGACTATTGATAGTGACCATAGAACAATTCGGGCAACCATGAATTTGAAGACGCCCCCTATTAAAAATCGAACCCAGGCCCATACCACTCTTGATTCTGCTAGATTAGCAGAGGAAGTTCAACAACAGGACTGGCAATGTTCAACGACAGGACTGGCAATGTACAGGCTCTCCATCCTGACACCTGGAACAATTTTGGAGTGTTTTTTGCTCTTTTTATTTCTTTAACTCTTTGCGGTCTGAATTGTCCATTACAGTCAACTAGAGTAGCAGCACGTACAGTCCAATTTATCAGAAGTCACGTGTCGCATATCAACCATATCTTGTTATCAAGCTGCATTTGATTTATAAACAAAATCTGTATCTTTAAACTTAAAAATAAGGGGAATTGGGCTAGTGGTTAAGTGACATGGCTCACAACCAGAAGGTGCTGGGTTCGATCCCCATCACAGCACTGGCCGTTGCCCCGGGGAAGCAAACCCTTAGAAAATACAGGAGGAAGCAGGCCTTTTCATAAATGCACTGGGTCGACAGGCGCAAAATAAAAACCACAGTGCAATACCTTGGGGATTAGAGAAATGAGGCGAACGCCAAAAAAAAACTTCAGAATCATATTTTTTAGCTTAAAGGACTCTTTTCTGTTAACCTTGAAACACATACAATTACTGTTCTTGGACATTAAGACTAACATTTTTTAAATTAGGTTGAACTGTAAAGGGTTAATTAAGTTTTATTGTCATCCATACTTGATTTTTCTAAAAACTCTTTTACGGATGAGTTTTATTTAAGGCTTGTATGTTTGTTTTAGACAGCCCAATTGGTGCTTACATTTTCTTCTGGTCTTTTATTTCTGTATTGTTTATTCCAGGCTTTCTGACGGGAGACTATCATATTTATTTCTAACTTCCACAAGGTATTTCTGTTTAACTCATTCACTCCAGTGAGCCGATACATCAGCTTCCGGATTTTTCCAGAAAACCCATGAGCCAATATATTGGCTTTTGCGACTGTGTTCACAAAATCACAAATTTTCCCATTCCTAGATCTCCTAAATGTTTTATTTTGGTTATTGACAAAGTCCAGATTTTGTACTTTTAATTTCCAGAAGAGTTAGCGTGTGGTTCATTGAAAAAATGATTATTTTCATACTTGGAAACAAAATTATTTTTTTTGAAGGGCAGCCTTGAATCTAGCCCATGCCCCTTCAGCGAGACCAAATAGAGTTTTTACAGTACAAGCTTAGTCATGGTTAGATTATGTTATTGCGAGCAATAGTGATGATGAAGATATCGATCGTTCTGATAGCAATATTTCAATTTCTTTAACTAGTCTGAGTTCCAAGTCGAGCGATGAAAGTGAAACTAAATCTACTGACGAGGGGGCGGTGCCCTTTTTTTTTTCAAGCAATGGTAGTAACAATTCACAAATTCAGTAAAAGTTCAAGATCCTCCACAGCCATACTAGTGTGTATAATATAAATGTGTATACATATTGAATACAGCAGGAACATTCTTTCTGCGTAAATTGTAAACACTTACGCTGATGTTGATTGGTGTGTTTAATTTTTAGCACGTTTTCAACTTCACGAGCCTTCAGTAAAATGTGAATTTTGTGAAAACAACTGCACCAAATTAGGTGTAACTTTCAGAACATCTTCCCTTGTGGATTACTGTCAATATAAAGTCATTACGTTATCGTGTATTGGTTTAGAGCTATAATGGGTTGATTAGGGGATAATTATTTGTAATAAAAACAATTATGCAACTATAATCCCTCATACACAGATGTTCACCTCTATTTGTAAAATATGTGTATTCCATTGTATTCTGGCCGCAATTGTGAACAGTTTGGTATATTTTTTTTTTTTTTTTTTTTTTTGCGTTCGCCTTATTTATCTATTCCCCAAGGCGTGTGTGCGTTACACTGTGGTTTTTATTTTGCGCCTGTCGGCCCAGTGCATCCGACTTCAGCATGCATTTTATGTAAGGGTCTGCTTCCTCCTGCATTTTCTAAGGGTTTGCTTCCCCGGGGTAACGGCCGGTGCTGTGATGGGGATCGAACCCAGCACCTTCTGGTTGTGAGCCGTGCCACTTAACCACTAGGCCACGCCGTCCCCCAGTTTGGTATATAATATGTGTTATTTCAGGAAACTTTTATTGAAGACAAATAGATCACAGCTAAATGATGCTGTGTTTGAGTTTATATTAGAAAAAAAATTGCGTCCAGAGGTACAAAACATTTGGGAGTGAATGAATTAACCCTACCAGACTGCTGTACCCATTTTTCGGTAATTTCCTTAACTGCCGCTAAACCGCTGTACCTAATTTTCGGTACTTTGGATAGTACGTCATAAAATGCGTCAGAATCTAAAAATAACCAACCAATCGTGGTCAATCCTCCTGATTAGTCATTGCAAATGGCTGCCCCATGTTTGAATTGATCTTGTGGGGTTTAACGTGAACAAATTCGGAAAATTGACAATGAAACGAATGGCTGATGAACGAAGCACTTCAACAGGAAAGCAAAGTAAGTCTAGGCTTATGACAGTCCAACAGGTGATCAATAATTTGGTTGATTCAGACTCTGTTCAAGTGAAACAGACAGTGAGAGCTCGAGTGATGAGATGAAGGCTTTTCTTGGACTGAGGATCTATATGGAATACTCATGTATAAAGCCAAGCTATCAGGATTATTGGACAAATGAGGGCTCTTTGTTGTGTTTACTCCCGGATTTCGAAATGTTTTATGACTCGAGACAGATTCTTTGCCTTTTGCTGGGTGGATTGGCACACAAAGGTGGAATATTGACGCTAGATGAAAGGTAAACCTATTTTCCACAATGTCTCCAAGTTACATCTTATTCTAACCACTTGTTTGCATGTAACTAACATTTTTCTATATCATGTTGGTTTTTTCTCTTTAATGCTCTTGAACCCAGGAATGGGGGACAGTTGGGTTCAGGGCCTTAGGTCTGGTAGGGTTAATCTCTAGCTGCTTTAATACTGACATATCTATTTGAGGACCCTCTGTATATTATCTTTCAATATTTTTCTCTCTGATGGATTGTGACCTGAATTTATGTATGCACCTGGATAAGTTATTGCCATTGTGACACCATTTTTTAATGTCCTTTATCATAATAAAGTAAATATATTATTTTCTATATCTCCTGGACTTTTCCATGTGCATAATGTTCTTGGAGCTTGACTGAAAAAATGTGTTACCTATAATTAGTTTGGGGGTTTTTTTCTTCACAAAAATATATAAATCTCCTCCTTTTTTCCAGTCCAAATTGTTCTAGTATATTTCTTTTCTAATTTTAAAATTCATATCTTCAATTACTAACAGAAGATCAGTAGAGTTTATTGATTTGAGGATCTTATCATAATATTATTCTATTTCTTCATCACTGTATTGTTGAGACAACACACTTGTTTGTAAAATGACAATATCGAACGGTTCAGCCCATTAACTGTATCAGTATAATTCGATCATCACATGTGCAATAACCACACATATATTTGTCTAGCTTTTTTTCATAAATATTCTTACTCCTTATTCATGGTTTACTCCTCCTGAATGTATAAACATATACTGTTCTTTTCCTACATATCCGGCATCTGTTAGTCTTGCATCCACTGTATCATGGCTCATTTCAAGTACATCCACAGATATAAGTACATTCACACTTTTCTACTAGTATTTATTAAGAAACCATAAGCAAACAAATATATAAAAAACAATACAAGAGAAAAATTAGGACAGACTTGTAATCATTGTTTGGAATGCATACAGGAGCAGAGAATAAAAATGTGCAGACACTTAGTCAGTTATTATTTGTCATCTAGTCTACAGTTTAATTCTATGAAGTATGACAAATATTACCCAAAAAGTAAATTAAGGAGTAGCTGCTGTGTGTGTATAATATAATATATATATATTAAATATATATATATATATATATATATATATATATAGAGAGAGAGAGAGAGTAGAGAGAGAGAGGTACATAATTATATTATAATCTAATTATATATTACTAAATATTACTATTACATTCATTGCCTTCAAGAATTTAGAAGGTAACAATATAAAATATAATTATGATAGCTGTTAATTAAAAGGTTATGCGTTTACAAATTGTTTTGAAAAATCTGCGAACACGCCAAACTAGGAAAATAAAATGAAAATGTATTCTGTTATTAAATTTATTTACCTGCTCCGCGCTCTTCCGGAGTTGCTTTTCCCTTTCATATTGCGTCAAGAGCTGTTCGTTGTCTTCTCGTAACAACTCTATTTCAACATCTAGCTCTTGTTTTTCTGTA
The DNA here is from genome assembly GCA_036924085.1 of Ariolimax columbianus. Lineage (NCBI taxonomy): Eukaryota > Metazoa > Mollusca > Gastropoda > Stylommatophora > Arionidae > Ariolimax > Ariolimax columbianus. Next base: position 64,933,006 of record JAVGWX010000018.1, on the reverse strand, counting down.
AAGGCTGCATCCAATGTTTCAAGGATACCGACAACTAAAGGCATTAGGTCCTTAACAACATCTTCGTCATATCGTTTGATTACTTTCTCGAACTCTTTATAAACTGTCCCAGCCAATGTCTGGACCTTCTCCGACATTACGTGACTTTCTTCGTTCACCGTGCCGTACACGGTTTCTATAGACATTTTCTCAGACATTTTAGTGATTACAAAATTCCTATAAACAGCAATAATAGATAACTTATATTATGAACATTGACTTGTTCGTGAGCCGCCGAGAAAACACCTGATGTTCACATCCTCCATATTATTCATAACACATCATCCTCCATTTGTCTACTGTGGTCATCCAAGTCATGTGATCACGCATGCGCATCAACGCGTAAAACACGGGTCATGACCTTAACTAATTTTGTTTCTGCCAGATTGTATGTTTTTAATTTTAATTTTTTTGTTTCCTGTAATTTCTATTGGGCTCGTTAGAGCGTTTCTTTCTCACGTCAAAGGCACTGGTATCATTCCCCGGTATCGACACGTTACAGTCTACCCAGTTGCAAATGAGTGTCTGACTTAAAGCAGGCCGGCGAGTAAGGGAAGCTGTCACCTCGTCTAAAAATAATAGACAAGACCTAACACAATGACGGCTGTGTTTGAAATACGACAACCGTTACCTCTTTTGAAATGCTCGTCTTGTTTTTATTCTCCTTCCTCAACTAATATATAACTGCTATGGTTTTGTGTCACCTTTCATCAAATTTGTATCGCGTGTGTTCTTGTAGCAGTATTTTGTTAGTACTTTCTTTTTTGCTCTATTCATTTGTTAACCCCATGCACAGCTCAAATTATTTGTATTTTATATATGTGACTTGCGCGTGAATTTGATGTGATGTGGAGTTTCCCACCATTAGCCTCGGTCTCTCGTCCTGATTCCATTTGATCCAGTGACCAGCTATGATCAAGACGACTGGAGCAGTAGTCCATATGCAGTGGACGACCAATGGGATATTCTATTTGTTTTTGCCCTATGTTCCAATGGTAACCAGGCGGATAAATAATGATGGTTTTAAAAAATGGCACTTTTAAATTGGTGCAATATTGTGTGTCTTTCCGTTTTACAGTAGCATTACAAAAGTACTCGATTTAACCATCTGTCTCCACATGCTCCAGAATACCCAACTGTAAATGAGTACCCGACTTACTGTTAGAGAAATTATGGCAGCGTAGAAAGACACTGGCCCACCCACCTAAAGAAAACAACACATTAGATCTGGTATAATGAAATATCTCTAACACTTCATCCACGATGACAGTGTCTTCCGTTTTGGACCCATCTATACCATTGTTTAATGATGTGTACGTGAAACATCAAAGCGCACAAAGATTGAAGATTAGAGGAAACGTTTTCCAGAGCTTGACCTGCAAAAAATAATATACACTTTTTTAAAAAAATGTCACTACACAAATTTGTTGCAGAATCGAAGCAAACATAATAGGCATTTACAAAATCATAGGAAGAAAGAAGGTTAGGCAAAACAGACTTATCGGACAATGACTAGCGTGATAGTGAAGCGACGTGATGACAATAGTAGTTCAGCTGAAAACCAACTTCCATTCAAATGAGATATAAGAACCCAGAATAATATTTAATACTGCATGCTGCTGTAACACGATCGGAGACTAGATATAGGTTTGCTATTATGTGTCATTACGATCGACGCATGCAATCTTTTGTGTCTATGACCCCATGTCTAGTGCGGTATTAATCCTTCAGAGGACCGTTTTCTATGCCTTGGTGTTAAAATGTCCAGTAGGTTCTAAATTTGTCTTCCCCTGTTCTTTTGCTCAACACATTTGCTAGTTTTTGTAGTTTTTTATAAAATAAAGATGAATTGTTCTTACAAGTTATTTTTTTCCCTGGGCAAATAGAGTTGATATCTTGACCTCGAAAACACTGTACAATATAGTGTAGGTATTATATTTACGGAGTACACACTTGAACTAATCTATGACAAAAAACTTGCTGGATCATGACACTATAATCTATGACAAACCTCTTGCTGGATCATGACAATATAATCTATGGCAAACCTCTTGCTGGATCATGACACTATAATCTATGACAAACCTCTTGCTGGATCATGACACAATAATCTATGACAAACCTCTTGCTGGATCATGATACTATAATATACGAACTGATGTTGTTTTGTTTGTGAATGCCCACAATGAATGGGTTACTTTTAAACTTAACTTAAACTTCTTTATACTGGTTTAGAAGACTGTACAGAGTCTGTATACAATCAGTTTAATTTACATCACTTTGCTCTAAAAGCTATGCGCATCCAATCTATTCTTAAATGCACTAATTGTCCCTGCCTCCACTACTTCCTGTGGCAATGCATTCCACGCATTCACCACTCTCTGACTAAAAAAATATTTCCTAATATCTAATCTGGACCTCTCTTTAGTTAATTTGTAGCTATGCCCTCTTGTTCTTGTAGGTGGTTGTATTTTGAAAGACTTGTTATAGTCTAATGTATTCGTTCCTCGGATCATCCTATGAACCTGTATTAAGTCACCTCGAATTCTTCTCTTTTCTAGACACTGTAGGCTGGTTTTTCTGAGTCTTTGATCATAACTGTAATTCTGAAATCCCACTATCAGCTTTGTCACTATTTGTTGTATCATTTCCAGTATGTTTGTATCCCCCCCCCCCCCTATAACAAAGGACTCCACACCTGTACACATTACTCCAATCTAGGTTTAACTAATGCTTTATACAGTTTGACTATCACTTCCTTGCTCCTATGTTTAATATTTCTTTTTATCATACCTAACATTGCATTTGCCTTTTTCACTGCTACCTGGACTTGTTCACCCACCTTACCTATATGATCTATTATAACCCCTAGGTCCTTTTCCTTTTCTGTCTTTCTAATATTGTTCTCGTCCATTCTGTAACTATGTTCCATACTGGGTCTACCCACGTGAATGACTGTACATTTATCTACATTAAACTCCATTTACCAGCTCACAGACCAGTCTCGAATTTATCTAAATCCGACCTCAAAATATCCACTTCTGCTTTAGATGAGACATTACTTGTATCATCAGCGAATTTTGGAAAATCATAGATCCCATATCAATATCCAAATCATTTATAAATATCAAGAACAAAATTTGTCCCAAAATCGAGCTCTGTGGCACTCCACTTTTTATTTCACATCACTCAGTGACTATCTGTCTTCTTCCCGTTAACCAATTTTTCATCTATTTGGCAACTTCCCCACCTATTCCATAAGATTTTAACTTTCAAAATAATCTTTAATGAGGTACTCTATGAAAGGCCTTTGCAAAATCTAGATAAATAACATCCACTGGCTCTACTTTATCTATCATTTTAGTAACCTCCTCCATGAATTATAATAGATTTATTAAGCACGATCTCCCTCTAGTAAACACATGCTGGCTATTTACCTAATTAGATTAAACTTGTTAAGCTCGTTAAACTCACAGGTCTATAATTCGCTGGATCTGAATTTTTCCCCTTTTTGAACAAGGGGATCACTCCTGCATCTTTCCAATCCCGTGGAACAATCCCTTTTGCAAGTAATTGATAACATAATATTTCCAATAGTTTTGCTAGTTGGTCTCTAATTTCATACAGCAATTTTGGATGAATACCAACTTGACCTGGATATTGATTCCCTTTCAACCCCTCCAATTTTAAAAAAAATATTTTCTCTGTAATACAGATTCATCTTAATCCAGCCGTATCTATGTCTCTTTGAAAAATATCTATAGGCTCTGGGATCTTGGAGCAGTTCTCTTTTGTGTAAACTGTGCCAAAGTTCTGACTGAGTAGATTTGCTGCCTCCCTATTCTCACTTATTATTTTCCATGTACTGTCTATGAGAGGGCCTACTTTGTCTTTCGTTCTTTGTTTATTTCTAACATAAGAAAAGAAGCTTTTACTGTCAGTCTTGATCCTCTGAGCAAGTTTTTTTTTTCGAAGTCTATTTTTGCTATTTTATTCCCTTTTTGAGCTATGTTCTGCTTGTCCAAATATTTTAACAGTTTCTTTTGATTTATCCGCCTCTATATATTTTGTCAATGCTTTATTTTTAGTTTTTTTACATTTAACTACAAATCCAGTTATCCACTTTTTACGCTTGGGATTTATCTCCCTGAATGGAACACATTCCTCTTTTAGCTGTTCTAGAACTGTTTTAAAACTCTCCCACTCCTGTTCAACATCTGTTCCTCCGACAATATATTTCCAGATTATGTGGCTCGCTGCCTCTTCCTCTTCTTAACATCTGCCTTAGAGTAGTCGTATGGTCGTGTGTATATGTTTACTTCTTTCCCTGCTATAAGATGATTTTATTTTCTGTACGCCCTGAAAAGGATGATAAGTGGCGGGTTGCAGTAGCTTTCCTCACATCCCGAGCGTGCTGATGAAGGTGGACCGCAGTTCTCCAGACCGCTGTGATATGTTTGGCGTCATCTGGGTGTCACTCACTACTACGGTGATCATGTCTATCCCTCACCTCGCTAGCCAGGCTGCCATAAAAACAGCCCAGTTCCAGTGAGAGCTAATATGAAACCCCAGTGAGGGTCATGGCCAGTACATTTTCCCTGACCCTGACTAACATGTCTGATCAGTATATTTTGTCTGACTATACGTTAGTCTTCCTTCCTATACGAATTGATAATCCACAGACTGAAGAAGTTTTACATCAAATGTGGATCGAGCATGGAGTAACCCTAAGATGATGACGTGTGAGTGCCTACAGCCATTGAGCTACAAAAACCCACCATAGTTAATGCGCTTCCCTATTTACTGAGAAGACTAGGTTCCTGTGGATATTCCCGGCGTCACGTTCCAATTCATAAGTTATATTTATGTCCAGACCTCCATTAGGACACACTACTTATACAGCAGTAAATAAGACTGACCAGATAGCTACATGGTTTCTAAAACCTACTCCAATTGAAAAAGAAATAGAGTCCATAATCGACACAACACCATCTGAGACACGAGGAAGTGTCATATGAGACATTGAAAGACAGAAACAGGCTAAACGATCCACAACACCCAATGTTCGGACACCAGGTAGTAGTGGACAAGATTGAAATCTAGACAAAGCTTTATAGTCAACATAGCTCCTACAGATTAGTTCCAGAAAACGCAGCATAGAAAAATGGAATGAGCTGGCGCATGTTCCCTGGACCGAGCTGAGGGAGGAACCTGAAGGCCTGTCCAAACTTCTGGAAACATCAAATATGGGTGACATGTTGAGATGGAACGACAAGGCAATCCACGTGGCCGAACATTGGAAACAGGATGTACAACGTGGTGCTCAAGACAGGGACATTATTTCAGCAGGACATACTATAATATTAAGTAAAAGAAGTCATTGAAGTTGAGGTCTGAAGACCTGTACACTGGAAGAGTGAGACCAGTTCTCGAGTATGGCATTGCGGCATGGACAACAGCAGCAAAGGCGAACTTCGATAAAGTTAGCAAACTCCAAAACCATGCCATGAGAGTTATAACAGGAGGCATGAAGTCAACGCCAATTGTAGAACTTGAAAAGATTACAAAACTGCAATCCATGGCCGACAGAAGAGACTGCAGAGCCCAGCTGCAATCAGAGAAACTCAGAAGACTGACTGACCATCCAATGCACCAGAGACTAAACAATTTCGGAAATAGGAAACTAAAGCGAAGAAACTTTGCAGAAATAGCCAAAGCTAAGATGCACGAAGACCCCATGAACGCACTAACAACACCAAAGCCCATCCCTACTGTACGAAAACCTACTTGGAGGCAGCATATATTTCCAGAGGTGGTAGAAAATAAACCAGGTATTAGAAACAAAAACTGCCAGTCTGAAAAAGAAAGAAGAGATACTACCCTGAGTTACATTACGGAAAACTACCCAAGCATGGACTGGACCCATGCATACACCGACGGTTCCGTAACAAATACAACACAGTACGGAGGGGCAGGAGCATTCCTGAGCCTACCAAATGGCAGAAAATAACACTGTCATTCGCTACTGGAAAATACACAAGCAATTTCAGAGCGGAGGCAGAGGCACTGAGGGCGGCAGTGGAAGAAATGGTGACAGGTAAAAGGAATGAAAGCCACATAGTCCTGCTTACAGATGCACTGGCCGTAGTCACAGCACTGAAAAGCCATAAAAATACCGAACAATGACCTAAGAGCAGTACTCTGTCAACTATGCCAGCAGGCCGCACCAAAAAGAGTAGTGGTGCTGTGGGTCCCATCTCACTGCAACATCCAAGGCAACGAGGAGGCAGACAGACTGGCAAAAGAAGGTGCAAAACTACCACAACCTGATACTAGTATGACATACGAAGAGTCAAAACGGCTTATTAGAACTAGATACATGACCAAATGGGAAACCGAACATACTGGCTACACCAAAAACGATGCCTATTACCAGTTGAACAGAAAAGAGCAGGTCGTGGTCTTCAGACTTCGCACTGGCCACAATAGACTAAGGTACCACCTATTCAACAAATTGAAGATAGGTGGCACCGAGAATGCCCGTATGGTACCGGCAAAATGACCGCTGAGCATTTGCTGCAAAACTGCCCGACATACGAGAATCAGAGAGAGCAGATGTGACCATCACCAGTGGCAACACTAGACAAGCTCTATGGCAGTGTCGACAGCCTCAGGATGACGGCTGCTTTTTTCGAAAAAATAATGGTTACTGTCTGACTGCGTACGATGAAGAAAAAGAAGAAGAGGTCTGAAGACGAACGAGAAAGAAGAAGTAGTAAAAGAAGAAGGAGAAACTATGAGGCTAGTAAACTCTCGGACTACATTCACACTAAAAAAGGAAAACCATAATTTAAAAACCAAAGGATAGTAATAGATCACCCGGAATTGAACCACTAACCTCTAAGTCATGAATGCACTTCGCTGCATGAAAGTCGGTAGTTATAGGATTCAGGTTCAAAATAAATCTAAGCTGTTGCGAATGTTGGGAATGTCAAACGCAAATTCATCATGTAAAAGGCGTCTAGTTAGTCAAATCCCCAACGGACGAATTTTTTACATCCAGACGTATTCATAAAGTCGGTGTCCGTGATTCGATTACATGTTATAAATAACTTCTTTTCTGCTGTTTAGACCAATCAATCAATCAACAAGTACGTTGCCTTTCCGTTCCATATGGAGCACACGCCAAGTCATCCTGTACCATCTATTTCAGCTTTGTCCGCGAATTCTGTTTCATTTATTTTTGTCTCGAGCTCTCGTGTTCATGCGCGTGTTGGTCTGCCACTTCGTCTACTATTCTTGAGAATTCCAGAACAGAGATTGTCAAGCTTGCAACACTATTAGCCGGTTCCCTTAATGCGTATGTCCTATCCAACGTCATCGTTTTCTAGTGCGGACATGTTCCACTTATATCAAGCTGGTTCTTTCCAACAGTTTGACATTAGTGATCTTATCAAACCAATTCAATCTCTCTATTCTGCACAGGCACCTATTTATGCAAGTTTGTACCCTTTCGATTGTTTTTGTTGTGTCTGCCTAGATGTAAAAATGTGCTAGACTTTGCAATAGTTGTCTCTTGCTGCCTTGTGGGATTCCTGTTTACTGGACAAGCTTTCGGAAAAAAATTGCATCCTGTAATATCTCCAGTCGTCTCGATAGTGTCTTGCCACTGACCAAAAGTAGCTCAGGGGGAGACAGTGAGGTTGACATATTGCTCAAAACTTCATCACTTTAATATAAATCGCAGTGCAAGTCACCTACTTTAGAGGACAGAGCAAAAGGAAAAGATTATCCACAAGGCCGTACAGATAGAGTAGTCTTCAGCAGACGTGTTGGGTCAGTTGTCCCTTTAATAATTACAGCCGTGCATGCTGAACGTACCTGGCAGGCACGCAAGCAGAAATTCAACTATGGCTCGGGTTCAATGTTTACGTTTTCTTGTCTGCGGTAGAGTCTCTGCCTGCTATGTTTTCAGCTCTAATTACGATCCTTTTCGGTGCTATGTATCCAAAAGATATACTCATGAACATATATTAAAGGGCAAAGTTGTAAGGATAGGATGTGCAAGCGGATTTTGGGGAGACACGGCTTGTGCAGGTATTGTTTGTTAGCGTCAATGACGATCAATGACTCAAATTGAGTCAAATTGAGTCAAATCAAGTCTTTCAATTATTTATTTCTATTTAATATTGTTAAGAGCGCTTGGCTCTCGCTGCAAAGATACCAGGTTCAGTTTTTGCTTTCGACACGTTTCAGTATATCCCGTGTAAATGTGTACCTGCCTTACTGTTAAGGAATGCAAGGAAGGGAACTGACACCCCCGCCTCCCATTTAAAAAAAACCGAGGCCGTTTCAATCAATGACGTCTCTAACACTTCGTCTCTAACACTTCATCTCGGACGACAGGCGCTTTCTATCTGCTATGGGACCACCTTTATTTTTAGACAGAAGCCATGGTGATTGACCATTCACAAAACATGCACTTCGTTTGACATAATAAATATATCACGTCATAAATATACTTTCTTATTCACTTTTTTTAGGGGCTGAAGGTTCAGCAACAGCAGCCATTTATTCATAGCAGCGAATGAATAAAAAAGCTGAAATCGGATGTCAGACCGAAACGTGCAGATATCGCAGCCTTGCTGTAGTGTAAACTACAATACAACGTCCTTTTCAGGACAGACAAAGAAGATTCGCGTTCTTCCTCAATAGTGTTTTATGCCGAGGATCTTGGTTTACAAACCCAACATACCAGTGGCATTTCCAGGTTCATATCTTCTGCCAGTTTGACAGACCAGGTTAATGGTGGGTTTTTCCATGGTGTAACAGCTTCTTTCCAGTCATCCTGGCTGTGAATTGGTACTTGACAAAGTCAGAAGACATTTTCTGAGTTGCTGTGGGAGCTATGAAGTTCCTGCTCTGTCTTCGGCACTTTCAGCAGTGAAAGGGACTGAGTACATATGTTGGGTACCCAGGTGCAATGGAGCCAGTTATATGAGCCATACTCCATTTATATTGTTATCACAGACAACATTATATAATTGGCAAGTTATTTATTATTTTATCATTAAATTAAGACAATGAGATGCACATAATACCATATAGATGCTAATATGTTAAACACTGTTTAACAATGTTCATTACTTGACTTTATTATTTGGTTAGATTTTCTGCTATTTAATCATTTGCATTTCTATGAAGAGGAATGCAGAAAGAATGTTCTGGTATGCTCTCTGGCAAACCTCGATACCCTAGGGTAGAAGAGGCGCGACTAAGTATCTAAGTATTTTTATGGGACATAAAGTTGCAACAAATATCACAATTTCTGTTATTGCCTTTGTCTTGAGCTCTGCACATGAGGCTACAACTTTCTTTGCTCCTGTTTCCCCATAATTCTCTTCCATGGTGGACTTCAGCTCAGCACAAGTGTGATTATATTGTTAGGTTGCCTTCTGAAGGAATATGTCCAATCATCTCCATTTTCTTTCAGTAATCTCTGACTGTGTTAGTTGCTGTCTATTTTCACCTTGTTACTTACAAGAAAACATTATATTGGAGCATTATATCACCACTACAGCTGGCTCTTCTGAAGAAATACTGTTCCAACACACTATGTGCTCTTGTAAAGGTAATTTTTATGGGACTCTCTTTTTACATGATGAGGTTGCCAGCCCCATGCACAGCCCTACTGAGTCACATTTTACTACATGTAGAGTAGGATTACGTTTTTATTTAATTTTATTTTTAAATTTTGTGTGTGTTTGCGTTATTTCTCTATTCCCCACGGCGGTGTGCGTTACACTATGTTTTTATTTTGCGCCTGTCGGCCCAGTGCATCTAACTTCGGCATACATTGTATGTAAGGGTCTGCTTCCTCCTGCATTTTCTAAGGGTTTGCTTCCACAGGGTAATGGCTGGTGCTGTGATGGAGAGCAAACCCAGCACCTTCGGATTGTGAGCCGTGTCACTTAACCACCACTCATTAAATATAGTTAACTTATTGGGAGTGTAAACATGACAGAGAACAAAACAAATAAAAAGTGCCAGAACAAGAAGATTACCAAGAAGAAAATGGACAAACAGTGACCTATACATTTATTTAGAAATAAAACATTGATCTGAGACCACTAATCAAAGAAAACTGATCAAGGTTGTGTTTGTGTTACTTACCCTGCAGGCTAAATGCAAAACAAGGGTCTACTAAAGCATAATGTTTGTAGGAATGTGAGGTTTCCATTTTCTAAGATACCAGAAACTTTGTAATCTAGTAGTTACTATAGTTGTCTATCAGTCACAGTAAATTGAACAATATAATTCCTAATTTGTAATCAAAGTTTTATTTTTCATGTGTGACCAGATTGTTAAGGAACTCTCACTTTTCTCATGTACATGTTTGGTGGACATTCAGAGCAAACCGAAGTGCTCAAGACCTTATCTTCACAGCCATGTAACTGTGTGAAAAAGCTCTTCAGTATGATGAAGAAATGTACCTCTGTTTCTTTGATCTGGAAAAAGCATTCATTAAGGTTCCCTGAAGTGGGTTCTGGGAATGTCTGGAAAGGATGGACATCCCAGCATTATTAATCTGCACCATACAGAGTATATCCATACAGAGTTTATCCATACAGAGTTTATCCATGCAGAGTGTATCCATACAGAGTTTATAAAAGAAGCTACATTAAAATATGAATCAAAAGTCGGGTGAGTTTAAGACCATCAGTGGGTAAACGCACACTGCCTTAGGGAATAGAGAAATAAGGCGAAAACCAAAAAAAAATAACAATATATCAGAGCTGGCATTTAACGTTGGCGTCGCCCTGATTACAAAATCATAGACACATCACCAGACCAACCTTCAAATCTGGAAAGAAGAGAGAGGTGGCCATTTCAGCTCAAAACGAAAACCATGATGGTCTCAGTGGATAAAACATTACATTTTGCTGAGTGAACAGCATCCGGAGCAGATCAAGCAGTTCATATACCTTGTAGTTGTAATCAACCAGAGGGGAGGTATCAAAGACATATTGGATTCTCAAAGAGCAGCAACTGACAAATGTTTTCATACCATAAACAGAAGATTTCTCAGTAAAAGAGAAATACACAAGAACACTAAGTTGTTTTAATAATGTTCCACCTATGTACCAGTTTTGAATCATGGACAATGACCACACCCCAAAAGTCACTTTTGAGTCTCTGAAATGAAATATCTAATGTGGTGGTCCAAGTTATAAGAAGAGACAAGGTCTTCAATCAGGCAATGCAGCATGATCTCGAAACACATCCTTTGCAGACTCAACTGAAGTATTCTCAACTATGGTGATTTGGCCACGTCTGCAGAATGAAAGAAGATCAGCTGCCATCACAGTCATGGGAAGCAAAGAACCAATTCTCCAGCGCGCCCCCCCCCCCCCCCCCCCCCCCAGGACAACGCCAAGCTTGCTAGGATGACAATATAAAACAATCCATAAAAAGACTAAGGGCTAGACTGGGACCAGACGAACAGGATGATAGTGGATATAATAGTCTGGTGCTCTTTCTGGCAAATCTCTACATTCTAGGGTAGAATGAAGCGACCAAATAAGTAAGCAAATTGGGCACAAACAGTCAACTGTTGTGACTTGTTAAACAAAAGAAGAAAGGTCAACATTCTTGAGCATTGAAGTAGAATTGACAAATATTTACGTTATTTGCTTCCAGCCCCACAATTGATCTACGGAGCCAGATTGAACTACATTGCTTTTGACTATTTATCAGAAATCACTATGTCATTGCTGACTGCTGGCAGGAGAAAGTCACCGGTAAATATTTGCTTCAAACAAACCAAACAACCAGAAACTGGAGAATGAACAAATTAAAAGACTTCTTAAGACATTCATCACATATCTGTATTACTTGTTATTAATTATTTATAAAATGACAATATAATTATTATTTCTTAGACATTGCTTGAGTGGACTGTGCCTGCGTAAACAGGACATATCAAGATATTTTCCTACCTGATATTAGGGTGCAGTGAACTTATTTTTTCTTCCCAGATCCTTCCTAGAATCCACACAGGGGAGGGAACATATCTGTAGCAATATATCAACCCACACAGGGGAGGGAACACATCTGTAGCAACATATCAACCCACACAGGGGAGGGAACATATCTGTAGCAATATATCAACCCACACAGGGGAGGGAACATATCTGTAGCAACATATCAACCCACACAGGGGAGGGAACAATCTGTAGCAACATATCAACCCACACAAGGGAGGGAACACATCTGTAGCAACATATCAACCCACACAGGGGAGGGAACAATCTGTAGCAACATATCAACCCACACAGGGGAGGGAACATATCTGTAGCAACATATCAATGCACACAGGGGAGGGAATATATCTGTAGCAACATATCATTTCACACAGGGAAGGGAACATATCTGTAGTAAAATATCACTTTCTAATCACAAAAAATGGTGTTAATTAATTATTTATAACACATAGTGCTGCCAAAGACGGATGTGTCGGACCGAAAGGTGCAAATATCTCAGTCAAGTTGTAAACTAGCGACACAGCGCATTCCGTTCTCCGGACTATACCCCACTACTTGCAAAATTCTTGTTTTCAGGGTTTGGTAGCGGGAGATTGAGAACGAACGTGCGGAAGAAGAAGAAGATAACACATAGTGGGAACTCTGCTGTAGAGAATCATATTACCCTCAAGATTCTATTTTTTTTTTAGATAATGTGAGAGCCACAATTTCCAATTTTAATTTCTTCATTTCTTTCATGAGCTTCTTCTCCGTTCCGTTTGTACTTCAAATATTCCACGTTCCAAAAATTGTAGTCCATAATTTACGCCAGTTTGTCATCTTTAAAGTCTGTTTGGTTTGTTTCTACATTTGTTGACTTGTAATTGGGTGAGTAGACAAATAGGTGATTGTTCTGTTGTGTGTGTGCATGATAGAGGGGCTGCCTCCATGCAGGCCACCGTTTCTGATTCACTGTTGTTTATTAGATATTTACAACTAACCTCCAAATATAGAGGTCATTTAGCTATCCACCACCCAGCTGATGTGTCTGGTAGGAGGTGTGGAACCACCTCCAGGATATTCAAATCCTATTCCATACACTTGGCCAGGGAGAAATAAAAAAGACCAAATAATAATTATATTTTGAAATTAACGACAATGGTAAATTTGTTAGCTTATTTTCTTCTCATTCCTATTCCTGTCAAAGCTATGTTATCCATTCTGTCATATTCTGGGTATTTCGAGAGCTTTATTTCAAACTCAGAGAGCGGACGGCTTGGGCTAGTGGTTAAGTAACATGACTCACAGCCCGAAGGTACTGGGTTCACTCCTCAATCACAGCACCGGCCATTACTCCAGGGAAGTAAACCCTTAGAAAATGCAGGAGGAAGCAGGCCCTTACATAAAATGAATCCCGAAGTCGGATGCACTGGGCGGACATGCGCAACATAAAAACATAGTGCAACTCATATGGCCTTAGGCAATAGTGAAATAATATGAACACAGGAAAAAAAGAAAAGAAAAACCGAGATAATTATTCCCTTCTGGTCAATGTATATGGCAGGGTGTTTCAACTCTTCACCAAATAAGGCAGCATTCTCCGTGGAGAATAAGTTCAGACTTTAACACAAATGTAGAGTCAGCCCTGCTGATTGGCTCGGAGATAGGGCGGTTGGCAAACAGTATCACATCCAGATTATAGACTTTCATCAACAAGTGTCTTCGTCTCACACTTCGTGTTAGATGGTCAGAGGTAATGGCAAACTCAGATCTGTGAGAAGGAACATGGCAACAACCAATACAGCGGGAAATTGGGAAGAGGAAGGGGAGATGGATAGGACACACACCAGACAGTGTAATCAGACAAACGCTGGATAGCAACCCACAGGAAAAGAGACGAGTGGGAAGGCCAAAGAACATCTTCAGAAGAATGATCGAAGAGGAAGTCAATTTAGTCAGGATCTTGTGGAGGAAACTCAAGAAGACGGCACAGAATAGAAGTAGATGGAGAGCATCTGTCGAAGCCCTATGTTCAAAGGGGAACCATTCTGATAAATTATGGTGATGACAGGGTGTACAAAGTCATGAAATGGAGAGTCTTCTACCTTAGAGGTGTTAGACTACACTCCTAGTCTCATCTCATGACATTCTTTAGTGTGGCAGTGGTCTTATTCTACTCACTGTCACACATGCAGCAGGTGCACCCACATCCTTCTCAGATGTAAATGTAAGGATAAGAAAATATGTAATCTGTTCTACATTTTTCAGGATATGGGCTACGTTCCAGACTTTGCACAAGTAAGCGTGGCACCTTTTATAAAGGACATCAAATCGAAAGGTAAAAATAGTTTTGAAGATTTTTTTGTAATTATAATTTGTTTAAATATTTATTTAGCAAGTTTTTGTTAGGTTGAATTGTGGTCAGTAAATTATTGATGGTGTTATAATCATTTGAGTTGTATATGGCTTAAGTCACTCTTAATTATCAATATCTTAACAGCAAACGGGTCAAAGACTAAGCATAAACAAATACATAAAAACACACTACAATTGATGACTGGTTTTGTCAAACACTTTAAGCTTAAACAGCACATAGAATCAGCATAACTTGACAGCAAATACACAAATTACAAGAAGTTGCAGCAATGTAAGAAGCGATATTTAAATAGTTTTTTCATTTGTTTAGTAATCAGTGCCAGCTTCTGAGTCACTCATGCAGCCACACATATTGTGCTCAGTCCCAAGCAAACCCCAGAACAGATTCTGTAGGACTGCCCCACATATGGACCAAAGAGAGGCAGTCTGGCCCGGGAAGCGACCATGTTCGGAAAGCTGTGGGGGACCGCCGAAGACCTGAAACACACAGTCGCCTCTGTGAACCTCATCGGGCTAGAAGCATAGCATCAGTTGATCGAATTAGAAGAAGAAGTACTCAATCCGAGGACACGTACACACACACCAGGTGAAGAAAATGATACCAACAAAAACAAATCATGAATATATAGTTTTAGAAGAATCTGGGTACTGTTCTACGCAACTCTTCATGTCAATCCCAGAGTACTTTAGTGTGGAGAGAAAGAAGCTGCAAGGAAGACAACGGAGAGGTCATCCCAAAAAGAGATGGAAAGATAAAATAAAAGAATGAACCTCCTACCAGAGGAGGCACAGAGAGCGGCTAACATGGTTAACCACACTCACCTGTATGTTCCGAGCTTCTGTGGGCTGGCTCCGTGCTCTACATGTGCTTATTGAAACCAAACATTTGAATGAATTTGTTGCATCTGCAGGAATCAAGTTGTTGACTAATGCTGGGGGCATCAACCCATTAGGGTGTGCAGAGGCTCTTCGAAAGGTTTGCAAATCAGAACAGGTGGACCTGAACATTGCTGTTGTCAGGGGAGATGACCTAATGTCCCATGTATGTATAATTTTATCCTCATTCTTCTATTATTTGTCTGTTCTGTGATTTTTGAACATTAATTCTGCCGAAGACTGATGTGTACGGCCGAAAGGTGCAAATATCATGGTCAGGTTGTAAACTAGTGACACAACGCATTCCGTTCTCTGGACTACATCCTGCTACTAGCAAAGCCCTGTTCAGGACTTGGTAGTGGGAGATCGATAATGAACGCAGAAGAAGAAGAACATTAATGTCCAACAAAGTTTTGTCGTTCGTTTGATAGATTCAGGCAAATGTTTAAAGAAATCCTGGAGGCCTTTTACAAAAAATGTGTTTATAAATTATTTTCTTTATAAGGAAGCGGTTGTTTATGGACATTTAGGATTAGGTTATTATTTATTTTGAAGTGGTATATTATAGAATGCACAATGTAAATACAAGGATGAACTTCATGATCTGACTTTGCTGAGGACTTTGCTCTTCTGTCTCACAACCACGGCCAGAGGCAAAATAAACTGACTGAATGGTCATTGAAATTAGGTCTGGGGGTCCACAGAGAAAAAAAACACAGATTGTGTGAATAAAAACACCAAATGAGAATCAGATTGTAGTGGGGGACACATTATTATAAGAGGTAGATACACAGACATACACCGGAAGCCTTACACAAACATTGGTTTAACACACTACTCGTGGCCGTCATCCCAAAGCTGCGGAGTACACGGCTCCACCTGAAGAGTTACACAGTATTATAAGAGGTAGATTCATTCATATATCTGTTTAGCAATAATAGGCAAGGTCAGAGGTACTGATAGAGATATCAAATTAAGAATACAAATGACGAGACAGACTTTTATTGCTGTAGATAATTTGTGGAAATCTAAAGAAATAGTCCACCACAAAAATACGGATCTTCAACTCCAGTGTCAAGTCCGTCTTATTATATGGTTCTGTGACGTAGGGAACAATAACAAGTGCAGCTAAAAAGGTCAAAATTTCATTAATAGGCGCTTGCACTGAACAGAGGAAATAAAATGGTATGGTAAAGCCACTAACATAGACTGTAGGAAAGAACCAGATATATACCGGTGGGACTAGATGCAAAGAGAAGGAGCTGGCGATGGAAAGGACACACATTATGGAAAATAGTATATAAACATTACATGACAGTCACTGTTCTAGAATCCTTAAAGCAAGAGTAACAGGGGCAGACTTAAACACTCGTGGAGAAGAGAAGTCGAGACTTAACTTAAAACAGCAGGGTAGAGGATTAAAAACAGCAGGAAAGACATGGGCAGAGCTGGAGATGAAGGCACAAGACAGGAAGACTAAGTGAGAATTTATTGAGGACTTATTCTCCGCAGGGAATTGAAGAGTTTTCATTGATTGATTGACTCAGTAATTGTGATAGTTTTTTATTTATATTCCCATTCACTTCCATATTTTAAAGTCCATATCACACAACATTCATTCGCTACAATCATTAAACAAAATTTGTTTGCGCTTGCATTATTTCTCTATTACCTAAGGCAGTGTATGTTGCACTATGTTTATATTTTACCCCTGTCTGCCCAGTCCAGCCAACTTCGCCATGCATTTTATTTAAGAGTCTGCTTCCTCCTGCATTTTCTAAGGGTTTGCTTCCCCGGGGTAACGGCCAGTGCTGTGATGGGGATCGAACCCAGCACTTTCAGGTTGTGAGTTGTTTCACATAACCACTAGCCCATGCCGTCCCATTTGCTACAGTCAGTTAAAGCCTGTATTCACATTGAACAGGTGTTCACTTTTTTGTTCTTTCAGATTAGAGAGCTTCAGAAGCAAGATATCTATGAGATGAAGACAGGACAACCCTTTCCTGAGCATCTCCACAGTATGAATGCTTACCTTGGGTAGATTGAGTTTGCAATTGCTTGTGCAATATTGTCTTTACTTAGTTGATGTTGTCAAGGGATATATTTGACCTCCGTTAATCTCTTGTGAAAAGTGGTTCGTGTTACTACTAAAGAAAGCTAGCAGAAGTGGGATCAGCGCCTTGCATGGTCAAACAAAGTCACAAATTTCTTTCAACTAGAGCTGTAAGATTCCAATTGTTTCACAGGTAAAATAAAAGAAAAAAGTAAGTAAGGCTAATATGAACAGAAAGAGGATGAAATGCTTTGGGCATATGGCAAGAATACTTAGAAAGCTGCGTGTCACATGAGGTTATAACACCAGACAGAAAGGCTTCTGCGTGAGAGGAAGGTCAAGAAATTGATGGTATTAAAGCAGCACCTCAGAAAGATGGATAGGAAATATCGACCACACAATTGATTCATGGAAAATGAAGGCACCTGCTCATGTCGTCTCTCGGTGCCAGTGGACATATGAGATGAAGGATATAGGTGAGAAGTACATTGTAGGAGGAATTGGAAACAATCATCTCACACACCGATGAGTGCCCATGTGGAACAGGATGCCAGAACCCTGAGCATATTCTACAGGAATGCCCAATCTATAGAGAAATGAGATACCAGACCTGGCCAGAGTGTGCGGAGCTAAGACAAAAGCTGTGGGGCAGCCGCTCCGACCTGGTGAAGACTACAAACTTCATCATGGCGACTGGCCTGCAGATATAGCATGACCAAAAGATCCTGAACGCAAAGAAGAAGAAGATGAGACAATCAGGAAGTGGTACTTTGGGAAAGGAGAGCAGCTGAGGAGAAGATAATCAAGTGTATGTGGAGATAATTGGGAAGTACCAATCACTCTACATTAATATGGTCAGGCAGGTGGAGGCTGTCTACTATTGATAGTAGTAAGGTGTTTGTTTATATGTTTTGAAAGTATACCTTACTTTTACCAAAGGCACACTCATTTCAACTCCAGCCAGTGTCGTTATTGATTATATCAGGGCTAGTAGGCTGTTAGCTGTCAGTGTGATTATAAATAATTCGATCCACTCATGTATTACTGCGGTCTGTAAGAGGAACAAATAATAGGTAGACAGTAGCCTGCCATGCAAGAGCAGAGCATGAGGTAAATCAGCTGATAACTGAGAACACGCTTGAGAGTGATGCCGTCATATACACCGATGTATCAGGGCTGCGCAGTGGGACATCAGACTGGGGCTTCTCGGTTAGAGTGAGAGGACAAGTCATTGCTGAGCGCAATAGGGCATACAACAGCCTCCAATTTGAGAATGGAGACGGAAGCAGTGACCTCAGCGCTGAAATGGATATCTCAGACTTCTAAAACAAGGGCAGTCATCGTGGCAGACGCACAAGCCGTACTTCAGAAGGTACAGAAGGGATGGCTTAGGTACGAGTGAATAGCTGCTGTTGAGGCCTCAAACCTTCAGGCGTTGACCTGGATCTATTGTCCTGGTCATACCGGAATTCAGGGCAATGAAAGAGCTGACATCATGGCTTCACAAGCTCCCATCATGGGCACATTAATGATGGATAGAAGTGACATTTTGAAATCAATCAATTAGATAACCTGTTAGATGAGGACACTGCAATAGATGAAGCATCAATCCACAGGTTGCAAAGTTTCGACATTAAACGAGGTTCGAGCAGAGTATGGCGCATGAGAGGACGGAGCAGGAGAGCGTACAAGCAGCAAGCTACAGGGACCATCAGCATCAATACCCTACGCCATTTGCTAAGAGAGACTGAGCACCTATGGGTATGCCCAGAGTACAGTGACGTCGATTCTTAGAAACAGAACAAACAGCCTGCCATGCATGTCATGAGAGGCAGCAAAGGAGGACTGTGCATGTTGATGACAATCCCATCCTATAGAAGACAAGAACTGGGGGTAGAGGAGCAGACAAGTAAATATTTGAAAATATATCATTATGGTATTTTTCCATTGTTGAGGTCCGGTCAGGGGATTTATAAGGCTGAGGAATAAAGGCTGTTTGTCCCTGCATCACCATGCAGCGTGCATATCATCCCCAATAAATTAAAAAAACCTAGGCCTTACAGGGTTTGAATCTATGATCTCCAAATCATAAGACTAGTATTCTAACCATTTAGGCATGGGCTGCTCGACTACTTAACATGAAATATTGTATTTTATTGAAACTACTAAAATATTTCTGTGAATTAATGTTTATTGTATGTTAATTTTAGAAACTTAGTGATAGATAGGTTGGAGGGCCTGTCTCTTATTACAAAGGGACTTTTTCCTTCATCGTTCATTCTCAAACTCCCACTATCAAACCCTAAAAAGGGCTTTGTAAGTAGTAGGATGTTCTCCAGAGAAAAATGGAATACATTGTGTTGTAGTTTACAGCTTGACTGATATTTGCACCGTTCGGTCCAACACATCCGACTTCAGCGTGCATTTTTGGGTACTGGAATAGTCTTCTTTCTTTGGTCTTTTCTCCTTAGCCAGTCTGCTCTGCTGCAGCCTGTTATCCAGGATCACCGTGTGGAGGTGTAGAAGGGTCTTAGCAGCTCTGGTTCACTGGCACTGACGCTAGCAGTCAGATATGGGTCACTGACCACTGCAGCTCATGCACTGCTCAGCATCGTGATCCCCACAAAGGGACTGAGTTTGATCCCTGGTCAAGACATGCTTCAGTCCACCCAGCTGTAAATGGATGCTTCACTTACACCTAGGGTAAGGATAGGGGCAGGAAAGTGAATAACAGATGTGGTTAAATTGTGTTTCTCTTGTAATTGTCCCAAAAGTAGGCAGTTAGTGTTTTGTATATCAACTTATCTAGAGGAATATGGTGTCCTATGTTTGTGCTGAACTCCTCAGGGCAGGTCCTATCGCTCAAGCCCTGTCCATGGGAGCAGATGTCGTAATCACTGGAAGGTGTGTTGACAGCGCTTTAATTTTAGCTCCATTAATCTATGAAGTAAGCCATCACCATTTTCATATTTCTGTCATGTTCTTTGAAAAAAACATCAATAGAGATTGTCAAAGTAATCCTCGTTAAATGTCTTAAGCGGGGACGGCGTGGCCTAGTGGTTATGTGACACGGCTCACAACCATAAGGTGCTGGGTTCGATCCCCATCTCAGCACCGGCCGTTACCCCGGGGAAGCAAACCCTTAGAAAATGCAGGAGGAAGCAGACCCTTACATAAAATACATGCTGAAGTCGGATGCACTGGGTCGACAGGCGCAAAATAAAAACGCAGTGCAATGCAGAACATCCCATGGGGATCACTTTCAATGGAAAACCATTAGTCCATTCATGTATTTATATAGTTACATACCAACAGAGAATAAGGATGATCAAACCAATCAGAAAGCCACCAACAGAAGATAAGGATGATCAAACCAATCAGAAAGCCACCTACAGAAGATAAGGATGATCAAACCAATCAGAAAGCCACCTACAGAAGATAAGGATGATCAAACCAATCAGAAAGCCACCTACAGAAGATAAGGATGATCAAACCAATCAGAAAGCCACCAACAGAAGATAAGGATGATCAAACCAATCAGAAAGCCACCTACAGAAGATAAGGATGATCAAACCAATCAGAAAGCCACCAACAGAAGATAAGGATGATCAAACCAATCAGAAAGCCACCAACAGAAGATAAGGATGATCAAACCAATCAGAAAGCCACCAACAGAAGATAAGAATGATCAAACCAATCAGAAAGCCACCAACAGAAGATAAGGATGATCAAACCAATCAGTAAGCCACCAACAGAAGATACGGATGATCAAACCAATCAGAAAGCCACCAACAGAAGATAAGGATGATCAAACCAATCAGAAAGCTACCAACAGAAGATAAGGATGATCAAACCAATCAGAAAGCCACCAACAGAAGATAAGGATGATCAAACCAATCAGAAAGCCACCAACAGAAGATAAGGATGATCAAACCAATCAGAAAGCCACCAACAGAAGATAAGGATGATCAAACCAATCAGAAAGCCACCAACAGAAGATAAGGTTGATCAAACCAATCAGAAAGCCACCAACAGAAGATAAGGATGATCAAGCCAATCAGAAAGCCTCCAACAGAAGATAAGAATGATCAAACCAATCAGAAAGCCACCAACAGAAGATAAGGATGATCAAACCAATCAGAAAGCCACCAACAGAAGATAAGGATGATCAAACCAATCAGAAAGCCACCAACAGAAGATAAGGATGATCAAACCAATCAGAAAGCCACCAACAGAAGATAAGGATGATCAAACCAATCAGAAAGCCACCAACAGAAGATAAGGATGATCAAACCAATCAGAAAGCCACCTACAGAAGATAAGGATGATCAAACCAATCAGAAAGCCACCTACAGAAGATAAGGATGATCAAACAAATCAGAAAGCCACCTACAGAAGATAAGGATGATCAAACCAATCAGAAAGCCACCAACAGAAGATAAGGATGATCAAACCAATCAGAAAGCCACCAACAGAAGATAAGGATGATCAAACCAATCAGTAAGCCACCAACAGAAGATACGGATGATCAAACCAATCAGAAAGCCACCAACAGAAGATAAGGATGATCAAACCAATCAGAAAGCTACCAACAGAAGATAAAGATGATCAAACCAATCAGAAAGCCACCAACAGAAGATAAGGATGATCAAACCAATCAGAAAGCCACCAACAGAAGATAAGGATGATCAAACCAATCAGAAAGCCACCAACAGAAGATAAGGATGATCAAACCAATCAGAAAGCCACCAACAGAAGATAAGGTTGATCAAACCAATCAGAAAGCCACCAACAGAAGATAAGGATGATCAAGCCAATCAGAAAGCCTCCAACAGAAGATAAGAATGATCAAACCAATCAGAAAGCCACCAACAGAAGATAAGGATGATCAAACCAATCAGAAAGCCACCAACAGAAGATAAGGATGATCAAACCAATCAGAAAGCCACCAACAGAAGATAAGGATGATCAAACCAATCAGAAAGCCACCAACAGAAGATAAGGTTGATCAAACCAATCAGAAAGCCACCAACAGAAGATAAGGTTGATCAAACCAATCAGAAAGCCACCAACAGAAGATAAGGATGATCAAACCAATCAGAAAGCCACCTACAGAAGATATGGATGATCAAACCAATCAGAAAGCCACCAACAGAAGATAAGGTTGATCAAACCAATCAGAAAGCCACCAACAGAAGATAAGGATGATCAAACCAATCAGAAAGCCATCAACAGAAGATAAGATGATCAAACCAATCAGAAAGCCACCAACAGAAGATAAGGATGATCAAACCAATCAGAAAGCCACCAACAGAAGATAAGGATGATCAAACCAATCAGAAAGCCACCAACAGAAAATAAGGATGATCAAACCAATCAGTAAGCCACCAACAGAAGATAAGGAGGATCAAACCAATCAGAAAGCCACCAACAGAAGATAGGGATGATCAAACAAATCAGTAAGCCACCAACAGTAACACAAGACGATTACCATAAGATGAACAGACAAGAGTAAACTGTTGTATTGCGCCTTAGAACAGGATACAACAGACTCCGCAGCCACATGTACACAAAATTGAAGATTGGCAACTCAGCTGCGTTTACATATGGACAGGCACCCCAGACAGCAGAGTACATACTTAAGAACTGCCCTGAATATACTATACAGAGAAAACCCACTGGCCCATAGAAATAACACTGTAAGAGGTACTTTATGGATCTGTATGTGAACTACAAAAGACAGTTAAGTTTATACAAGAGACAACATTGTAGATGTAGACATATTTTCAAGCGAAAGAAAGAAAAAGAAGAATGTATTGGTATAAAGCTAAATAATGAACTGGGAAGTACCAACAATTGTTACATTTTAATGTCTATCTGATATGGCTGTTAAATATGTCAAACCAATCAAACAATTCTTTTGTTCTCAAGATTGACGTACAAGTGTCAATAAGAAGTTTGGTGGAATCTTATAATTGATTTACTTTTCTTCCAGTTTGGGTGGACAATGGATCAGTTTGATCTTCTGGCAGCAGGCAGGTGAGTCACTGAAATAAAAGCCAAAGTTATATTCTTTGATCTTCTGGCAGCAGGCAGGTGAGTCACTGAAATAAAAGCCAAAGTTATATTCTTTGATCTTCTGGTGGCAGGCAGGTGAGTCACTGAAATAAAAGCCAAAGTTATATTCTTTGATCTTCTGGTGGCAGGCAGGTGAGTCACTGAAATAAAAGCCAGTTATATTCTTTGATCTTCTGGTGGCAGGCAGGTGAGTCACTGAAATAAAAGCCAGTTATATTCTTTGATCTTCTGGTGGCAGGCAGGTGAGTCACTGAAATAAAAGCCAGTTATATTCTTTGATCTTCTGGTGGCAGGCAGGTGAGTCACTGAAATAAAAGCCAGTTATATTCTTTGATCTTCTGGTGGCAGGCAGGTGAGTCACTGAAATAAAAGCCAGTTATATTCTTTGATCTTCTGGTGGCAGGCAGGTGAGTCACTGAAATAAAAGCCAGTTATATTCTTTGATCTTCTGGTGGCAGGCAGGTGAGTCACTGAAATAAAAGCCAGTTATATTCTTTGATCTTCTGGTGGCAGGCAGGTGAGTCACTGAAATAAAAGCCAGTTATATTCTTTGATCTTCTGGTGGCAGGCAGGTGAGTCACTGAAATAAAAGCCAGTTATATTCTTTGATCTTCTGGTGGCAGGCAGGTGAGTCACTGAAATAAAATCCAGCTATATTCTTTGATCTTCTGGTGGCAGGCAGGTGAGTCACTGAAATAAATGCAGAAGTTATGTTTTTAAAATATAAATTCTATTTTTGCTTGTTAATGAGCATGGGGTCAGCATTACAGTTGTTCCTTCAGTATATCCGGTTCCAGAGCAGTTCACTTGCTATTTTTTTTGTGATTTCTGTGTCAGGCTGCTTTGTATGTTGCAGTTGCTTGACCATTACATAACCAAACCTAGTCACTTCTTTAGATATATTTGATAGGCTACAATAGACATATTCTTTGCTTCCTTGCAGAATGTTCTGGGTTCTGTACAAGTGTCATTGAAATGAAAGTGATGGAATCATGATGTAATGACTAGCTCGAAACTGTGAAATCAATAGTGTTTCTTTTAGCAGAAGTAGCGCGTGGTTAAATCTGTTTTTGTTGTTGTTCATTAAAACTATGAGGCGTGCTCAAATGAAACCGGACTGCACAAAGTGAACATACGTACGATGCGCAAGACGATGTCACTTCTAATGTAAACAGCACATACCAACCGTCTTGTTTACAAAATGGGGGGGGGGGGGCGGCGTAGGCTAGTGGTTAAGTGACATGACTCACACCCCAAAGGTGCTGGGTTCGATCCCCATCACAGCACCGACCTTTACCCTGGGGAAGCAAACCCTTAGAAAATGCTGAAGGAAACAGACCCTTACATAAAATGCATGCCGAAGTCAGATGCACTGGGCCGACTGGCGCAAAATAAAAACATAGTCCAATGCACATCGCTATTGGGAATAGAGAAATAAGGCAACCGCAAAACAAACAAAAAGTTAGCAAAATTTCATTATCCTCCGACTCATAGTTTCCTCAGCAGACCGTTGAAAACATGGCAGGTGTGATATGGAATCCATCCAGAGTTGATTAGCCAGCGGTGATTCAGTTTCTAACAGATGAAGGATGTTGGCCAGTTGACATTCATCGCAGAATGCAGGCAGTTTATGATGACAAAAGTGTTGCGAACGTAAGCTGCGGTGATGGTCCACCCGAATTCCTGCATCAATTTTGGCGATCGCATCTTCTGACGCAACAATATGTGCCTGACCTGGTCTCGGAAGATCTTTCGTTAACTCACGACCTTCTTTAAACACCATTGTCCAGTTCTTCACTGTTGTTTTCGACACACTTTTGTCACCGTACACTGCCTACATTCTGTGATATTCACTCCGTATCACGCACACCATGTTTTCAACGGTCTGCTGAGGAAACTATGAGTTGGAGGATAATGAAATTTTGCAAACTCAACGGTTGGTATGTGCTGTTTACATCAGAAGTGACACCATCATGTGCATCGTACGTATGTTCAATTGGTGCAGTTAGGTCAGGTTTCATTTGAACACGGCTCATAGTTCAGCTGTTCTGTTCACCATTTTGTAGTCGCCGTCGAGTTGTAGAATTTGCAGGTCAAGTTGTAGAAGAATGTTCAGGCCAAGTTGTAGAACTCCAGGAGAATAAATATGTGGACTAGCACACATGACCAGAATGAAAGAACATATAACTCTCATATAACTGACAATTAATAGACACATTAAATGAAATATTCAATTAATAAAATATTGAACCCTTATTTTTACCATAAGGTGCATGTCACTGCTTAATTTTCTGGAATAACTTTCTTTGTTTCAGTTTAGCAGGTCATTTGATAGAATGTGGAGCTCAGAGCACTGGAGGCATCTTCACAGACTGGCACTTAGTTGAAGAGTGGTAAGCCACATTTGGAAAATTTGCTATATTTTCATAGACTGTTAAATACAGAAGAATGCTGCAGATTCCATGGACTGCAAAGAAGACTAATGATAAAGTAGTCGAGGAGGGACAAACACAAAGACATGACACACTCGAGGAGGCACAAACACAAAGACAACTTATTGCAAGGATCAGAACAAAGCTGTCATCCTTTTTTGAGCATGTTATGAGAAGAGGTGGCTTGGAGCACGTCGGGACAGCTGGAATGATAGCAGGAAAGAAAGACAGAGGAAGGCCTAGAGAGAAAATGCTGGATAGTCTGAGAGAATGGCATGGGGGGTTAATCAACACCAGAGTTGGTGAACGACACACGTGATAGAAATGGATGAAGGTCCATGACCACCAACACCAACCTACATGGCACCTGATGATGATGATGTTAATATCATAAATGGAGACCTGTACACCAAACTAAAACAAGAAACCTAATGGGAATGAAACAAACTACAGGAACAAGTGGCACCCTTGTATACATGTTACTTTGTGGGGAGAAGGGAAGAGGAGGAAGGGAAGATAACATACGGAAAGCGTGAGAAATAATGGACAGAAATGATAGGTCGTAAAAAAGTTACTAAATACAAAACACATACTTTTAGTTGCTGCTCTTCTACCCCTAGTGGTGTAGTTTTCTTACTCAGTCGCTCCTCACCTACCCCTCAGGGTGTAGTTTTCTGTCTAACTTAGTCACTCCTCACCTACCCCTCAGGGTGTAGAGTCTTCTGTCTTACTTAGTCACTCCTCACCTACCCCTCAGGGTGTAGTTTTCTGTCTAACTTAGTCACTCCTCACCTACCCCTCAGGGTGTAGAGTCTTCTGTCTTACTTAGTCACTCCTCACCTACCCCTCAGGGTGTAGTTTTCTGTCTAACTTAGTCACTCCTCACCTACCCCTCAGGGTGTAGAGTCTTCTGTCTTACTTAGTCACTCCTAATCTACCCCTAGTAGTGTAGAGTCTTCTGTCTTACTTAGTCATTCCTAATCTACCCCTAGTGGTGTAGAGTCTTCTGTCTAACTTAGTTGCTCCTCTTCTAAGTCGCTCCTCTTCTACCCCTAGGCGTGTAGAGTCTTCTGTCTAACTCAGTCACTCCTCTTCTACCCCTCGGGGTGTAGAGGTATTTTTTTAGGTACATTGCAACTGTTGTCTGTTTAAGAAATAATAGCCGAAAGTCAACAATGTAAAAAGACAAACCATTAATAAAAAGAGAACAATAGCCCAGATATGATACAGGAATAAAAGAAAGCTCTAGAAACAATAGCCCATACATGATACAGAGATAAAAGAGGATCATGTCGGATAAGAAGAATATTTGTAATTGGTAAATCTGCCACTTTTGTAATCAGTAATTCTGCCACTTTTGTGATAGGTAAATCTGCCACTTTTGTGATAGGTAAATCTGCCACTTTTGTGATAGGTAAATCTGCCACTTTTGTGATAGGTAAATCTGCCACTTTTGTGATAGGTAAATCTGCCACTTTTGTGATAGGTAAATCTGCCACTTTTGTGATAGGTAAATCTGCCACTTTTGTGATAGGTAAATCTGCCATTTTTGTGATAGGTAAATCTGCCACTTTTGTGATAGGTAAATCTGCCACTTTTGTGATAGTTAAATCTGCCACTTTTGTGATAGGTAAATCTGCCACTTTTGTGATAGGTAAATCTGCCACTTTTGTGATAGGTAAATCTGCCACTTTTGTAATCAGTAATTCTGCCACTTTTGTGATAGGTAAATCTGCCACTTTTGTAATTGGCAAATCTGCCACTTTTGTGATAGGTAAATCTGCCACTTTTGTAATAGGTAAATCTATCACTTTTGTAATTGACAAATAAGCCACTTTTGTGATAGGTAAATCTGCCACTTTTGTGATAGGATTTATTTTACTCTCAGGGACCACATTGGTTTTCCTATTGTGTCAGTTGGGTCAGATGGAAAGTTCACACTGTCCAAGCCTCATAAGACTGGTGGTCTGGTCAGCAAAGCTACAGCTGGTGAGCAGTTGCTGTATGAGGTAGATGATCCAGCCCACTACTTCCTTCCGGATGTTGTGTGTGACTTCACGCAAGTAGATATTGATGAGTTACCCGGAGATATGGTGTTTGTGGATGGGGCTAGAGGGAACCCTCCGTCAGGTGAATATAAGGTCAGTATTGGTCAGGTGAATATAAGGTCAGTATTGGTCAGGATAATATAAGGTCAGTATTGGTCAGGTGAATATAAGGTCAGTATTGGACCTGATAATACTTGGCTAAATATGATTTCTAAGAGATTTCTACGTTACATATTTGATGGTCACCTGTATAAGCTGATATGTTATGTTATGAAAAGATACATCACTGCGCTCCTGGCAGACCCATAGATGCAAACTATTTTTCATAAATGACGACGAGAATGTATCATGGTTTCTCTAACTTCCTTGTTCTTGCTATGGCCTCTCAGATTTCCCTCCCTGCTCTATGATGTAGTGCTATAGGGACTGCCGTAGGGGATCAAGTGTTAGGTTAGAGGCTTCCCCTCTGTGATGTAGTGCTATAGGGACTGCCGTAGGGGATCAAGTGTTAGAGACTTCGCCTCTGTGATGTAGTGCTATAGGCACTACCCGAGGGTATCAAGTGTTAGAGACTTTCCCTCCCTGCTCTGTTATGATAACAGTAGTCCTATAGAGACTGCCATAGGGGATCAAGTGTTAGAAACTTCATTATGCTAGATTTCAGTTTACTAAGGGAAGGTAACATGTTCTCCTAATCTTAGTTTTGTCTCCCCTAGTTGCCTAGCAGAATACTTACTTACTTAGTCGCTCCTCTTCTACCGTGAGGTGTAGAGGTTTGCCAAAGAGAACGCCACACTGCTCTATCCGCTGTCTTTTTCCTGGCCTCTTTCCAATCCAGCCCTCTATCACTTAGGGACTGTCGTATGTTGTCTTCCCAACGTACTTTGGGACGTCCTCGGGGTCTGCGTCCTTGACTTTTGATCTCCCATGATCGCTTTGGTATCCGATCTTCTTCCATTCTACAGACATGGCCAAACCACTGTAGTTGGGACTGCTCCACATGTGTCTGCAGGGGTTGAACTTCAAGATTGCTACGTATTGTCTGGTTACAGATCTTGTCCCTTTTTGTCACCTGAACCGCCTTTCTTAGGTACCTCATTTCTGAAGTTTGTAATTGCCTTTCTTGGGCTGTAGTCATTGCCCATGACTCACATCCGTATGTCAGGACAGGCACATAGGTCGAGCAGTATACATCCATCTTTGTTTTCCTGCTTATTTCTCTTCTACTGATGAAACCTCTGTTTATTGCATGGACCAGTCTACCTGCTGCTGCCCTTCGTGCAGTTAACTCCTCTTTGATTCCTCCCCGGCTGTCTATTACCACTCCTAGATATTTAAAGTTGCTGACCTGCTCTAGTGCTCGTGTTCCCAGGGTTATCTGATGTCTCTATTCATCTCTGGCGATCACCATAGTTTTTGTTTTGGAGTTGCCGATGTGCATTCCTCTCTTCTTCAACTCTTCTTCCCAGACCTGCAAGTTGATCTGGAGATGTGCTTCGGTTTTCGTGATCAGGGCCACATCGTCTGCAAATGCTAGTTCCGATATGTAACTTGGTCTCATCTTCCAGTACCCTACTTCATACTTTTTTTGTCCGTTCCTTGCAGGCTTTGATGACTTCATCCATGAGGAGTATGAAAAGGTACGGTGATAGAATGTCTCCCTGTCTTACTCCGCTAGTGGTCTTGAACTCTCCTGACTTTTGATTTGATGTCCGCACATAATTTCTGCATGTTTTATAGAAACTCTGTATGGCAGAGATCAGGGGTCCTGGGATGTTCTTCCTTGTCAGGCACTCCCAGAGTTTGTCCCAAGGAACATTATCAAATGCTTTCTCCAAATCCAAAAAGCGCCTAGCAGAGTGAGGACCAGTTTTTACAGCTGGGCAACTGAAGAAGGAAGGGATAGCTCATTAATCTGGTGCCATAGTTGTAAGAAACAAGCTCTCTAATCATTCTGCCAAATGTATCAGTGTGATACGTGTCAGTCATCATGAATCTCCAAGGGAGATAATCAAGTACTTCCTAACATACTTGTGGGTGAAAAAATTGTTACAAAAGCTACAAAAATATCCAGCACAGATAGTTGCTACATGACACCACTTGTCAAACACCACAGCATTTCATGGAAGAAAAGTAATAATGATCAGCATCAACTTCATACCCAGGTTGTGCTTTGACAGTCAAACATGGATATTAAACAAAATACACAAAAAAAGCGACTACACAGGAGTTTAAGTTTTTCTACCATACAACCCAGATCATACAGAACACGGCATAATGATTAAAGAAACAGAGATAGTTATAAAGAATACTCCCAGGAATAAGTCACCAGGCAAGGACGGCATAACAACAGATATGATTCATGCATGTGGGGAAACAGGGTTAGTATGGCTACATAAGCTCTTCACAAAGGTGTGGAAAGACAGATGCGTACCAGATGACTGGCAGCAAGCTATAATCGTTCCAACTTGGAAGAAAAAGGGCCACAAAAGAACCTGACACGTACACAGGCATATCACTACTTAGCCACACTGGCAAAATGTACGCCAAAATCCTGGAAAATAGAATAAGACTTATTGTTGAACCTCAACTATCCAGAGCTCAATTTGGATTCCGCCGAGGTATAAGCTGCACGGACGCCTTGTTCACCTTAAGGCAAATAATCAAAAGATCAATAGAATACAACGAAAATCTATTTGTTGCTTTCATTGATTAGGAAAAAGCATTTGATTGGGTAGACAGGATTAAACTTTTGGAGATTATGGTGTACAAGGCCAGCTTCTTGATCATGTCAGAGCACTGTATCATTCGAGTACAAACGTCGTCAGAACAACTGATGGTGTCACAGATGCTTTTGAAATCACTACCGGCGTGAGACAAGGGTGTGTGCTTTCTCCTCTGTTGTTTAACATCTATATGGACAAAATCACATCAGAGACTGGTCAAATTGAGACATCTGAAGCAGAACATAACTCAATACACAAATTACCATTTGTAGATGAACAGTGTTTGCTGTACGACAACGAAAATAATCTTCAAAACTAAAATAATGTGCTGGTGACTGCCTGTACTAAACACAATATGCAAATTAGCGAGACCAAAACAGAAACTAAGATGATCAGTAGACCACCTAGGTCACTCAAGATAAGTGTAAATGATATTGCTCTTTAACAGATCCATGAGTTCAAGTATTTTGGCAGTATTTTTTTGGCAGATGGTAGGATCGACAGGGAAATTGAGACTAGGTGTCAGATGGCATTTGCGGTGACTTATCAGCTGTCCCCACTGCTTAGACACCCGAGCATTAGTTTGGCAACATAATAAACATGATAAACTATATAATTATGCCGATTCTGTGCTGCCAGTGCCAAACACGGCCTCTGTCCAAGGCGCGTGAGAGCAGAATTTAGACTTGTGAAATGCAGTGTTTGAGGGAGGTCATCGGTGTTACCAGGAGAGACAGAATGCGGAGCGACGACATTCGAAGTATGGTCGGCACTACGGCTTGTGTCGACTACATTGCCTGGCAGAAATTAAGTTGGTTTGGTCATCTCATGAGAATGCACCCTCACCAACTTCCACTGATGGCTTACACCGCTGGTAAATCTGGTGCAAGGGGATGGTCACGAGGCCGGTGGATAGATGACATCAGAGTGATTGTGCAACAAGGGCTCACATTGACCGACGCAACGCACTTGGCCTAGGGTAGATGACTGAAGCTCCCCACGATGCTTAATGACATAAGTGGAAAGAAAACTAACCAAAAAAATAGTCATCACTGATGGTGCTGACTTCAGAGTATTGTCAACACAATCAAAATGGTGTGGTTAGTTAGGGTTATAAACAAACAGAAATGTCCTGACTAGTGAATGTTATAAACACACAAAATTGTCCTGACTAGTGAATGTTATAAACACACAGAAATGTCCTGACTAGTGAATGTTATAAACACACAAATGTCCTGACTAGTGAATGTTATAAACAAACACACAAATGTCCTGACTAGTGAATGTTATAAACAAACACCCAAAATTGTCCTGACTAGTGAATGTTATAAACACACAGAAATGTCCTGACTAGTGAATGTTATAAACACACAGAAATGTCCTGACTAGTGAATGTTATAAACACAGAAATGTCCTGACTAGTGAATGTTATAAACAAACACACAAATGTCCTGACTAGTGAATGTTATAAACAAACACACAAAATTGTCCTGACTAGTGAATGTTATAAACACACACAAATGTCCTGACTAGTGAATGTTATAAACACACAAATGTCCTGACTAGTGAATGTTATAAACAAACACACAAATGTCCTGACTAGTGAATGTTATAAACAAACACACAAAATTGTCCTGACTAGTGAATGTTATAAACACACACAAATGTCCTGACTAGTGAATGTTATAAACACACAAATGTCCTGACTAGTGAATGTTATAAACAAACACAAAAAATTGTCCTGACTAGTGAATGTTATAAACACACAGAAATGTCCTGACTAGTGAATGTTATAAACACACAAATGTCCTGACTAGTGAATGTTATAAACAAACACACAAATGTCCTGACTAGTGAATGTTATAAACAAACACACAAAATTGTCCTGACTAGTGAATGTTATAAACACACACAAATGTCCTGACTAGTGAATGTTATAAACACACACAAATGTCCTGACTAGTGAGTGTTATAAACAAACACACACAAATGTCCTGACTAGTGAGTGTTATAAACAAACACACACAAATGTCCTGACTAGTGAATGTTATAAACACACAGAAATGTCCTGACTAGTGAATGTTATAAACACACACACAAATGTCCTGACTAGTGAATGTTATAAACACACACACAAATGTCCTGACTAGTGAATGTTATAAACACACACAGAAATGTCCTGACTAGTGAATGTTATAAACACACACAAATGTCTTGACTAGTGAATGTTATAAACACACACAAATGTCCTGACTAGTGAATGTTATAAACACACAGAAATATCCTGACTAGTGAATGTTATAAACAAACACACACACATGTCCTGACTAGTGAATGTTATAAACAAACACACAAATGTCCTGATTAGTGAATGTTACAAACACACAAAATTGTCCTGTTCTTCCGCGTCATTCGTCTTAACAAATATTTTTTTTTTAAAGTTTTGTTCTAGCTTACAGTGAGGCTGCAATATCTGCACCTTATGGTTCGAAATATCCGGTTTCAGCACAGTACATTTTTGGGCTTGGGTTTGCCTTAACTCTTTGATCTCTATTCTAACCCCTCTAAAAATTGTCTTGGCTGGTGAGTGTTATAAGCGACGCCGAAAATGCAGCACTGAAAGAGCTGACAGCAGCCAGTGACTCATAGCTGGCTGTTCGCATCAAGGTCAGCCTCCGTATAGCTGACTAAGACTCTATTCTGTCAGGGTCAGCCCCCATTTAGCTAAGACTGTACTGTCAGGGTCAGCCCCCATTTAGCTGACTAAGACTTCTGTCAGGGTCAGCCAACATTTAGCTGACTAAGACTCTTGTCTCAGGGTCAGCCCCCATTTAGCTGACTAAGACTCTTCTGTCAGCCCCCATTTAGCTGACTAAGACTCTTCTGTCAGGGTCAGCCCCCATTTAGCTGACTAAGACTCTTCTGTCAGCCCCCATTTAGCTGACTAAGACTCTTCTGTCAGGGTCAGCCCCCATTTAGCTGACTAAGACTCTTCCATCAGGGTCAGCCCCCATTTAGCTGACTTAGACTCTTCCATCAGGGTCAGCCCCATTTAGCTGACTAAGACTCTTCCATCAGGGTCAGCCCCCATTTAGCTGACTAAGACTCTTCCATCAGGGTCAGCCCCCATTTAGCTGACTAAGACTCTTCCATCAGGGTCAGCCCCCATTTAGCTGACTAAGACTCTATTCCACCTCCAAGTGACAAGTCTGGAAACAGACCGCAACCTGACTAAGAGAATAGGGATTGAAGAGGGAAGACAAACCCAGTCCCAAAATTGCCATGCTGAAACCGGATGTGCTGGATCAAGAGGCACAAATAACACAGCCACAATGTAAGCTATCATACAATGTCACTTCCACAATGTAAGCTATCATACAATGTCACTTCCACAATGTAAGCTATCATACAATGTCACTTCCACAATGTAAGCTATCATACAATGTCACTTCCACAATGTAAGCTATCATACAATGTCACTTCCACAATGTAAGCTATCATACAATGTCACTTCCACAATGTAAGCTATCATACAATGTCACTTCCACAATGTAAGCTATCATACAATGTCACTTCCACAATGTAAGCTATCATACAATGTCACTTCCACAATGTAAGCTATCATACAATGTCACTTCCACAATGTAAGCTATCATACAATGTCACTTCCACAATGTAAGCTATCATACAATGTCACTTCCACAATGTAAGCTATCATACAATGTCACTTCCACAATGTAAGCTATCATACAATGTCACTTCCACAATGTAAGCTATCATACAATGTCACTTCCACAATGTAAGCTATCATACAATGTCACTTCCACAATGTAAGCTATCATACAATGTCACTTCCACAATGTAAGCTATCATACAATGTCACTTCCACAATGTAAGCTATCATACAATGTCACTTCCACAATGTAAGCTATCATACAATGTCACTTCCACAATGTAAGCTATCATACAATGTCACTTCCACAATGTAAGCTATCATACAATGTCACTTCCACAATGTAAGCTATCATACAATGTCACTTCCACAATGTAAGCTATCATACAATGTCACTTCCACAATGTAAGCTATCATACAATGTCACTTCCACAATGTAAGCTATCATACAATGTCACTTCCACAATGTAAGCTATCATACAATGTCACTTCCACAATGTAAGCTATCATACAATGTCACTTCCACAATGTAAGCTATCATACAATGTCACTTCCACAATGTAAGCTATCATACAATGTCACTTCCACAATGTAAGCTATCATACAATGTCACTTCCACAATGTAAGCTATCATACAATGTCACTTCCACAATGTAAGCTATCATACAATGTCACTTCCACAATGTAAGCTATCATACAATGTCACTTCCACAATGTAAGCTATCATACAATGTCACTTCCACAATGTAAGCTATCATACAATGTCACTTCCACAATGTAAGCTATCATACAATGTCACTTCCACAATGTAAGCTATCATACAATGTCACTTCCACAATGTAAGCTATCATACAATGTCACTTCCACAATGTAAGCTATCATACAATGTCACAACATCCTTTTCAGAAGACACGCAGAAGAAGACAAATAAGAAGAATGTTATAAGCACAATGAAAATGGAATAGACTTGTAAGTGCTATATACACAATAACATTGTGATTGGCTATTGAGGGGTTTGACATTTTTGCTGACTAGGTGAGTGCTACATATGCTGCAGGCTT
Source organism: Ariolimax columbianus (assembly GCA_036924085.1). Classification (NCBI taxonomy): domain Eukaryota; kingdom Metazoa; phylum Mollusca; class Gastropoda; order Stylommatophora; family Arionidae; genus Ariolimax; species Ariolimax columbianus. The sequence continues at coordinate 64,897,621 of JAVGWX010000018.1, read as the reverse complement.
CAAATCTACGGCTGCCTGCGTGGTTGGTGGTCCAAGAGCTACAGAGAAAGCTGAGAAAACTGCTAAGGCTATTCTAACAAGGTATCTTTTCTTTTGGGGGCATTCATTTGACCCCATTGTAGTGAATGTGTTCTCTTCTAGAGTCTTGGGGGTGTAGACTTCTTTTATTTTGTATGTACTTGAAATTGAGTGTGAATACAAACAGATGATTGGCCTGTTGCATATTTTCTGATAGAAGCAAACTTTTTTGTGAGGTAAATTTTAGTTTGTTTGATATTGGTGGTTTCTGTTTCTAAGAACCGACTTCACTGCACTCTGGGAATACCCATAGGAACATGAGCAAAGGTTAGAAAGCAGTTTTATATATAAGGTGCTGCCGAAGATGAATGTGTCGGTCCGAAAGGTGCAAATATCGCAGTCAAGCTGTAAACTAGCAACACAACGCATGCCATTCTCCAGACAACATCCTGCTACTTGCAAATCCCTTTTTAGGGCTTGGTAGCGGGAGATTGAGAACGAACACAAAAGAATATAAGGTGGGGAAAAGGAAGTTGTGTCATAGTTTACAGCAAAGCTGGAATGTCTGCACCTTTCGGTCCGACACATCTGGTTTTAGCTGGATTTTGAGGGTACTGAGTTTTGTCTTCTCAATGGGGTTCCTATTCTCTTAACCAGATATTAGTGCAGTCTATTTTCAGGGCTGCTGTTTAGAGGCGGAATAGAGTCTTAGTCAGCTCTGGTTTGCTGGCCTTGATGCAAGCAGCCACTTATGGGCTGCTGTCAGCTCTGGTTTGCTGATCTTGATGCAAGCAGCCACCTATGGGCTGCTGTCAGCTCTGGTTTGCTGATTTTGATGCAAGTAGCCACCTATGGGCTGCTGTCAGCTCTGGTTTGCTGATCTTGATGCAAGCAGCCACCTATGGGCTGCTGTCAGCTCTGGTTTGCTGATCTTATGCAAGTAGCCACCTATGGGCTGCTGTCAGCTCTGGTTTGCTGATTTTGATGCAAGTAGCCACCTATGGGCTGCTGTCAGCTCTGGTTTGCTGATCTTGATGCAAGCAGCCACCTATGGGCTGCTGTCAGCTCTGGTTTGCTGATCTTATGCAAGTAGCCACCTATGGGCTGCTGTCAGCTCTGGTTTGCTGATCTTGATGCAAGTAGCCACCTATGGGCTGCTGTCAGCTCTGGTTTGCTTATCTTGATGCAAGTAGCCACCTATGGGCTGCTGTCAGCTCTGGTTTGCTGATCTTGATGCAAGCAGCCACTTATGGGCTGCTGTCAGCTCTGGTTTGCTGATCTTGATGCAAGTAGCCACCTATGGGCTGCTGTCAGCTCTGGTTTGCTGATCTTGATGCAAGCAGCCACTTATGGGCTGCTGTCAGCTCTGGTTTGCTGATCTTGATGCAAGCAGCCACTTATGGGCTGCTGTCAGCTCTGGTTTGCTGATCTTGATGCAAGCAGCCACTTATGGGCTGCTGTCAGCTCTGGTTTGCTGATCTTGATGCAAGCAGCCACCCATGGGCTGCTGTCAGCTCTGGTTTGCTGATCTTGATGCAAGCAGCCACCTATGAGTTGCTGATCCACTGTGCTACATCTCTGTCCCCCATTTTCCTGTAATGAAGTCAACTATTTGTAGTCCAATGATCTTATAGAAGGCAAATAGGAAGTATGACTGACAAAGATTACAATTTTGATGATGAGAATACATTATCAGTAAGCCTTCTGAAATTGGACATCCAAATTACATGTAATTTTTTAAAAGGGAAATAGGAAAGAAAACTAAGATAATTCTTCTTCTGCGTTCATTCTCAATCTCCCGCTACCAAGCCCTGAACAGGGCTTTGCGAGTAGCAGAATGTAGTCCGGAGAACAGAATGTGTTGTGTCGCTAGTTTACAGTTTGACTGCGATATTTGCACCTTTCGGTCCAACACATCCTTCTTCGGCAGTACAAATATGGTTGTATGCTGCCCCACCTATGTACCAGTGTTGACCTATTGATGTTAATCAGGGGCATTGACCAGAACCCAGAAATAATAATGTAAAGAAGAGACATGGCCCACAATCAGACAATACAGCCCAGCCCTAGCAGACTTGAGTGAAGCAATCTCAACTCTGGTTGTTTGACCACGTCTGCAGAATGAAAGAAGATCGGTTACCACGGTAGTCATTGAAAGCAAACAGTCAAGTATCCAGACCCCATAGGCGACCCAAAGTTCGCTGGGATAATAACATAATACAGTGTATACGAGACCATGGACTAGACTGGAACTAGGTCAAGAGGAAGACAGCGGATAGAATAGTCTGGTCTCTTTCTGGCAAACCTTTACACTCCAGGGTAGAAGAGGAGTGACTAAGTAGGTAATTTTGGTAAATGAAATATACATGAGATTCTGTTTGAAACATTCATTGAAAGATGGGAACTACTATGCTGTTTTAGGTGCAGACGCATTTTCCATCAGTTAAATATGGATGACTTCACTGATGTACATATAGAGGTCGTAGGTCGAGACAGATGTCAAGAGCAACTGAGGGCACCCGGGTCATTGGTGAGTTCATTTTTTCTGATTCATAATTTTAATAATCGCAATTTGAAGAGATTTCAATCAAGATTTAAAAATAATAAAAATGTGTGTTTATTATTTTTGTTAAGTGTTATTTTCTCAAGTTGTTTGTGTTTCTTTTTGTATTTGAAATTTCATCTGTACAAACCTGATAATTTTTCACAAAATCTGAAAGGAGGCAATGATATTAGGGATCAAGATGCCGAGCAGCACATGAGCTGAAGTGGTCAGCAACCCATAGCTGACTGCTAGCATCAGGGCCAGCGAACCAGAGCTGCCAAGACCCTTCTACACCTCCACGCGGTGATCCTGGATAACAGGCTGCAACAGAGCAGACTGGATAAGGAGAAGGGATCGAAGAGGGAATGCTAACCCGGTACTAAAAAAATGCTTGCTGAAGTCGGATGTGTTGGACCGAAAGGTGCAAATATCGCAGTCAAGCTGTAAACTACGACACAACGCATTCCATTCTCTGGACTACATTCTACTACTTAAGCCCTTTCAGGGTTTGGTAGTGGGAGATTGAGAACGAACGAAGCCAAGCCAAGCCAAATGATATCAGATCCTAAATGGAACAGACCAGTGACCGTATACTGGTTTCATATCAACCCACCTAATTACTTTTTGTGACATGCATCAAACTGGTTTCATATCAACCCACCTAGTCACCTTTTGGGACATGTATCAAACTGGTTTCATATCAACCCACCTAGTCACTTTTTGTGACATGCATCAAACTGGTTTCATATCAACCCACCTAGTCACCTTTTGTGACATGCATCAAACTGGTTTCATATCAACCCACCTAGTCACTTTTTGTGATATGCATCAAACTGGTTTCATATCAACCCACCTAGTCACCTTTTGTGACATGTATCAAAGAATGCAGTTGTTTACCAGTTTGGGGTTCCAGGATTCACACTGGAAAACATCCTACAATGCATGTTGTAACAGTGTACTTAGGAGGGTTGTGTATGGGAATGACAGCCAAATCATGTAAAACAATATGCCACAGAACCTACTGCTGCAGACGCTCTTCAATACAAGAAGGCCACTTGTAGTGCTGGCCTTATACTCCTCATGGAGCAAGACAACCAGTGATTGACTCACACACATGTTTTAATGGACATTCAATAGAATCGTCCCGAAGATGTCCCTCTGTGGATGGTCCCAAAAACAATCAGTGATTGACTCACACATGTGTTTTAATCCACACTCATAGAGGTGTCCCAAAGATGTCCTTTTGTAAAGTAAAGGTTTGTTCCTTAGTCGAGGAATAAAGTTGTTAGAAGAGAATACTAAGCCACAGCTTCTTTGAGGTAGGGTGACCAGTTTCTTTCGTTGCTGTCTTTTACTTCCCTAGTCATACGCTAGGTACCTTTGATGGTCCCAAAACAATCAATGATTAACAAACACACATGTTTTAATAGACATTTAATAGAGTGGTCCCAAAACAGGTAATGATTGATTTAAACGCACATGTGATTTAATGGACATCCATAGAGTGGTCCTAAAGATGTCCTTTTATGGATGGCTGTGACTCACAATGACAAGAAAGCTCTGGAGTTCTTCTCACGAGAGATAGCCCCGGCTGGAACCGGAATGGGTAAGTCATGAGGTGTGACTGATGCAGTGGTTGGTTGAAATATTTGTTTTCAAAATTTAAACAGATGAGTGACTCCTTTTGGGTCGCTTTCATTTCGAAGCATCCAGAGATCAGTTTGCTCTAGTGTGGATTCTGTGGATATCAACGAATAAGCATTGGAAGATCGAATGTTGGTACGTTATTGTCCAATGGATGTGAAAAGAGGCAATAGAGATGTGCTTATAGATAATAATGTTAGTTGACCTGTACTTCTACAGTGGCAGATGCCCCTCTGCAGGTCCCACTTAGTTGACCTGTACCTCTACGGTGTAGATGCCCCTCTGCAGGTCCCACTTAGTTGACCTGTACTTCTACAGTGGCAGATGCCCCTGTGCAGGTCCCACTTAGTTGACCTGTACTTCCACAGTGGCAGATGCCCCTCTGCAGGTCCCACTTAGTTGACCTGTACCTCTACGGTGTAGATGCCCCTCTGCAGGTCCCACTTAGTTGACCTGTACTTCTACAGTGGCAGATGCCCCTCTGCAGGTCCCACTTAGTTGACCTGTACTTCTACAGTGGCAGATGCCCCTGTGTAGGTCCCACTTAGTTGACCTGTACTTCTACAGTGGCAGATGCCCCTGTGCAGGTCCCAGCTCTGGTGTTAATTGAATATAGCCAGGATGAGGATTTCCTGCTTAGCAGACAAGGCTCTAGCAGCTTATTACTCTGCTGTGTTGTGACAAGTCCCGCGGAAGGTGGTTAACTGATGTGCAACTTCATCTTAATAGACTCAAACCTAACTAGAACAAAGGTATGTCCACAGCTAGTCGCCTCTTACGCACTTACAAACCCTAACCATGGCCATGTTTTAATTCAACAGTATCCCTGCCTACGACATGCTCGCTTGGGCAGTGGTAGTAAGTTATTCAAGTTCCTGCCTAAACTAGCAATAAGCGCATTCCGTTCTCCAGACTCAGCAGATAGGCTGTCTAGCGAGATAACGAGCAATAACCATGTCTCCAGACTAGCAGATTGACTTCACACTAGAGATCAAGACTACGCTGAGAAGAATAAGAACATTAGTTGATCCACATAGATGATCATGATGCTACAGCACATCTCAGGGTCAGCGACCATAGCTCATTGCTAGCACCAGGGCAGCGAACCACAGCTGCCAAGACTCTCTACACCTCCACGCGGTGATACTGGATAACAGGCTGCAGCAGGGCAGACTGGCTAAGGAGAAAGGATCGAAGAGGGAATGCTAACCCGGTACTCAAAAAATACTTGCTGAAGTCGGATGTGTTGGACCGAAAGGTGCAAATATCGCAGCCAAGCTGTAAACTACGACACAATGCATTCCATTCTCTGGACTACATTCTGCTACTTAAGCCCTTTCAGTGTTTGGTAGTGGGAGATTGAGAACGAACGAAGAAGAAGAAGAATTCCACAATTGGCAACGAAGGTATGCTTGTGCAGAATACTATTAAGAATACCAAGAACAACTAAAAGGGTTTCTTGTAAACAAATCAGCCGGGACGGCGTGGCCTAGTGGTTAAGTGGCATGGCTCACAACCAGAAGGTGCTGGGTTCGATCCCCATCACAGCACCGGCCGTTATCCCGGGGAAGCAAACCCTTAGAAAATGCAGGAGGAAGCAGACCCTTACATAAAATGCATGCTGAAGTCGGATGCACTGAGCCGACAGGCGCAAAATAAAAACCACAGTGTAACGCACACACGCCTTGGGGAATAGATAAATAAGGCGAACGCAAAAAAAAAAAAAAAATCAGCCGCAACATTAGCATAAACAAGTACATTTTAAATATTCTTAAAACATATACACCAAACAGCAGAAAAGAATCCTCTAACTCATGTCTTACTTTCAGTGAGGTGCATTCTTGACCTGATAGTCTGGAGTTCAATTCCCTGCTTTGTTTACAAGTTAATTAACCTTAGAGTTTCTCGTTGTTGCCCTACTTAAAAATATCTTGCAGATGTTATGGAACTGACCAAAATGCTCAGGAAGACCTTGCATGTATTTGACATGTTTTTTTAGAATAGGGAAAAGGTAGCTTGTTTTGTAAGAGGAGGGAAAAGGTAGCTTGTTTTGTAAGAGGAGGGAAAAGGTAGCTTGTTTTGTAAGAATAGGGAAAAGGTAGCTTGTTTTGTGAGAAGAGAGAAAAGGTAGCTTGTTTTGTGAGAAGAGGGAAAAGGTAGCTTGTTTTGTGAGAAGAGAGAAAAGGTAGCTTGTTTTGTGAGAAGAGGGAAAAGGTAGCTTGTTTTGTGAGAAGAGAGAAAAGGTAGCTTGTTTTGTGAGAAGAGGGAAAAGGTAGCTTGTTTTGTGAGAAGAGAGAAAAGGTAGCTTGTTTTGTGAGAAGAGGGAAAAGGTAGCTTGTTTTGTGAGAAGAGAGAAAAGGTAGCTGTTTTGTGAGAAGAGGGAAAAGGTAGCTTGTTTTGTAAGAATAGGGAAAAGGTAGCTTGTTTTGTAAGAATAGGGAAAAGGTAGCTTGTTTTGTGAGAAGAGAGAAAAGGTAGCTTGTTTTGTGAGAAGAGAGAAAAGGTAGCTTGTTTTGTGAGAAGAGGGAAAAGGTAGCTTGTTTTGTAAGAATAGGGAAAAGGTAGCTTGTTTTGTAAGAATAGGGAAAAGGTAGCTTGTTTTGTAAGAATAGGGAAAAGGTAGCTTGTTTTGTAAGAATAGGGAAAAGGTAGCTTGTTTTGTAAGAATAGGGAAAAGGTAGCTTGTTTTGTAAGAATAGGGAAAAGGTAGCTTGTTTTGTAAGAATAGGGAAAAGGTAGCTTGTTTTGTAAGAAGAGGGAAAAGGTAGCTGTTTTGTAAGAGGAGGGAAAAGGTAGCTTGTTTTGTAAGAAGAGGGAAAAGGTAGCTGTTTTGTGAGAAGAGAGAAAAGGTAGCTTGTTTTGTAAGAATAGGGAAAAGGTAGCTTGTTTTGTAAGAATAGGGAAAAGGTAGCTTGTTTTGTAAGAATAGGGAAAAGGTAGCTTGTTTTGTAAGAATAGGGAAAAGGTAGCTTGTTTTGTAAGAATAGGGAAAAGGTAGCTTGTTTTGTAAGAATAGGGAAAAGGTAGCTTGTTTTGTAAGAATAGGGAAAAGGTAGCTTGTTTTGTAAGAATAGGGAAAAGGTAGCTTGTTTTGTAAGAATAGGGAAAAGGTAGCTTGTTTTGTAAGAAGAGGGAAAAGGTAGCTGTTTTGTAAGAGGAGGGAAAAGGTAGCTTGTTTTGTAAGAAGAGGGAAAAGGTAGCTGTTTTGTGAGAAGAGAGAAAAGGTAGCTTGTTTTGTAAGAAGATACTAGCTTGTGAAAAGGAAATGGAGGGAAAATAAGTTATGAGAAGACACATGACAACCTAATGAGGTTATATGGGACACAGTTGTAGAAGAACACAGAAAGTTTTGAGATATGTGATTGCCTACTCTAGTCTTGTGTTTTATTTGGCATATCAGAGATAATGAAATTTTTATAGTATAAAATGCTGTTTATAAGTAAGACAGTTTATAAGTGAATCAAAACATGCATGTTTATTTTCAGCTCCAGGTTTGTGTGGAGTTATTGGTGGCAGACCCAAGATGTAAGTAGGGCAATCTCTGTGAATTGGCTACCTTTCATTGTTCATTATGTTCTTGCTGACCCTTGATATCTTTCATCTTTAAGTGGAGATTCAGGGTGGGTTTGATGGCTTGGATTAAGTTATTAGTCAGTTCAAGTGCAGTAGAGGTTCGGTGTGGGTTTGATGGCTTGGATTAATTTATTATTCAGTTCAAGTGCCATCTCCACATTGAAGGTCGGCTGCAATGAATCTCCATTGTACTCTTATCTCTTGCCGTAATGGTGCAATCTGACAGGCTTTTTCCAGTCCATCTCCTGATGTTATCTGCCCACTCATAACGTTATCTGTCTCTTGGATGATGGCCTTCCATCCTACCCTCTAGTATGGTCTTCAACAATGTCTTGTTATAAATATCCAAGATATCTTAACTGTCTAACCTTGATTTTGGTCATGAATTCTCTTTTCACCCCCAACTTTTTCAACCCCTCCAAATTTGTTTTCTTTTCTTTCCAAGAAATTTGACCCAATCTTCTATATACCCACATTTCAAAGGCTTCGATACTCTTTTCCAATTTGTTATTCAGTGTTCATGTTTATGCGCCATAAAGTAGTAACGAGTATATATAATACCTGACAATTCTCATTTTCAAATTCTGATTTATCTGTTTGGATGTCAGTATGTGTCGTATGTTGTCGAATACCATCTTAGCCATACCTATTCTCTTTTTTAATTCTTTTTCACACCTGCCTTCTTTAGTTATTTTATCACCTAGATAGGAGAAACTCTGTACCTGTTGCAGTAGTTGATCTTTTATTTTTATCTGCATACAAGGTTTCTTGTCACTTTTCACAATTATCATAGTCTCTCTTTTCTGTATGTTTACTATTTAAATTCAGACTTTTGACTTATTTTGTAAATTGTTGTCACAAGCTCCTGTAATTCTTGCTCACTTCTTGCCATAAAAACTGTATCATCCACATATCTAAGGTTATTAATTGCCACTCCTCCAATGACAAGCTCCGGCATTCCTGCTAAATGTTTAAATATTTGTTTTGTGTAGATATTAAAAAGATAACAGGATACTACACATCCCTGTCTCGCTTCTCTTTTTACATCTATACTTGGAGAGCATAACTTTCCTGATTTCTTCTTCTTCTTCGTTCGTTCTCAATCTCCCACTACCAAACCCTGAAAGGGCTTAAGTAGCAGAATGTAGTCCAGAGAACGGAATGCGTTGTGTCGTAGTTTACAGCTTGGCTGCGATATTTGCACCTTTTGGTCCAACACATCCAAAGACACAGGGAACAAAATGGCATCCGTCAGGGATTCATAGCTGGCTACTTCTGTCAGTCAGAGAACTCCGGCTGACAAAGGCCCTATTTCGGCTCAAATGGTGGCCCAGGATGCAGGCTGCATCTGCAAGCCTGATTTGGAGAATATGGATGGCAAACTAGATCCCAGACAGGATGTGTTGGACTGATGGTAGCAGAGATAGCAGACCCCCCTGTAAACCACAATGTAACAAAATGTCCCTTTTTAGGATGAATGAAGGAGAATTATTCTGCTATTGAGAGTGTGTGTATATTTGTTGATTGGTTGATTTTTGTGAGATTAATTTTGATAAATGGTGTTAATAAATTCATTTTTGTCTTAATATATTTATTTTCAGATCTCCTGTGCTCAAACTCTTTTCTTTCCTTTATCCCAAACACCATTTGAAGGTAAGTTTCACTTTGCTTATCTATATCTCAAACACCATTTGAAGGTAAGTTTCACTTTGCTTAACTATATCTCAAACACCATTTGAAGGTAAGTTTCACTTTGCTTAACTATATCTCAACCACCATTTGAAGGTAAGTTTCACTTTGCTTAACTATATCTCAACCACCATTTGAAGGTAAGTTTCACTTTGCTTAACTATATCTCAACCACCATTTGAAGGTAAGTTTCACTTTGCTTAACTATATCTCAACCACCATTTGAAGGTAAGTTTCACTTTGCTTATCTATTTCCAAAATACCATTTCAAGGTAAGTTTCTCTTTTCTTTGAAGTTTTCTCAGTTGCATTTTCCAACCAAATACAAGCTCAGAAGTATTACAGGTGTTGCTGAAATACAAGTGTATGCCGATGTTGAAAGATTATATAACTATACCAGGTATTGGAAACAAGAACAGCCAGACTGAACAAGAAAGGAGAGACATAACCCAGAGGTACATAGCGGAAAACTACCCAAGCATGTACTGGACCCATGCATACACCGACGTTTCTGTAACAAACACAACACATAATGGAGGGGGAGGGGTATTCCTGAGCCTACCAAATGGTAGAAAAATAACACTGTCCGTGGCAACTGGAAAATTCTCAAGCAATTTCAGAGTGGAGGCAGAGGCACTGAAGGCTGCAGTAAAAGCAATGCTGACAGGCGAAAGCAATGAAAGCCAGATAGTCCTGTTTACAGATGCCCTGTGCGTGGTTACAGCACTAAAAAGCCAGAAAAATACTGAACTTAATGATTTAAGAGCAGTACTCTGTCAACTATGCCAGCAGTCCACACCAAAAAGAGTAGTAGTACAGTGGGTTCCATCCCACTGTAACATCCAAGGCAACGAGGAGGCAGACAGACTGGCAAAAGAAGGTGCAAGACTACCACAACCAGATTCTAGTGTGACCTACGAAGAGTCCAAAAGGCTTATTAGGGCCAGATACCTGGCCAAATGGGAAACAGAACATACTGGCTACACAAAAAATTATGCCTACTACCAGCTGAACAGAAGAGTGCAGGTCGTTGTCTTCAGACTTCGCACAGGCCACAACAGACTGAGGTACCATCTATTCAATAAATTTGAGATAGGTGGCACTGACGAATGCACCTGTGGCACAGGGAAAATGACCGCTGATCATTTGCTGCAAAATTGCCTGACATACGAGGACCAGAGAAAGCACATGTGGTCATCACTAGTGGCAACACAAGACAAGCTCTATGGCAGTGTCGACAGCCTCAGGATGACAGCTGCTTTCTTCGAACAAATTCAAGTTGACGTCTGACAGTGTACGAAGAAGAAGAAGAAGAAAGATTATATAACTCAATATGGGGGGAGGGGGGGGGGGTGTTTATGTCGCGTAGTGTGGATATGACCAATCAAATTAAATCCCTTGAAGGGTGACAGGTAAAAACGCATGTTTGTCAATAAAATTGGACAACAATGGAAAGGAAAGTGACTATTGCTTTCCTGTTTGTGATAACAAAACAACTATCAGAACTATTTTTATTGATTGCAATAAATAGATTTTCAGAAAAAATGTATTTGGTTAATTGATTGTTTAGGAGACCCTAATAGATGAGCATAAATGTAGCCTACTGATAGAGAGCTCATAGCTGGGTTCAGTTGCACAAAGAAATCTCTAACACTTCATTCCTGACAACATTGTATTCTATCAGACTGCCTCTGCTGTTAGGGGAAACATTCTTGATTCTTTTAAATGGCACGGTAATATATATTTACCAAATTTGTAATAACAAAACTCTGTATAGGAGAGCCCCATATCAAACAATGTACAACTACGCATAAAAGATGTACAAAAGCGTACAAATTACTGGTAACATGTTCAAGTTACCACCTACAACATACATACAGTAATAAATATGTTGATATCTCTTAAATGTGTTTGTTGAAAACAAATAAATAAATCAAAACTGCAGTGGTACTAAATGGCAATAGTAGATCAAAAACATACATCGGTAAAGGCTCAGTGACAACAATCTGTAACAAAGCTTTCAATGATTGTCTTAGAGCTATAAATAGTTGTTGTTTCACGAAATGTGACGCTAGCATTGAAATTTGTGTATGATTATCACAACTAGCTTATGATTGTGCTAGAATATAGACAGATGATAACAGATATAGGGCTTGCGTGGATCTACCGTCGCAGTTATATTATCATAACTAGCTTATGATTGTGCTAGAATATAGACAGATGATAACAGATATAGGGCTTGTGTGGATCTACCGTCGCAGTTATATTATCACAACTAGCTTATGATTTTGCTAGTACATAGACAGATGATAACAGATATAGGGCTTGTGTGGATCTACCGTTGCAGTTATATTATCACAACTAGCTTATGATTTTGCTAGTACATAGACAGATGATAACAGATATAGGGCTTGTGTGGATCTACCGTTGCAGTTATATTATCACAATTAGCTTATGATTGTGCTAGAACATAGACACATGATAACAGATATAGGGCTTGTGTGGATCTACCTTCGCTGTTAGCTGAAGATCACTACAATGAAAGAGCTGATATCCTAGTTTTGAAAGCAGCCATAATTTGGGACATTAACCTTTCACCTTTCCCATTCTCAGCCTCACATATTTGGGACATTAACCTTTCCCATTCTCAGCCTCACATATTTGGGACATTAACCTTTCCCATTCTCAGCCTCACATATTTGGGACATTAACCTTTCCCATTCGCAGCCTCACATAATTTGGGACATTAACCTTTCCCATTCTCAGCCTCACATATTTGGGACATTAACCTTTCCCATTCTCAGCCTCACATAATTTGGGACATTAACCTTTCCCATTCTCAGCCTCACATAATTTGGGACATTAACCTTTCCCATTCTCAGCCTCACATAATTTGGGACATTAACCTTTCCCATTCTCAGCCTCACATATTTGGGACATTAACCTTTCCCATTCTCAGCCTCACATAATTTGGGACATTAACCTTTCCCATTCTCAGCCTCACATATTCGGGACATTAACCTTTCCCATTCTCAGCCTCACATAATTTGGGACATTAACCTTTCCCATTCTCAGCCTCACATAATTTGGGACATTAACCTTTCCCATTCTCAGCCTCACATAATTTGGGACATTAACCTTTCCCATTCTCAGCCTCACATAATTTGGGACATTAACCTTTCCCATTCTCAGCCTCACATAATTTGGGACATTAACCTTTCCCATTCTCAGCCTCACATAATTTGGGACATTAACCTTTCCCATTCTCAGCCTCACATAATTTGGGACATTAACCTTTCCCATTCTCAGCCTCACATCAGAAAATACATTCCTTGCTTTCCCAACACAGAGAAATAACTCTTTCCCGCATATATAATACTATTTCTTTATAAAAAGAAATTAAATATCTTAATACATAAAAAAATATAAATAACAAATTAAATTATGTCAAAAAATAAATGATCTTTCAAAAACATATACCTTTATTGTTATTAATGCACTTTCAGAAAGATATAACTTTATTGTTATTTATAATGAACATTAAAAACATGTGAAATTACAGTGTTTTTTTGTTTAAATCTATTTTTCCCACATACATGTTGTTCATCCATCGTGATCGATAAAGACCACTTTGTCAGCATTCACAGTTCGCATGAGTTCGAAGATGGCTAAATAAGCCAATCTAAGCCTCAAATTTTATGTTACACTTTGTACAGGAAAATACATAACCTCTTTCTACAGTGGTTGAAGAAGGGTTGATGTGAGCTGACTTGTGGTGCGTGCCATTGGATAGCTTAATTTATACTTGATACCTCATGTCTCTAAACACTCTCCGCAGTAGTGCTGCACCAGTCTGTACGATTGGTAACGATTCTTTCCCAGTCGTTGTTAATACCACACTGGATCAGTGATCTCTTTAGTGTGTCCGTGTACCTTTTCTGCTGCCCACTTACATAAATCATGTTTGACTAGTCTTTTTTACAACCTTAACAAGTCTGAATGAAATGCACCACAAACAGATACCAGTATGACGTACGAAGAGTCAAAACGGCTTATCAAAGCCAGATACATGACCAAATGGGAAACCGAACATACTGGTTACACCAAAAACGATGCCTATTACCAGTTGAACCGAAGAGAGCAGGTCGTTGTCTTCAGACTTCGCACTGGCCACAACAGACTGAGGTACCACCTATTCAACAAATTGAAGATAGGGTGTACCGACGAATGCCCGTGCGGTACTGGTAAAATGACCACTGAACATCTGCTGCAGAACTGCCCGACATACGAGGATCAGAGAGAGCAGATGTGGCCATTACCAGTGGAACTGCAAGACAAGCTCTATGGCAGTGGCGAGAGCCTCAGGATGACCGCCGCTTTTTTCGAAAAAATAATGGTTACTGTCTGACTGTGTACGCAGAAGAAGAAGAAGAAGAATGAAATGCCAAATGACTTTGTCCCTTGCACAAATGGACAGAGCACAATAAATATCCACACATTCCTTTTAGAACACCGAAAACAGGCTTTCTTTCTGTCTGAAAGAGAAACAGTTTGTGGTTTTATGCAACTTGTTCAAGTCTTCCAGAAACAGTTGGGAATCCAATAATGACGGTGAAAAGACATGTCAGAGGCAGATTAACGTATTCTATCATTTGGATGAGACAGTCATCCTTCTGTTAGTTGGCTAAGTAGTTTTGTAGCTTTTACACTGGAGCAAATTCTCAGCAAGCTTTACAGATGAAAAATAGCTATCAAAGTAAATGCATTGATATTTATCAAGGTAATCAGCAACATTACAGTCAAGCCATGGCTACAACGGTTCATTTACGTTTCCAGTGTAGAACCTAGAATTCTTCTTCTTCGTTCGTTCTCAATCTCCCGCTACCAAGCCCTGAACGTTCTCAATCTCGCGCTACCAAGCCCTGAACGTTCTCAATCTCCCGCTACCAAGCCCTGATCGTTCTCAATCTCCCGCTACCAAGCCCTGAACGTTCTCAATCTCGCGCTACCAAGCCCTGAACGTTCTCAATCTCCCGCTACCAAGCCCTGAACGTTCTCAATCTCCCGCTACCAAGCCCTGAATGTTCTCAATCTCCCGCTACCAAGCCCTGAACGTTCTCAATCTCCCGCTACCAAGCCCTGAATGTTCTCAATCTCCTGCTACCAATTCCTAAAAATTGCTTTGCAGGTTGTTGTCCAGAGAACAGAATGCATTGTGTCATAGTTTACAGCTTGACTGTGATATTTGCAACTTTTGGTCCAACTCATCTGACCTCAGCAGGTATTTTTGAGTACCGGGTTAGCCTTTCCTTCTCCTTAGTCTGCTCTGCTGTAGTCAGCTATCCAGGATCACCTCATGAAGGTTTAGAAGGATCTTGACAGCTCTGGTTCACTGACCCTGACAGTCGCAGTCAGCTATGGATCGCTGACCTCTGCTGCTCAGCATCTTGATCTCAGAGAGAGAAATTAAACTCAAACCTAAAATTCAGCATTAGCCAGTCTTAGCGTCTGCAACACACCAGACTTTGATTCCCCGTGGGGTTGCACACGAAAGAGCTAGTAGCTTCTAGGTCTAGACCACGAACAGAAGTCCACTAGAATTTCAATATTGACTTTTGTCAATTCGTTATTCCAGGCTGCAGTCTCATCAGTAACTGTTTCAACTTTGACATCCATATCAGAATCTCCATCATGTCAATATTTCTAATAATAAAATCAATGCCCAATTCAGAATCACTATCTTTATCGCTAATCGGATTTCTGCCATCTGATTTAATTGCAAAAACTACAGTTTTAACAGCTAGAAGATGCACTTTGAAAACCTGTAAATGTCGTTATAGAAACATTATCAGCGCCATTTTGGTTTTAAAAGAAACTACAATATTCAGTGAGTTTGTTAAAAACACGGATGCTTCATTTCGTATAAAAATGCGCTTGCTTGATTTATTCTATGATAAGGGGATTCCCTTGGCCGCAATCGAGTGAAATGTGTAATATTGTTCTACGTACATGGAACATTTTGCGTCTGGTTATGACTGCATTAGTGTGTGAAAGGTTCAACAGGGATAGGGGAGACACACTGAAATCATTCAGTGAGCTCCTGATAGAGAATAACACTATAATGGATAAAACAGCAATCTTCAGACTGTAGGCATTGGAAACCAGGCTTATGGCACCTGATAGGATCAAACAGTAGTGTGTACATATAGCATGCTATAGGAACTGTTGTTATCCAAACCCATTGCCACCTAGAGCACCTGGTAGAGCAATCACTTTTCATGCAAAGGAACAGTGTTCAACTCCTGTTGCATACTTCAATCATCCCAGCTGTAAATGGGTACCTGGCTTACTGCTAAGGGGAAAAAAATCAGCAAGAAAGGGAACTGGCCACCCCATCTCATAAACAAGTTGTTGCCTCATACAATAATGTTTTTAACACTTCATCCCTGACAGCACTATTTAATATGCAACTGCATGACCTTTGCACAAAGAGACTAAGATCTATGGGTTTGCCCGGAGCTCAGTAGTGTAGTCTCTGCTTAACATAATATAATAATAATGATATAATAATAATAGTACGCTTAGGCGATCAGGGCCCGCCGCGTCGAATGACCATGTCCATGACCACGTCTGATGGCCGCGATCCAGGCAGCCTGGAGTTCTGTTGGGGAGGTAGCGATCTGTTTTAAACCAGGTGTTGCGAGGGCGGCCCCGAGGACGTCTCCAGGATGAGCATGGCTTCTTCCTGTCACTCACCTCTATAGCCTGTCGGAGCATCTCGTGGGCTGGGACTTCCCAGGAAAGGCAAGCAACGTGACCGAAGAGGGAGAGACGACGGTGATCAATCGTTGAGACAATGCCTGCAAGAGAATGGCGGGGTCAATGGTGGAGTGAGAAGCTGTGAACCCTGACTGTTGGGGGCGATGAGGCCTCATTAAATGGCTGGGCTGAGCAGCGTATGAGCTGCAGCGGTCAGCAACCCATAGCCGACTGGTAGTGTCAGGGCCAGCAAACCAGAGCTGCCAAGACCCTTCTACACATCCACACGGTAATCCTGGATAACAGGCTGCAACAGAGCGGATTGGCTAAGGACAAGGGATTGAAGAGGGAATGCTAACCCGGTACTCAAAAAAGGCTTCCTGAAGTCGGATGTGTTGGACCGAAAGGTGTAAATATTGCAGTCAAGCTGTAAACTACGACACAACGCATTCCATTCTCTGGACTACATTCTGTTACTTAGTCCTGTGTCAGGGTTTGGTAGCGGGAGATTGAGAACGAACGAACGAAGCGAAGCCCAAAAGGGGCTGCAATCTGGAGAGGCGCTTCACAGTTGCAGTCTGGAGAGAAACATAATATAACACATAGTCATTTTGTAATTGTGAGTTATCAAAGCCCAAAAAGGGAAGCAACAAATGGTAAGACTGGAACCTGCCGGGTGGCTAAGGTGTGATGGATATGAGGTCAGTTACTTCATCCTTTAGACAATATAATCCACAAGAAAGAATAAAAGAAGGCCTCTAGACACCATGGTCATAGAGTATTTTGATTAGAGTTATCTAACCCGGGTGGTTTTTATATTTGAATCTTTGTTTGGATTTGATTTAGATCACGATAGAAATGAATGGAGAGACGGTGGAGTACAAGCCACCCAGTGTGCCAACTGCTGAGTATCTGACACAAGCATATCCTGCTAGTGACAGCAATGGAAATGGAGAGAACAAACTCTGGCACAACATAGAGCTTCCATCTGGAGAGTTTTCCTATCGGCTAGAAGATCTGGCATTTACACGCTCAGGAGACAAAGGAAATGACTGCAATATAGGTCAAGTGCTGCTATGTTATGTCCTCTCTTCAGTTGTTGTTGGTGGTGTTGTTTTTGGTGGTGTTGTTGTTGGTTGTGCTGTTGTTGTTGGTGTTGTTGTTAGTTGTGCTGTTTTTGTTGGTGTTGTTGGTTGTGCTGTTGTTGTTGGTGTTGTTGTTAGTTGTGCTGTTGTTGTTGGTTGTGCTGTTGTTGTTGGTGTTGTTGTTGAATGCCCACAATGAGTAAGATTATTCTGTTGTGGGCCCTGAAAAGGTCATTAAGTGACAGGTTGCAGTAGTTTTCCTCACATTCCGAGTGTGCTGATGGGGGGGGGGGGGGGGGGGTCGGAGTCTTACAGGCAAATATTATTGGTAACTGAGTGTGTCAAATGTCTAGGGCTGGCTGTGAAAATCTGTGTTGTCATATCATTGATTTACCATTTATCCATCTGTCTTGTGGTCTTTATTGTGTCCTGTAGCTAGATCGTTTCAATTGATGTAAGCACATCTCTCTCTTCCCCCCCCCCCCCCAATTTCTTTTTTCTAGATGAACTACCACCTATGGAATGGGGAGGAAGACTAATGTCTGGTCAGGCAAAATATACTGAACAGACATGTTAGCCAGGGTCAGGCAAAATATACTGAACAGACATGTTAGTCAGGGTCAGGCAAAATATACTGATCAGGCATGTTAGTCAGGGTCAGGCAAAATATACTGAACAGACATGTTAGTCAGGGTCAGGCAAAATATACTGAACAGACATGTTAGTTAGGGTCAGGCAAAATATACTGAACAGACATGTTAGCCAGGGTCAGGCAAAATATACTGAACAGACATGTTAGTCAGGGTCAGGCAAAATATACTGAACAGACATGTTAGCCAGGGTCAGGCAAAATATGCTGAACAGACATGTTAGTCAGGGTCAGGCAAAATATACTGAACAGACATGTTAGTCAGGGTCAGGCAAAATATACTGAACAGACATGTTAGTCAGGGTCAGGCAAAATATACTGAACAGACATGTTAGTCAGGGTCAGGCAAAATATACTGAACAGACATGTTAGTCATGGTCAGGCAAAATATACTGATCAGACATGTTAGTCAGGGTCAGGCAAAATATACTGAACAGACATGTTAGTCAGGGTCAGGCAAAATATACTGATCAGACATGTTAGTTAGGGTCAGGTAAAATATACTGATCAGACATGTTAGTTAGGGTCAGGCAAAATATACTGAACAGGCATGTTAGTCAGGGTCACGCAAAATATACTGGCCAAAACCATCACATCGGCTTCCTACCCTGGAAACGGGCTGTTTTCATGACAGCCTGGCTAACTAGGTGAGGGATAGATGTGATCCCCGTAGTAGTGACTGACACGCAGATGATGCCAAGTATAGCACAACCGTCTAGAGGACCACGGTCCACCTTGAAGCACACTCAGGATGTGAGGAAAGCTACTGCAACCCGCAACTTAACGTCCTTTTCAGGGTGCACAAAAGAGTAACCTACTCATGGTGGGCATTCGCAAACAACTCTTTAAATCAAAGATTAGCAAGAATATACAGTATATATAAACGTGTTCCTAATTATGTTTAGGAGTGATATCCCGGCATCCTGTGTATCTTCCATTCATCCGAAAACAGTTGACAGCCGAAGCTGTGGAAAAGTTCTTCCAGCATTATTTCAAGGACAGTAATGCTGTAAATACAAAGAGCAAAGTTCAGAGGTAATACTTACTCTCTCCCTTTGAATTTAACGGCAAGGTTGTGTGGGATCTAAGTTTAGTATGAGAAGTAGTTTTTGTAGTCCTAGCACTATGTTCTCTTGTGGAACAGGCATCTGCAGAGCATCTGCCAGCCAGCTGAACTGTACAATACAAAGGAAAAATCAGCAGATTCTCTCTTCTCACACCCATCCCCTGCCTCACATGCCCATTACACTCTTTCCCCGACCTCCAACCAGCCAATCTCTTCCCCCTTAACCTACCCATCTCTTTACTCCCCCACAACTCCCATCTCTTTGCTCCCCCACAACTCTTATCTCTTCCCCCTCAACCTACCCATCTCTGGAAGATGAGGCACTTCATCACCTGGAAGATGAGGCACTTCATCACCTGGAAGATGAAAGACTTCCATCACCTGGAAGATGAAAGACTTCCATCACCTGGAAGATGAAAGACTTCCATCACCTGGAAGATGAAAGACTTCCATCACCTGGAAGATGAGGGACTTCTATCACCTGGAAGATGAAAGACTTCCATCACCTGGAAGATGAAAGACTTCTATCACCTGGATGATGAGGGACTTCATCACATGCAAGATGAGGATTCAGTTCTGGAGTGCCAATTATAATGAGACTTTCATTTCTGTAGTTAAGTGTATTTGTTTCTGAGATCAAACAGACTTGTCGATATGGTTGTTGTTGCTGCTACCAGCCTACTGTGCTTACAATTGACTGGTCTCAGTTTCTATGTGTTCATTAATGAGATTATCTAATGTCTGAAACTGGTTAGTTCTACATTAATATTACATTTTTCCATCATTACCTAACTAGAATGCTTAGCCAATTGTGTACTGAGCACCAGCCCACGGAGACGAACCTCCACACAAAGCTATTTAGGAACCTTGAAGAATTCTCCACTACAAGAACTTTTATTCAGAGAACTTCATTTCATGTGTAGAAGTAATTTTTTTAAAACATACCGAGCTAGAAGAAGAAGAAGACTCACCAGAATGGTATCTGGGGTGGAAAAATTGGATTCCCTCCCAGCATGTTGTAAAAGGGGACTAAAGATGGTTGTGCATGGAGCTAGCAAGTTCATAATGTAAGAACCATTGCTATTGAAACCACCACTGCAAATGATCAGATACAGACTCCCTGTAAAGTGACTAGCTGAAGTAGTGACCCTATGCTTCACCTGGAGCAGAAAATGACTCATCACATTCGTGAGCTACACATTGAGCTATATTGATGGTTACAGAAGGATGAAGTGTCAACTCAAATAATCAAGTTAACTCACTCATAAATGGAAAATGTTTTTTAAGAACCAAACTGAAATAATCAAGTTTTCATTCATAAATGGAAAATGTTTTATAGAACCAAACTCAAATAATCAAGTTAACTCATTCTTAAATGGAAAACAGCCGATAGAATCAAACTCAGATAATCAAGTTAACTCATTCATCCAAACTCAAATAATCAAGTTAAATCGTTCTTAAATTGAAAACGGCCTATAGAACCAAACTCAAATAATCAAGTTAAATCGTTCTTAAATTGAAAACGGCCTATAGAACCAAACTCAAATAATCAAGTTAAATCGTTCTTAAATTGAAAACGGCCTATAGAACCAAACTCAAATAATCAAGTTAACTCACTCATAAATGGAATATGTTTTATAGAACCAACAACAGAGCACGAATTCCATAGTTCCCACAGTGGCTTAGAAATTTACCCTAACTTGTCAGGTACCCATTTACAGCTAGGTCGACTGGAAGAAGCGGTCATAGCATTTTTTTTAAACCAATACTTGCATGATCTGTAAAATTATCACAACGGGAGTCGAACCTTGTACGTTGGGATTATAAGCCAAGATTACAAACCCTGGGCCACTGAATCTCATTTGGTTACTAAGTGATCTTGTTTATTGCAGGTATGATGTGCCTGGTATAGGAGCGTTCAACTTTCTCCTGAAAAACTCTTTAGGAGGCGGAGGCATTTCATCTCTTCGTAGTGATCCACAGGTAAATACTGCACACCTTCACGGTGGTATTCTGGGGGGGGGGGGGGGGTTTCTTATTATCTTGTTTTATCATCTTTAACTTTTATCAATATGTTATTTTTGTGTGCGGCACAGATGCCAAAAGAAGAATGCACTTCAGTGCCAAGTATTTTCAGTACACTTCTGCACTGTATACAATACTTGGTTTTTGGGCACATTGTGACTGGAGACAAGCATTTTCTATATTTCTGTTATTTCAATTGTGAAGAAGGTGAAATCACATTGGGTTGTTTGGGTATGAAAATGTTTGCAAGCAACAAGCACTGGATGTGTCTACATTCATGGACACCTGAGTGTGTCTACATTTATTCATGGACACCTGAGTATGTCTACATTCATGGACACCTGAGTGTGTCTACATTTATTCATGGACACCTGAGTGTGTCTACATTCATAGACACCTGAGTGTGTCTACATTTATTCATGGACACCTGAGTGTGTCTACATTCATTCATAGACACCTGAGTGTGTCTACATTCATTCATAGACACCTGAGTGTGTCTACATTCATTCATGGACACATGAGTGTGTCTACATTCATTCATGGACACATCAGTGTGTCTACATTCATGGACACCTGAGTGTGTCTACATTCATGGACACCTGAGTTTGTCTACATTCATGGACACCTGAGTGTGTCTACATTCATTCATGGACACTTGACTTTACCTAGAATTTCTAATGTGAATCCTCAGACTCCCTACCTGATATGAACAAATAGGCTAACCATCTTACTATGCATGTTTGACACTGTGGCAGCGTAAGGTGTTTAGAGTTGTGTAGTACTTATCCTACCAAAGATATCCTGGTCACTCGGACCAAAACAAGAAATGTGGCAGAGTCTAGGTTTAGCTGAGTAGTTTATTTATCTAAAGAGTTACAATATTATTCTTCTTCTTCATCGTACGCAGTCAGACATCAACCTTTATTTTTTCGAAAAAAGCAGCGGTCATCCTGAGGCTGTCGACACTGCCATAGAGCTTGTCTAGTGTTGCCACTGGTGATGGCCACGAGTTACAATATGTATCCACACCACGAGACGACTTCAAACAGTAAATAACACAGTAAACATTATCCTGTCATAACACATAAAATTATCATTTATTAATCGTTAAATCAAAACAACATTTTCAAAAAGCACAGTACATCTAAACTAAATAACCAAAATATATATATATTGAACTACAAAGGGGATCAAGATGCTGAGCAGCGCATGAGCTACAGTGGTCATCGACCCATAGCTGCCAAGACCCTTCTACACCTCCACGCGGTGATCCTGGATAACAGGCTGCAGCAGGGCAGACTGGCTAAGGAGAAGGGATCGAAGAGGGAATGCTAACCCGGTACTCAAAAAATGCTTGCCGAAGTCGGATGTGTTGGACCGAAAGGTGCAAATATCGCAGCCAAGCTGTAAACTATAACACAACGCATTCCATTTTCTTGACTACATTCTGCTACTAACCATTTCAGGGTTTGGTAGTGGGAGATTGAGAACGAACGAAGAAGAAGAAGAAGAACTACAAAGGAGGTTTTTCAGCACTAGCTTTTGATGTTTCCCCCAAACTACATAATCCAGGCGCTTGTCGCTGCACTCCCCTTATCTGCACACACAATCACAAACTCGTCCTCACGATCGGATTACGGCTCATACCACAGACATTTAGATCTCGTTCTTAGGCAATCTGTACATTCACAATTACTTCGATCACTTCACGTATTCATATGAATCTGTACATTCATATGTAATTAGATCACACATCGTTCACTAGGTGTCCTGCACGTACGACACACATTCAGATCTCTTACTGTTCACAAGGTGTCCAACATAAACACCTATAGAGCGACCAACCAAAACTCGAGGTGTATGCTGGTCCAGTCACCCTGCAAACTCACTCACTCTCAGACTCCTGACAGCCTCTCAGCTTTATTCCCAGCCAGCCTGTTTGAGTTCATCTGTGCAGAGTATTTTATAGTCTCAAGCAACAACATGGCTGTCCATTGGTCTTCTGTTGGTTGTCTGACTTAGCCATCACTATAATTTGGAACTACCCCCAACTAATTGTTATTGGATGACCATCCCCAAATCCCTGTCACTCTAAATGTCGTAGCCGGTCGTGGCGGCATCTGACTGTCCACCCCCCACCCCAAATATGCTAGGTAATTCGGAACGCCAGAGTGTTCAGCTACGAACCCCCACCTCAGCTCCAGGGACACACAACCCCACCACCACCACCACCACGGTGCTAGACAAAGTCTTCCACCTAAACACCTTGTTTCCTTTGTCAACCTGGTGTCGAGGCGGTGATTGACCTTGGCACGCATTCAGGCAACCTTTGTTCCCAGAGTCGCTAGCTCAATCTCCCCTGTCCTAAACGTGGGGAGATTTTAGTGTTGGTGACTAGGTCTTGCCAGCAGACTTCAAGGATGTTGTTGATTATGCACGTTGAAGGCTTTGAGTCACTTTGAATCTCCCTGCTTCTTCTGCATTTGTTCTTAATCTCCTGCTACAGGGGACGGAGTGGGTTAGTGGTTAAGTGACATGGCTCGCAATCCGAAGGTGCTGGGTTCACTCCCCGACCGTTACCATGGGGAAGCAAACCCTTAGAAAATGCATGAGGAAGCAGGCCCTTACATAAAATGCATTCAGAAGTCAGATGCACTGGGCCGCCAGGTGCAAAATAGAAACATAGTGCAACACACACTGCCTTGGGGAATAGACAAATTAGACAAACAGGGAAACAAAAATCTCCCGCTACCAAGCCTTCTTCGGCAGTCTAATCTCCCTGTAAGGCTGTCTAGGTTTTGCAGCCCTATAACAGGACAGGAGTGACACAGGATTTACAGACACAGATTAGCGCCAGCAAGATCCTCTGCTGAGTACAGACTCTGTGGATCTAACGATTAAGTAACTATGCTCTGCCAAAGACGGATGTGTCGGACTGAAAGGTGCAAATATCGAAGTAAACTAGCGACAGAACGCATTCCGTTCCCCGGGCTACATCCTGCTACTTGCAAAGCCCTGTTCAGATCTTGGTAGCGGGAGATTGAGAACGAACGCAGAAGACGAGGAAGAAGTACCTAAGCCAGTAGACTTGTTAAAAATAGCGGTTTTATTATATTGGTTCTTAATAATAAGAGTGCTATCTATTGGTTTCAGGGCAAAGCCATTGGTCAAGAATTGCTTGATTTTGTTATCAAAGATGTTCCTGATCTGAAGAGATTGGCAAAAGAAGCTTTGACACAGAACAGTTAATGCTGGAGATGTTCTGGATGATTAATGCTACCTTTAAACTTGCAGTTATTGTTATTAATGATTGTGTGTGTGATTTCTTGGATTGCATGTAGGTTAGCTTTCTGTTCTGTTAATAATCTACGTCACTGCACTCTGGGCAGATCTACAAGTGCTCTGTCCCTCTAAGTAAAGATGAAGAGTGCTGGTGGTTTCTGTAGCTTGTTGGTTGTACACACTTGAGATCCATCCTCTCAAGTGTCCCTATCTGTTTGACTTTCGTTTGATTTCAAAACTTTGCAATCTGTCCATTGCCAGTTCACTGTTTGCAGTGTCTTCATCCACAAGGTTGTCGTTGATCAATTTTTAAAATGTCACCTCTATTCCTTGCTGATGTCCCCACTACAGGTGAACCTGAGGTCAAGATGTTACCTCTATTCCTTGCCGATGTACCCTCTATTCCTTGCCGATGTCCCCTCTATTCCTTGCCGATGTCCCCTCTATTCCTTGCTGATGTCCCCACTACAGGTGAACCTGAGGTCAAGATGTCACCTCTATTCCTTGCCGATGTCCCCTCTATTCCTTGCCGATATCCCCACTACAAGTGAACCTCATATCAAGATGTCACCTTTATTCCTTGCCGATGTCCCCACTACAGGTGAACCTGAGGTCAAGATGTCCCCTCTATTCCTTACCAATGTCCCCACTACAGGTGAACCTGAGGTCAAGATGTCCCCTCTATTCCTTACCAATGTCCCCACTACAGATGAACCTGAGGTCAAGATGTCACCTCTATTCCTTGCCGATGTCCCCTCTATTCCTTGCCGATGTCCCCACTACAGGTGAACCTGAGGTCAAGATGTCATCTATATTCCTTGCTGATGTCTCCACTATAGTTGAACCTGAGGTCAAGATGTCACCTCTATTCCTTGCTGATGTCCCCACTACATGTGAACCTGAGATCAAGATGTCACCTATATTCCTTACCAATGTCCCCACTACAGGTGAGGCTGAGGTCAAGATGTCAGCTCTCTCATTCCCACAATCCCCACCTTGACCAAGACAATAGTCCCACATAAGATCTCAAAGTATCCAGCTTGTATCACTCCAAATGTGGTTTGTCAAGGTGAAACATTTCAAAGACTGTGCAAGCTTCGATAAAATTCAGCAGCTCAATTTCTAGTACAATAAAATTCATGAAGTGTTCTGAAATAGAACAAAGATGTTTTCAAAATATGTGTACCTCATGTATCGGAATAATTCCATGATGTTTGGTTTCATCTTTTGAGAAATATGAAAATATTTTCCCGGAGCATTACAAATTTATCAGCGTGTGAAAATGTTGTAATATCAAACAGTATCCTCTCAATACTCATCACCTTTGCAACCCTTCATTTTGTATGTCCATGTTTTGAAACCGCTGCTTCATTATCTGTCGTGGGGTTCACATATCTGTTGTTTTTATATCTCAAGTTTCATGCATGTATACATGGATGGATAAAGTTATATTCTACTCAGTCATCATCATAGTCGTCTCAGTCTCTGTAGACCATGCCCTGTGAGTTTTTGTCCAGCTCTGTCTCCTGTAGACCATGCCCTGTGAGTTTTGTCCAGCTCTGTCTCCTGTAGACCATGCCCTGTGAGTTTTGTCCAGTTCTGTCTCCTGTAGACCATGCCCTGTGAGTTTTTGTCCAGCTCTGTCTCCTGTAGACCATGCCCTGTGAGTTTTGTCCAGCTCTGTCTCCTGTAGACCATGCCCTGTGAGTTTTGTCCAGCTCTGTCTCCTGTAGACCATGCCCTGTGAGTTTTGTCCAGTTCTGTCTCCTGTAGACCATGCCCTGTGAGTTTTTGTCCAGCTCTGTCTCCTGTAGACCATGCCCTGTGAGTTTTTGTCCAGCTCTGTCTCCTGTAGACATTGCCCTGTGAGTTTTGTCCAGCTCTGTCTCCTGTAGACCATGCCCTGTGAGTTTTGTTCAGCTCTGTCTCCTGTAGACCATGCCCTGTGAGTTTTGTCCAGCTCTGTCTCCTGTAGACCATGCCCTGTGAGTTTTGTCCAGTTCTGTCTCCTGTAGACCAAGCCCTGTGAGTTTTTGTCCAGCTCTGTCTCCTGTAGACATTGCCCTGTGAGTTTTGTCCAGCTCTGTCTCCTATATTTTGACACTGTCTGCTATGATTGTGAAGGCCGATTCACGAATGACAGTCCCTGCCACAGATCGTACAACCATGCTGAGGAGGCTGGTTTATCGGGGTGATCCTCGTTCTCTTTAGTTTTTCTCTGCAGCCAGAAGGCCTCTACAAGCGTCGGCAGCCAGAAAGCATCTACGAGCATCTGCAGCCACTATGCCCCCTCCGACTGACTGTCTCCAAACAGCTTGATCCTGAGCAATTGTTTTCCAGCCCTCGGATGGGACATCGCAGGATTTCATGTCCCTCTTGCATATGTCCTTGAATCTCAGTGTGAGACGGCCGATTCTTCTAACTCTAATGACCAGCTGTTCATAGAGGATATCCTTTGGCAGCCTCTCATCTTCCATGCGGTAAACATGCTCCAACCATTGAAGACTACTCAGTAGATCTGTAAAAAGTGCATGTCCTTTCCTATTATGACTCTTCACATCTAAAGCCTGCTGCTAGACAAACAGCAACATTTGATCTATTTGATTTAATTGATTACTCTAGCAATTTTATTTGATTGGCTTGGGTCTTATAACCCTTCAGTGTTAACGTCTGCAAGGTCAAATAAGAATGCTTTCAAATAAACCTCAGAACACCAAAATAAGTCTTAACGGCAAATATCTGCGGCCAAACGACAACCCAAACTACTTGGGAGTCACATTTGATCGGCACATGACATGGAAAAGTCAGATCGAGAGAAACTGAATGAGAGCCAGGAAAAGAATGGCAATTATGAGGAAACTTGCTGGCACAAGCTGGGGAGCAGGCGAAAGAATACTGAAGAAACTGTACACTGGAAGAGTGAGACCAGTTCTCGAGTATGGCATTGCGGCATGGGCAACAGCAGCAAAGGCGAACTTTGATAAAATTAGCAAACTTCAAAACCAAGCCATGAGAGTTATAACAGGAGGCATAAAGTCAACGCCAATTGTAGAACTTGAAAAGATTACAAATCTGAAATCCATGACAGACAGAAGAGACTGCAGAGGTCAGCAGCAAGCAGAGAAACTCAGAAGACTGACTGACCATCCAATGCATCAGAGATTAAATAGATTTGAAAATGGGAAACTAAAGCGGAGAAACTTTGCAGAAATAGCCAAAGCAAAGATGAGCGAAGACCCTATGAACACCATAACAACACCAAAGCCCATCTCTACTGTACGCAAACCCACATGGAAGCAGCATATCATTCCGGAGGTGGTAGAAAATATACCAGGTATTGGAAACAAGAACAGCCAGACTTAAAAAGAAAGAAGAGACATAACCCTGAGGTACATAACGAAAAACTACCCAAGCATGGACTGGACCCATGCATACACCGACGGCTCTGTAACAAACACAACACAGAATGGAGGGGCAGGGGTATTCCTGAGCCTACCAAATGGCAGAAAAATAACACTGTCAGTGGCAACTGGAAAATACTCAAGCAATTTCAGAGCGGAGGCAGAGGCACTGAAGGCTGCAGTAAAAGGTAAAAGCAATGCTGACAGGCGAAAGCAATGAAAGCCAGATAGTCCTGTTTACAGATGCCCTGGCCGTAGTTACAGCACTAAAAAGCCGGAAAAATACTGAACTTAATGATTTAAGAGCAGTACTTTGTCAACTATGCCAGCAGTCCACACCAAAAAGAGTAGTGGTACAGTGGGTTCCATCATCCCACTGTAACATCAAAGGCAACGAGGAGGCAGACAGACTGGCAAAAGAAGGTGCAAGACTACCACAACCAGATTCTAGTGTGGCCTACGAAGAGTCCAAAAGGCTTATTCGGGCCAGATACATGACCAAATGGGAAACAGAACATATTGGCTACACAAAAAATGATGCCTATTACCAGTTGAACAGAAGAGAGCAGGTCGTGGTCTTCAGACTCCGCACTGGCCACAACAGACTGAGGTACCACCTATTCTTCTTCTTCTTCTTCATCGTACGAAGTCAGACATCAACCTTAATATTTTCGAAAAAAGCAGCCGTCATCCTGAGGCTGTCGACACTGCCATAGAGCTTGTCTAGTGTTGCCACTGGTGATGGCCACATCTGCTCTCTCTGATCCTCATATGTCGGGCAGTTTTGCAGCAAATGTTCAGCGGTCATTTTCCCGGTACCACACGGGCATTCGTCAGTGCCACCTTATCTTCAATTTGTTGAATAGATGGTACCTCAGTCTATTGCGGCCAGTGCGAAGTCTGAAGACCACGACCTGCTTTCTTCTGTTCATGTGGTAATAGGCATCGTTTTTGGTGTATCCAGTGTGTTCGGTTTCCCATTTGGTCATGTATCTAGCTCTAATAAGCTGTTTTGACTCTTCATATGTCATACTAGTTTCTGGTTGTGGTAGTTTTGCACCTTCTTTTGCCAGTCTGTCTGCCTCCTCGTTGCCTTGGATGTTGCAGTGGGATGGAACCCACTGTACCACTACCCTTTTTGGTGCGACACTTGGCATAGTTGACAGAGTACTGCTCTTAAATCATTAAGCTCAGTATTTTTCTGGCTTTTCAGTGCTGTGACTACGGCCAGGGCATCTGTAAGCAGGACTATATGGCTTTCATTCCTTTTACCTGTCACCATTTCTTCCACTGCCTCACTCAGTGCCTCTGCCTCCGCTCTGAAATTGCTTTTGTATTTTCCAGTAGCGAATGACAGTGTTATTTTTCTGCCATTTGGTAGGTTCAGAAATGCTCCTGCCCCTCCGATCTCGTTGCCTCCTTCGAATAATGTCCGTGTGGTTTTATGAGTCAAAATTATGTATACTGCCCAGGTAAATGAAATCCTCAATTGGAGTTGTCATGTTTGCCATTGACAATAATTCCTGCTGTTGTAGGATTGCAACTGAGGTTTTGTAACTTGGTTTTGCCCATGAGATGGGGAGGCTTAACCTAGATGCAAGGTCTTCTAGGAGCCTGGTGTAGCTACGTTATCTGCGTATTCGAAGTCGGTCACATGCAGCTGTCCGATAGTGACTCCTGGGTTGTACATCTCCAGCTGACTGAGAATCCGGTCCATGGAGTGACAGAAAATGCCTGAGCGAGGACACATCCCTGCCAGACACCGGATGATGTAGAGACCTGTCCGAGAGATGGTGACCCAGGCGGACTCTTGCTCCAGTGTTGCAGTGTAGCTGCTTGAACTCCCACTTGTTTTAAGACATTCCACAGAGCAGCTTTGAGGTCGGTGTAAAGGACAGAGAGGTGGTGGTTGAATTCCTGGTGTATTTCTAGTGGGCAGAGGTGGAGAGTAAATCTTTGCTTCAGTGACAAAAATAAAATTTAGTTCTTTTTTTTTTTTTTTGCGTTCGCCTTATTTCTCTAATCCCCAAGGCGGTGTGCATTGCACTGTGGTTTTTATTTTGCACCTGTCGGCCCAGTGCATCTGACTTCAGCATGCATTTTATGTAAGGGTCTGCTTCCTCGTGCATATTCTAAAGGTTTGCTTCCCCGGGGTAACGGCCGGTGCTGTGATGGGGATCGAACCCAGCACCTTCTGGTTGTGAACCGTGTCACTTAACCACTAGGCCACACCGTTCCCATTTCTGAGTATGAATATGGATCACCACGGTTTGATCCATTGCAGCAGACTGAGTAAAACTGAAATTGTAGCAAAACTGGCTGTATCTGGTACAATAGAGTGTTTGAGAATGAGTTAATGTAGATTTGTTGAAAATGGAGACGTAATTATATAAACGTGGGTGGGTTGTTCATTATTTACTTATTTGTTTTGTTGTTTGTTTATCAGAAAAAGCAGTTTAGTATTCAGTTATATGATCACTCAGGAAATGATAGTCATTATTTCATGCAAATTTATTGCTCCTTATCAGTTGCTTTGTTATCCATTGTTTCGTTTTCTGTTGCACATTATATGTTACTTTACAGCAGTGCTGTTTAACCTTTTTATACCTGGCGCCCACTTTTATAACTTTTCCGAGGGTAAATTTTCTTTACCACTAAAATCTAAATTGAAGAAAATTCTGCGATCATCCACCGAGAATATTTTGAATGTTTTTAATACAGAATGTAATTATTCTGCTACCGCCCACCAAATCGCCTACTAGTGGGCGGCAACACCCAGGTTGAAGAGAACTGCTTTACAGCCTCAAAAGAGTTCCTGCCTATGAAATAATGACGTGACAGGTATTTGCTCGAATACTTTAAAATGACAATATTTGTATGGAACAAGTCTCAACAGTATTAATAGTAGAATCTTTGAGACTGTGCATATTTATTGTGTTACAGTAATAAAACGAGTCTATTGTCAGTGCCAATATATACTTCTAGTGGAATAATTATCATTAAAAATAGCAATAATTTACACATATTTCTTATTACTTGGGATGTGGTGTGGGAGGGGAGTTTCTTCAGTCAGTGTTGCTATCTGTCCATTGTTAGTGTTGTGCTGTCTGTCTATCGTCAGTGTCGCTGTCTGCCCATCGTCAGTATTGATGTCACTCCATCATCAGTTCTGCTGTTTCCTTCAATATTGTCCCTATCCACTCCTGAACATTATCTGTCCAGCTCATTCTAGGTCTTCCTATCTTTCATGTTCCCAGGACTGTACCTTTCAGTATAATGTTGGCTAGCCCATTTGATCTTGTTATACTAATATTACCATTGTCGATTTGCATGTTATTTTTATAATAGTCAGTAGATTGTTATATGGTCCATCAATTCTCATGTTTTTATAATAAAATAAAACAAATGTAGACATTCTGCAAGAGTTGAGCATAGAGGAGAACTGGTTTATCAATTCTATTTTGGCTAGAAAATGCAAATACTTTGGTCACATCAAGAGACACAACGGTATCAAGAGAACAGTGATGGAAGGTATGGTGCCAGACAAAAGAGGAAGGGGTAGACCAAGAAGATGATGGCACCAAGATATCCAGGAATGCCTGGGTATGATTGTGGCGGAGGCTGGAGTTTTGGCAAGAGAACGAGTTTCTTTCAGACAGACTGTGATGGGAGCGACACTCTACAAAGGACATGCTACATGATGATGATGATGAGATTGTTATATGGTCCATCAATTCTCATGTTTTTTTGTTTGTACTTTAAGATTTGGTCCTTGTGTTTTTGTTTCCAAGGATCTGTCTAAAGTACCTAATCTCCATTATTTGGGTATTGGTAAAGATTACGCAAGCTATCCTAAATGCTATATAGGGCTCACTTTTTTCAGTCATGTTCTGACTTGATTTATTTACTTATACGTTTTCTGCTTTACTGAGATCACCACCAGACCCATGTTATATAGTTATGCTATTTAGATAATCTTTGTTGATTCGTAATATTATATATGAGATTACATGAATAGACATTATCTTTGTTGCAAAATATACTTTGTTGCTAAATTTATTTTTTTTATAAGCCAAATAGGCAAGACAAAATACCTCTTGTCCCTTTTCATCCCAGATGTAGTTTAGTACCACAATTACAATTGACCTTTGTTAGGTAGCCTGCAGCGGAAGCATTTTATATGCTTTTGCAGTGATGGTTTCTGTAGAGATTTGTTTTACATGATGACGTTGCTAGTACAACTCTATTTAGTCGCTTTTTATGGCATGCATGGAAGTACATTGGCCCTATTTTTCCTTCCCAGTAAAGAGCTAAATGATCCACTCTGGGAAAGTACACAGATCTGCTTCTGTCTATTTATACTTTTCATTTAAATTATTATCTTTGATTTTGTTAGTTCAGAACTTTTCATTAAAATTATTATCATTGATTTTGTTAGTTCAGAACTTTTCATTAAAATTATTATCATTGATTTTGTTAGTTCAGAACTTTTCATTGATCTATGAATGTCTTTGAAGTACTGACTTTTGTTGGTTTTCATGGTTGTTGCAGGGAAGATCAAATGAAGATCTTGAGTTATTCATTCCAAATGCTAGTTGATCAAAATTTGTTGGCCGTAGAATGAAATCTTTGTTGCAAAGTCCTGAAAAAATGTCCACCTCAGGGCAGTAAAAGCTATTTACACAAAGATACCTTAATATCAGCAGTAACATCATGCAGCACATTAGTTTGTAAATGAGTATTATAAGAGGTGTATTCAAAAAGTATCTGACCATTGGGTTGGAAAAATACATCTACTCATCTGACGTTTTGAAACCCTAATCCGATTCAAACCAGTTTCCTTGGGGGACTCCACACACTTCTCTCAGCTGAAAGCAATTAAGGAAGGCTTCTTTTGGGAATGAAGTACAACTAGTTCGTGACATGTTTTCTCGGGACTCAAATTGGGTCCCTTTTAGCAGAATTTTCAGCTTGTAAAACAGTCAAAAATTGCAAGTGGCATGACGGGATAATAGGGAGTCTGGCGAACCAGAGGAATGTTGTGTTTGGTCAAGAAAGTCTGAATCAATTACGGAGAATGGGTGGGTGTTTTGTCATGATGGAACTGTTTGTCCATAGGTCATTTGCGTCAAACAGCATCTCCAAGGCAACAGATGACCTCCAGGAAGTACCCTTTGGTAATGTTTTGACCTTGTGGTGCGTACTCGTGATGCACAACCCCACGGGAGTAAAAGAAAACGGTCAATATGACTTGGACAATGCTGCGCACCTGCCACACTTTTTTCGGATGATAAATGTCTAAACGACTGCAGTTTGGTTTCTGGGTCATACCCTTAAACCCATGACTCATCACCAGTGGTTACAGTGTTTAAGAAGTTGGGGTCACTGTTTGCGCGGTCCAGCATGTCCTGTGAGACTTCCAGGAAGAGTTGATTCTGCTCCATCGTTAGCAGTTTCAGCACGAATTTTGCGGATACTCTTTGCATAGCCAAATCCTCACTCAAAATGGAGTGTACCAAACTAATGCTTATCTCTACCTCATCTACATGTTCACGGATGGTGATACAAGGGTTCTGTAAGACCAAGGTCCGTACTTGGTCAATGACTTCATCATTTCAGCATGTTGAGAACCTACCGGAATGTGATCCGCTCTCCACCGATGTGCGGCCATCCTTGAAACGACTGTACCACTCCTTAATTTGTGGGATGCTCATGACATCATCACCGAAGGCCTGTTGAATCTTCCGAATGGTTTCCAATTGGGTGTCACCTAGCTTTTGGTCAAATTAGATGCAGCACCGCTGCTCAATTCTTTCCGTCATTTCATGGAAAATGAACACCCGACGGGTGCTGACTACACTCAAGACTGAAAGGCTGACTGCCAGCGACTTCTGCAAGCGGAAACAAATTCACGCATGTGCATAACAGTCCGCTATACCACCTTGCTGAAGAACAACACCCAAGTTTCATTTGTTTCCGCAGAAAAAAAATTGTCAGATACTTTTTGAACACACCTCGTATGTACATCTTTATTAGTTATTATCATGAATTTTATTATTGTGAATTGATAATGTCTTTTATAGACATTTTATATGGTTAAGATTGTTTCGTAAAATAATGATGATCATCCTTATCATGTTTGACGATAATGGATCATCGCCGCTTCCTGTCTCAAGTGCAATTTATCGAATCTGCTATGTACCATCTTCCATACAATAATGTTAAAATGTCCACAATCTTCCCTCCTTCTTGTCCCGTTTCCCTGAAATGTTTCTGTTTTGTTTTGTTTCTGTGGTTTTTTTAAATATAGTAATGCAGCTAATTGAAAATATATATGTGTTGTGAAGATTATTAAAGCAACATTTTGTACAGTTGTTTACTGAAAACATGAATGAAATTAATCAAGAGAGGGGAAGTTAGTGGTCAACTAAAAGTATCAGCTTGTGAGGACACTTCTGAGATGAGGACACATCAGATGAGGACACTTCTGAGATGAGGACACTTCTGAGATGGGACATTTCTGAGATGAGGACACTTCTGAGATGAGGACACATCAGATGAGGACACTTCTGAGATGAGGACACTTATCAGATGAGGACACATCAGATGAGGACACTTATGAGATGAAGATTGTCTGATAAAATAATGAAGTGATATTAAGTATGGTATGAACTGGTTGCCACAGTATACAGAGCCAGGATGGAGGCAAACAGCCCTAGAAGGCAGAGCCAGGATAGAGGCAAACTGCCCTAGAAGGCAGAGCCAGGATAGAGGCAAACTGTCCTAGAAGGCAGAGCCAGGATGGAGGCAAACAGCCCTAGAAGGCAGAGCCAGGATAGAGGCAAACTGCCCTAGAAGGCAGAGCCAGGATAGAGGCAAACTGCCCTAGAAGGCAGAGCCAGGATAGAGGCAAACTGCCCTAGAAGGCAGAGCCAGGATGGTGGCAAACAGCCACAGTATACAGAGCCAGGATTGAGGCAACCAGCCCTAGAAGGCAGAGCCAGGATGGAGGCAAACAGCCACAGTATACAGAGTCAGGATGGAGGCAAACAGCCACAGTATACAGAGTCAGGATGGAGGCAAACAGCCACAGTATACAGAGCCAGGATGGAGGCAACCAGCGCTAGAAGGCAGAGCCAGGATGGTGGCAAACAGCCCTAGAAGGCAGAGCCAGGATGGAGGCAAACAGCCACAGTATACAGAGCCAGGATCGAGGCAACCAGCCCTAGAAGGCAGAGCCAGGATGGAGGCAAACAGCCACAGTATACAGAGCCAGGATGGAGGCAAACAGCCACAGTATACAGAGCCAGGATCGAGGCAACCAGCCCTAGAAGGCAGAGCCAGGATGAAAGCAACCAGCACAACCAGCCCTAGAATCACCAGCACCTACTTCACCAGAACAAACAAATGAGCACACACCAAACTAACTAACCCAGGCTTGTCAACAGTCCTTGGCAGTGCTAATGATGTGGAGGTTGCTGTGGATCTACCAGAAAGAGGGACTTATCCTGATGTCTCAGAGGTGACCAGATACAGTGCAGCTCTGACCATCATTGTACCACATCATCAGGATCGAGCTAACTGCCATTCGAATAAGTTAGCAACACTCTTTTAAAATGTTCAAGTGCTGTGACCTAATAACCAAGCTAAAACAAGTAGTAGGGTTCACAACCAGGTCAAAACTGTAGAAGTAGGCACAACAGATTTAGTAGCTGTATCTGTATACGACCTGCTGAAGCAATTAGGCCTGAAACTACAGCCAAGAACAAGAGCAATGGAAGACCTCGGTGAGAAGACCTTGTCATGCTGGATGTGGAACAACAGTAATGGACAATTTTATTTTTTTGCGTTTGCGAATGTCCACAATGGGTGGTTACTCTTTTGTGCCCTGAAAAGGGCGTTAAGTGGTAGGTTGCAGTAGCTTTCCTCACATCCCGAGCGTGCTGATGAGGGTTGACCGGGCTCCTCCAGGTGACACAATGGACAATTGAATGTAGGAGCAAGTTGATATACAACTAAAATACTAGTTTCTTTACAACCTCAAGCCTGTGCAATGAATAAGAGAGCCTGCCAAAGAAAACAATAGGGGGTGTAGGTTCAATACCCAAGTTTGGCAGAAAACACAAAAAAGCAGCTAGAACAAATACCAGAAACAGGAGGATGGTACATGGGAGTCAGGACCAAAGTTGGCCCAACAGGAGGATGGTACATGGGAGTCATGACCCAAGTGGGCCCAACCGGAGGATGGTACATGGGAGTTATGACCAACAGGAGGATGGTACATGGGAGTCATGACCCAAGTGGGCCCAACAGGAGGATGGTACATGGGAGTCATGACCCAAGTGGGCCCAACAGGAGGATGGTACATGGGAGTCAGGACCAAAGTTGGCCCAACAGGAGGATGGTACATGGGAGTCATGACCCAAGTGGGCCCAACCGGAGGATGGTACATGGGAGTTATGACCAACAGGAGGATGGTACATGGGAGTCATGACCCAAGTGGGCCCAACAGGAGGATGGTACATGGGAGTCATGACCCAAGTGGATCCAACAGGAGGATGGTACATGGGAGTCATTACCTCTAGGTGCATAGAGTCCCTTATCATCACTGTTAAATGCAATCATCAATCAGTCAATTCTGTTGATCTTCCTGTTTTTATTTTAAAGATGATGCAATTGGTAGAATTGTTAAGAGTATTTATATCTCACATCACAGCGACTGGGTTGTAGCATGCTCAATGGGTACCTGACTCTGTTGTGAATTAGTAATGGCAAAGCAGGGAAGAAAGCAGGTAACCCCCATCTCTTATCTGGTCACCTCATCTCTTATCTGGTCACCTCATCTCTTATCTGGTCACCTCATCTCTCAAGGCTGGTCACTCCATCTCTTATCTGGTCACCTCATCTCTTATCTGGTCATCTGATCTCTCAAGGCTGGTCACTCCATCTCTTATCTGGTCACCTCATCTCTTATCTGGTCACTCTCTCTTATCTGGTCATATCATCTCTTATCTGGTCACCCAATCTCTTAAGGCTGGTCACTCCATCTCTTATCTGGTCACCTTATCTCTTATCTGGTCACCTCATCTCTTATCTGGTCACCCGATCTCTCAAGGCTGGTCACTCCATCTCTTATCTGGTCACCTCATCTCTTATCTGGTCACTCGATCTCTCAAGGCTGGTCACTCCATCTCTTATCTGGTCACCTAATCTCTTATCTGGTCACTCCATCTCTTAAGGCTGGTCATCTCATCTCTTAAGGCTGGTCATCCCATCTCTTATCTGGTGACTGCATCTCTTA
The DNA here is from genome assembly GCA_036924085.1 of Ariolimax columbianus. Classification (NCBI taxonomy): domain Eukaryota; kingdom Metazoa; phylum Mollusca; class Gastropoda; order Stylommatophora; family Arionidae; genus Ariolimax; species Ariolimax columbianus. Next base: position 64,860,585 of record JAVGWX010000018.1, on the reverse strand, counting down.
AGACTGGTCACTTCATCTCTTTTCTGGTCACCCCTTCTGTCAAGGCTGGTCACCCCATCTATTAAGGCTGGTCACTCCATCTATTAAAGTCAGTCACTCCATATCTTAATGCTGGTCACTCCATCTATTAAAGTTAGTCACCCCATCTCTTAAGGCTGGTCACTCCATCTCTTAAGGCTGGTCACTCCATCTATTAAAGAAAATCACCCCATCTCTTAAGGCTGGTCACTCCATCTATTAAAGTCAAGTCACCCCATCTCTTAAGGCTGGTCACTCCATCTATTAAAGTCAATTACCCCATCTCTTAAGGCTGGTCACTCCATCTATTAAAGTCAATTACCCCATCTCTTGGTCACTCCATCTATTAAAGTCAGTCACCCCATCTCTTAAGGCTGGTCACTCCATCTATTAAAGTCAGTCACCCCATCTCTTAAGGCTGGTCACTCCATCTATTAAAGTCAGTCACCCCATCTCTTAAGGCTGGTCACTCCATCTCTTAAGGCTGGTCACTCCATCTATTAAAGTCAATCACCCCATCTCTTAAGGCTGGTCACTCCATCTATTAAAGTCAATTACCCCATCTCTTAAGGCTGGTCACTCCATCTATTAAAGTCAATCACCCCATCTCTTAAGGCTGGTCACTCCATCTATTAAAGTCAATCACCCCATCTCTTAAGGCTGGTCACTCCATCTATTAAAGTCAGTCACCCCATCTCTTAAGGCTGGTCACTCCATCTATTAAAGTCAGTCACCCCATCTCTTAAGGCTGGTCACTCCATCTATTAAAGTCAGTCACCCCATCTCTTAAGGCTGGTCACTCCATCTATTAAAGTCAATCACCCCATCTCTTAAGGCTGGTCACTCCATCTATTAAAGTCAATTACCCCATCTCTTAAGGCTGGTCACTCCATCTATTAAAGTCAATCACCCCATCTCTTAAGGCTGGTCACTCCATCTATTAAAGTCAATCACCCCATCTCTTAAGGCTGGTCACTCCATCTATTAAAGTCAGTCACCCCATCTCTTAAGGCTGGTCACTCCATCTATTAAAGTCAGTCACCCCATCTCTTAAGGCTGGTCACTCCATCTATTAAAGTCAGTCACCCTAACTCTTGAGACTGAACACCTACAAATAATCAATTCTCCAACACATCTCATACAACAATGTCTGTTTTGAAATACCTCTTTATCGAATTCATTTATTTCCGTGATTGTGTTCTTGACTTTGAAATAATTATTTGATTGTAGATTTGTTATAGGTACTATTTACGTAGATAATGCATTCCTGTTATAAACCATCTTAGCTCAAACATATTCATAATTGACTGCTATATTAATAATTCGGCGGCATGAAACTAGAAATTATTTTTTTTCGATTTTATTTTGTTAACAGCTATACTGGTCAATGACGACATTTCATGCTTAAATGCATGCAGAAACTTGAGAATAAATGTTTTTTTATTATTAGAAGTGTTTTTGAGTTGGACGTAAGGAGAGTATCTGTCACCATATGTTGGTGGATAATACTGTGATTGATAAATCAACAATATTGTGGGAGTTTGAAATTAGATGATCAAGATTGGACATCTGAGGGGATGGAGCGGGAGTGTGTGCAACCAACAGGCTGCAGGCACTATTAGTATCTATGACCTTTACTTATTGCAGAAATAGACTGATTACCTATGGGTCTGCCTGGAGTGGAGTGGTGTCATTTCTGTATAATTGTGAATAGTGATGTTGTGTGTATGTGTGTTATCTGACCCCAAAAGGGGGGCAAAGAATAATACCACTGTAACCTGCTAGGCATGTCATCACAGACAACTAATGAGGGTTGAGAATGGAGTTTAATGTAGATAAATGTACAGTCATCCACATGGGTAGATCCAATATGGAACATAATTACAGAATGGGAGAAAACAATATTAGAAAGATAGATACGGAAAGGGACCTAGGGGTTATAATAGATCATACAGGAAAGGTGAGTGAGCAAGTAAAGGTAGCAGTGAAAAAGGCAAATGCAATGTTAGGTATGATAAAAAGAAATATTAAACATAGGAGCAAGGAAGTGATCGTCAAACTGTATAAAGCTTTAGTTAGACCTAGATTGGAGTACTGTGTACAGGTGTGGAGTCCTTATTATAGAGGGGACATAAACATGCTAGAAAGAATACAAAAAAGAGCGACAAAGATGATAGTGGGATTCCAGAATTACAGTTATGATGAACGACTCAGAAAAACCGGCCTACAGTGTCTCAAAGAGAGAAGAATTCGTGGTGACTTAATACAGGTTTATAAGATGATCAGAGGAATCGATAAATTAGACTATAACAAGTTTTTTAAAATACAGCCACCTACAATAACACGAGGGCATAGCTACAAGCTGATTAAAGAGAGGTCCAGGTTGGATATTAGGAAATATTTTTTTAGTCAGAGAGTGGTGTCTGCTTGGAATGCATTGCCAGGGGAGGTAGTGGAGGCAGGGACAGTTAATGCATTTAAGAATAAACTGGATGCGCATAGATTTTAGAGCAAGGTGATGTAAATGTAACTGGTTGTATACAGACTCTGCAGGGTCTTCTAAACCAGTATAAAGATGTTAAGTTAAGAATGGAGCTTGCTATCCCATCCTGTTGATACAATAAGCCACAAGAAACAGAAAGAAAGCATTTACATTGTGCTCAGAACAGTGGCAGTGAACAGTAGGTATGAATAGTAGGTGTGAACAGTAGGTGTGAATAGTAGGTCAAAACAGTGGCTGTGAGCAGTAGGTGTGAACAGTAGGTGTGAACAGTAGGTGTGAATAGTAGGTGGGAATAGTAGGTGTGAACAGTAGGTGTGAATAGTAGGTCAGAACAGTAGGTGTGAATAGTACGTGTGAATAGTAGGTCAAAACAGTGGCTGTGAGCAGTAGGTGTGAACAGTAGGTGTGAATAGTAGGTCAGAACAGTAGGTGTGAATAGTAGGTCAGAACAGTAGGTGTGAACAGTAGGTCAAAACAGTGGCTGTGAGCAGTAGGTGTGAACAGTAGGTGTGAACAGTAGGTATGAATAGTAGGTGTGAATAGTAGGTCAGAACAGTAGGTGTGAATAGTAGGTCAGAAAAATAGGTGTGAATAGTAGGTCAGAACAGTAGGTGTGAATAGTAGGTCAGAACAGTAGGTGTGAATAGTAGGTCAGAACAGTAGGTCAAAACAGTGGCTGTGAGCAGTAGGTCAGAACAGTAGGTGTGAACAGTGGCTGTGAACAGTAGGTGGGAATAGTAGGTCAGAACAGTGGGGGGGAACAGTAGGTGGGAACAGTGGCTGTGAACAGTGGGTGGGAACAGTGGCTGTGAACAGTAGGTGGGAATAGTAGGTCAGAACAGTGGCTGTGAACAGTAGGTGGGAATAGTAGGTCAGAACAGTGGGTGGGAACAGTAGGTGGGAACAGTGGGTGGGAACAGTGGCTGTGAACAGTGGGTGGGAACAGTGGCTGTGAACAGTGTGTCCGAACAGTGGCTGTGAACAGTAGGTGGGAACAGTGGGTGGGAACAGTGGCTGTGAACAGTGGGTCAGAACAGTGGCTGTGAACAGTAGGTCAGAACAGTGGCTGTGAGCAGTAGGTGTGACCAGTAGGTCAGAACAGTGGCTGTGAGCAGTAGGTCAGAACAGTGGCTGTGAAAAGTAGGTCAGAATAGTGGCTGTGAACAGTAGGCCAGAACAGTGGCTGTGAACAGTAGGTCAGAACAGTGGCTGTGAACAGTAGGTCAGAACAGTGGCTGTGAACAGTAGGTCAGAACAGTGGCTGTGAACAGTAGGTCAGAACAGTGGCTGTGAGCAGTAGGTGTGAACAGTAGGTCAGAACAGTGGCTGTGAACAGTAAGTCAGAACAGTGGCTGTGAACAGTAGGTCAGAACAGTGGCTGTGAACAGTAGGTGTGAACAGTAGGTCAGAATAGTGGCTGTGAACAGTAGGTGTGAACAGTAGGTCAGAACAGTGGCTGTGAACAGTAGGTCAGAACAGTGGCTGTGAACAGTAGGTCAGAACAGTGGCTGTGAACAGTAGGTCAGAACAGTAGGTGTGAATAGTAGGTCAGAGCAGCAGGTGTGAACAGTAGGTCAGAACAGTAGCTGTGGAAACAGTAGACAGATGTTTCGGACTGGAAGGTGCAAATATCGCAGTCAAACCACAAACTAACGACACAACGCATTCCGTTCTCCAGACTACATCCTGTTACTTGCAAAGCTATGTTTAGGGCTTGGTAGTGGGAGATTGAGAATGAATGCAGAAGAAGAAGTAGCTCTGAACAGTAGCTGTGAACAGTCGATCTGAACGGTAGCTGTGAACATTAGCTCTGAACAGTAGCTGTGAACAGTCGATCTGAACGGTAGCTGTGAACATTACCTCTGAACAGTAGCTGTGAACAGTCGATCTGAACGGTAGCTGTGAACATTAGCTCTGAACAGTAGCTGTGAACAGTCGATCTGAACGGTAGCTGTGAACATTAGCTCTGAACAGTCGATCTGAACGGTAGCTGTGAACATTAGCTCTGAACGGTAGCTGTGAACAGTAGCTCAGAACTGTAGCTGTGAACAGTAGCTGTTAAAACATCAATAAATTCAAGTTTGCCGTCTGCTGACAGAAACTGTACACCTAAGAACCTGTTTTGAAGTGCAGTGATATTGCTTTTGTTTACCATAACAGTATTTTTATCATCTGATCAATCTATTCTTTCGGGGACGGCGTGGCCTAGTGGTTACGTGGCACGGCTCACAACCAGAAGGTGCTGGGTTCGATCCCCATCACAGCACCGGCCGTTACCCCGGGGAAGCAAACCTTTAGAAAATGCAGGAGGAAGCAGACCCTTACATAAAATGCATGCTGAAGTCGGATGCACTGGGCCGACAGGCGCAAAATAAAAACCACAGTGTAACGCACACACGCCTTGGGGAATAGATAAATAAGGCGAACGCAACAAAAAAAACACAAAAAATCTATTCTTTCTCACTCAAAAGCCATTTTATCGTCTATAGAATGTCAAATAAATTTTGTTTCTCACATATTTATGTTAGTATCTTAGAAAATATTTATTCTATTGGTCTGTTAATATATAAAAACTAAAACTATTCATCGCCAACATCGCTGCAGGTAATACATTTGATCATCTTTAGTATGACCTTGAAGAGTGTCTTGGCTATGTGACTCATCAGACTAGTTCTTTAAATGTTCACTACCACACTTGTAAGCATCTTATATCAGGGGCATTCAGTTGTTTTAATGAGTGTGGGAATGTGCAGTTATGTTTTGTTCTGTTCCTAAGAATCTACTTTACTGCACTCCGGGCATACCCATAGGTGCTCAGTCTCTCTCAGTATATGGTGAGGGATGTGGATACTGATGGAACCTGCAACTCGTTGGTTGTACACACTTCTGCTTCATTCTCTCTCATGTTCCAGTCCGCTCGAACCTCGTTCGATATTAAAGCTCTGCCGTATAAATTGCTGATTCATCTATTGCAGTGTCATCATCAATAGTCATTCAATGATAGACTTAAAAATGGGTTTCCTAGCCATATCTAGTGTACCCATAATTGGTGCATGTGAGGCCAGTATGTTTGCTCTTTCATTGCCCTGAACCCCAGCATGACCAGGACAGTAGACTCAGACCGACCCCTGCAGATCTGAGGCCTCTACAGCTGTGATCCATTCATGCCTTAGCCAGCCTTTCTGTATCTTCAGAATCAAGAATTGGGAGTCTGACACTGTGACTGCCCTTGTTAAAGAGTTCTGAAATAGCTATTTCATAGCTGTAGTCACTGCTACCATCTGAAGTGTTATTGTGCAATGGGTACCGCCTGTCTGGGGTTACCAACATATAGACTTTGGCCTGTACCAATTTCTTCTTCTTTTTTATCTTCATTCATTATCAAACTCCAGCTACCGAGCTCTGAAAAGGTCTTTGCAAGTAGGAGGATGTAGTCCGGAGAATGGAATGCATTGTGTCTTAGTTTGCAGGTTGAATGAGATATTTGCACCCTTCGGTTCTATACATCCGACTTCAGTAGGCATTTTTCAGTACTGGGTTAGCCTTCCCTCTTCGATCCCTTCTCCTAAGCCAACCTGCTCTGTTGCAGACTGTTATCCAGGATCACTGCGTGGATGTGTAGAAGGATCTTTGCAGCTCTGGTTCAAGGGCCCTGACGCTAACAATCAGTTTTGGATCGCTGACTACTGCAGCTCATGTACTGCTCAGCATCTTGATCCCGTCATGTGTCACAGTCAGAAATCCCAGCATGAACTGCATCTTAAAGATTAGGGTATCTCTAGTACATCCCAGAACTAGTCACATTCCTTCATTCCAACTGTTCACACTATCATCTTGTTAATGTGCGGATATGCTGTCTGTATTCAACATCTGACTGTGCCAACTGATAAAATAGGATGGAGAGCAGTTATTGTTCCAAATGTTCTGCTGTTATAGTCAGAACTCACTATAAAATTGTTCAGGGAGCGTCACATCATGCAGGACTTGCTGGAATTGATCAGCGTTGGAAACTGAACACTGCTGTAAGATTGTCTACAGGATCTTCTGGATGTCTCTGATCATCTCATGCTTATCTGAACCAGTCCAGTATTTTCAAGATGTAATGTAACAGTTCCAGCCGGAGAATGAGTGTTTGGGGCAGGGATGGTCAGGTTGGCGACTCTGAGAACAAAGTTGCCTCAATGTGTGCAAGGTCACTCACCGTCTGGACACTAAGTCGACAAAGGAAAATGGGGGTTGGGGGAAAAAATGTGTCAGGTACAGGTAGAGGTTACGAGCTGACCACTTCAGCATTTCGAATTGAGTGTTGGGGGGTTAGTGACAGACAGAGGCCTGCAGGTCTTGCTGCGACATTTTGAATGAGTAATTCAGAGTGATTCATGCCAATAACAACTAAATGGAGGTAGATCCGAACCAGAGAATGGCTGGCTCAGACATCCCACAGAGGACCATTGGACAGCTCTGATACTGCTTGAGACTATATACTATAATACTAGACAAAGTTTAACTCAAGCAGGCTTGCCATGGAGAGAGAAAGAGAGAGCAAATTTAGTTAGGGGTCTGTTTAGCTCACTGACTTTATAGAAAAGCGATTGATAGGCTGTGTTACGAATGTTAGAGAGATAGAATGGGGTGGAGGGTGACTGAACCAGCATACACCGCTCTATAAGGTGTTTGTTGGACGCTATGTGACTAGGAAAGATCTGGATGGGTGTGTGGTGTGTGAAGGACACAGAGGGAATGATGTATGTTCCGGAATATGTATTCGTAGATCGATTGAGTGTGTGATCACACGTGAGTATGCATTAAATAGATTGAATGTATATTGTCAAGATTACCTGCCTGAAGATATCTCAATGTATAATGTAAAGATCACTCGCCTGAGGGGATCTGAGTGTGAGTGAATGCACAGAATACGATCGTGGAGATGAGTTTTTGAGAGTGTGTTGAGGGTGCAGATAAGGGGAGGGGATTGTGCGGCTAGAACTGGGTTGGGTTAGTTGGGGGAAATATTCCAAAGTTTATGCTTACAACCTTTGCAAAGTTATTAATAATATTGTGTATGTTCATTTGTAATAATACCGTTTATGATTGTTCTGTTTTGTTGGTTTTAGTGATGTAAATAAACATATACTATTACCTGCCATTTGATGTTATTGGCTGTGTGTGGTCTTGAATGATATGGTAACATTCTAGATAGCTAAAGCATTGTGGAAACGCCGCCACAGTAATCTGCAAATGTTCAGTTTTCATCCTGGCCCTGGGGGTTGAATGTTGGCCACCTTTATCGATGTTGAACTGCACCAATGAGAGTGGAGAACCATGCATTATATTCATGTTGGTTCTTCTTTTTGTTCTTCTTCAGTGTTCATCCTCAAAAGGATGTTTGTGACGTGTTGTTGTTTACAGAGCAGCTGCCACACCTGAGTTTTTGGCCCAACACATCCGATTTCAGCACATCATTTTTGGGACTGGATTTGCCTTCCCTCTTCTATCTCGAATCTCTTAGCCAGACTGCATGTTTGCAGTATGTTTTCATGGCCACCTCATGGGGGCAGAATAGGGTCTTGGTCAGTTATAGGTCACTGATCCTATGCAAGCCATGAGTCACTGGCTGCTGTCAGCTCACACACAGCTGCATCTTTGGCCCCCACATTGGTTCTGATGTCTAAGATACCAAACAGACTGCAACTAGTTTCTTCATCAGGGCAGTTGATATCCAGCCATGAGTTGATTCTACACTAGGGCTCCTTCAAACTGTGCATCAAGGTCCCAATGTTAACCTGGTCATATGCATCCTCTAGGTGGAGAGCAACTGTTTCCTGCTCGAGCTGAAAGCCCACACACACATTTCATTTTGCAGATGGGTCATGTGTGGTCTACCAGGGTCTTTGTGTATGACAAAGATTAGAATAGCACCACTGCCTCACAGAGAGCATGTCATAAGAGGCGACTAACTGTGTGACATGACATAACATCGGCCATGGTTAGGTGGTTTGTTAAGAGCAGCATAGATGGTGCCTAACAGGCTACAAGACTACTTTGTTCTAATGTTTGAGTCTAGTAAGATGGACTCACAAATCGGTTAACTACCCACCAAGAAACCGGTTGTATACATACACACTCTTCAGTCTTCTAAACCAGTATAAAGACGCTAAACTAAATAGCACAGTATTGCCCCCACGTCTCCTTCATCCGTCCGTAACTGTAAAATGTATCAGGTAGAGTGTGTTCATGTTCTAGATGGGATATCATTTTTCAGGCAATTATTCTCTTGAGTGTTGCTCCAATGTATTAGCTCTTTCCATCTTGTCAGACAATAACAATTGTGCTTTGAAAAGGTATGCAACTACAGTCCATGACGGTAATGAATGTGACTTGTAAGACCAATCCGGGCAGAGAAGCTTCTTCCTCCGTGTGTGCAAGAAAAATCAGGACCATTTGCGGCATCGCATGGTGTGGCGTATCTTCCCAAACTCTGCGTCTTTAGCCTATCAGCAATCAGTATCTCCATTGTCTGTATTCCATGTTTAATCCTGCCCCTCCATGTAACACGATCCATGGCATCCTGTTCCCATGATTCCAAATCAATCCCTGCGTCATTCATATTCTGCTTGCATACATCCTTGTACCAAAGTAGTGACCGGCTCCGAAACCTTTTCCACAACTGTAATTGCCCATAGAGAAGATATTTTGGTATTCTGCCATCATCCATCCTCCGAATGTGTCTCAGCAAGCAGAGCCTTTGATGACTAAGCATGGAAATGATTGTGACAGTGCCTGTTCTCTCCAACACCTCTGCGTTGGTGATCTTGTCTTGCCACCCAATGCCCAGGATTCTGCGCAGGCACCTCATGTGATATCTGTTTAGCCGCCTCTCCTGGTGCATGTAGGTAGACCATGTCTCACTGCCGTAAAGAAGAGTGCTGAGGACACAGGCCTGGTAAACAAGTGTTTTTGTTTTAACAGTGAGTTTCTTGTTCTCCCAGACCCTTTTTGTTAATCTGATCATTGTTGTTGCTGCCTTTCCTATCCTGATATTGATCTCTTGGTCCAGGGACAGTTTAATATTGACTGAGGATCCCAAGTTCGTAAAGTGATCTAGTACTCCGAGAGCTTCATCATCAATTGAGATTACTGGTGGTTTGTTTGCACCCTGGACCATAACTTCTGTTTACCGTTAACCCGAACTCACAGCAGGCATCCGAAAATGCAGATAATAAGCTTTGCAGTTCCCCCTCTGAATGAATTGTAATTGCGGCATCATCCGCAAAGAGCAGTTCTCTTATCAGCACCATGTTTATTTATTTATTTAATATATATATATCTTCTTCTTCTTCTTTGTACGCTGTCAGACGTCAACTTGAATTTGTTCGAAGAAAGCAGCTGTCATCCTGAGGCTGTCGACACTGCCATAGAGCTTGTCTAGTGTTGGCACTGGTGATGGCCACATGTGCTTTCTCTGGTCCTCGTATGTCGGGCAATTTTGCAGCAGATGTTGAGCTGTCATTTTCCCTGTACCACAGGTGCATTCGTCAGTGCCACCTATCTTCAGTTTATTGAATAGATGGTACCTCAGTCTGTTGTGGCCTGTGCGGAGTCTGAAGACAACGACCTGCTCTTTTCTGTTCAACTGGTAGTAGGCATCATTTTTTGTGTAGCCAGTATGTTCTGTTTTCCATTTGGCCATGTATCTGGCCCTAATAAACCTTTTGGACTCTTTGTAGGTCACACTAGAATCTGGTTGTGGTAGTCTTGCACCTTCTTTTGCCAGTCTGTCTGCCTCCTCGTTGCCTTGAATGTTACAGTGGGATGGAACCCACTGTACTACTACTCTTTTTGGTGTGGACTGCTGGCATAGTTGACAGAGTACTGCTCTTAAATCATTGTTCAGTATTTTTCTGGCTTTTTAGTGCTGTAACCACGCACAGGGCATCTGTAAACAGGACTATCTGGCTTTCATTGCTTTCGCCTGTCAGCATTGCTTTTACTGCAGCCTTCAGTGCCTCTGCCTCCGCTCTCAAATTGCTTGAGAATTTTCCAGTTGCCACTGACAGTGTTATTTTTCTACCATTTGGTAGGCTCAAGAATACCCCTCCCCCTTAATTCTGTGTTGTGTTTGTTACAGAACCGTCGGTGTATGCATGGGTCCAGTCCATGCTTGGGTAGTTATCCGCTATGTACCTCAGGGTTATGTCTCTTCTTTCTTTTTCCGTCTGGCTGTTCTTGTTTCCAATACCTGGTATATCTTCTACCACCTCCGGAATGATATGCTGCTTCCATGTGGGTTTGCGTACAGTAGGGATGGGCTTTGGTGTTGTTATGGTGTTCATATGGTCTTCGCTCATCTTTGCTTTGGCTATTTCTGCAAAGTTTCTCCGCTTTAGTTTCCCTTTTCCAAATCTATTTAGTCTCTGGTGCATTGGATGGTTTGTCAGTCTTCTGAGTTTCTCTGCTTGCTGCTGGGCTCTGCAGTCTCTTTTGTCGGTCATGGATTGCAGATTTATAATCTTTTCAAGTTCTACAATTGGCGTTGACTTCATGCCTCCTGTTATAACTCTCATGGCTTGGTTTTGAAGTTTGCAAATTTTATCAAAGTTTAACTTTGCTGCTGTTGCCCATGCCGCAATGCCATACTCGAGAACTGGTCTCACTCTTCCAGTGTACTTCTTCTTCTTCTTCTTCTTCTTCGTTCGTTCTCAATCTCCCCTACCAAACCCTGAAAGGGCTTAAGTAGCAGAATGTAGTCCAGAGAACGGAATGCGTTGTGTCGTAGTTTACAGCTTGGCTGCGATATATGCACCTTTCGGTCCAACACATCCGACTTCAGCAAGCATTTTTTTAGTACCGGGTTAGCATTCCCTCTTCAATCCCTTCTCCTTAGCCAGTCTGCCCTGCTGCAGCCTGTTATCCAGGATCACCACGTGGAGGTTTAGAAGGGTCTTGGCAGCTATGGTTCGCTGGCCCTGACGCTAGCAGTCAGCTATGGCTCAGCTATGCTGCTCAGCATCTTGATCCCCTTCCAGTGTACAGTTTCTTTAGTATTCTTTCGTCTGCTCCCCAGCTTGTGCCAGCAAGTTTCCTCATGATTGCCCTTCTTTGTGTGGCTTTCATTCGGTTTCTCTCGATCTGACTTTTCCATGTCATGCGCCGATCAAATGTGACGCCCAAGTAGTTTGGGTTGTCGTTTGGCCGCAGATATTTGCCGTTAAGACTTATTTTGGTGTTCTGTGGTTTATTTGAAAGCGAGAATATCATACATGTTGTTTTGTCTTCATTTATTTTTACCAGCCATGATTTCGCCCACTCCTCCAACGATGTTAGGGCCTGCTGTATCCGATTGTTTGCTACGGTGAGATTATTTTCAGAGGTCCACATAGCCAGATCGTCTGCAAACATGGAGCTGTGGACTCTTCTTGGTATATTCTCTATGATTTTATTTATATACACCTGAAAAAGTGTGGGTGAAAGTACTCCCCCTTGGGGTACTCCTTGCTCCAGTGTCACCTTTTTGCTCATCTGCCCTTGTACTTGAACTCTGGCTGTTCTGTTTTCGAGGTAGTGGCTGATCCAACTGTACATTTTTCTAGTATATGTATATATTATTTCTGAATTGCTAAAGAAGGACGACACAATAAAATTGCTATACTTTTGTTAATGGGTCCGTCGTCGCTAACGTGTTTGCTATACTTTCTGGCTCAGCATTCGCTAAATGAACACAGAAACGTAGTCACAGAAAATTGCTCTCACGGCGCATGCGAATCTGGGTCACTTTCAGTCGTGTCAACAAAGGATGGGGGAATACGACTGTTGTGTTAGATGATTCAACCTTTATTTGAACAGAAGTACTTCTGTATCGTTGTGGATCACGAGCTTTAAGGTAATAAACCCAAAATTAGCGTTTTAAAACCACTTTTCAATGTTGGCTAAATAGGCAGAGAGAATAGTTCAATTGACACGGATTTTCCTCGAGTGGTGAAAAACATGGCGTCTAGCCACACGGGCACGACGAAAGGCAACTAGCAGTTTTAAAATGCGCCAATGTAGAAAACAGAAGGTGTACTTCAAGACATGTTTTATGTTATATGTCAATTTGATAAAGTGAACATTGTTATTCGTATATGAATTTTAAGATTTTTGAGTTCTCAATGATTCTACACGAGGATCGTCTTTTCTATTGCGTGCTATGTTCCGGCTCCAACATACGTGATTTTAAGACAAGAGGTCACCCGTCAATCGTCATGGGTCCATCTGATTCTAAGTGAGTGAGACAGTGAGTCCATCCACTATGACTATCTTACTCCTCGTTGATTACTTACTGCAGTGCTACCTACGACAAAAAGCACCAGAGTGGTACCTGTGTTGAAAACAATAGGGACATTGTAACCTTCGAAGCATCTCGTATAACTTAAGGCAACTAAAGAGGTTTAGCATGGGGTTTGCAATCTCGTGTAAAATTATTGCTATGGCCCATGAAATCAGAATGAGAATGATAACATTAAAAATGATATTCAGATATTGATAATGAACCTTCGCCTTCACTGTCCACTCACTGCAAGTGCTCGGATATAATTTTATATTGTTTAAATCATTTTGTTTTAATTTGATTCATATAATAAATAACTAAGACAATAAGTATACTATAACTATAAGTCATGATAAATATACAATTAACTTTATCTTGGAAATGATATAACTTAAAAACGAGTTTATAGATTTACTCAGTCATAATGATCATATAGATACTATTACTAGGTAGACCTACTCAGCCTACTGGTTTAGAAGAGTTTGAGTTTACAGAATCTGTGTATAACTTAAACTAGTTTCTCTAAACTTGATCTAAAAGTAACTATGTGCATCCAATCTATTATTGAAGACATTAACTGGCCCTGTGGCCTGCTCTCACCACAGCTATTGGCATTGCCTGTGGCAATCCACAATGCATTCCAAGTATTCACCACTCTCTAACTAAATATTTCCTAATATCTAATCTGGGCCTTTCTTTAGTTAATTTGTAGCTATGCCCTCTAGTTATTGTTTATTGTGGGTGGTTGTATTTTGAAAAACTTGTTATAGTCTAATTTATCCTTTTCTTTGATTATCTTATAAACCTGTATAGTGTATTTATTAAGTCACCTCAATTTCCTCTCTTTTCTAGACACCGCAGGCCAGTTTTTCTGGATATTTCCTCATAATTGTAAATTTGTGTCTGAAAATATAGTATTCTTAGTCTTACACTTTAGTGTGCTCTCAGGTTATCATGTTTATATGCATTTCTGAGCAGTTTTAAATCTCCATTGAGCTATCATATGATAATAATAACTGAAGCTTACTTCTCCTTGCCAGGAAAGGATTAAGTGACAATATTCCAATTTTGAACCAGCTACTTCCCAAAATAATAAACCTGCTCAAGCAGTACTGGGGTTGTTGAATAAAATAGGGTCACTGTAACCTTTCAAGCATATCATAGAAGGTGATTGAAGAGGGTTGTGCATGGGGCAAGCAACTGGATAATGCAAAAATCATTGTTATTGAAACTACAAATGCTCAGATATAAGCTGCCTTAGAGCGGCCAGCTGTAGTGGTGGCCCAATGTTTCATTTGGAGTGAAATGGCAAAGCAATCAAATAACAAATGAGACACACATACAAGTGCCCATGCGGAGAAACAGTAGAACATGTTTTACAAGTAAGTCTGTTGGCTTCATTGGAGGAGCAGAGTGGTAGCATCTCCAACACAGTTAATAGATCAGCTGCCAGAAGGGTAACACAGTTAATAGATCAGCTGCCAGAGGCGTAACACGGTTAATAGATCAGCTGCCAGAGGGGTAACACAGTTAATAGATCAGCTGCCAGAGGGGTAACACGGTTAATAGATCAGCTGCCAGAGGGGTAACACGGTTAATAGATTAGCTGCCAGAGGGGTAACACGGTTAATAGATCAGCTGCCAGAGGGGTAGCATGTCCAACACGGTTAATAGATCAGCTGCCATGTCCAACACGGTGAATAGATCAGCTGCCATGTCCAACACAGTTAATAGATCAGCTGCCAGAGGGGTAGCACAGTTAATAGATCAGCTGCCATGTCCAACACGGTTAATAGATCAGCTGCCATGTCCAACACGGTTAATAGATCAGCTGCCAGAGGGTAGCATGACCAACACAGTTAATAGATCAGCTGCCAGAGGGTAGCATGACCAACACAGTTAATAGATCAGCTGCGACAAGAAAAGCCAGAGACAGATCACCAGTATAATGAGAGAACAGGTGTGGTCATGTCTTTTGAGTTCCTGTGACACAACTGACCATTGCTTGGAGCTGCCCTTTAGCTCTGTACAGTTTTGAGTTTAGTGTTGATTTCTTGGGCGAGTGAATCTTCCTAGACTGACCATACATGGGAGAGTCCTGTAATATATGCTCAACAGTTTGTTCATTTAGTCCACATATGTACACTGGTGAAGCAGACAGTCGAAGCTTGTACATGTCTGTTTAGGATGAAGAATGGTGATCTACCCCTGTCAGTCAGTGGTATGATAGTCAGTGTTTGATTGGTTCTTTTCTCTTCTGCCTGGATATCCATTTTTCTCAAAGTATGTGATTTAAATGTTTTCTTGTTTACAAAATCTTCCCATTTTTGCAAGCCTTTCTGTTTTCTCATTCCCTTGTGCGCCACAATGGAATGGTAGCCACTGAAATATGGTTAACATTCTGGCAGTGGCCTCGCTCAGTTCATTCCTAGGTTTGTCATCCATGAGAGCTTGCAGCACAGATAGTGAAGATGTGTACCTGTTGGCAGTCAGAATTGTTGTTATAGATCACATTCATGGCTTGTTCAAGTAATAGAGCCTCAGCTATATAGTTTAAGCAGAATTGTTGTTATAGATCACATTCATGGCTTGTTCAAGTAATAGAGCCTCAGCTATATAGTTTAAGCAGAATTGACCAGTGGTAATATTCATCACAATGGTTTTCGGGATATTTTCTTTTTTTTTTCTTTCTTTGTTCGCCTTATTTCTCTTATCCCCAAAGGCGGTGTGCGTTACACTGTGGTTTTTATTTTGCGCCTGTCGGCCCAGTGCATCCGACTTCAGCATGCATTTTATGTAAGGATCTGCTTCCTCCTGCATTTTCTAAGGGTTTGCTTCCCTGGGGTAACGGCCGGTGCTGTGATGGGGATCGAACCCAGCACCTTCCGGTTGTGAGCCGTGCCACTTAACCTCTAGGCCACGCCGTCCCCGTTTTCGGGATATGATACAAAGATAACAGTATTGTGAATGGAAATCTTTTTAAAAATCAGCATAGCATATGTTGATGACTGCCAAGGTGAATGGCGTTTCCTAATTTTGGACATACAATAAAACTAAATCTAGTATTTGTTGTTGTTGGTAATGTCAAAAATTGTTGTTTTCCTAAGCCTCAAACTACATTCTTCGCACTTAATGAATTTTCTCTGGTGGCAGGTTGTAGTGGTTTCTCTTATATTCCTGTAGGTGTTGAAGGAAGTGAGCCTAGGCCCTCCGAACTGGGGTGCAATATAAGGTTCTGGGTTAAATCCCAGGCCTGCCATACTGAGGGAAATAGTTGGATAAAGTTGAGGAGTGAACATGTTTAAAGACAGGTCCAGATTAGATGTAAGGAAATATTTTTTTAGTCAGAGAGTGGGGAATTCTTGGAATGTATTGACCCAGGATGTAGTAGCAGAATCAGCAAATGCATTCAAAAATAGATTGGATGTTCACCGTATTTTCCAGTTGAAGACTGAAGAGAAGCCTCTTTATACTGTTCAAAAAAGAATGAATTACCAGACAACAAACATGTACCCCATGGTAGCAATATCACTAAGGTGGTCATTCCAAAACTCCTTCCAACCCCATGGTAGCAATATCAATATTTAAGCATAAAAACATAACTATCACCTGCCCCATGGGAAAGCAAAATATTTCTTCAGCGTTCGTTCTGAAAAGGACATTGTGTCGTAGTTTACATCGAGGCTGTGATATGTGCACCTTTTGGCCCAACACATCTGATTTCAGCACAACATTTTTAGTGCTAGGTTTGCCTTCCCTCTTAGATCCTTAATCTTTTAGCCATGCTGCATGGGTGCAGTTTGTTTCCAGGACCGAAGCTTAGATGTTAAATAGGGTCTTGGTCAGCTCTGACCCTGATACTTTCTTCTTCATCGTACGCTGTTTACAGCGATATTTACATTGCACTGTTTTATTTTGTTAAGCCTGTGGCTCAGTGCATCCGATTTCAACAGGCGTTTCTGTAGGGATGCCCTCCTTAGCCTTTGGCTATCCCCAGCCTATCTGCAAGGCATCAGTTGTTTTTGGTCAGAGTTGTCTCTCTTAGGGAAGTTGTCTTGCAGGACTATCGAGTCTTCCCCACTCGTGTCTATAGGGTTTGGCAATGATATAATGGACTATGCACTAGTTTGTACTATCCCAGAAGAGAGGCAGTCCAGTGTGACTGTGTCTCAGGATCGTCACGTCCTGCCAGAAACGTAGCATATGCATGTGAGTGAGGTATCTCTTTGCTCCCTTTATTTTCTCGGCTCATCTGCAGTGATGGCACGCCTAGCATTCCCCGCCACCTGGGACATTGTCACAATAGGGCAGAGGTGCAATGTCCGCTGGACTGCATCTCTTCTGCGTCCATTGGGATGACTGATAGCAGACAGAGGTAAAGAGCGAGGCAGGAGTGCATTTTCTAACCCTGATACAAGCAGACAGATATGAGTCGCAGCTCATTCACTGCTGCATCTTTGGCCCCAGCAAAATACTATTGAAAGGAAAACAGATTAATGTGACATGATTGAAGACATACACCACATAGAAGCATAGTTCCAGGTATATAATGATGAATTCGCAACCAGAGACTTGAAGTATGTGATGCACATGAATCTATGTTATCCACCCAGATGAAGACAGCGAAACCACTAGTACACCCACTGGAAAAACCTGTTCAAACTATTCTGCTGAAGTACAGGCAATAAGCATTGTTGCAGAAATAATAAACAACACAACCAGCCCATATCAGCAGGTTGTATTCCTTACAACAAAAAGCAAATAAGATGCAGTACCAATTGGCACCGATACTGAAACACCGGAATGTCGCCATGGCCACAAAGCGGAAGTTAATGGACACTACTAGACAGGCATAGGCGTAAGATTGAGACTTGTGAGATGCGAGGGATCAGAAATGCTGCAGGAAAGACGATTTGGGACAGAATCAGTAACGACGCACTTAGAAAAATAGTGGGGACTACACCAGTATACCACTATATTGAAGCACAGAGGGTAAAATGGTTCGGGCATCTGACTAGAATGCATTATGAACAACCAGCAGCGAAATCATATTTCTTGAAGGTGGATGGTCCTCGAGCAAATGGGCGACCACGACGTCGTTAGATCGAAGGGGTCAAGGAAACTCCAAAAGTTCAATATGACAACCACACAAGCCTCCCTCCTAGCGCAAAACAGAAATCTACGCATACCTCCTCTCTGCGACGCCGCAAGGTAAGAGCAGTAGGACAAAAGAAGAAGAAGAAGTATTCCTTACAGATGCGATATAATGTTGGTTCTGTAAGCCCTCAAAAGTTATAAACTGTCATAGTTTTATAAAGCCTTAGGCAAACCAAAAGCCAAAAGAAGGGTAGTGATAGATACCATCACATTGTGGCATACCAGGCAACAAGAGGGGGCACAAGTTAGCAAAAGAGGAGGCAACACAAGAACAGTCACAGTCCAGGAACAAAAGGCCCTTATTCAAGCCACAAGGAAAGCTAACCAAATGAAAGACAACTAGCACTTGATTGATTGAATCATGCGAACAGGACATTCATTTATTTTTTTTTTCTCTAATCCCCAAGGCGGTGTGCGTTGCACTGTGTTTTTATTTTGCGCCTGTCGGCCCAGTGCATCTGACTTCAGCACGCATTTATGTAAGGGTCTGATTCCTCCTGCATTTTCTAAGGGTTTGCTTCCCCGGGGTAACGGCCGGTGCTGTGATGGGGATTGAACCCAGCACCTTCGAGTTGTGAGCCATGTCACTTAACCATTAGGCCAACAGGACATAATAGAGGCCACTTACACGGACTCAAACTGGCCCTATCACCCATGTGTATGTGCGGACAAGCAGCATTGACAGCTGAACATATCCTACCAGGCTGTTGTATGCTTAGACTACTGACTACTGGCCTACAGATACAAATCTATTTGGGAGCTGTGAAGAATTCTCCATCTGAGTAACTTTTATCCGGAAAACGGCTTCATGTATATACATATTTTTTTTAAACATGGCGAACAAGAAAAAGACTCCAAGGCCTCAATATGTTCCAGTCTACCCACCTGTAAATCGTAACCTGACTGGCTGTTAAGGAAGGCGAGGAAGGTAACTGAACACTTCGCCTGTGATAAAATCTGAGCCGTAGTAAAATGAGGTCCCCTAACATTTCATTCACAATGACTATTAACATGTTATTAATATTTTGGTGGGAACCGTCATTCAAGCATTTTGTTTACAAATTTGTTTATTTCCAGAGTTAGTGCTCCATCATATTACAATGCCACTTCACATGGAGCCAGGTCAGATTTATAATACATGGGCAGAGTTCAAGGATGCTTTAGATGTCCACTGTAAGGAAAACAAAGTCATCTTCAACATTAGCAATGCTAAAACAGTTGAGCAGGCTAACAACTTACTGAAGAAAAAGCCTTACTTTGACATTCGACTGAAGTATGCATCGTGTATGCTTGTATGCAAACACTTTGGCTCCTACAAAAGTCTCAGCACTGGAATGAGACCCAAGCAAAGGTATGCACTGTCATTGTTTTACAAACGTTAACATTAATTTGGTTATAGTTTGGGTATTTTTGTTTTCTTTTCCCATGCGTTAATGGAGGCCCAAAGGGAGCATTCAACCTGCTGGGCATTAGGCCGAATACCCCACCCTGTAGAAACCCAACAGGAACATGACCTCTAAATGATGTCATGTAAGTGCAGCAATTTTTTTTATATTTTTCCAGTTGATCATAGCAGATGATGCTGAGGGAGTTCCATAGCAGATGATGTTGTTGGGTTGAGGGAGTTCCATAGCAGATGATGTTGTTGGGTTGAGGGAGTTCCATAGCAGATGGTGTTGTTGGGTTGAGGGAGTTTCATAGCAGATGATGTTGTTGGGTTGGAGTTCCATAGCAGATGATGTTGTTGGGTTGGAGTTCCATAGCAGATGATGTTGTTGGGTTGAGGGAGTTCCATAGCAGATGATGTTGTTGGGTTGAGGGAGTTCCATAGCAGATGGTGTTGTTGGGTTGAGGGAGTTCCATAGCAGATGATGTTGTTGGGTTGGAGTTCCATAGCAGATGATGTTGTTGGGTTGAGGGAGTTCATAGCAGATGGTGTTGTTGGGTTGAGGGAGTGCATAGCAGATGGTGTTGTTGGGTTGGAGTTCCATAGCAGATGATGTTGTTGGGTTGGAGTTCCATAGCAGATGGTGTTGAGGGAGTTCCATAGCAGATGGTGTTGTTGTGTTGAGGGAGTTCCATAGCAGATGGTGTTGTTGGGTTGAGGGAGTTCCATAGCAGATGGTGTTGTTGGGTTGGAGTTCCATAGCAGATGATGTTGTTGGGTTGGAGTTCCATAGCAGATGATGTTGTTGGGTTGGAGTTCCATAGCAGATGATGTTGTTGGGTTGAGGGAGTTCCATAGCAGATGATGTTGTTGGGTTGAGGGAGTTCCATAGCAGATGGTGTTGTTGGGTTGAGGGAGTTCCATAGCAGATGATGTTGTTGGGTTGGAGTTCCATAGCAGATGATGTTGTTGGGTTGGAGTTCCATAGCAGATGATGTTGTTGGGTTGGAGTTCCATAGCAGATGGTGTTGTTAGGTTGGAGTTCCATAGCAGATGATGTTGTTGGGTTGAGGGAGTTCCATAGCAGATGGTGTTTTTGGGTTGGAGTTCCATAGCAGATGATGTTGTTGGGTTGGAGTTCCATAGCAGATGATGTTGTTTGGTTGAGGGAGTTCCATAGCAGATGATGTTGTTGGGTTGGAGTTCCATAGCAGATGATGTTGTTGGGTTGAGGGAGTTCCATAGCAGATGATGTTGTTGGGTTGGAATTCCATAGCAGATGGTGTTGTTGGGTTGAGGGAGTTCCATAGCAGATGGTGTTGTTGGGTTGAGGGAGTTCCATAGAAGTTGATGTTGTTGGGGATAAAGTGTTGCAGATTTCATTGTACTAGGTCTCAGCTTTTTCTGAGGTAGGCCGACCAGTTACCTTTCTCGTTCCATGGGAACCCTAGCTATAAGTCAGATATACATGTACACCTGGCTAGGCTGGAGAACGTTGATCAAGTATCAAGGCCAGTTTCTTTGCTCACATCTAACATTCTAACATCTATACCACTCAGACCTTCACCCTTAGTAACCAGGTGATATAACCAGTATAATGTCACCAATAGCTAGATGGCAGTAGAAGTTGGTTAGGACGGTATTTCCAAATAATTTGTTCAGCAATAGATATGGAAATAGTGTTTAGTAACTATCTCCATGTGTGCCCACATTAACAAATATATATATATTCATTTTTTGTCTGTAGGAGCTACAAAATCAACTGCAAAGCATTCATCAGCGTCAGTGCATGTCGGAAAGAAAATTGCTTGATTGTAAGGGACTCTTACCATATTCACAGCCACTCCTGCACTGATGAAATCTACAACTCATACCCAGAAATTCGTCGCATGACAAAGGAAGAGAGAAAGATGATTGGCACTCTTATGGAGCTTGGTGTTCCAACATCTCAAATCAAGTCTGCAGTAGGAAGACACGTAACTCCCAAAGATTTACAGAATGCAAAGACACACATTAAAGCAGTGAAATTAGGGTTAAAGAGTGATGAACCAAAAGCAGGTCCAAGACGCAGAAAGACTTACAAGGAAATTCAAATGGCACGTAGGGAGGCTCAAGAAGCAGCGGGATTAATGGGGTCTGAATCAGATGAATATGGTGAGATTGCTGAGAAGTCATCGTCGTTTCATGATTCTGATACAGAAGAAAAGATGAAGACTCCAAGAAGTGGAGATGCTGAATCATCTGGAGATGTTGACAGCTCAGGCTTTACTGTAACAATAGGAGATCTCGATGATCACCTAGAGGTTGGGACAGACACACTGGTAGGGGAAATCAAAGATAGTGGAGATATGGGTGGTCTCTCTGGACTTCTAGCAGCTGCAGGACTCAGCTCTGAGTCTGTTGTCTTAACCGTCAACAACCAAGGCCCTGGCAGGGATGTCAATGAAGGGGTGAAGAACTCCTACACAGTGACCGTCTCATTGCCTGAGGGAGATGTAACTCATACAGGTACTAATCTGCAAGAGTTATTAAAAGGGCTGCCTCTAGGGAAAATAATAGCAAAGTCATCATCATCTGCTGCTTCATCTCCCGTCAAAATTAAAACTGAAGACAATGAGACCCTGCCTGAAACGAAAGAGTGTACAAAGTGTGGAGGATATATCTCTCCCCTGGATGGCCACCATCAGTGCTTATCATGTTTGGGACCTGATCATATTCATGAACATAATTGTGAACACTGTAAGGCTATGACTCCAGAGCAATTTAACATCCGGCGAAAGAAAATGGTAGCAATGAGGATGAAAGCTTTGAAACACATGAGACGTAAACGTAAACAGGAAGATAATTCTGATGAAAACTGTGATTCTGATACCGATTACTCTTTAGGTATTCGAAAGAGCAAAAGAGTCAGAAAGCCAAAGCAATATGGCCCGGATATAGAAGTGGAAAATTCTTTTGTACTGGGAGTTGGCCGTTCTATAAAGTCACACATGATTAGCAATAATCTTCCTCATTTAAAAATGTCAGTGGAGGAAGATGGGAACAAGTTTTCTGGAATCATACCAAAAACAGAAATCATGGATGACGATTCTAGTTTTTCAAATGATTATATAAGTGAAAGTAAAGTTGACAATAAGATTACTGAATGGAATACACAACGATTTGAGCACATCCTGTCTCAAGCAACCGTTTTTGAAGATGTCTGTTTAGCCGAAAGTAGCAGTAATAAGTCACTCTGCTTCATGCCAGAGTTACAAACGTTTACAGAGTTCCAGAAACTGGTAGACAGACCTACTATACCAGCAACTCCTCAAACTTTACTCACTAGGTATGTTCTGCATCCAAAATTTGAATCCCTCTTCTGTACAGACCCAGAACCTCTGAGTGGTGTCACGGACCCATCTGTGGAAATTATGGGAACTGGATTGTGCAAGTTGGCTAAAAATGCTGTAGTTCAGGCTAGGGTGGCAGTGTATGACAAGCTCTTCACCCGATTAGGAGTAAGCATGGCTGATGAAGCTTTGTCTATTCTAAGTGAACTTTGCAGTAAAGTCACTGAGGTAACGGAAATATCTCAGGAGGATCTTACTAGCAGCTTGCAAACAGCCTTAGATACAATCCAAGCCCTGAAGGATGTGCTTGAAGAGCTGGGTGTCATGTCAAAGGATGCAGTCACCACAGCTGCTCATCAACGAAGTCTGTCTATAAACTCTTTGGATGCTGCTAGAAAGTCACTAAAAGTGCATCGTGCTTCTCTTGGGGACTCCAACTCCAGGCGGGGCAGATTTCTGCCATTTTCTCGCACACATGTTAGCCAGAGAGCGTCAACAGGCGAGCAAATCTTCAGTGTTTCAACACTTAGTACTATTCCAGCAACATCAATCATGTCCTCATCCACCTATGATCACAAGCACTTAGCTGCTGCAATCTCATCGGCTGACTTGGACACAAGCATCTCTGAACTGCCTATCATGGCTATAGCAACATCTCAAGATGGTCTAGATGTCAATCCAGAAACCACTGCAGCATTCATCAACATGTCTGGTAAAGAGTTCACTATGGCCCCATTGACAGTTTCCAGTGAACTTCTGCAGAGCCTCACTACCAACAAGGATGGCATTATTGAGCTTCATGTGCTGAAAGATGAGTCAGAGCTGCTGGACTCCACAACAGTGGAAGAGGTTGTCCATACAGGCTAATTATTGACAGCACATCTCTCACATCATCCATTGAGACTCCACTACAGTGGAAGAGGTTGTCCATACAGGCTAATTATTGACAGCACATCTCTCACATCATCCATTGAGACTCCACTACAGTGGAAGAGGTTGTCCATACAGGCTAATGATTGACAGCACATCTTTCACATCATTCCTTGAGACTCCACAACAGTGGAAGAGGTTGCTCATACCGACTAGAAATTGACAGCACATCTCTCACATCATCCATTGAGTCAGAGCTGCTGGACACCATGACAGTGGAAGAGGTTGTTCATACAGACTAATGATTGACAGCACATCTCACACATCATTCCTTGAGACTCCACAACAGTGGAAGAGGTTGCTCATACAGACTAATGATTGACAGCACATCTCTCACATCATCCATTGAGACTCCACAACAGTGGAAGAGGTTGCTCATACCGACTAGAAATTGACAGCACATCTCTCACATCATTCCTTATTTGCTGCATCATTATCTGTGGTTTGCAATAAAGTACAACAGAGACGGAGACAACCTTAACATCTGCCTACCAAGATCACCACTGATAAAAAATAAATTCCATTACTGAACTGATTTTTGAACGATTAAATAACATACTTCGACAGGATACAGCTTTCTTATAAGTATTTCAAAGAAGCCAAAACTGAGTTTTGCATGATTTAAACATGAAAGCTGTATGTCTGAGGTCTTCTTCGTCATTCATTTTCAAACTCCCAATACCAAGTCCAGAAAAGGGCTCTGCAAGTAGCAGGATGTAGTCAGGAGAGCAGAATGTGTTACTCGTAGTTGACAGTTTGACTGCGATATTTGCAATTTTGCTCTGACAACCGATTTCACCAGGCAATTTTAAGTACCGGGTTCTGGGATTCCAGAATTACAGTTAGGAAAGAAGACTCAGAAAAACCAGCCTACAGTGTCTAGAAAAGAGAAGAATTCGAGGTGACTTAATACAGGTTTATAAGATGATCACAGGAACGGATAAATTAGACTATAACAAGTTTTTCAAAATACAACCACCCACAAGAACAAGAGGGCATAGCTACAAATTAACTAAGCAGAGGTCCAGATTAGATATTATAAAATATTTTTATAGTCAGAGAGTGGTGAATGCTTTGCCACAGGAGGTAGTGGAGGCAGGGACAATTAATGCATTTAAGAATAAATTATAGATGCGCATAGCTTTTAGAGCAAGGTAATGTAAATGAAAATGGTTGTATACAGACTCTGCAGGGAACGGTGTGACCTAGTGGTTAAGTGACACGGTTCACAACCAGAAGATGCTGGGTTCGATCCCCATCCCAGCACCGGCCGTTACCTCGGGGAAGCAAACTCTTAGAAAATGCAGGAGGAAGCAGGCCCTAACATAAAATGCATGCTGAAGTCTGATGTACTGGGCCAAAAGGCGCAAAATAAAAACCACAGAGCAACGCACACCACCCTGGGAATTAGAGAAATAAGGCGAACGCCAAAAAAACTATAGATATGTGTGCCCTAAAGTTAGTTGTTTGTCCTTCATCAAACTATAGATATGTGTGCCATAAAGTTAGTTGTTTGCCCTTCATCCTAAAGATATATGTGCCCTAAAGCTCTGTGTTTGCCCTAAAGCTAGTTGTTTGCCCTTCGTCCTAAAGATATGTGTCCTAAAGCTAGTTGTTTGCCCTTCATCAAACAACCTAAAGATATGTGTGCCCCAAAGTTAGTTGTTTGCCCTTCATCCTAAAGATATGTGTGCCCTAAAGCTAGTTTGCCCTTCATCAAACAACATAAAGATCATCCTTTGGTGTATGACTTGGTAGGGTGCATTTATTTCGTATTCCCAAGTGACTTCCACAAGAACTGTCTCTATGTACTTGGAGTTAATAACCACTGGTGTGACATTCTCTGTTAGCATGAAATTTTGATCTGGTTATAGAATGGGTCACGTCAGTTATATTAAAGTGTCTCATTACCTTCTGTTCATTTGTATTTAATTTGTAAGATTTTTCTTTCATGTAAGAACATCAACTAGAACCACTTTTTAGATGTTCTTTTTCTTGTACGTTCGTTCTCAATCTCCCGCTACCAAACCCCAAACAGGGCTTTGCAAGTAGTAGGATGAAGTCAGGAGAACGGATTGCGTTGTCTCGCTAGTTTACACCTTGACTGCGATATTTGCACCTTCCGTTCCAACGCATCCATCTTTGGTGGCAGGCATTTTTTGAGTACCGGGTTAGCCTTCCTTCTTCGATCTCTTCTCCTTAGCCAGTCTGCTCTGCTGGAACCTGTTATCCAGGATCACCACATGGAGGTGTAGAAGGGTCTTGGCAGCTCTGGTCCCTGACCCTAGCAGTTAGCTTTGGGTTGCTGATCGCTGCAGCTCATGTGCTGCTCAGCATCTTTAAATGTTAATGAGTGTACTTTGCTTTCAGTTGTTTGTTATCGTGCGTCATAAATTCTATCAAAATGTTATCATTTTTGTTATTGAAATTGCACAGTAGCATCATCGCCATGGTTAGTGGCTTTAACAATCAGTACCATCCACGGACATTTACATATTTCAGCATTTGTTTTATGTGTCCATATCATCGCAAATCTTGTTTCATTGCTACAATGTTTTTAACAGCTCATCAACAGTAAAAACATCATCAAATGTATATTTGTTAGCAGTCTTTGCAGCTCACTGTGTCACCCCTCTGTTACATCTAGGTGAAACATAGGGTCACAGATACAGCTGGTCCCTTCTGTATCCTAGCATTTGCAGTGGCTGCTTGAATAGTAATGGCTTTACATGATGAGGTTGTTAGCCTTATGCACAACTCTCTTTAGTTGCCCTTTGTGACATGTTTAGAAGATTACATTGTATCTATTCTTGTCATTCAGGGCAGTACTCTGGTGTTCTTGTTGCCCCAGGCAGTACTCTGGTGTTTTTGTTGCCCCAGGCAGTACTCTGGTGTTTTTGTTGCCCCAGGCAGTACTCTGGTGTTTTTGTTGCCCCAGGCAGTACTCTAGTGTTTTTGTCATCCAGGACAGTACTCTGGTGTTTTTGTCATCCAGGACAGTACTCTGGTGTTTTTGTCATCCAGGACAGTACTCTGGTGTTTTTGTCATCCAGGACAGTACTCTGGTGTTCTTGTTGCCCCAGGCAGTACTCTGGTGTTCTTGTCACCCCAGGCAGTACTGGTGTTCTTGTTGCCCCAGGCAGTACTCTGGTGTTCTTGGTGCCCCAGGCAGTACTTGAGTGACATCTAAAAACAGTATCTACCACAAATCCACTTAGGTAATACCAATATAACCAGACAGGCTTTTATATGGAATCCTCAAGGTAAGAGAGAAGTAGACCTAAAAATACTTGAAGAGAATGTGAGAAAGAACTAAGATTAAATGATTACCCCTGGAGGCAGAATGATCAAGCCAGGATTGTGTGTGCTTGCGGGATGTTGTCAATGCACGGAGAGGAGCGACTGGCTTTGGTTGATCGATTGGTAAGAACAAATATATTTCATTTGGTTATGAACAATTGGAAGCTGTACATTCTTCACAGATTATCACTGGCAGAGACTTTAGTGGCTCTTCTTATAAGCTGTAGGCTTACTTCATTGTCATTTGCCCTGAAAAGGGTGTTTTGTTGTGTCGTAACCGAGACAACTATTCTTGATTAGATGTGAAATTGTCAACCATGTCTGATAAGTTATGCAGTTTGTAATTTATAAATGTGAAATAAATAAAATAGCACTGAAAACAAATTAGTAGACAAGAGTTATCAAACGTGTTTATTTAAACAATGTGAAACATACTTCTAATGTGTGGTCTATAAGACACTTGAATGATGCAAAAGTTATTTAAACAATGTGAAACATACTGTGTGGTCTATAAGACACTTGAATGATGCAAAAGTGACGAAATATTTGTGAAATGTATTCTCATCCAGAAAGTCAATAAGAGGACCAATTTAATAAATGCATGTAATAGCAAAGATGGCATAATATTTGGTCTCATCTTTCCAGGCATGTCATAAAGCTGTGTCATGGGTTACATCAGATATTGTATTTTCTGGACTCAATCAGGACACCATACTGGCTTCTTCAACGTAAAGCTGCAACTGTGAATATATGTACAACGTAAAGCTGCAACTGTGAATATATGTAGAACGTAAATCTGCAACTGTGAATATATGCACAATGTTAGACAGACCTCATGTGTCCACTTACGTTGTTGTCGGGCGTCATTGGGAGGATGTTCCGTGTAATAATCTTCTGTGTGCTGGTTGATATTTTTAATCCATGTAGCGCAGTGGTTAGCGAGCTGACTTCGCATCTGAGTGGTCTTGGGTTCATTCCCCAGTTGAGGCGAAAATGTTTTTTTTTATACTGCAACAGCTCCTGGGTCGACCCAGCCTTAAATGGGTACCAGTTCAGTTCGGGAAGTAAAAGCAATGGAGAGGAGATGGCTACTGCCCTCATATAGCCGAGCCTTTGAAATATGAGATTGCTAACACCTCACACCCCTACAGCAGTAAGGCTATGGGTTAGTTTGTTTTTTTTCATCTAATATTTATTTCAAGTCAGTCCATCTTTTTCTTGGTCTTGCTCTGAAGCCACTATTATAATATAAAGTATTGTCAACCACATTATATTATCCTCGACGTGAGGAAGCCAACAACATTCGGTATGCGGGCCTGGGTCTTTGGTCAGTCCATTTCACCATCGAATAGGTGGGCTACCCTGTGGACGTGTGCAAGCATAAGACCACCAAAACGTTTTCTGCGTGTCCTGTTGTCAGTCATGCACACCACATGTCCAGCACAACGATGTTAGCCTGATATCGCTGCTTCTACAACATCCCAAAAAAACAAGTTTGATATTGAATTTCTTCGTTCCGGATCGTATCCCGTATCAAATTTTTAGTATACGCCGTTACATTACTCTCTGAGCTTCTCGGCATCTGTTTTGTACAAGTTACACACTTTGCATCCGTAAATCACTGCTAGAATGATCTTGGAATTGAAAGTGTGTACTCTTGCCATGGTGTCTTTCATCTCTTGGATTATTGGCTTAATGAAGTTAAAGTAATACCAAGCTGCTTTTTCGCCGTCTAGAGATTTTGTGGTTGGCATTTTTCTCTTGGCCTAGGTAGATTTAGGAGTTGACATCCTCAATGGTTTCCTCTCTCTTGGCCTAGATAGATACTGGAGTTGATATCCCCGATGGTTTGATGTCCTAGCTTGATGTCCTGCTTTGGGCATTAAGGATTTCTGAGGCATTGTGTTTTACTTTTATCTTCAAACCAGGTCTGCTGTCCCCATTTAATCCGTTAGAGGATTGTTTGGCTTCTTCAATGTTATGACTGATGAGCACTGTGTCATCTGTAAATAGGTGAGCCACTCGCCGTCTATATTTACACCTCTGTTGATCCAATGAAATTGTTGGAAAATCACTTTGAGAGCCGCTGTAGATAGCTTTGAGGAGATGGTGTCGCCCTGACGGAATCCTCTTGCTATCGGAATATATACTGGACGATGGTATAGCATGATAACTGTATTGCAGTCTTTGTTAGTTTCCTCTATCAGTCTTATATCAACCACATAACAAGCAAATGTTGTACATTCAAAACGAATATAATGGTTCCAGCATGGATAGAATGACTCAAAGGCTAGAACTACAGTACTGCATTTACACAAATATAATTCAGCAGCAATGTGCTTAATAACTAAAATGGTGTCTACATTTCATTCAAATATAGTTAGTATAATATAGTATTTTTTTAAAATAACGTCTGTTCAATTAAAACCAATTATAGGGTGGATTCTATGCTCGGTAAATCATAATGTGGCTTAAGGAAAGGCACATGTTGCATGGATGTGATATTTGCACTAAGACAGCTGAGGAAATCAAAAGAGTATAATCAATAGCTAAACTTGCCCTTCGTTGATGAAGAAAAGGCCTTTGATAGTCAATGGTTGGGGAGTATTAGAGGAATACAGTTTCAACAATTGATGTGTCTGCCATGCTTGTAAACAAAACAGCACGGAAGCTTCTAGGTCTAATCCATGAACAGGACCGCTAGATATGGTGAAACTTTCAATATTGACTTCTGCCAGTCCAACACTTCAGACTCATTAGCAACTGCCTCAACTTCAGTATCCATATCAGAATCTCTGTCGTATCAACATTTTCTATTACAATAACATCCATTTCAGAATCTCTGTTCGTGTCAAAATTTTCTATTACAATAACATCCATATCAGAATCTCTGTTCGTGTCAACATTTTATATTACAATAACCATCGATGTCTGACTCAGATTTACTTTCTAAATCATAACTGGCATTCCTGCTGCCATTAAGCATATTTTTCATATCATCCGATTAGCAAGACAAAGGCCACAGTTTTCACAAATTAAAGACCAAACTTTGAGAACTTGTAAACGTCCTCTATAACCACTATCGACACCATTTTGGTCTCAAATTAAACGAGAAAGGAGTCTGGCAAAACTATTAAAACAAAAAGTTTTGCTTCATGCAACTAAGACCAGGTTGTTTCCCAGGCAGTTTTGATCATGTCAGGGTGTATGGGCATGAACATTTTGTGGTCATCATAGGGTGTAGAGGGCTAATAGCCTGATTTAGAAAATATTTAAATGTTTTTTTTCAATTGTTCTGTGGAGTGGTCTGGTGGTTAAATAACATGGCTCTTTTACCGAAGGTGCTGAGTTTGCTCCCCAATCACAGCATCAGCTGTTACCCCGGGGTTGCAAACCATTAGAAAATGCAGGAGGAAGCAGACGCTTAAATAAAATGTATGCTGTAGTCGGATGCGCTTGGCTAACAGGCAATGCACACCACCTTTGGGAATAGAGAAATAAGGCGAGCGCACACACACACAAACACAAATTTGTTCTGCGGGCAACTAAGCTGTTTGATGATCAGTATTATAATAATGATATGAGGGATCAAGATGCTGAGCAGCGCATGAGCTGCAGTGGTCAGCAACCCATAGCTGACTGCTAACGTCAGGGCCAGCGAACCAGAGCTGCCAAGACCCTTCTACATCTCCATGCAGTGATCCTGGATAACAGGCTGCAACAGAGCAGACTGGCTAAAGAGAAGGGATCAAAGAGGGAATGCTAACCCTGTACTCAAAAAAATGCTTGCTGAAGTTGGATGTGTTGGACCGAAAGGTGCAAATATCGCAGTCAAGCTGTAAACTACGACACAACGCATTCCGTTCTCTGGACTACATTCTGCTACTTAGGCCCGTGTCAGGTTTTGGTAGTGGGAGATTGAGAACGAAGCCAAGCCATAAAAATGATATTAATAAGAAGGGTAACAAGATGAACCTATTAAACTAATCATTTTGAAAGAAAAAAATGTGGAAACAATTTCTACTTGATTGACTCACACTGAAGATGTCTGAACTCATACTTCTGATAGGCACCATTTTGGCATTTTCTATTATCTTCTGTTTCTCTTCTGCTTCTGTCCAAGGAAAGTCCTGCAATGAGGAACATGTCAATCATCATGTGGCTTCTAAATTTAGTATACACAATCAGTAAGTAGTCTTTGTTTGTCTCTTACCTACTACTGTACTATTTGTTCATCTTGGGCAGTCACAATCAAGGCAATGTTTGTTCATCTTGGACAGTCAAGGCAATGTTTGTTCATCTTGGACAGTCAAGGCAATGTTTGTTCATCTTGGGCAGTCAAGGCAATGTTTGTTCATCTTGGGCAGTCAAGGCAATGTTTGTTCATCTTGGGCAGTCAAGGCAATGTTTGTTCATCTTGGGCAGTCGAGGCAATGTTTGTTCATCTTGGGCAGTCAAGGCAATGTTTGTTCATCTTGGGCAGTCAAGGCAATGTTTGTTCATTCATCTTTGACAGCTACTATCTCATAATAATGTGAGGGGCATTCAGAAAGTAATGCACCAGATTGTTTTTCTCAGGAGCTGTTTATTTAAAGGGCATGACGACATGTCTACACAATATACTTGGATATGTCATGTCAACATCTGTATTATTCAACATAACCCCCATCAACTTGTACAACTTTATGCCAGCGTGAAATAAGTGCATGTATTCCTAGCCCGTATGACTCTACCTCACCCTAAACAAGTGCATGTATTCCTAGCCCGTACTAGATTTTGTCTTGATCATGTAGCCATTTCTTGGCTGCATGAATCACTTCTTCATCATCTTCAAACCTTGTCCCTCGGAGTGCATCTTTGAGTGGACCAAAGTGATAAAAATCAGAGGGTGCCAAATCGGGACTATAGGGTTGATGGGGTAGTACAGTCCAACCAATTTGGTGATTGCTTCCCGTGTTGCCAGACTTGTGTGAGGGCACGCATTGTCGTGAAGGAGAAGCAGGTCTGCTGGATTCTTGTGTTGCCAGACTTGTGTGAGGGCACACATTAACTTAACGTCTTTATACTGGTTTAGAAGACCCTGTAGAGTCTGTATACAACCAGTTACATTTACATCACCTTGCTCTAAAAGCTATGTGCATCCAGTTTATTCTTAAATGCATTCCAAGCAGACACCATTGTCGTGAAGGAGAAGCAGGTCTGCTGAATTCTTGTTCAGCCTAACTGCAGCAATGTTGATTGAGTTTTTTTCAATGTAAGCGTACAAATTGATTGTCTCTCCTCTTGGCATAACATCCACAAGAATCACATCTTCAATGTCCCAAAAGACAGTGATCATGACCTTTAACAACTGAAGAAGTTGTCTTCAATTTTTTCTTCGTGTGACTTGCGGGTGATGCCACTCCGTGGAGTCTTTTTGTCTCAGGTTCAAAATGATGTGACCAGGTTTCGTCACCTGTAACGATATTAGCCAAAAAGTTCTCTCCATCAGCATTGAAATCAGAAGAAATTCTTTTTCCTTTGCAATCGGTGGTCATTTGTGAGACTTCGAGGAACCCATCTTGTGCAAACCTTAGAAAATCCTAGAGTTTTTATAACTGCATTTGCACTACCAATGCTGATTGACAGCTGTAAGGCCAGTTGTTGAGTAGTGATTCACCTATCAGTAAGAATAATGCCCTCAGCACATTTCTGCGTTGATGGCTGTGACAGGACGTCCACTGCGCTGCCAATCAAGGAGCTCCTGATTCTCTGAACCCAGCGACTAACTGTACTTTTGTCGACTACAAAACTTCAGTACATATCAAATAGACACTTGTGAAGGTTTACAACCATTTCCTTCTCTGCAACAAGAAATTATATCACAATTCACTGCTTATAACGCAAGTGGTTAATGTGCTCCATTTCAACGGTTTAGTGCAGTCGTATTATTTGGCCGATTTAGGTACAATTTGGTACACACGATCGACACATGCCATATTTGAAGTGTGCAAATGTTCATGTTTCTATTTTCATTATTAGCGGAGAAAAACGATGTGGTGCATTACTTTCTGAACGTCCCTCGAATTTCTGATTATCCTATCATTTGTTTTACCAATCTTCATGAACTCTTTCTATAGGGTTGATATTTATGGCATTAGCTAATGTGCTTGTAAGAAGTGGGGTTCATCTTAAATCTCAAATGGGCCAACAGGCTTCCTGTAAGGGGCCCAGCTGCAGTGACCACCTATGCTCTTGGATCAAAAAGAAGACAAGGATTAATTTATTACCTTCTGCATAAGCTGCTCCTCTACGGCTGCCAAAGTAGAATTCATTGTATGTACATGGACTGTCCAAGTGGTTCCTAGAACATAATGATGGTGTACCACGTAAATAACCAAACAAATAGTAACTTCAAGGCTAGTAAACAAACAACTGTCTATGAGAACTTGGTTTGTTCAGATGGTGCTAGTATGCATATATAGAGGGGATGCCAGGCCTTGTTATTGGAGGAGTGGCAATCAATAACTTAAGAAATGTGAATGATACATTTTTTATTGCAATAAGTGAGCACTGATTACAGGAGCTTGTGACATTGTACACAATTATTCAAGAGTTTTGATTAGACAAACATAAAGAAAACAATGACTATGATAATTGGGAAAATTTTCAAGAAACCAGGTATGTAGATACAAAATATAAGACCAACTACTGGAACAGGTGCAGAGTTTCTCCTATCTAGGTCATATAATAACAGAAGAACGCAGCTGTGGAAAAGAACAGTTATGGTCGAAATGGTATTCAGCAACATGCAACACATTTTGACATTCAAGGAGATAAAATGAAAATGAGAATTGTCAGGTGTTATATACTCGTCACTACTTTATAGCACAAAAACTGGGACAATGAATTACAAGTTGGAAAAGAGTATTGAAGCCTTCAAAATGCGGGTAAATAGAAGATTGGGTGGCCTTTCTTGGGAAAGAGAAGAAAACAACTTTGGATATATTGAAAAAGTTGGGGGTGAAAAGAGAATGATTAAAATCGGGGTTCAACAGTTATGTTATTTTGGTCATATACCGTAACAAGATATACCTCCTTGTTGAAGACCATACCAGAGGGTAGGGGTGGAAGGCCATCGTTCCAGAGGAAGACAATGTTTTAAGTGGGGGGATAATATCGGAAGATGGAATGGAAAAGGTCTCTAACAAGGCACCATTATGGCAAGAGATAGAGTACACTGGAGATCCACTGCAGCAGAGATGGCACTTGAACTAAACTGAGTATGTACAAGTGCAGGTACGCACTTTTGTTAAGTAAAATACGTATAATTAAATATCTAGCATCTTCAATAGTTACAGAAATATCGCTAAGAAAATCTCAAATAACTAGTTAATGGACATGATACACTTGGACAGAAAATAGTTCATAAACAGGTAGAAGCGCATGAGCTGTAGCGGTCAGTGACCCATAGCTGACTGCTAGCACCAGCGAACCAGAGCTGTCAAGACCCTTCTACACCTCCATGCTGTGATTCTGGATAACAGGCTGCAATAGAGCAGACTGGCTAAGGAGAACGGATCGAAGAGGGAATGCTAACCCAGTACTAAAAAAATGGTTCCTGAAGTTGGATGTGTCGGACCGAAAGGTGCAAATATCGCAGTCAAGCTGTAAACTTCGACACAACGCATTCCGTTCTCTGGACTACATTCTGCTACTCGAGCTCTTTTCAGGATATGGTAGCAGGAGATTGAGAACGAACGAAGCCAAGCCATAAACAGGTAGGGGGGGTGACTAACGTCAGGTCAGGCAAAATATACTGGCAAAGACCCTCACCTTGGCTTCCTTGTAGCCCTCCCTGGAAACAGGCTGTTTTCATGTCATCCTGACGAACAGTGTGAGGCATCAACGTGATCCCCGTAGTAGTGAGTGACACGCAGATGAAGCCAAGGATAACACAACCGCCTGGAGGATCCCAGTTCACCTTCATCAGCACGCTCTGGATGTGAGGGAAGCTACTGCAACCCGCCACTTAACGCCCTTTTCAGAGTGCACAAAAGAGTAACCTACTCGTTGGCATTCGCACACAACAATAAACAGGTACACATTGATAAGGAGCTTACATTTTGCTGCTGTAATGTACACCTTGATATGAGAAGCTTACCTTTGGCTGCTGTAATGTACACCTTGATATGAGAAGCTTACCTTTGGCTGCTGTAATGTACACCTTGATATGAGGAGCTTACCTTTGGCTGCTGTAATGTACACCTTGATATGAGAAGCTTACCTTTGGCTGCTGTAATGTACACCTTGATATGAGGAGCTTACCTTTGGCTGCTGTAATGTACACCTTATGAGGAGCTTACCTTTGGCTGCTGGCTGAAGTAATGCATCACTAATGTTGAGCTTGAGCAGAAATGCCCTAAGGGACTGCTCAACTTCAAACAGGTGTGGATCTGTCCTGCAATTATATCGAGTCATAAGTAACACTATTGCTATCATTTGATTCTCTCCACTTCAACAAACTATACTGCCTCGACGTAGTCAAGACGTCACATCAATATCTATCTTCTCCTTCTGCGTTCGTTCTCTCACTCCCGCTACCGAGCCCTGAACAGGGTTTTGCAAGTAGTAGGATGTAGTCCGGAGAACGGAATGCGTTGTGTCGCTAGTTAACAACTTGACTGCGAAATTTGCACCTTTCGGTCTAACACATCTGACTTCAGCGAGCATTTTTCTAGTACCGGGTTTGCATTCCCTCTTCAATCCGTTCTCCTTAGCCAGTCTGCTCTGTTTCAGGATCACCATGTGGAGGTGTAGAAGGATCTTGGCAGCTCTGGTTCTCTGGCCCTGACGCTAGCAGTCAGCTATGGGTAGCTGACCGCTGCAACTCATGCACTATCTTAACCATTATTACACTAAAGAGACGTGCAACCTGGTCTTGAATGATGACTCAGCTTAAAGGCAAATTGTGTTTGGTTTGATCCTCAATTCACACCAATAAATCTTATTTTCATTATAACTTTATTGCTGACTGATGCAACACTTTTAATTTTAGTGAACACATTCTTCTGAGAATTCACAATTGCAGAAACATAAACCATTTGGCAGAACTAATTAAAATGGATCCCTGATAAATACCTAAAATGAATGAATCAAACAAAATATGCAACTTACTCCTTCCATCTTTCTCTAATCTCACCAACTTCCAGGACAAATCGTTCTTTAGGAGAATTGGTCTTCTCTTGTAAAATGACAACAGATATTTTGTCAATTCGTCCTTTAGACATCAAGGACTTGAGGCTTTCTATGACACTACTAATGTAACTGCAGACTTCAGGATGAAGGCACATCTGAAGAAGAAATTGTCTCGGTAATTAAAACATTTTGATGCTATAGAATAAATGGATCTAACTGCACAGCTAAAGTAAACTAAGTAGCATGTCCTTGTAAAATGTTGCTTCTTATAACCGCCAACCTATTTGGCGGGTATAATTTTCTTGGCAGGTAGGTAGCACGGTAGGTTGCCAGTACTTTCCGCACATGGAGGAGTGTTCGCACAGAGTAAAAAGAAATTCATCTGCCAAACTTGACAACATGGCGGGATTCGAACCTAGTGCGTTGGGATTGTGTTTCCTAGCGTGTTTTGCCACTAGACCATACTCTAACTACACAGCTACTATCGTACTTGTATATTGTTTAAAAAATGTAAGGAAGCTTTAAATCAATGGTGTGTTGTTTCAGCCAAATAGGCTTTCACTTCTTCGTCCACTCTCATATAATTGCACTTTCTTCTTCTTTGCGTTCAGGATCTTTTGGTCATGCTATATCTGCAGGCCAGTCGCCATGATGAAGTCTGTAGTCTTCACCAGGTCAGAGCAGCTGCCCCACAGCTTTTGTCTCAGCTCCGCACCCTCTGGCCAGGTCTGGCATCTCATTTCCCTATAGATTGGGCATTCCTGTAAAATATGCTCAGGGTTCTGCCTCCTTAACTTAACGTCTTTATACTGGTTTAGAAGACCCTGCAGTCTGTATTCTACCAGTTTTATTTACATCACCTTGCTCTAAAAGCTATGCGCATCCAATTTATTCTTAAATGCATTAATTGTCCCTGCCTCCACTACCTCCTCTGGCAATGCATTCCAAGCATTCGCCACTCTCTGACTAAAAAAATATTTCATAATATCTAATCTGGACCTCTCTTTAGTCAACTTGTAGTTGAGTTATGCCCTCTTGTTATTGTGGGTGGCTGTATTTTAAAAAACTTGTTATAGTTCCTGTTCCACATAAGCACTCATCGGTGTGTGAGATCTTCAGTCGGTTTAGATGTTCTAGTAGTCTGCAGTGGCCAGTTCTCAGACGAAATAAGGTAGTTTGTTGATTTCCTTTGAGATAGTGATTTGGGTCTGGTGTACTGCTTATGTTTCTGTCTTCTCTCCATTGGTATATATACTGATTTCTGATGATGTTCTAGATTTCTCTGTATGGTACTCGATGATTATATTGTGTCCTTTTGCCAGAGCATCAGCTCTCTCGTTTCCTGTGATTCCGCAATGGGAGGGTAGTCACTGGAGCGCTATTGTTGAGGATCTCTTGAGTTTTTCTAGTTCTGCTCTGATCTCCGATAACAGTGGTTCGTTGTTTGTTTTTTGTATTGTCTCTAATAGTTCTCTGCAGTTCGTGAATACAGCTATTTTTGTTGGAGGTTGCCTTTCTGTTTGAAGTATTCTCAGTGTTTGCAGGAGGGCCATCGATTCTGCTCTGAGGTTTGTGGATCACTTTCCTGTTAGGAGGGCCTCTTCTGTGATATTTCCACTTTTGTGTCTTATGAATATGCTCTCCTCTTCCGTTTCGGCCTGCCCTCTTTGCTGAACCATCTCTGTACACCTGTGTCCATTCCTTGTTATAATATTTCTCCTCAATCATTGCTTGTGCTAAAGCTTTCAGCTCATGGACACTGTGTTGGTCTTTTCTTCTGATTCCTGGGATCTCTGTACTTATTTCGATGTTGTTTATGTTGCAGCTTGGCTCTTCATAGTTGATAAGCATTTCTATTTCTTCAGGTTGGTTGGGAATCAGTTCTCCATATTTGGTGTAGGTGGTTGGATATATGGATGAAACTGGTTCTCTTTAGCCTATTTTTAACTGGGTGTTTCAGTTTGATATGTATGGGATGATCAGGAATGAGTAGCATCTTTTCACTATGTGTGAGCACTCTTTCTTCTCGTCTAGTATTTAGGGCTCTTATATTTGTAGATGTTTCCATTTTCTGGATTGGTGTAGTCTTCATTCCTTCTGTTATTATCCGTAAGCCCTAGTTTTGAATTTTGTTTAGGCGTTCCGTGTTTGTTTTTGATGCTGTGGTCCAGACTGTCATGCCATATTCAAGTACTGGATTGCACTTATTTCCCTCATAAACCTCATAGTCCTTCCAAGGCTTCTCTCGTCGTCATATATAGATTATCTCGCAATTGGGGTGCACCGTGTAGTCACTCTGCTTCTCTCATGAAGCTGACGGACCTGTAGAACATGTACCACCGTTTGTTCTTCCCACATGTCTGTGTGTCCAATTTTGTATTTGTTGAACAGATGATTTTTCAGTCTGTAGTGGCCTGTTCGTAGTCTGAATATTGTTACTTGATCTCTTCTTGGCAAGGAGTTGTATGCTTCTGCTGTATTAGATTCTGGGGGCTTTTGCTTTATGAGCAAAGCAGCTTCTATGGAGTTTGTTTCGGCCATATCCTTCCAGTATTTTATTCATTGGATGATTTGGGAGCTGTTTGAATTTTCTGCCAGTTGTAGTACTCTGTAAGCTATTCTATTGGTCATTGATTGCAGCTTTTGTAATTTTTCAAAATATTTTTTGATTAATGTTGATTTCATAGCTTCTATATCAAGATGCTGAGCAGTACATGAGCTGCAGCGTTCAGCAACCCGAAGCTGACTGCTAGCGCCAGGGTTAGCGACCCAGAGCTGCCAAGACCCTTCTCCGCCCTCAATGCGATGAGTCTGGATAACAGGCTGTAACAGAGCAGACTGGCTTAGGAGAAGGGATCAAAGAGGAAAGGCTAACCCGAAACCCAAAAATGACTGCTGAAGTCAGATGTGTTGGACCAAAAAGGTCAAATATCGCAGTCAAGCTGTAAACTATGACATCACATTCCATTCTCCAAACAACATCCTGTTACTTGATAGCGGAAGTTTGAGAATGAACAATGAAGAAGATAGCTTCTGAAATAATTCTTTCTGTTTGGTTTTGAATTTTGCCTTTTTTTTCAAAATTGGATTTTGAAGCTGCTGCCCAATTTGGCATTCCATATTCTAAAACGGGTCTAACATTTCCTGTGTACAGCACCACTGTCAGTACTTGATGGTCTGCACCTCATGTAGTTCCCGCTAATTTCTTTTTATCATTACAATCTTTCGCTGTTTAACTTTTTGTTGACACCTGGAACCTCAGTGGCTTTCATTTGAATACAAAACAATGGATAATAGACAAAGAGATAAAGATTTATTTTTTATTTTATCACAGCTGTGCATGAGAGATTAATTTGTTGGTCAAGAAAAGAATAATTTAAAGGCAAAGAACATCACAAAAATGTTGAGCAAGAATGAAGAAGCTGAAAAACAGAATACAATGAAAGGTTGAATCAATTACTTAGTTCACAAAGAGCCCCACTAAACTAACTATCAACTCACAACCTAAATTCTTATTTACAGAACAAATTCTTAAATTATGCTTCATCGTCATCAGCTTCCTTCTTCTTCTGCTGCGTTCGTTCTCAATCTCCTGCTACTAGCAGGATGTAGTCCGGAGAACGGAATGCATTGTGTAACTAGTTTACAGCTAGACTGCGATAATTGCATCTTTCAGTCCGACACATCCATCTTCTGCAGCTCATCAGCTTTAAATAAATGATAGGGCAGAAGATATGTTGTGCCATATTTTGGCTTGGCTTGGCTTCGTTCGTTATTAATCTCCTGCTACCAAATTTTGAAAGGGTTTAAGTAGCAGAATGTAGTCCAGAGAGCGGTATGCGTTGTATCGTAGTTAACAGCTTGACTGCGATATTTTCACCTTTCGGTCCAACACATGCGACTTCAGCAAGCATTTTTTAAGTACCGGGTTAGCATTCCCTCCTCGGTCCCTTCTCCTTGGCCAGTCTGCCCTGCTGCAGCCTGTTATCCAGGATCACCACATGGAGGTGTAGAAGGGTCTTAGCAGCTCTGGTTCGCTGGCCCTGACGCTAGTAGTCAGCTATGGGTCGCTGACCTCTGCAGCTCATGCGCTGCTCAGCATCTTGATCCCGTGCCATATTTGACACTACAATATCTTCACTGCTTGACCTGGAACATCCACCTTTGACAAGTTTTTTTTATTTGGGTTAACTCTTCTTAGCCTTTGGCTGTACCCAGGCTACCTGCAAGGCAGCAGGTTTACAATCTCCTAGTTAAATAACCACCTGTGTGTAACAGGTTTCCTCAACCCAGATGCCAGAGACTCCAACCTCAGCCTTTTTCCCATTAGTAGGAACTGTCTTATTACGAGAAGGTCAGTAGCTAGATTACATGTGCTGTACATGTCTTGGGAGGATTTTGGTAGATCCAATTTCACTGTTAGCTATGGCAGCATTTTGGCCCAAATTAGGTTAATGCTTCATATGTACAATGCCTTACTTGCAGAGCTATCTGCACTGATCACATTATCAATTTAACACCTGAATTTGTATTCTACTATTGATTGTTTCTGTAGCCGAGGTAGGATTATATTGTAAACCCACATAACCTGTACTGGTACATTGTATTTCACACGTTTTTCAAAAACTCCCTGCGGGTAGAGATTCCTGTTATACAAGATGCTGTGAATAGCCACTTCAACAAACTCTGCCAAAATGTCCACACCAATTTTATCTGTCAAAGACAAAAGTGTACAAATAACTACACTTTGAGATCCAGCATTTGAAATTAATAATGTAGTCTATGCTTAAACCTTGACATTCAGTTTGGGGGGAATGAACAAGGCTTGAGATTCAATGAAGTTTTGTTATAACAATATACAGACATAATGTAATATTGTCAAAATAGAACAAAATAAATGCATAAAAACAAACACCATGACCATTATTAATCTCTATAGTGGTCAGCTTTGTTATTGACAAGGACAAGAATAGCACAACTGCCCCACAGAGAGCATGTCGTAAGAGGCAACTAACTGTAACATGGCATAACACCGGCCATGGTTAGGTGGTTTGTTAATAGCAGCATAGATGGCGCCTAACAGGCTGCGGGTCTACTTTGCTCTAGTGTTTGAGTCTATTGAGATTGACTCGCACATCGGTTAACTACCCAATGCAGCGGAGTAATAAGCTGCTCGAGCCTAGCCCACTAAGCAGGAAACCCTTCTCCCGACTACATCCAGCTCATACCAGAGCTGGGACCTGCACAGGATCATCTGCCCCTGTAGAAGTACAGGTCGACTAAGAAATCTAGAACTTTCTTCAATGGATTGTTTTCTTCTTCTTCTTCGTACGCTGATTGTTTTGTTCAATTACTTGACGAAGGAACAAACTTAACTGATTCCTTAGCTGATCAATCAGCATATACTATTTCTATCTATAAGTAATCCTGGTATTCATTCAGGCAGATAACGTGTCCTGCGCCAGGTAGCCAAAAACTGTTAAATGCATTTCCGTCTTTTGCTTCAGATTACAGAATTAATAGTGGCTGGAAAATACAAACAGCTGAAATGTAATTGTGGGTAGCAACAGCTGACTGACTATTATTATTACTACTACATAAAGACGCAGTATATTAGCCATTTGTGAGTTTTAGCCCGCTGGTCTGCAATTTTACTGCTTTCCTTTGGGACGATGAGACTAATGTCTGGTCCGGCAAAACATACTGATCAGACAATGTTAGCCAGAGTCAGGAGTAATATACTGGCCAAGACCTTCACCTGACCTCCTCGTTAGTCAACCTGGAAATGAGCTGTTGTCGAGGACAACAGTCTGCTAACAAGGTGAGGTTCAACGTGATCCCCATAGTAGTGAGCGACATGCAGATAAAGCCAAGCATAGCACAACCGCCTGGAGGACCCTGGTCCACCTTCATCAGCACTCTCTGGATGTGAGGTAAACTATGACAACCCGCCATTTAACGTCCTTTTCAGGGCACACAAAAAAGTCAACCTACTCATTGTGGACATTCAACGACTGCATTCCTTTCAAATATGAATTCATTCCCTCCCACGAGCCGATGTATCGGCTTTTGCGGCTATGGTTTGCAAAATCACATATTTTTCCATCTCTAGTTTTCCTAAATGTTTTATTTCGGGTCTTGAAGGAAGTCCAGATTTTGTACTTTTCTTCATTTCCAGAAGAGTTAGCGTGAGTTTAATTGAAAATGTATTTATTTTCGTACTTTTCATAAATTTATTTTGGGAGAGCCATGGATCTAGCCCCTTCAGCCA
This sequence comes from Ariolimax columbianus, assembly GCA_036924085.1. Taxonomy (NCBI): domain Eukaryota; kingdom Metazoa; phylum Mollusca; class Gastropoda; order Stylommatophora; family Arionidae; genus Ariolimax; species Ariolimax columbianus. The sequence goes on along the minus strand of JAVGWX010000018.1, from coordinate 64,818,204 downwards.
GACCAAATTAGTTTCTAAAGTAGAAGCTCTGTAATAGATAGATTATATTATTGCTAACAGTGGTGATGATGAAGATAACGGACGTTTTGATAGCAATATTTCAATTTCTTTATCTAGTCTTAGTTCTGAGTCGAGCGACGAAAGTGAAACTAAATTTACTGACGCGGGGAAGGTGCCCTCTATTTTCTCAAGCAATCGTAGTAAAAAGTAAAGTATCCCATAGCATTACTGCCGTAGGGGTGTGAGGTGTTAGCGATCTCACATTTCAAAAGGCTTGGCTATATGAGGGCGGTAGCCATCTCCTCTTCCTCGCCGCTTTTACTTCCCGGACTGAACCGGTACCCATTTAAGGCTGGGTCGACCCGGGAGCCATTGCGGTCTGAAAAAAACATCACCGCCTCAACTGGGGAATGAACCCAGGACCACTCAGATGCGAAGCCAGCGCGCTAACCACTGCGCTACACGGCTCCCTAAAACGTAGTAACAGTTCAAAAATTCAGTACAGGTTCAAGATCCTGCACAGCCACAGTAGCATGTATAATATGAATGTGGGTGTGTCTATTTTGAATACAGCATGATGATTCTTCCTGGATGTGCGTAAATTGTAAACACTTACGCTTGCATTGATTGGGGCATTCATTTTGAGCACTTTTTCAACGTCACATGCCTTCAGTAAAATGTGAATACGGCAAAAACAACTGCACCAAATTAGGTTTGATCAAGATGCTGAGCAGCGCATGAGCTGCAGTGGTCAGTGACCCATAGTTGATTGCTAGCGTCAGGGCCAGCGAACCAGAGCTGCCAAGACCCTTCTACACATCCACGCGGTGATCCTGGATAACAGGCTGCAGCAGGGCAGACTGGCTAAGGAGAAGGGATCGAAGAGGGAATGCTAACTCAGTACTAAAAAAATGCTTGCTGAAGTCGGATGTGTTGGACCAAAAGGTGCAAATATCGCAGTCAAGCTGTAAACTATGACACAGCGCATTCCGTTCTCTGGACTACATTCTGCTACGTAAGCTCGATTAGAGTTTGGTAGCTGGCGATTGTGAACGAACAAAGCCAAGCCAAGCCATACAGACATGCTCCCCTCTATTTGTAAAATATATGTGTATTCCATTGAATTTTTCACTCAATTGTGAACAGTTTGGTATATAATATTCGCTATTTCAGTGAATCTTTATTGTTGATAAATAGATCACTACTGTGTTTGAGTTTAACATTTTAAAAATTATTCTGTTCAGAGGCCCAAAATATTCAGGAGTGAATGAGTTAACAGTACCGTAGAGGTAGTCAGTCACACTCACACACAATAAAGCTTCTTTAGCTGAAATGAAGAAACACTATGATCTATTACAGCACTCTCAATAACTGGCTATTCTGTTTCCAACTGCCAGATGAGATACCAAGCAAGTAAGTTAGTCTGGACAATGTGTTTATTCGTGTTATTGTAATTCAAAACTTGTATTTTGTAATACTAATACTAGTAATACTACTACTATTACTAATAGTAATAATTTCAATTTCATTATTTTCAAATTCATATAACATGACGATGATGATATTGTTTTATTGTACCTTGACAAACATCTCCACTCATAGTAGAAGTATGTTATTCGCTGTGATGGACATCAGACTGAACTTCTGTAGTCTACAATTTACAATGCTAGTATAGTCAACTCATATATCTACGACTTTTCCGCTGTGTTATTGACTTGTCTGACGAGATGAAATCTTTTATTTGTCCGTTTCTAGCGGACCAATCACTGGCCTGAGATGTGTACAGTAAACATCAGCAGTAAAGTATTTGTCAGTGCAAAACTTCAACTGTGGCATTGAAAACAATTATTTTAAATCTTAGTTATTTTATGTTATTTTCAGCGCACATAGACACACACACACAAAATGGTATTTATACGTTGTTGTGAATGTCTACAATGAGTAGGTTTACTCTTGTGTGCTTACTGAAAAAGAAACATTTAGTGGCGGGTTGCAGCTTTCCTCACATCCCGAGCGTGCTTAGGAAGGTGGACCGGGGTCCAGGCTCACTCAGTCACTGCTACGGGGACCACGTCGATCCCTCACCTCGTTAACCAGACTGTCAAGAAGGAAACCCCGTTTCCAGGGAGGACTACGGGGAAGTCGAGCTGTGGGGTCTTGGCCACTATGTTTTGCCTGACCCTGATTAACATGTCTGATCAGTATGTTTTGCCTGACCAGATGTTAGTATTCCTCCTATATATGTAGTCAGGGGACGGCGTGGGCTAGTGGTTAAGTGGCACGGCTCACAACCAGAAGGTGCTGGGTTCGATCCCCATCACAGCACCGGCCGTTACCCCGGGGAAGCAAACCCTTAGAAAATGCAGGAGGAAGCAGACCCTTACATAAAATGCATGCTGAAGTCGGATGCACTGGGCCGACAGGCGCAAAATAAAAACCACAGTGTAACGCACACACGCCTTGGGGAATAAATAAATAAGGCGAACGCAAACAAAAAAAAAAAAATATATGTAGTCAAACCTTGCCGTTGATCTGTTTTGGTTTTCGTATTTGTGAGTACATAAATATATGGTTTTTCTTCTTCTTCTTCTTCTTCTGGTTCTTCTCCGTACGCCTTGAATGTCACAAAATGACGTGTCTTAATATGGCTTGGCTTCGTTCGTTCTCAATCTCCCGCTACCAAACCCTAAAAGGGCTTAAGTAGCAGAATGTAGTCCAGAGAACGGAATGAGTTGTGTCCAACACATTCGACTTCAGCAAGCATTTTTTGAGTACCGGGTTAGCATTCCGTCTTCGATGCCTTCTCCTTAACCAGTCTGCCCGGCTGCAGCCTGTTATCCAGTATCACCGCATGGAGGTGTAGAAGGGTTTTGGCAGCTCTGGCTCGCTGACCCTGGCGCTAGCAGTCAGCTATGAGTCGCTGACCACTGCAGCTCATGCGCTGCTCATGTCGTAATTTAATAATAATAGTTGCTCATCGTAAGAAAAGATGGCGACTGCATCAGACGTGCTGTGAGATGTGACTTCACGCGGCTATAAAGACTAGTCCTGGCATGGAAGACTCATATGAGGAGGCGGGTGTTTAGTAGTCGTGCGTTCCGCTCTTTCTGGAGACCATTACTCTGAGCCTCCCGGATAATGTTTTGCTCTGGGATCTGATCACCTTTGGTGATGCTAGTGCGCCAGATGGAACGGTTCTGCGCAAACAACTCCCAGAAGATGACATCAATGTTGAAGCTTTTCAGAGACACGTTCAAGGAATTTCTGAGGCATTTCTTCTGTTCCAACAATGAGCATCTGTCTGTTCTGAACTCACAGTATAACAGCTGTGTGGGCTGATCGTGCACGCGCTGCTCCTCTGCGAAGAGCTTTGTGCCAGGTTGTATGCTCTTTTGCAGCATCTTCCCATGTTTCGAGGTTTAAGCTGCAGACTTTTAAAGACGTTTTAGTGTCTTTAAATCGCTTTTTATTTTTCCTCCTTGAAGAGCGTTCGCCCTCCTGCATCTCGCCATAGAAGATTATTTTTGGCAGCCGATAATCTGGCATACAAACCACGTGACCTGCCCAGCAATCTGTGATTGCATGATGGGGGTATCAACGCTGGGGATACCAGCTCTCTCAAGAACAGCAGTGTCCTGGACCCTGTCTTGCCATTTGGCATTCATCACCCTCATGAGACAAAGTGTGTGAAAGTGATTCAGCTTCTTTGCATGACGCCTGTATATAGTCCATGTTTCTCTTGCATATAGCAACACATGGACCACCTCTGCTCTGTACTCCTTCAGCTTTGTCTTGAGGCTGATGCAATTTCGACGCCATACGTTTGAGTGTAGTCTGCCAAAAGTGGCGCTGGCTTTGGCGGTTCTAACGTTCATCTCATCATCCATGACTACATTCTAACGTTCATCTCATCACCCATGACTACATTCTGAGACAGTGAACTACCGAGGTATGCGAATCTATTTACAACTTTCAGTTTTTCACCATTGATCTTGGTGATTGGCTCAGTATACGTTTTGCCAGGAGCTGGTTGGTACATTATTTCAGTTTTCTCTGTTTATGGTAAGTCCAAGGTTGAAACAAACTAAGGGGAAATTATCCACGCTTGTATCTGGTAAGGGTACTGCCTGGATAGATGCGGCTATCGACTGGAGACGTTGGTTATGTGTGACCATGATTGGTTGAATGTAAGGTTTTCCAGGTGCAGGCTGTAAGAGCACCTTCATTTTTCTAGTGTTGATTGCTGCCACCTATTCTATGTTCTTTCAACTTTCGACATAATCGTTAACGAGGTACTCTATCAACGGCCTTTGCAAAATCCAGATATGTAACATCCACCGGCTCTCCCCTATCTAACATTTTGGTAACCTTCTCCATGAATTCTAATAGATTGGTTAAACACGATCTCCCTTTAGTAAACCCATGCTGACTATTTTGCTATTAAATTAAACTTGTCCAAGTGCAGTACTATGTTGTCCTTGTTTAAGTGCAGTACTATGTTGTCCTTGTTTAAGTGCAGTACTATGTTGTCATTGTTTAAGTGCAGTACTATGTTGTCCTTGTTTAAGTGCAGTACGATGTTGTCCTTGTTTAAGTGCAGTACTATGTTGTCTTTGTTTAAGTGCAGTGCTGTGTTGTCCTTGTTTAAGTGCAGTACTGTGATGTCCTTGTTTAAGTGTAGTACTGTGTTGTCATTGTTTAAGTGCAGTACTGTGTTGTCCTTGTTTAAGTGCAGTACTGTGTTGTCCTTGTTTAAGTGCAGTACTATGTTGTCCTCGTTTAAGTGCAGTACTATGTTGTCCTTGTTTAAGTGCAGTACTATGTTGTCCTTGTTTAAGTGCAGTACTATGTTGTCCTTGTTTAAGTGCAGTACTATGTTGTCCTTGATAATAGACTCTAAAATGTTGCAGAAAATACTCGTCAATCTCACTGGTCTATAATTGGCTGGATCTGATTTTTTGCCCTTTTTGAACAAGTGGATCACACCTGCATCTTTGCAATCCCTTGGAACAATCTATCTATCTTCAGTCCACTTAAGTCGTTAGACGTCGTGGTGAGGAGTTAAAGTTTTTTTATACTGATTTAAAAGACTCATCAGTCTGTAGACAACCAGTTACATTTGTAATACCCTGCTCTAAAAGCTATGTGCATCCAATCTATTCTTAAATGCACTAAATGTCTCTGCCTCCACTACCTCCTGGGGCAATGCATTCCAAGCATTCACTACTCTCTGGCTAAAAAAATATTTCCTAATATCTAATCAGTCATTATACCACTGCATAAATCAGGAAACCTAAATATGTTTCAGAACTATCGAACAATCGGTCTGATAAGTCATCCAAGTAAAGTTCTCTTGAGAATTATACTTAACAGACTGAATCCACAGGCGGAGAATATCATTGCCGAAGAACAAGCGGGCTTTCGAGCGGGAAGGAGTACCATCGGGCAGATATTTAATCTTCGGCTACTGAATGAGAAGTACTCAGAGTATCATCAACAACTCTGCCATGCGTTCATTGACTTTAGAAAGGCGTTTGACAGAGTGTAGCATGCGGCACTGTGGTCAACAATGACGCATTATAAGTTCAACAGTGATATTGTGAGGGTAATTGCAAACCTTTATCAGCAGGCGACCAGCGCTGTCTCAGTAGAGGGAACGCTAGGCGATTGGTTCCGTACGACGGTGGGTGTGCGACATGGATGTATACTCTCCCCCACACTCTTCAATATATTCTTGGAGAGAATAATGGAGACGACCTTAAAAGGACATGTTGGCACGGTTAAAATAGGTGACAGGCTTATCACAAACTTCCGCTTTGCTGATGATATTGATGTATTGGCAGGCACAGAGAGGGAACTCCAGGAGTTGATTGGTAGATTGGATAGAACGGCCCTGAGTTTTGGTTTGGAAATAAATGCAGATAAAACAAAGCTCATGACCAATAACGTAGCAGGGTTTAAATCTGTAATAGAGGCGAATGGGCAGGAACTTGAGGTGGTAAAACGTTTCAAATGTCTGGGATCATTGATCAGCGAAGAGGGTTCGAAGCCAGAGGTCATTGCAAGAATAGCACAAACAACAGCGGCGCTGACTAGGCTGAAACCTATATGGCAAGACAAGCGCCTCGCCCTCGGCATAAAAGTCAGACTAATGCGCTCTTTGGTGCTATCAATATTTCTGTATGCCTGCGAGACCTGGACCATTACAGCAGATATCCAGGGCAGGATACATTCAATGGAAATGAGGTGCTATAGAAAACTCCTAAATGTTACATATAAAGATCGTGTCACGAACGTAGAAATCCGTCAGAGAGTTGAAGACGCTATTGGTCCTTTTGAAGATCTGTTCACAACTATCAAAAGACGAAAGATGGTCTGGTGCGGGTACGTCGCGAGGTCCAACGGATTTACCAACTCGATACTCTTTGGGTCCGTACCGGGACAGAGAGGGCGAGGACGTCCAAGGAAGAGATGGGTGGACAACATCACTGAGTGGTCAGGCCTTTGTCCCGGTGAGATACGTCTGGCGGTGACAGACAGAGAGGGTTGGCGTGGGATTTTCATGTCTTCATGTGTGCCCCAACGACCTGATGGGTTACGGGATGAACTGAACTGAATATCTAATCTTGACCTTTCTTCAGCTAATTTGTGTATGTACCCTCTTGTTCTCGTTGGTGGTTGCATTTTACAAAAAAAAAACTAACTTGTTATAGTCTGTCCAGGGTGTTGTGTCTGTACAGAAAATACCCTGGACAGAGAAAAAGACAAATGTAGACATTCTGTAAGAGTTGAGCATAGAGGAGAACTGGTTTATCAATTCCATTTTGGCTAGAAAATGAAAATACTTTGGTCACATCAAGAGACACAACGGTCTTGAGAGAACGGTGATGGAAGGTATGGTACCAGGCAAAAGAGGAAGCTGTAGACCAAGAAGACGATGGCACCAAGATATCCAGGAATGCTTGTGGAAGATTGTGCCGGAGGCTGGAGTTTTGGCAAGGGAACGAGTTTCTTTCAGACAGACTGTGATGGGAGCGACGTTCTATAAAGGACGTGCTACATGATGATGATGTTATAGTATAATTTAACCTTTTCTGTGATTATCTTTTAAACCTGTATTGTCACCTCGAATTCTTCTCTTTTCAAGACACTGTAGGCCGATTTTTTCTGAATCTTTCCTCGTAACTGTAATTATGGAATCCCACTATCAGTTTTGTCGCTCTTCTTTGTATCCATTCCAGCATGTTTATATCTCCTTTACGATAAGAACTCCACACATGTACACAGTACTCCAATCTAGGTCTAACTAATGCTTTATTCAGTTTGACTATCACCTCCTTACTCCTATGTTTAATATTTCTTTTTATCATACCTAACATTGCATTTGCCTTATTCACTGCTACTTGGACTTGCTTACTCACTTTACCTGTATACTTTATTATAACCCCTAGGTCCCTTTCCTTATCTATCATTCTAATATTGTTCTCGCCCATTCAGTAAGTATGTTCCATATTGGATCTCCTTTGTTTCATATTTTTTTTGGCAGGTGAAAATGCACTGGTGACTTGTCAGTTTAATCCCAGCATCTATTAGCCCCTGGAATATACAATCGTGAATTTTTGAGACTGGTGGAGGTGGAAGCGAAAATTAGAGCAATGTAGACCCGTAGCCTGTCAGGCGCCATCTAAGCCGCCCCGCTAACCACATTCCCAAGACCTGAAAGATCTTCTTTCTTATAAGCGTGAAAAATTGCGCATGAGGCTTTGACTTCCATTGGAACATTTTTGTAGTTAATTGTCTCGATGTCCATGGCTTATTATTATTTTCCAGAAGAAAATTAAAATTACTCCCATGTACCTCAACTAGGCAAATGATAAACAGAAACAGCGAAGAGGGTATCTGTGAAGCTATGCAAATTATTAAGAAATAAAACAATAATTTGCTTGTTATTGTCAACTTGAACATATGCTTGAAAAGGGTCAACTAATTAATCAAGATTAAAAGTTTGAGAAAATAAGTTCAGCCGCTTAAGGTTTTATATAAACCACATCCCATAATCCACAGAATGTGCATTTCCGTATCCCTTTTCCATACTGTCGGCAATAATGGCTGTTGGCAAAAATAAGCGACTTACTAAAGGAGGAAAGAAAGGTGCAAAGAAAAAGGTGTAAGTTGCTTTAATTCTTTGCATTTGATTATTTTATGAATTTGCGTTAATAATTATATTGAAAGATGTCTTGATTTTGATGGATGATTTAAATTGTTGTGGATATAAAATATAGGTTCACTACAACATACCAATTTGAATAGTGGTAGTAGACGATTCAATCTCAGATCAGTTTAGTAGTGGCAAGCCCCAAGATTATGACAGTGGACCTAACTTAGAAATGATATTCGTAGCATTGAAAGCACTAAGATAGCAATTATGCATTTCTTGACTATTGCAGCGTTGACCCATTCTCAAAGAAAGAATGGTACGATGTGAAAGCTCCCTCAATGTTTCTTGTGAGGCAAATTGGAAAGACACTAGTAACACGATCTCAAGGAACAAGTACGTATTAGATTATTAAAAAATAATTTAGGTGAAGCAGAATATAAAGTGCAGCGTGACCATATCTTAGAAGTAGAAGTATTACTACATACAATATAGTATGGCGGTCAGTTTGAATTACTGGAAGTGTACAGTTATGATGTATTGTTAGACGTTCTAATCTAATCGTTATTATTTTTGTTAGATCTTTTTCTTTCTTCAGACATTCTATGGGCATGCAGTTCTGCTTTATTATATTTCTGATTTATAAGCTAAGATGAACCTCCTCTGTATGATGTATAATACTAATATAGAGTCTACACTTACAGATTTTAAAAAAATAAGAACGAAAGAAAGTACTGAGTAGTAGTAAGTAATCAGTGGACTTTTCTCACATGGGCAGCAGCTGAATATATTTGTTCAAATTGTTGTAACTAACACAGAGTTTGAGTGTAATCAGTATGATATCTATATTATGATTTCATGTTAACAGATAGTATTGTTTGATATAGACCTTGTTCTAGAGAAAGTTTGAATATTCAAAGTTGAAAAACATATTTACAGAAATTGCTAGTGATAACCTGAAGGGGCGTGTCTTTGAAGTGAGCCTTGCTGATCTTCAGAATGACGAAGTTACTTTCAGGAAGTTCAAGTTGATTGCTGAAGAGGTTCAAGGACGTAATGTTTTGACAAACTTCCATGGTATGTCTCTCACCAGAGACAAGATGTGCTCCATGGTCAAGAAATGGCAGGTATGTTTATTATTGCCAGTCATTTTCTTGTGTGGAATGTAGACACATCGACAAATAATTGGCGCTCAGACATGTGCCCATATTGACTGGACAAACATGTCTGTTGGCTCCATGAGAGGAGCAGAGTGTGATCATGTCCAAACCAGTTGACGGATATACTGCAGTACAAGGTGGTAAGAAAAGCTTGAGACATGCCTGTTAAGACAGACATATGTGGTTACTTGAAACCGAGTAAAGACAAAAACTTACAATTCAGCGAATGGACAATTTGTTTGAAACCATTTGCAATTCTTCTTAGTCGCTCCTCCTCTTCTACTACTGGGGGGATGTTTGTGGTCATCACTTTGTATATACTGGGGTTGTTTGTGGTCATCACTTTGTATATACTGGAGTTGTTTGTGGTCATCACTTTGTATATACTGGGGTTGTTTGTGGTCATCGCTTTGGATATACTGGGGTTGTTTGTGGTCATCGCTTTGTATATACTGGGGTTGTTTGTGGTCATCACTTTGTATATACTTGCAATTGATTGTGCAGGCAAATAGATAATTGGCATGTTGTGTACTATTTGAGATTTGATAAAACTGTTCAGTTGTTCTTTGATCAACTTCTACTCTGGTGAGGCTCACGGGGGAAACTGTTTCAGGTCTTCGCTGGTCCCTCCCCCACAGCTTTTCAAGCATGGTCGCTACCCTGGGCCAAACTGGCTCTCTTTAGTCTGCATAAGTTGGGTAGTCTTGCAGGATATGTTCTGGTACTTGCTCCAAAGTTACACACGTAGGCCTTGACTATACGTAAGCCATCCTGTAGTCTTGTTAGAATTACCATTTTCCTTGCAGTTGTGTTCTGGCTGATAAGAATATGCTTTACCGCATGTGCAGCTGTTGGTTCAGCTCTGGCTCAGTTTAGTTATGTAATATATAATGAAAGATCATGTTTGTAATCAGCATAGATTTCAGAATATATTCAAATCGGAAATGTGAATGTAATTTTGTTTACTAACAGACCCTGATTGAGGCTAATGTTGATGTGAAAACAACTGATGGCTATTTGCTGCGAGTGTTTGTTATTGGCTTCACAAAAAAGAGGAACAACCAAGTCAAGAAAACATGTTATGCCCAGCATGCTCAGGTACTTGTCATGTGTCCTTGTGTTTGGAATGTTTCATTTCACAGCAGTTAATGAGCTGGCTGCTTGCATCAGAGTCAACGAGCCATATCTGGCTGCTTCCATCAGGGTCAACGAACCATAGCTGGCTGCTTCCATCAGGGTCAACGAACCATATCTGGCTGCTTGCATCAGGGTCAACGAACCATAGCTGGCTGTTTCCATCAGGGTCAACGGACCATAGCTGGCTGCTTCCATCAGGGTCAACGAACCATAGCTAAACAAGACCAAATTCCCCTCAATGTGGTGGCCATGGGAACAGGTTGCACCAGTCACTAGTGTAGTCTGGTCAAGGGATAAGGATCATAGTGGGAAAGCAAACCCGGTACTAAAAAAAATTTGCTGAAATCAGATTTGTTGCAGAGGAAGACGCAGATCTGTAAACTAAGACACAATGTCCTATTTTCAGGACGAACACAGAAGTTAATAGTAGTGTTTCAGGATATTTTTTTTCTACAAGGTGGTGTGCGCATGATGGCCCAGTGCATCTGCCTTCATCATGCATTTTATGTAAGGTCTGCTTCCTCCTGCATTTTTAAATTGTTCCTTCTTCGAGGTAACGACCGGTTTTGTGATGTGGGGAACAAAGTCAGCACCTTAAGTTGTGAGCCATGTCTACTTAACCGCTAGCTCACGCTGTTCCTGTTACAGGATATGATTAATGACTTACCTTTCCAGAGAAGCGATTTATTATTTGATCTGTCTAATTATCATGCATCCAGATTACTTGTGAATATTCTTCTGCGTACGCAGTCAGACAGTAACCATTATTTTTTCGAAAAAAGCGGCGGTCATCCTGAGGCTGTCGCCACTGCCATAGAGCTTGTCTTGCAGTTCCACTGGTAATGGCCACATCTGCTCTCTCTGATCCTCGTATGTCGGGCAGTTCTGCAGCAGATGTTCAGCGGTCATTTTACCAGTACCGCACGGGCATTCGTCGGTACACCCTATCTTCAATTTGTTGAATAGGTGGTACCTCAGTCTATTGTGGCCAGTGCGAAGTCTGAAGACAACGACCTGCTCTCTTCGGTTCAACTGGTAATAGGCATCGTTTTTGGTGTAACCAGTATGTTCGGTTTCCCATTTGGTCATGTATCTGGCTTTGATAAGCCGTTTTGACTCTTCGTACGTCATACTGGTATCTGTTTGTGGTAGTCTTGCACCTTCTTTTGCCAGTCTGTCTGCCTCCTCGTTGCCTTGGATGTTGCAGTGTGACGGAACCCACTGTACCACTACCCTTTTTGGTGCGGACTGCTGGCACAGTTTGCAGAGTGCTGCTCTTAAGTCATTAAGCTCAGTGTTTTTCTGGCTTTTTAGCGCTGTGACTACAGCGAGAGCATCTGTCAACTGGACTATATGGCTCTCATTTTCACTGTGTCACCATTTCTTCCACTGCCGCCCTCAGTGCCTCTGCCTCCGCTCTGAAATTGCTTGTGTACTTACCAGTAGCGAATGACAGTGTTATTTTTCTGCCATTTGGTAGGTTCAGGAATGCTCCTGCCCCTCCGTTCTGTGTTGTGTTTGTTACAGAACCGTCGGTGTATGCATGGGTCCAGTCCATGCTTGGGTAGCTTTTCGTTTTGAAGCTTAGCGTAGTATCTCTCCTTTCTTTTTCAGTCTGGCAGTTTTTGTTTGCAATACCTGGGTATATTTTCTACCACCTCTGGAAATATATCCTGCCTCCAGGTAGGTTTTCGTACAGTAGTGATGGGTTTTGGTGTTGTTAGTGCGTTTATGGGATCTTCGTGCATCTTTGCTTTGGCTATTTCTGCAAAGTTTCTCCGCTTTAGTTTCCCATTTCCCAAATTGTTTAGTCTCTGGTGCATTGGATGGTCGGTCAGTCTTCGGAGTTTCTCTGACTGCAGCTGGGCTCTGCAGTCTCTTCTATCGGTCATGGATTGCAGTTTTGTAATCTTTTCAAGTTCTACAATTGGCGTTGACTTCATGCCACCTGTTATAATTCTCATGGCTTGGTTTTGAAGTTTGTTAACTTTATCGAAGTTCGCCTTCGCTGCTGTTGTCCATGCCGCAATGCCATACTTGAGAACTGGTCTCACTCTTCCAGTGTACAGTTTCTTTAGTATGCCTTCGTCTGCTCCCCAGCTTGTGCCAGCAAGTTTCCTCATGATTGCCATTCTTTCTCTGGCTTTCATTCGGTTTCTCTCAATCTGACTTTTCCATGTCATGCGCTGATCAAATGTGACTCCCAGATAGGTTGGGTTGTCGTTTGGCTGCAGGAATTTGCCATTTAGACTTAATTTGGTACTTTGGGGTTTTAATGAAAGCGAGAATATTGTGCATGTGGTTTTCTCCTCGTTTATTTTGACCAGACTTGTGAATATTCAACATGTCTGATTCAAACTTTGATTTGGGGGGACGGCGTGACCTAGTGGTTAAGTGGCACGGCTCACAACCCAAAGGTGCTGGGTTCGATACCCAGTACAGCACCGGCCGTTACCCCGGGGAAGCAAACCCTTAGAAAATGCAGGAGGAAGCAGACCTTTACATAAAATGCATGCTGAAGTCGGATGCACTGGGCCGACAGGCGCAAAATAAAAACCACAGTGCAACGCATACCGTCTTGGGGACTAGAGAAATAAGGCCATTTAATGCAAACCAAAAAAAAAATTGTGATTTGGACATATAATAAGACAGGTAGGTGTAACGGAATTGGCAGATATATGGAAGAAACACAATGTAGCAAGCAAAAACAGGATTCCTCTCCAGTTTCCACTTCTGCATTGCTGCCATTTAATGCTTTATACCATCTCATCTTTTTTATGAATACTTCTTGTCACAGATAGTTTAATTATGTGTCTTGTGATGTTTAGATAGTAATTTCAATATTAATTAGTTTTATTTTGAATAAAGCTTTGACATAAGGAATTCCAGAACTTGCCCTGGATTGAAAGACACAAGTCAGCCAAATTATCCAGAACTTGCCCCGGACTGAAAGACACAAGTCAGCCAAATTATCCAGAACTGGCCCCGGACTGAAAGACACAAGTCAGCCAAATTATCCAGAACTGGCCCCGGACTGAAAGATACAAGTCAGCCAACTTATCCAGAACTGGCCCCGGACTGAAAGACACAAGTCAGCCAACTTATCCAGAACTGGCCCCGGACTGAAAGACACAAGTCAGCCAACTTATCCAGAACTGGAAAGGGTTAAAAGCCTGCTCAGTTTGGCAGTGTCATCTAGGTTTCTTATCACGACAGTTGCAAGAAAAATGCCATGAACAAAGGCAACCATTGTATATTGCCTTCATTGATCTCACGGAGGCATTCGACTTGTTCAGTCGCGAGGGTCTGTTCCAGGCGGCCATGAGGATTGGTTGCCCACCGATTCTCCTAACAATTATCAATTGAGCTGTTCCACTTACTTAGTCGCTCCTCTTCTACCGTGAGGTGTAGAGGTTGAGCTGTTCCACACTGGCACCATCAACTTTGATGGTGGATCCTCTTGAGGTGTTTGTAATGGAGTGGAGTAAACCAAGATTGAGAAACAGCTTTCACATAAACCAAGATTGAGAAACAGCTTTCACATAAACCAAGATTGAGAAACAGCTTTCACATAAACCAAGATTGAGAAACAGCTTTCACATAAACCAAGATTGAGAAACAGCTTTCACATGAGGTCACAGAATCCTGGCTGGGACACACTCGAAGAATGGAGGATTGCAGAATACTGGCTGGGACACACTCGAAGAATGGAGGATTGCAGAATACTAAAGGATCTTCTCTGTGGTGAATTACAGTTGGGGAAAAGGTCTCTGAACCAGTCACTACGTTCGTACAAGGATGTGTGAAATTGGGAAACGAATGATGCAGACATTGGTATGGGACCATGGATGATGTTGCATGGAGGGACAGGATTAAGCATGGAATACAGATACAGGAGATACTGATTGCAGATAGGCTAAGGACTCAGCGTTTGAGAACTCACCATTCAATGAACAGTCTTGATTTTCCATGCACATATCGTGGAAGACACTTCTCTGCCCGAACTGGTCACATTTATTATCGTTATGGATTGTAGTCTTATCCCTTTTATTTTCTTCAGAGCACAACATGCAATCGTCTGATAAGATGGAAAGGATAAATGATAAATGAATAGCTTGCATTGTGTGGACTAGAAATCTGGGTTTAAAGATATTTGTAGAAACAATAGCCCAGATATTACACATGGAACAGAAGAATTATATCAACTTGTTGACAGGAACCCAGAGAAGAAATATTATGATAAAATGTTATGTAAATGATTACACAAATCAACTAATTGAGATAATAATATTGAATGATTTTCAGGTCAAGGCCATCCGAAAGAAAATGGTAGAGATTGTTTCAAGAGAAGTCTCCACCAATGACATGAAAGAAGTTGTCAACAAACTGTAAGACATTCTTTGTGTAGTCTTTGTACCTTCTTCTGCGTTCGTTCTCACTCCCGCTACCAAACCCTGAACAGAGCTTTGCAAGTAGCAGGATGTAGTCTCGGAGGACGGAATGCATTGTGACGCTAGTTTACAGCTTGACTGTGATATTTGCACCTTTCGGTCCGACACATTTGTCTTCGGCAGAGTAGTCTTTGTATGTTATTAACCCTTTACATCCCAGCACGGCAAAAGGCGCTCAGCAAATTCCCATGGAAATGTTTGAAAAGCTGAGACATCCTGTATTTTGAATGGTTAAGTGCAAAACTTGACAAACACATTTTTACACACGAAAACATGGTGTGGAATGAATTAACAATGAGTCGCATTGCTAGTGAGAGAAATAGTTGAACAGAACACTTAGTATAGCAGATAACAGTGAAACTTTTCACTAATCTGGTCCATGAACTTTCTGTAGAGACTGCTAATTTGGTCTTAACCATTACGAACCAACACTTCACATTTGACTAATGTTGTTGACTTTGAGAGCCTATAACCTTTCTGTTTGTTGGTCAGTAAACAGGATTTTGTTGTGTGTAGAAACATACATGAATAAAGCACTTTGATGGTGTTATTTTTTTTCTGTGTGTGTTTCTGAGATATAAGAGGATGGTGAAAATTTATAAAAACAAAGAAACATTTGGACTCACCGATTAGGGAACCTCGCTTCTCATATAATCCGTCGAAATCACAACAATGTATCGATACTGTGTTTATAATATCAGCATGAGTGTTAGTTTTCACTTCAAACGTATTTATTACATCTAAATAAACAGACGCACATCACAAAGATCTTTTACAACTTACTTTATCATTTTCAAATTGATCTGACTCCAATTGATGCAAGAAGCAGCTAAATCGTTTCAAATCAATTTGTAATCTCATATAATACTTTAACCAGCTGGAAACCTGTGTAGATGGATGTGATGTATTCAACATAAAAACAAATGTCTTATTTCTCCGGACTATGATAGCAAGTACAGCAGAAAGATTATGACATGAGTGCCGGAAAGGTTAACTCTTTACAGCTTGTATTGCATTGCATTGGCTGCCGAAAACCTAAAAATGTACCTCTGAAACATACATTTGTATTTGCTGAATTAAATTTAGTTACGGCTCTGCACAATGGTTGTGCTACTACCGCATTCAATTGGTGTTTAAGTGCGATTGTTCCAGGCAGGTCGATTCTAGCACGTGTTATGATCTTTGAAAGTCCACCTATTTATTGCAACAAATTTTGGCTTGAATTGAAAGACACAAATCAGCCAAATTAGCCTGGACTGAAAATGAGTAATTTAAAAAAAAATGATTTCGTTCATGGTCAGCAGTTACATTACTGGTCTCTTTGACTAAATGGATACATGTTCAAACCCCGGTTAGGTCTAGGCATTTTCCGAGGTAACAATAACAACTTGACCAACCTGTCGACTGCAGACAATCAAATGCGCTTTTATTGCTTGAACCTATAACTGGCAGTGGAATCTGGCAATGGGAAAATATTTTGTAATGATAGTGTTGTTGTTGTCAATTGTTATTGATACATTGTGTTTTTATTCCAGGATTCCAGACAGCATTGGCAAGGATATTGAAAAGGTCTGCCAGGGTATCTATCCACTGCACGATGTTCTCATACACAAGGTCAAGGTTCTAAAGAAGCCCAAATTTGATGGTCAGTTGTGTGTGTGTGGATTAGCAGTGTGATGTTTTGAGTGGAGTTAGTGGTGTATGTCCCTTGTGGGTTAGTAGAGGGGTTGGTAGTGTATGTCATGTCCATTGTTGCTTGGTAGAGTATGTTGTCCCATTTTGATGCAGAATAAGTTGCATATCAACAGGTTTAAAACTGACAGAAATGACACTTGGCTTCCTCCATTCTCCTGCTACCAAACCCTGAAAAGGGTTTAAGAAACAATGTAGTCCAAGAACGGAATGCGCTGTGTCGTAGTTTACAGCTTGTCTGCGATATTTGCACGTTTTGGTCCAAGACATCCGACTTCAGCAAGAATTGTTTGAGTACCAGGTTAGCATTCTCTCTTTGATACCTTCTCCAGCCTGTCCTGTTGCAGCCTGTTATCCAGGATCACCGCGTGAAGGTGTAGAAGGGTCTTGGCAGCTTTGGTTCCCTGACGCTAGCAGTCAGCTATGGGTCTCTGACCAACGCAGCTCATGCACTGCTCAGCATCTTGATCCCGAAATGACACTTCACTTATAAGAATTATAATGTATATAAAAACACCTGAAACCATTTTTGAAACATGCCATTAGCCACAATGGTTGATAGGGCCATCTATAACAGTGGGCCACAATGGTTGATGGGGCCATTTATAACAGTGGGCCACAATGGTTGATGGGGCCATCTATAACATTGGGCCACAATGGTTGATAGGGCCATCTATAACAGTGGGCCACAATGGTTGATGGGGCCATCTATAACAGTGGGCCACAATGGTCGATAGGGCCATCTATAACAGTGGGCCACAATGGTTGATGGGGCGATCTATAACAGTGGGCCACAATGGTTGATGGGGCCATCTATAATAGTGGGCCACAATGGTTGATGGGGCCATCTAAAACAGTGGGCCACAATGGTTGATGGGGCCATCTATAACAGTGGGCCACAATGGCAGTACGATAGACCTCAGGAATTGTTTCCATAAAGTGACTGAACTGATTTGTGTCGTTTGATTTGTTTCAGTTGGCAAACTGATGGAGCTCCATGGTGAGGGTGGGCCTACCTCAACTACCACTAAAGCAGGTACAGAAGGTGGGGAGAAGGTTGACAGGGTAGATGGATACGAGCCACCAGTACTAGAGACTGTTTAAATTTTAAATAAACAATTAACTGAATTGAACATTAGTCATTTCTTTCATGCTCATGTGTTGTGGTCATTTCTTTCATGTGTGTTGTGTTTCTTGTCAGCATTTGTCTGGTAAGCTTGTGTCCATTATCATTGTTGATTTCTACAACTTCCAACGGTGACAATAGCACACCATCAGAAAGTAATAATATGACCAGATATGCTCAGGATGGGAAATCAAAGTTAGTGAAATCAAAGACAGATACCATCTAACAGAAAGAAAAGAGTTACAGAGAGTAGTAAAAGACATAGTTCCACAAGCATTCCTTAAACCACCAGAAATACTACAAATATAATAACGCCACAAAAATTAGACGGGCTCGTGCAATAAAATTAATAACAAATACAATTTTACATTTATTTGTGTGATTCAAACTCCAGTTTACAGATAAATGGAAGAGGTACTCTTCTGTGTACGTTTTTTGTGTGTTGGATGTGAAAAATTAAAAAGTGTAGGAAAAACAAAAGTGTCAATATAAAATTTATGTTTCACTCTTGTCAATTTTGCTGATAAATGTTCAAATGAAAAGCTGCAAAGCAATCTCCCTTGGTTCATTGCAACTAGTGCATCTTTCATCTTCTTGTCCAATGTCTGACTTTCCAGTATACACCTCAGTTATAGAGGTATCTAGTATGAGGATCTGCGGCACACCAAATTTTAATTCAAGGATCTTTTTTCCCCTAAAATTCTGATGCAGGCATATGCATTGGTTTGCTCTGCCAAGTACTCAAAAAAGGTTTGAAGTAGAAATGATGAAAGTGAAAGGTAATCAAAAGCAGAGTAAACTGGATCTATGTCATCTGCAGGACTTGTTCCCTCATTAAATCCTTCAATAATGAAATTACTCTGTTGCTTGAACCATTCTCTATCACCACTAGGACCTGCCAGTGGGGTGGGTCACGTCACCGTCTTCTACCGATAATTCGTCATTACCTAGGTCAGTGTCGCTA
Source organism: Ariolimax columbianus (assembly GCA_036924085.1). NCBI lineage: Eukaryota > Metazoa > Mollusca > Gastropoda > Stylommatophora > Arionidae > Ariolimax > Ariolimax columbianus. The sequence goes on along the minus strand of JAVGWX010000018.1, from coordinate 64,799,519 downwards.
CTTTCATCTTCTAAGTCTTGAACTTATTCCTCAACGTCCGATTCATTCTCTTCAACTCCATCAACAAATTTGTAACCACCATCTATCGTCTGACTCATAAGTATCTTCAGTCCGCACCAAGTTTTGAAGAAAATTGGTCATTTTAAAAAAGTCACGGCTCGAACACCATACGTGATAGAAACGATCTGCAAACTGCAATGGGAACCGCCATTACCGGTAGTCACGTGACGAGGTTAAATTTGGCATATCTATTTGCAAGTAAAACGTAAGGAAAAATAATTTAAATCAGTATGTCCACAGCGGCCGTCGCCGGCCGGACTGCGATTAAATCGATAGCAGCTGTTGCTGGGCTGGGATTGAATGGATTAATATATGATCCAACCAAAAGTTCAGATCCAAGTACTCTCATTCAAGCAGCTCAAAGAACTATTGATGCCTATCCCGATGAATGGATATTTGTATATACTGATGGATCTGCGTTTAAAGCCACCATCAAAGCAGGTTATTGCGTTTATACAAAATACCAGGGGCGAGCTGTCGCTTGTGTGGAGGTTTGCTCCAACTATGAAGCTGAGATCACTGCACCTGAAGCCACTTTGTACCATCTGAGGATAGTTTTTGATGTCTTTCCTTCATAGGCCCAAAATGTTTATTTTCACAGATTCAATGTCAGCTCTTCTAACATTAGTAGTTGCTGGTCATTGTAGGCCTGGCCTTATCCACTCGACAACAGCTGATAAACAAACATGTGCAGATACCATTACATTGGGCTGAAGGGCGACAGCCCAGATGCTGCTGGATCCGTAACAAAAAACCTTGAATGGAGGATGACGCGAGCAAGAATATGAACCCTGAAGGATTATGCCGGTTTTTAAAAATAATATATACTACTCAATACAATAAAATGTAACACAGTGACAAAGTTTAAATATTTTATTCATTACAAACCTTAACACCTTGGGAGAGTGACAAAGTGTATAAATATATTAATTACAGTTATAAATTGATTGCCCAAATCAAAGCTGTATATTTTGTACACAAAATTGATTGATACTTGTAGAGTTTACATGAAAACGGGTACTGATACAACAGCAAATGGCTTACACGAGGGGGCGTAAAAAACGAAATTGTGATAGAAATTCAAAAGTTCTGTTGAAAAGTTGGTAGTATTGTTGACTGCAAGTGGTATCACGGAGCAGACGAGCCACATGCCTATTGCTATCAGTGGAATATGAAGTTTGAACAAGAGTTATGTGACTTCTCTAGCTGGGTCTGCCACTCAAGAGTAGTGGCAGCAGCTGAATGCATCATAACAAAGTGGAGTGACTTGTGGACATCAGTACAGGTTCAGCACACCCCATCACCCACGATGTGCCAGCAGCTGAATTCATCATAACAAAATGGAGTGACTTTTGGACATCAGTCCAGGTTCAGCACACCCCATCACCCACGATGTGCCAGCAGCTGAATTCATCATAACAAAATGGAGTGACTTGTGGACATCAGTCCAGGTTGTGCCAGCAGCTGAATTCATCATAACAAAATGGAGTGACTTGTGGACATCAGTACACCCCATCATCCACAATGTGCCAGCAGTTGAATGCATCAAACAAAATCACTGGAGGACACATTGAGAGTGATCCACGCCTCTCTTGAGAGACGCTTGGTCGGAATCACTCTCTAGAACCAACATATGCAAGATCTTCACAATTCTGACATAAGATGATTGGCCTTGGTAATCCATGCAGACAAGGCAACGTTGCATACAGGCAACGGAGAAGAGAACCATACAACTGCTCGCATTTTTTGGATTTAAAATCAAAACTAATGTAAACAGGCATAATCTAAGCAAAAATGCCAGTGAATATACAATGAAGGCACATTCTCCGTCTGGATACAGAGGTAACCCACTGCCTGGAGAAACGAATAGGTCTGCTGTAATCTATTATATAAAAGACAGGGTTGCATCCAAGCCTACAATTGGGGCAAATAATAGTAACACTATGAGGCATGTTAGAGGTGAATGAGAAGGGTTGAACCTTGGGCTGGCTGCTCCCTTGAGCAGGACATGTGTCCTATACTCCTCAGCGCATGGAGATAACTCTCACATATACCTCCACAATTATTCTTATACATTTATTAATGTAACTTAGAATAAAAATGAACAATTGAATAGCAAAATGGCTAAAGCTGTCAGATCCTGATTTCGTTTATCAATTCTTTTTTGCATCTCTAATTTCTTGAAAACTACCTTATGTTTTTGGCCTTGAAAGATGTACCCCATTCTTCTATATATCCATGCTTCATCAAGTCTTTTTTGTTGTTGTTCATTGTCCATGTTTCTACACCATAGTGTAAACATGAGTCTACATAACACCTGATCACTCTAATTTGTTATTTGTGAGTGACTTTCTTGGATGTCCGTACATGACTTGTGTTGGTGATAACAGATTTGGCTATTCCAATCATTGTCATGATTTCCATTTCACATCTCATTTAAATAAAAAATTATACAGCTCTAGAAATTAAAACCTTTCAAATTAGTTTCCAATATATTATTACCATTAAAAAAATATATTAAACATAACCAATTGCTATTTATATAGATTTGATATATTTAGCACCTTTAAAAGTTAAAAAATCATGTCATCAAATTGTAAGTACTGTTACTATACAGAAAATGTCAAATGTAATTGTGACACTCACAAACGGACAGAACGCAGAAATCATTCATTAGCAGTTCACACAAGTTCAATAATCACATGTGAATCATTGTTGATGTCTATTCTGTAACAGTGACCACTGTTTGTCTCAGGAGCAATCTGACTCGCATTGTGAATTCTATTCCAATAGTTTTTATTGTCAATCACCAAAAGATCTACGACTGTGACCTCGGCTTGTGAGATGGCTAGCTGACATAGAATATATACAAATAGGCTTCATTCCGATCCATTTTCTCCATCAATGATGTCCCTTTAATCACCATATCACATCTATCCTGTCCTGTCACTAGCACTGACCATGGTACAAACTAGAATTTTTTCATGATGGTATCCTATTTGAGAAAAATGTTGGCTTCTCGCACATACCATACACGTTCTATTTGAGAAAATGTTGGCTTCTTGCACATACCTTACATGTCCTATTTGAGAAAATGTTGGCTTCTCGCACATACCATACATGTTCTATTTGAGAAAAATGTTGGCTTCTCGCACATACCATACATGTTCTATTTGAGAAAATGTTGGCTTCTTGCACATACCTTACACGTCCTATTTTATCAACTGCAGGATGTCACATGACTTAAAGAAAGCTCATTTCCGAAAGTTAATGTAAGGGGTAGTCTTGGCTTGATTCGTTCTCAATCTCCCGTTACCAAGCCCTGAAAGGGCTTTCAGTAGTAGAATGTAGTCCAGAGAACGGAATGAATTGTCGTAGTTTACAGCTTGACTGTGATATTTGCACCTTTTGGTCTGACATTCGACTTCAGCAAGCATTTTTGTTAGTACCAGGTTAGCATTCCCTCTTCAATCCCTTCTACTTAGCCAGTCTGCTCTATTGCAGCCTGTTATCCAGGATCCCCATGTGGAAGTGTAGAAGGGTCTTGGCAGCTCTGGTTCGCTGGCCCTGACACTAGCAGTCAGCTGTGGGTCGCTGACCACTAAAGATCATGCGCAGCTGTAGATGTGATCTGACTGGCACACATGACTGTGCTGGGGTGTAGAGAGAGGGTTAAGCCATACAACTTCAACAGATGTTGATGTTTGATGACTTGGCATATATTTGTTGAAGACCTTTGCTCAACTTGGAACTGTAATATTGACACAAGGTTGTGAATATAGATGGGATGTAGATACAGCACAGTGAATGAGCTAAGAGCATCTGTGAATATAGATGGGATGTAGGTACAGCACAATGAATGAGCTAACAGCATCTGTGAATATAGATGGGATGTAGGTACAGCACAATGAATGAGCTAACAGCATCTGTGAATATAGATGGGATGTAGGTACAGCACAATGAATGAGCTGGCAGCATCTGTGAATATAGATGGGATGTAGGTACAGCACAATGAATGAGCTGACAGCATCTAGATTAGCAAACCAGAGCTGATCAAGACTCTATTCCACCTCCATGTGTCAGCCCTGGAAACAGGCTACACTAGTGCAGTCTGGCTAAGAGAACATGGATCACAGTGGGAAGGTCTGGCTAAGAGAACATGGATCACAGTGGGAAGGTCTGGCTAAGAGAACAGGGGTCACAGTGGGGAAGGTCTGGCTAAGAGAACATGGATCACAGAAAAGCAGCGCTTAAGTCTGATGTGTTGGGCTGAAAAGTGCAGCCTCACTGTAATTTATGACACCTTTTCAGAATAAACGGAGATGGCAGCCTTATAAACAATAAAGTAGCACAGAAGCAAGGCACACCGGAGACCAACTGCAGTGATGTGCCTTTGATCATGATGGGATGATTCTGGATCTTATATTTTTATCCCTTCCAAGAAGAGATTGAACCTGCCGCCCTTTTGACACAATAAAGTCTAAACAAAACTTGAAGCTGTTTTTTGTGAAGCCTTAGTCTTGCGTGGCGACTTTCCAGAATATTTAGGCCTGGCTGCCCTGTGCCTGTTGTTGTTCCGTGAGCTCATGTTCTTCATGGTGAATGTTATACACTGAAAAAATGTTTATGGAAACAAAAAAAATTAAAATCCGGGCAGAATAACAAATACAGCGAGGCCTAGAATGAAGAAAGTAAAGTCAAAGTGATATTTAATTTACTGGAACAAGATCATGATTGTATTGTTGATCTTTGTCTGCTGTCACACAAGGACAGATATACTAACACTTTGTCTGCTGTCGCACAAGGACAGATATACTAACACTTTGTCTGCTGTCGCACAAGGACAGATATACTAACACTTTGTCTGCTGTCGCACAAGGACAGATATACTAACACTTTGTCTGCTGTCGCACAAGGACAGATATACTAACACTTTGTCTGCTGTCGCACAAGGACAGATATACTAACACTTTGTCTGCTGTCACACAAGGACAGATATACTAACACTATGTCTGCTATCACACAAGGACAGATATACTAACACTTTGTCTGCTGTCGCACAAGGACAGATATACTAACACTTTGTCTGCTGTCACACAAGGACAGATATACTAACACTCTGTCTGCTGTCACACAAGGACAGATATACTAACACTATGTCTGCTATCACACAAGGACAGATATACTAACACATTGTCTGCTGTCACACAAGGACAGATATACTAACACTCTGCTATCACACAAGGACAGATATACTAACACTTTGTCTGCTGTCAGCACAAGCAGCAAGTCACATGACATATATACAGACTAACACTTTGTCTGCTGTCACACAAGGACAGACAGACTAACACGTTGTCTGCTGTCACACAAGGACAGACAGACTAACACGTTGTCTGCTGTCACACAAGGACAGATATACTTACAGCTGTAGTCGACATGCAGATTCATGTGAACAAAACAAAGGAGACCTGAATACATATAAAGCCCACAAAAACCCCATCAAGTTTAGTTGATCAGATACATGAAGAAGTAACATAGAAAGTAACATTGACAAGAATCTTCTTACTTACAGCGGGAGATCTTACTAACAGGAGAACGGGCGAGGTGAGAGTATCTGGCACCCTAAAACCAGAATCATCTGAGTACATGAAGCTCTTCTTAAGTTATAACTGGAGAAGTTACAACATCTAGGAGAAGGCATTTAACGTGAAACCACCTGCTAACGTAGGTAGGGTATGAGTAACAATCAAAGGTCAGATAGTGTTAACTGGTAGGGTGGGCACAGTCAAAATTGTAGGTGATGGTGACAGCCAGAGGTTAGAGAGTATTAACTTGGATAAAAAGAAGTGCTGACAGTAGGTGTGCTCGGCTAAAAGGTTTCAGCTGTAATATGCAAGGCCCCCCCCCCGCACGGCCAGACAATGGGTGCACTTACTCTCTCATCCAGGAAATCCATGACCTGCGACATGTTGGCTTTGATGGCTGCCGCTGATACCCTTTTCTTGAGGACATCCAACTCCAGAGGCTGGAACAGATTAGATTGTTGGTCCAGTTGTCAAATATACATGCATGAGTCTACATTGTTATTACTTTCTCACTTATCTCTGTACAGTCCCATTTGGTGAGAGTCGGTACAGTCCCATCTGGTGAGAGTCGGTACAGTCCCATCTGGTGAGAGTCTGTACAGTCCCATTTGGTGAGAGTCTGTACAGTCCCATTTGGTGAGTCTGTACAGTCCCATTTGATGAGAGACGGTACAGTCCCATTTGGTGAGAGTCTGTGGCGCACGAAACATCAGCTGAAAGTTTGATTGGACCAAAATTGACTTCTAACACTGGTGTGTCACTTTACATCATCTTCTAGCATTGGTGTGTCCCTTTACATCATCCTCTAGCACTGGTGTGTCACTTAGTGAGTACGTTTACATCATGTTCTATAGGTCCACATTTACAAATATGGTGAATTGTTAAACTTGTCATACCTGCATGATGAAACCTAACCAGCTGTGAAATGACATATTTCACGAGGCTAGTGAATGGAAATTACTCATGGATATTCAATACAAGTCTGGTTCAGATATGGATACTGAAGAAAGCCCACCGTGGCAATGATATTGATCAAATAACTCAGAAATGCAACTAACGCTGTGAAAACATGCACACACACGATCTTGTTTTATCCCTTCCACATTATAGACGAACACTTCACTAACACATAAAACACACACTATAGAATTCACCATCAAACAGGCCTGACAGGTCCTGGCATGGTATCCCCATGGGAAGAGGAAGTGAGGTAAACCAAGAAACACTTGGAGAGAGACTGTGAAAATGAACTTCGGACATTCATGGTGATGACTGATAAAAATAATTTTCTTATGAAAATAGTTCATGCCCTAGATCATTTTATTATGTGCCTTGTGCTACAAGATTGTTTTATGCTTAGGCCACTGCGTACCGAGCCCAGGCCGTTGGAGACGAACCTTCATACAAAGTTATTTGGGAGCCTTGAAGAACTCTCCACCACAGAAACTTTCATCCCGAGAACTGGACTTCGCAAGCAGACATAATACTCTCTGGGAACTGAGGCGCTAGTCCAGTTAGGCACAACATACTGACCAGGGCGTCGCATCAGGGTCAGGCACAACATATTGACCAGGGCGTCGCATCAGGGTCAGGCACAACATACTGACCAGGACATCACATCAGGGTCAGGCACAACATACTGACCAGGGCGTCTCATCAGGGTCAGGCACAACACACTGACCAGGACATCACATCAGGGTCAGGCACAACATACTGACCAGGGCGTCGCATCAGGGTCAGGCACAACACACTGACCAAGTCCACAGTCTCTCTTCCATGTAGCGTTCCCTGGAAACAGGCTGTTTTCAAGGTTAGCGTGGCTGACAAGATGTGGATCGATGTGATCCCCGTAGTAGTGAGCGCAGGGTACAAAAAGCCAAGCATTGCACATTCGCCCGTAGGGCTATGATCCACCTTCATCAGCATCCTCAGGATGTGAGGGAAGCTATTACAATCCGCCACTTAACGTCCTTTTTCAGGGCGCAGAAAATAGTAAACTTACTCATTGTGGGCATTAGACAACAACTGTCTCTCTCTCTCTTACTCTTTCTGTCTTCCTTCCTCTCTTACTCTTTCTGTCTTCCTTCCTCTCTTACTCTTTCTGTCTTCCTTCCTCTCTTACTCTTTCTGTCTTCCTTCCTATCTTACTCTTTCTATCTTCCTTTCTCTCTTACTCCTTGCACCGTCTGCGACTTCTGTCGTTCTGGGTCCCATCTTTCCCTGTTCAGGCTTCACTAAGGAATAAAAGACTTCTCAAGTCTGCCTTGAGATTTCAGGGAAGGATCTCTTGTGCTCGGCCAATGTTTTACTCTCACGAGTCTTAGGGCCTAGAGTTTTAGTCTCATAGGTATTAGGGCCTAGTGTTTTAGTCTCATAGGTCTTATGGCCTAGTGTTTTAGTCTCATAAGTCTTAGGGCCTAGTGTTTTAGTCTCATAGGTCTTGGGGCCTAGTGTTTTAGTCTCATAGGTCTTAGGGCTTAGTGTTTTAGTCTCATAGGTCTTAGTGTTTTAGTCTCATAGGTCTTAGCGCCTAGTGTTTTAGTCTCATAGGTCTTAGGGCCTAGTGTTTTAGTCTCATAGGTCTTAGGGCCTAGTGTTTTAGTCTCAGAGGTCTTAGTGTTTTAGTCTCATAGGTCTTAGGACCTAGTGTTTTAGTCTCATAGGTCTTAGGGCCTAGTGTTTTAGTCTCAGAGGTCTTAGTGCCTAGTGTTTTAGTCTCATAGGTCTTAGGGCCTAGTGTTTTAGTCTCATAGGTCTTAGGGCCTAGTGTTTTAGTCTCATAGGTCTCTTCTTCTTTTATTATCCTCAGATCAACGTCCCAGTTTCTCTTACATAGGACACCGTTGTTTGTAAGGCTGTATTATCTCCACACAGCTTTTTGTCTCACGAGGCCAGTTTTGTTCTCTCTCTTCCTGCATGAGCGTGCAGCTTTGTAGGATGTGTTCCACGGTCATGATATGCTCCCCACATGGGCACTTGTCATCTGTCCCAATCCTCATTTTGTTGTAAAGATGACCCTTGAGTCTGTTATGCCCAGTTCTCAGTCCGAAGATGATGACTTGCTCTTCTCTAGTTAAGTTATAGTAGCTGTCTTCTTTTCAAAAGTCCGGGTGTTGATCAGCCCATTTTACCCTGAAGTTGGCTTTAATTATGGTCTTGGCCTCATTGTATGTGATACTCAGGTCTGTTTGTGGGGATGCTCCTCCACTCTTTGCTAGTTTGTCGGCAGCTTCATTGCCTTCAATATTGCAGTGGGATGGGATCCACTGTATAACCAACCTTGGGTGTTCTGCTGAGAGCTGTGTCATTGCACAAGATCTTCATCTTTGTTTTGTTTTAGCGCTGCTAATACTGATGTGGCATCGTCAGGAATACTATGTTTTCTTGGTGGATATCTTTATATTGGATTACAAGCTCAGCTACGACCTTCAGTGCCTCTGCTTCTGCACAGAAGTTATTGGAGTATGTTCCTGTTTGTAATACTCGAGTTCTTTCTTCTCCATTCCTTAGTCTGTAATAGACCCCTCCATCTCCATTGGATGTGGCTTTCTTAGATGAGCCATCTGTATATATGTGTATCCATGTTTTTGGTGGGTATACTCTCCTAAGATATTCTTCTGTGATAAATTTCCTTTCTGAATCTGTCTTGAGTTTCCTTTTTCACTATTCCCTCTATGATTTCTACTATCTCAGGGGACTTGGCTTTTTTCCATGGTGGGATTTGGGATGTTTGTTTTAGATCTCTAGCCACTGCCTGGCTTATGATTTGGTTTGCTCTTGCAAGTTCTTTTGTTTTTGATATAAAGTCGTTTTTCTTTAATCTCCCTCTTCCCATGCCTGTCATATATTGGGGGATCAGGCATTCGTTTAGACTTCTCCCCCTTGCTAGAGTTCTTCGTTCGTTCTCAACCTCCTGCTACCAAACTTTGAACACGGCTTTACAAGTAGCAGAGTGTAGTTCGGAGAATGGAATGCGCTGTGTCACTAGTTTACAGCTTGACTGCGATATTTGCACCTTTCGGTCCGGTGCATCCGTTTTCGGCAGTACAACATACCTCATACATGAGAATATACTGGTTGAACTACAACATGCCTCATACATGAGAATATACTGGACGGACTACATCATACCTCATACATGAGAATATACTGGACGGACTACAACATACCTCATACATGAGAATATACCAGACAGACTACAACATACCTCATACATGAGAATATACCAGACAGACTACAACATGCCTCATACATGAGAATATACTGGACGGACTACATCATACCTCATACATGAGAATATACTGGACGGACTACATCATACCTCATACATGAGAATATACTGGACTGACTACAACATACCTCATACATGAGAATATACCAGACAGACTACAACATGCCTCATAGATGAGAATATACTGGACGGACTACATCATACCTCATACATGAGAATATACCAGACAGACTACAACATGCCTCATACATGAGAATATACTGGACGGACTACATCATACCTCATACATGAGAATATACTGGACTGACTACAACATACCTCATACATGAGAATATACTGGACTGACTACAACATACCTCATACATGAGAATATACCAGACAGACTACAACATACCTCATACATGAGAATATACTGGACTGACTACAACATACCTCATACATGAGAATATACCAGACAGACTACAACATGCCTCATAGATGAGAATATACTGGACGGACTACATCATACCTCATACATGAGAATATACCAGACAGACTACAACATGCCTCATACATGAGAATATACTGGACGGACTACATCATACCTCATACATGAGAATATACCAGACAGACTACAACATACCTCATACATGAGAATACTCTCATACACATCTTTGTTCTGTCTTACAAACGTGACTAATTTCTCAGCTACTGTTTGTGAATTGGGTTGGATCTGTTGATTTAAACAAAATGACCATTAGAATCAAAAGAATTTCATAAATGAATACCTACCAAGAAAAATATGTGCATTTGAGGGACACTACCTGATGTCACTCACACACACATGATGATGAAGCTACTGGACTCTAGTCTCTCACAAACATACATGACTCAGTGGTCTCGAGGTAAGGTGTCCACCTCGTGTGCCGGAGGTCGCGGATTCGAATCACGGTGGAGACCGGGATGTTTTTCATGTGGATCAGCTGGTAAAAATTCCCCTGATCTCTGGGTAGTGAGATCAGACTCCCATGAGATCGGACTCCTGTGTTCAGTGCCGAGCACGTTAAAAATTCCTCGGCAGGTGGAAATAAAAAAGAGTAGGTTTAACAGCCGCTGCCCGGACAAAATTCAAGTTTAAATCTACCCAAGTTATTTGTACCTTTCACCAGGTGGTGAGCAGCTATAGATGACACCTGCGGGTCTACTTGGCTAGTGTTTGAGTCTATTAAGATGCAAATATGCCGCAGTGAATGAGCTGACAGCAGTCAGTGACTGATAGCTCGCTGCTTACATCAGAGTAAGTCACCCATAACTAACCAAGACACTATTCTGCCTCAAAGTAGCAGCCCTGGAAACAGACTGCAACCATGCAGGCTAGCTAGGGGGTTTAGGGATCAAAAAGAGATGGCAAACCACGTCCCAAAAATGCTTTGCTGAAATTGGATAAGTCGGGCCGAAAGGCGCAGATATGGCAGCCTCATTGTGCACAATGTCCGTTTCTGGACGAACACAGAAGAAGAAGAATCAATTGCATTTATTAGTCAGTCCTGTTTGACTTGAGTATGTTTTCCTCCACCAGTATTTGCCTTCCATCCTGTTTGACTTGAGTATGTTTTCCTCTACCAGTATTTGCCTTCCATCCTGTTTGACTTGAGTATGTTTTCCTCTACCAGTATTTGCCTTCCATCCTGTTTGACTTGAGTATGTTTTCCTCTACCAGTATTTGCCTTCCATCCTGTTTGATCTGAACATGCCTACCTCCACCAGTATTTGCCTTCCACCCTGTTTGACTTGAGCAGGTCTCCACCAATATTTGCCTTCCATCCTGTTTGATTTGAGCAGGTCTCCACCAATATTTGCCTTCCATCCTGTTTGATTTGAGCAGGTCTCCACCAATATTTGCCTTCCATCCTGTTTGATTTGAGCAGGTCTCCACCAATATTTGCCTTCCTTCCTGTTTGACTTGAGCAGGTCTCCACCAATATTTGCCTTCCATCCTGTTTGATTTGAGCAGGTCTCCACCAGTATTCGCCTTCAAACCTGAGCGTCAGTATAGCTGAGAGGTATAGCTCTCACCTTTCAGTAAATGGAATCACAAAACTGTGGGTGTTCGAAGTGTCCCCTGGTCTCATGGGAGAAAAGACCACTGTCTTGTCTTATTGGAGATGGATGATAAACTCACAGGTACCATGTACATGCTGTGTGCATTGAAAAAACTTCTGACAGTTGAAAAGAGCAGGTTGTTAGCTGTTCAGTTCAAAAATGTTAAAGGTAATGAAATTCATAGCTAATAGTGGTGGTCAAGGTGAAGGTCAAAAGGAGTTGACACCTCCAATATGCAAACACACAACAGGCTAATCACATGTTTATCTGCACACAAGTGCAGGTTGCAAGTATTACAAATATCTCAACACTCCCGTGGAGGTAGAAGAGGAGTGACAAAATCAAGTGACAACCAATAAACATGCTGTTGTAGTGTCCTTACCATCTGAGAGGACGTCACATCGTCTTCTGGCCAGCCTTGTAAGATACTCTCCTCAGGGACATCTGGACCATCACTTGAGATGAACGTTATGAAGTTGTTAAACAAATGTTGATGTACGAAGTTTAAGTAATTAACTCATTAATCTGGGAGGGGAGAGGGTGCGGAAGGGGTTGAATGTGTGTGGAGAGGGTGGGGAAGGGGTTGTATGTGTGTGTGGGGGAGAGGGTGAGGAAGGGGTTGTGTGTGTGGGAGAGGAGAGGGTGGGGAAGGAATTGTGTGTGTGGGGGAGAGGAGAGGGTGGGGAAGGGGTTGTGTGTGTGTGTGGGGAAGAGGGTGGGGAAGGGGTTGTATGTGTGTGTGGGGGTGAGGAAGGGGTTGTATGTGTGTGTGGGGGAGAGGAGAGGGTGAGGAAGGGGTTGTGTGTGTGTGTGGGGAAGAGGGTGGGGAAGGGGTTGTATGTGTGTGTGGGGGTGAGGAAGGGGTTGTATGTGTGTGTGGGGGAGAGGAGAGGGTGAGGAAGGGGTTGTGTGTGTGTGTGGGGGAGAGGAGATGGTGGGGAAGGGGTTGTATGTGTGTGTGGAGGAGAGGGTGGGGAAGGGGTTGTATGTGTGTGTGGGGAGAGGAGAGGGTGGGGAAGGAATTGTGTGTGTGGGGGAGAGGAGAGGGTGGGGAAGGGGTTGTGTGTGGGGGAGAGGAGAGGGTGAGGAAGGGGTTGTATGTGTGTGTGGTGACCTCTCAAGGAAGAAATGAACAAATAAAAACACAAAATGGTGGATATTTGAACACAGAATATTTAAGTGCATGTGGTTGTCTGAGGAAGGTGAGATCAGCACCTAGTCCTATCGGTGTGACATGATAAACTCAGAGGTCCTGTGTACATGCTGTGCATGTAAAAGAGCCATTGGAAGTTGAAAATAAACAAGAGCTGGCTGTTTGCTGCTGTTTAAGTGCTGGCTGTTTGCTGCTGTTTAAGTGCTGACTGTTTGCTGCTGTTTAAGTGCTGACTGTTTGCTGCTGTTCAAGTGCTGGCTGTTTGCTGCTGTTTAAGTGCTGACTGTTTGCTGCTGTTCAAGTGCTGACTGTTTGCTGCTGTTTAAGTGCTGGCTGTTTGCTGCTGTTTAAGTGCTGGCTGTTTGCTGCTGTTTAAGTGCTGACTGTTTGCTGCTGTTCAAGTGCTGACTGTTTGCTGCTGTTTAAGTGCTGGCTGTTTGCTGCTGTTTAAGTGCTGGCTGTTTGCTGCTATTCCAGAGCTGGCTATTTGCTTCTGTTTTACCAATAATGCTCAAGGTAACAACACTCCTACCAAATAGTAGACCTGTACAATGGCAGCTCCTCCACCATGCAAAGACACAACAGCAGACCAACCACCTGTTTGTCTGCACAATCTACTGCAGGTATATACAAATGAGGACCTTTACATCCCCAGGGGAAGAAGAGGAGTGAATAAGAAGAAGGAAACTTCACAACATCACAAAGAACAAGTCAAATAAGAGACGGAAGCTTCACAAAGAACAAAGTCAAATAAGAGAAGGAAGCTTCACAAAGAACAAAGTCAAATAAGAGACGGAAGCTTCACAAAGAACAAAGTCAAATAAGAGAAGGAAGCTTCACAAAGAACAAAGTCAAATAAGAGCTTCCTGCGCCGTTGCAGCCTGTTATCCAGGATCACCGCGTGGAGGTGTAGAAGGGTCTTGGCAGCTCTAGTTCGATGGCCCTGACACTAGCAGCCAGATTTATTGTTCATGTCGGACACACATTGCAGAAGCACCAAGCAATCATCACCAGGTAATCTCTATCATAGAACACCCCCAGGGAAAGAGAGCAAAGGAAGGTCAACAAGCAGACGGAGAAGCCACCCAAAGGCTGATACAAGACAAACAGGGAGAAGCTGACATTAAAGCAATACAAATTTGGCAGGACAAGACAGGACTCTTTAGAGAGGATTTCGTTGATGTCTGTGCACCATAAGTGATAAGAGCAAAGATGAAGAAGTCGATGTCAATGATTAATTCAGCGCATCAAGATACCTTATCTGTAACTAGAAGAGGCCTTACCTGTAACTAGAAAATGCCTTACTTGTAACTAGAAGAGGTCTTACCTGTAACTAGAAGAGGTCTGATCTGTAACTACAAGATACCTTACCTGTAACTACAAGGGACCTTACTTGTAACTACAAGAGACCTTATATGTAACTAGAAGAGACCTTATATGTGACTAGAAGAGAACTTACCTGTAACTAGAAGAGACCTTACCTGTAACTACAAGAGGACTTACCTGTAACTACAAGGGACCTTACCTGTAACTACAAGTGGCCTTACCTGTAACTACAAGAGGACTGATCTGTAACTACAAGAGACCTTACCTGTAACTACAAGAGGCCTTACCTGTAACTACAAGATACCTTACCTGTAACTACAAGGGACCTTACTTGTAACTACAAGAGACCTTATATGTAACTAGAAGAGACCTTATATGTAACTAGAAGAGAACTTACCTGTAACTAGAGTCTTGTGACCCAGACATTTCTCCCTGATTGTCCCCACTGCCTTCCGACAGTGAAGCACACCCAGCAGTGATCAATCCATCGTTTCCTGGAATCCCCTTGTCTCGAATGCGAGGCAGTGACTTATCTATTTGCTGTAAGTTCGTTATTGTACATTCAATGGTAGTCTTTTTTATGGTTTTCTTGTTCGCTTGATTCGGCTGGTCAAAAGTGGCTTCCTTTGTTATTGGTTTGAGCTTGTTGTGAATAGAAGCCATTCCTGATGTCTGGATTGGCAGATGTGACAACTTAGCTCTGGAGCTAAGTTCTGAAGGTTGAGAGTCGGCACGCCTGTATTTAACTGGCGTTCCATCATAGTCACTGTCGGTTTCATCTGAAAAGTCAAGCAAAAATGACTGACTTTAGAGAAAACCACTTGACTTTAGAAAACCAATCTACCGGAGGTCATCTTGAACATTTCTAACGACAAACAGTTTCTACAGAATAGGATAACTGGCCAGATTTCCAACCCTTGTTAGTAGCCATTATGATATGCCAGGCAGGTTGTTTTTGGCTCTCGTTTGAAACTCGATAACACACTGGCAGTTTTCGTGTGTATGACATTTGGACCTCTGAATACATTTATATCTGCCACTTCTTCTTCTGCGTTCGTTCTCAATCTCCCTCTACCAAGCCCTGAACGTTCTCAATCTCCCGCTACCAAGCCCTGATCGTTCTCAATCTCCAGCTACCAAGCCCTGAACGTTCTCAATCTCCCACTACCAAGCCCTGAACGTTCTCAATCTCCCACTACCAAGCCCTGAACGTTCTCAATCTCCCGCTACCAAGCCCTGATCGTTCTCAATCTCCAGCTACCAAGCCCTGAACGTTCTCAATCTCCCACTACCAAGCCCTGAACGTTCTCAATCTCCTGCTACCAAGCCCTGAGCAGGGCTTTACAAGTAGTAGGATGTAGTCCAGAGAACGGGGTGCATTGTCGCTAGTTTACAGTTTGACTGCGATATTTGCACCTTTTGGCCCCACACATCCGTCTTCGGCAGGGTATCTGCCATTAAAAAGTGTATGTAAATTTATGACAGCTTTGTATTGAGAGAGACGTATTAGCCTACGTCGAACTATCGTATAAGTCAATGTAGCTTTATGACATTATAAGAAAGTTTGTGGCTCAATATATGGAGCTCTATGGAGTGAAACAGTTACAAATTGTGAACATATTTCTGGGAAGGAAGAAACCATGAACTGGTGGAGAGAAATAAAACAGGATGGACTCACACTGGTGTGTCTCATGGTACACATGTTTCAGTATTTCTCTCATCCTCTTTTTGCCCAAGGGACGAACTCCAATTTTAGATACAGCTTTCTGCAATGAAATTCAATATTTGTGTTCATCAAATGAGTTTAGATCAAGCAGTAATGTCACACGTGGTTAGGCTCAATGGATATTAAATTGGATTAGGCTCAATGGATACTACACAAGATTAGACTCAATGAATACTGCGAGGCGTGTTCAAATGAAACTGGACCTAACTGCAACAAGGTAACATACGTATGATGCACATGATGATGTTACTTCTGGTGTGAACAGCACATATCAACTGTTAAGTTTGCAAAATGTCATTTTTCTCAGACTCATAGTTTCCCCGGCAGACCGTTGAAAACATGGCGGGTGTGATATGGAATTCGCCTAGAGTTGATCAGCGAGCGGTGATTCGGTTTCTAACAGCTGAAGGATGTCGACCAGTTGACATTCATCGCAGGATGCAGGCATGGTGACAAAAGTATGTTGAAGGCAACAATGAAGAACTGGACAACGATGTTTAAAGGAGGACGTGAGTAAACGAAAGATCTTCCGAGACCAGGTCAGGCGCATATTGTTGTGTCAGAAGATGTCATCGCCAAAACTGAGTCAGCCATAACGGCACTCAAATCATGATACTAAGTCAGCCATAACGGCACTCAAATCATGATACTAAGTCAGCGATAACGGCACTCAAATCATGATACTAAGTCAGCCATAACGGCACTCAAATCATGATACTAAATAATGTACAGTCAGCCATAACGGCACTCAAATCATGATACTAAATAATGTACAGTCAGCCATAACGGCACTCAAATCATGATACTAAGTCAGCCATAACGGCACTCAAATCGTGATACTAAATAATGTACAGTCAGCCATAACGGCACTCAAAACATGATACTAAATAATGTACAGTCAGCCATAACAGCACTCAAATCATGATACTAAATAATGTACAGTCAGCCATAATGGCACTCAAATCATGATACTAAATAATGTACAGTCAGCCATAACGGCACTCAAATCGTGATACTAAATAATGTACAGTCAGCCATAACGGCACTCAAATCATGATACTAAATAATGTACAGTCAGCCATAATGGCACTCAAATCATGATACTAAATAATGTACAGTCAGCCATAACGGCACTCAAATCATGATACTAAATAATGTACAGTCAGCCATAACGGCACTCAAATCGTGATACTGAGTCAGCCATAATGGCACTCAAATCGTGATACTAAGTCAGCCATAATGGCACTCAAATCGTGATACTAACTGATGTACAGTCAGCCATAACGGCACTCAAATTCCACAAGAACTGAATGAATTGAGGGCAATCTTGGCAGAAATATCTCATGTGTTTCAGAAACCAGTGATTTAGTGGATACCATCACACTATTACATCAAGGGAACGAGGAGGCCATCATAGCCAAAGAGGGAGCAAAACTAATACAGGAAGAATTCCTGGTCAACTTAAAGATGCAAATGCCACAATGAAAGGGCAATACAGTGTCAAGTGGCAGGAAGAACATCCCACACAGATGACGGACACGTCCAACTGTCCAGAAAAGACCATGCTATAATACTACGTCTCTGAACTGGCCACAACAGAATGAGGCACCACCTGTACACCAACTTCAGGATAGATACCACCAGCCTATGTTACTGCGGACTGACAAACATGGCAGCAGCACATCTACTTCAGGACGGCTGCCAACACGCAGCTTTGTGAAGAAGGATGTGGCCCATTCCCCTCGAGGAGAAACTGTATAACGTTACTGAGACCCTGAATAAAACATCAGAATTTATGAAAGAATTCAGTCCAAGTTTAAATGAGCAATGATTACAGAAGAAGAAGATGAATACCTTCAAGTCTGGGGTAGCCATTTGATCGTAAGGTGCCATTGGGGTGAACGGAGATGGTTGCTTGCAAGCGTGTTTCTTGGTCTTCAGTCTTCTGGAGGTTTGCTGTTCTGGAGTGTTCACACTGCACATCTGGACATTTGTAGGCTGGAGGAAAAACATATCTGGACATTTATAGGCTGGAGGAAAGACACATCTGGACATTTATAGGCTAGATGAAAGACAAATCTGGACATTTATAGGCTAGAGGAAAAACATATCTGGATATTTATAGGCTGGAGGAAAGACATCTAAACATTTATAGGCTGGAGGAAAGACACATCTGGACATTTATAGGCTAGAGGAAAGACACATCTGGACATTTATAGGCCAGAGGAAAAACATATCTGGACATTTATAGGCTGGAAGAAAGACATATCTGGACATTTCTAGGTGAGAGGAAAGACACATCTGGACATTTATAGGCTAGAGGAAAGACACATCTGGACATTTGTAGGCTGGAGGAATAACACATCTGGACATTTGTAGGCTGGAGGAAAGACACATCTGGACATTTATAGGCTAGAGGAAAGACACATCTGGACATTTATAGGCCAGAGGAAAAACATATCTGGACATTTATAGGCTGGAGGAAAGACACATCTGGACATTTATAGGCTAGAGGAAAGACACATCTGGACATTTATAGGCCAGAGGAAAAACATATCTGGACATTTATAGGCTGGAGGAAAGACATATCTGGACATTTCTAGGTGAGAGGAAAGACACATCTGGACATTTATAGGCTAGAGGAAAGAAAAATCTGGATATTTGTAGGCTGGAGGAATAACACATCTGGACATTTATAGGCTGGAGGAAAGGCACATCTGGACATTTATAGACTAGAGGAAAGACACATCTGGACATTTATAGGCCAGAGGAAAGACACATCTGGACATTTATAGGCTAGAGGAAAGACACATCTGGACATTTATAGGCTAGAGGAAAGACACATCTGGACATTTATAGGCTGGAGGAAAGACACATCTGGACATTTATAGGCCAAGAAAGTTTAACAATAAATGAGGAATGACAATCACCTCATCTGATATTTGATCCAGCAAGTTCTCAATGACTTTCGTCCCCTTCAAGCCCATTGGATCAACAACGGCAGACATCTTGAACTTCTGGTTCCCCATAGTTCCACATCCTCCTCCCCCAACAACAGCTTCTGCCTCACTGGTGCTAGTCTCAGGCTTGGGGTTCAGCTCTAACCTTTCCTTATTCCTCACCTGTCCAGGCTGTCCACGGACTGTAGGGTGAAATGGATTGGACAAGCCAAGTCTTTGACGAAGAGGAAGAGGGGAATCTGGGTCAATCTGTGGATGTTCAGATTTGTGCTCATAACATGGGTTATAGTGAGCTTCAGAGGGTAGTAGGATTGTACTGAAGAAATCTTCTATGGGCTACAGCAATTACACTTTTGCTAAACAGGAAATCATTTGGAACAGGTCGTCTTATGTATAAATTCTTTTATGAATATATGGTCAACAAAGTTTTTCTATTTCCTAAGTCAAAGAGTTCTTTAATTTAGATTTAATTCGTCTTATTCTTCAACGTTAAAACTGAAAAGGTCATCGTGATGTGTTATAGTTTACAGTGAGGCTGCGTTATACGTACCTTTTGGCCCGGCACATCTGGTTTCAGCCGGCTTTCTTTGGTACCGGGTTTGCCTTCCCACTGTGATACCTATTCTCTTAGCCAGACTCCCCTAGTGCAGCCTGTACCAGGGCCACCACTTAGTAGCTGGATAGTGTCTTAGTCAGCTTTGAACAGACTGGCTAAGGGATCAAAGAGGGAAGGCTAACCCGGGACTCAAAGATGCCTGCTGAAGTCGGATGTGTTGGACCGAAAGGTGCAAATAATCGCAGCGCGCTGTGAACTACGACACAGCACATTCCGTTCTCCGAGCAACATCCTGCTACTTGCAAAGCCCTGCTCAGGGCTTGGTAGTGGGAGATTGAGAATGAACGCAGAAGAAGAAGAAGTATAGATGTTGTTAACAATAAATAAAAACGGTACAGATAATTATTATCTGATGATTCTATAGGTCAACTGACTAACCTGACTTCATGCTTTGATCTGCAGGTTATAATGATCTGCAGGATATAATGATCTGCAGGATATAATGATCTGCAGGTTATAATGATCTGTAGGTTATAATGATCTGTAGGATATAATGATCTGCAGGATATAATGATCTGCAGGTTATAATGATGATCTTATGAGGGTTACCTGGTATCTTACAAATATTGTAAAAGCGCTTCCGCTATATAAAGGTTAAGCTAGGCTATAGATTTGATAAACCTATGAGAATGACAGGCCAGTTTGTCCGCTTATACATGAAACACTTACATATTTTGCTTGCTGTCTTGCGAATGTGGCCTTCTCCTGGTGAACCTGTGATGCCCTGTTGGTAAGATTAATTTCCCTGCCTCTGGAAATGATGGCCATTTTCACAGGAGAAGCTTTACCAGACGGTATCTCTGCAGTCTGTTGCCAGCCAACATTCCTGCTGACGTTCGTGCTCTGGACTGATAACGCAGCCTGTTCAGAGAGCAGGTTTGTCTGAGCTGGTGTTCTGGTGCTGAGTTTCGTGCCCTGTGCTGATAACGCAGCCTGTTCAGAGAGCAGGTTTGTCTGAGCTGGTGTTCTGGTGCTGAGTTTCGTGCCCTGTGCTGATAACGCGGCCTGTTCAGAGAGCAGGTTTGTCTGAGCTGGTGTTGTTTTAGTGCCATTCTTGACTGCTGATAATGTCCCTAGAATAAATGACTTCTCAGTATTAGCTGCGTTGCTGTATTGTGGATCATTGGTAATGTATTCTTGCATGTAGACAATGTTAGAAGAGTTTGGGGTCTGTTTTACGTGTCCACATGAATTAGACGTTTCTGTTAGTTTTGGGCTTTCAATTGATACCATGGATGCTGGCAAGACAGTTTCTTGATGTGATGTCAGTTGACACGGACTTTGAGTGTTCTGGAAGATTTCTGACTGACTGTAACTAATACTTCTAGAAACGACTGTGTCAATGCTTGTGTGCTTTCTTTGCTGCTGTGAAGCTCCTGAATAGTATCTTGTGATGTTGCTTTTTATTGCAGCTTCTGACTTCCCAGCCAATTGTGAGCTATGTCTTGCTAGTTCCTCTGGTGTCATTGTGGGAAGTCTGTTCCTTCCTAAGGCTCTGGCATGTGAAGCTGAACAGTCGCCGGATGTTTCATGTTCTACAGAATTAGGCATTGTCTTACGCTTACCTGGACTTCTCATAGTGGATGAATTGCTGTTCACGTCTGGCTTCTTGAAAGATGGCTCATGCGACTCTTCATTGGTTCTAGCTAATTCTCTACCAAATAGTTGTGTTGCCTTTTTTGCAACAGCAGTTTTAGGAAGTGTGGCATATGTCTCAGGAGATTGAGAAACATTTGTTACAGAATGATTATTTGAAAGTTTTTCTCTTGTCTGTGCCTCCAACCTCGGATCTTTATTTGTTTCAGGGAACATAGTGTTATAAATTGATATAAGACATTTAATGTTATCAGGTGAAGTTACAGTTGAGTTATGGCTGCTCATGTTAACACTCTGCTCAGGTTGGTTCGACAGATGTGCTGAATGGTTTGATGTGTTTGCCGAATGGTTTGATGTGTTTGCTGAATTGTTTGATATGTTTGCTGAATGGTTTGATGTGTTTGGTGAATGGTTTGATGTGTTTGCCGAATTGTTTGATGTGTTTGCTGAATGAGAAATGCTTGCTGTAGAAGGGCTCCCACAATGCTCTGGTGAAAATATGCTTCTGCGAACTGACTTTTCCTTTTGCCTCACAGTGTTGTTTGTGATTTGTTTTGAAACCGGGGAACAGGATACTAGATGAGTTGTACACATCCAATAAGGGTCCGATGGACTCGGAAGTTTTGAGGGTATTATTTTGGAACTTGAGAGTTTGGAGTCGTCTTCGTCATCGGTAAAAAGCTCCTCCCCACTAATATAGCCCTCATTTGTTGACTTAGCGGACAAGGGAGGAAGTTGTGTACCTGTCAGGTTGCAGATGATTGGCGAGCATTGTGACTGACAGCTTTTGGATATGCCATGACAAATATCACTGTAAATGTTATCATAAAACTCATTTAAACTTGATGAGTTAAGCAGGACTTTGTCCCCAGACGAGCTCTGAGATGAGAGACCACGAGAGGAGGTCCCTGGAGTAAAAAGATGATCTCCCGAAACCTCAGAAGCTTGCGATGGAAGGGATGAGTCATCATATGAATGATTGACAGGTGTTTCTCTTTGGGATTTCAAACACATGGTTAAAAGTTTAGCTAACGATGGATTCTGTGAGCATTGAATTGGTGTTGATGAGCTAGGCTTTTTGGGTGCAGCTTCACAAACTTGGATCTGCAGTAAGCTAACACCTTCAATAGGAGTTGTCTGTACTGTAACAGTCGAACTAGCATTGAGTGGAGGCATTTGTGATACAGCTGGTCTAAAGCTGGCAGTTGTTGATACTGGGGGTCTAGAGTTGTTGGTAGTTGTTGATCCTGCTGGTCTAGAGTTGGTACTTGTTGATACTGCTGGTCTAGAGTTGGTACTTGTTGATACTGCTGGTCTAGGGTTGGCAGTTGTTGATACTGCTGGTCTAGAGTTGGTACTTGTTGATACTGCTGGTCTAGAGTTGGTAGTTGTTGATACTGCTGGTCTAGAGTTGGTACTTGTTGATACTGCTGGTCTAGAGTTGGTAGTTGTTGATACTGCTGGTCTAGAGTTGGTACTTGTTGATACTGCTGGTCTAGAGTTGGTACTTGTTGATACTGCTGGTCTAGAGTTGGTAGTTGTTGATACTGCTGGTCTAGAGTTGGTAGTTGTTGATACTGCTGGTCTAGAGTTGGTAGTTGTTGATACTGCTGGTCTAGGGTTGATAGTTGTTGATACTGCTGGTCTAGGGTTGGCAGTTGTTGATACTGCTGGTCTAGGGTTGGTAGTTGTTGATACTGCTGGTCTAGAGTTGGTAGTTGTTGATACTGCTGGTCTAGGGTTGATAGTTGTTGATACTGTTGGTCTAGGGTTGGCAGTTGTTGATACTGCTGGTCTAGGGTTGGCAGTTGTTGATACTGCTGGTCTAGGGTTGGCAGTTGTTGATATTGCTGGTCTAGGGTTGGTAGTTGTTGATACTGCTGGTCTAGGGTTGGCAGTTGTTGATACTGCTGGTCTAGAGTTGGCAGTTGTTGATACTGGTGGTCTAGAGTTGGTAGTTGTTGATACTGCTGGTCTAGAGTTGGTACTTGTTGAACCTGGAAACTGTGGTAACATCTGCCCAGTTGTTGAACCTGGAAACTGTGGAAACATCTGCCCCGTCGTTGAACCTGGAAACTGTGGAAACATCTGCCCTATTTGTACAGAAAGAGCCATCTGTTCATGCATTGTGAGTGATCTGGCTGCATGAAGACATGGAGTAGCCAGTGTTGATAACCTATCAGGTCTGGAAAGTTCTGGACCCTTTAGACAAGCATTCACATCTAGTTTCTTACTCTGCCCGCGTTTTGGTGTCAAGGGTGTCTTAATGTCTGCGTGTGTGATAATGACCTCACAGTTTTCCTCTCCCGTGTCCTCTAACACATTTGGAATATAAACACTGTCATTAGGGTTATGTGTAGCCTGTAGATCCTGCTCAATTTTAATATTAATTCTCTGAACATCATCATCTGTCAAGTCAGCCAGGAGTTGCTGGCAAGGATCTGTCTTGGAGTCGGAGAGTGTTGACACAACTTTGTGTATAAGTGTTTTAAACTCCTTAACACCAACTTTCTTTCTCTTTCTCTTTCGTACTTGTGAGCAAACAGTGGGATCTTTCCTTTGTGCCAATGAGTCACTCTCAGCAGTTAGACTATGATTGGCTATCAACTTTTGTGCCAATGAGTCACTGTCAGCAGTTAGACTATGATTGGCTATCAACTTTTGTGCCAATGAGTCACTCTCAGCAGTTAGACTATGATTGGCCATCAACTTTTGTGCCAATGAGTCACTGTCAGCAGTTAGACTATGATTGGCTATCAACTTTTGTGCCAATGAGTCACTCTCAGCAGTTAGACTATGATTGGCTATCAACTTTTGTGCCAATGAGTCACTCTCAGCAGTTAGACTATGATTGGCTATCAACTTTTGTGCCAATGAGTCACTCTCAGCAGTTAGACTATGATTGGCTATCAACCTTTGTGCCAATGAATCACTGGATATATCAGCAGCTAGACTATGATCAGCTATTAATGAATTCTCCGAGATACTTACTTCCCTAGATTCCGAGCCAGCCACACTGGTATTGTTACTTCCCTGAAATCCCTGGGGTATCCCTTCTGTCACAGATTCATTCACTTCAGATTTAGCCTCAATATCTTCAAGATTCCCTTCTATCTGACAGTACTCATTTGCAAACAAATGTAGTGTACAATTCTCTGCACAGTGGCCTAAGTATTTACTTTTCTCTATATCTGCCAAGGCCAATTGAGAATGATTGTTCTGTTCAGGTGTACTTCTGTGAGGAGAAGACGTCTGTCTAATCTCTTGACTAGAATTAAATACTTCTTCTGTGTCCATTTCTTCAGATAAATCTCCCGTACTACCACATCGTGTTTCACAGTTTTTTGTTGTACTGATCACATGAAAGACCTTGGCAGCATGCTCGACCTCCATGCTGACATCACCTCTTCCCACATTACTGACATTCAAATCACTGTTTTCAAGTCTGTCTGTCTCTTCTTCTTCATTATTATCCTGCCTTGTTTCAACTTCTTGATCAAAGTTTGCAGTCATCTCCCCAGATTGCTCCATCATTCCATCATCTTGACTTTTGGAATGACAATCAGTGACGGTGACGGACTCTGCTCTCAGCCTCTTATTGTCTCTCTGAGTAAGAAAGACATCCAACCAGTCACTGTCATCAAAAGTGTCTCTGTTGTTGATTTCTTTCCTTCCGCTGCCAGCATCAGCTGGATGTACTTCATGTTCACATTCCCCTGTAGCATCCACCTCGCCATCCATATTGGAGCTCTCCAAATCGAAAACAGTGGCATCAGAGGTGGCAGCTTCTAGTTTTGGTAAGGAGAATCTAGACACAAGAAGGGATAACATGTGTGAATATATCAGTCTCAGCTGGTCATATCAACGGACAGTTATCAACAGCTGCATCTGTTTTCATTATAAATATGGACATATCAACGGACAGTTATCAACAGCTGCATCTGTTTTCATTATAAATATGGACATATCAACGGACAGTTATCAACAGCTGCATCTGTTTTCATTATAAATATGGTCATATCAACGGACAGTTATCAACAGCTGCATCTGTTTTCATTATAAATATGGTCATATCAACGGACAGTTATCAACAGCTGCATCTGTTTTCATTATAAATATGGTCATATCAACGGACAGTTATCAACAGCTGCATCTGTTTTCATTATAAATATGGTCATATCAACGGACAGTTATCAACAGCTGCATCTGTTTTCATTATAAATATGGTCATATCAACGGACAGTTATCAACAGCTGCATCTGTTTTCATTATAAATATGGTCATATCAACGGACAGTTATCAACAGCTGCATCTGTTTTCATTATAAATATGGTCATATCAACGGACAGTTATCAACAGCTGCATCTGTTTTCATTATAAATATGGTCATATCAACGGACAGTTATCAACAGCTGCATCTGTTTTCATTATAAATATGGTCATATCAACGGACAGTTATCAACAGCTGCATCTGTTTTCATTATAAATATGGTCATATCAACGGACAGTTATCAACAGCTGCATCTGTTTTCATTATAAATATGGTCATATCAATGGACAGTTATCAACAGCTGCATCTGTTTTCATTATAAATATGGTCATATCAATGGACAGTTATCAACAGCTGCATCTGTTTTCATTATAAATATGGTCATATCAATGGACAGTTATCAACAGCTGCATCTGTTTTCATTATAAATATGGACATATCAACGGACAGTTATCAACAGCTGCATCTGTTTTCATTATAAATATGGACATATCAACGGACAGTTATCAACAGCTGCATCTGTTTTCATTATAAATATGGACATATCAACGGACAGTTATCAACAGCTGCATCTGTTTTCATTATAAATATGGACATATCAACGGACAGTTATCAACAGCTGCATCTGTTTTCATTATAAATATTTTACAGTCATATCATCAACAGTTCTCTTCTATTTACAATAGGAGTATATGGTCACAGCTACAGTTGGCCTTCTGGCAGGAAGCCTGTGCCCAACATTGAGATTATTATTGCAGTTGTTTCTGTAGCATTTTGTTTTATATGATGAGGTTGCCAGCTTCATGTACAACTCTCATTAATTCACTTTTACTGCAGGGATCAAGATGCTGAGCAGTTCAAAAGCTGTAGTGGTCAGCGACTCAAAGCTGACTGCTAGTATCAGGGCCAGCGACCTAGAGCTGCCAAAACTTTTCTCCACCTCCACATGGTGATCCTGGATAACAGGCTGCAGCAGGGCAGACTGGCTAAGGAGAAGGGATCGAAGAGGGAATGCTAACCTGGTACCCCAAAACAGACTGGATAAGGAGAAGGGATCAAAGAGGGAATGCTAACCCGGTACCCCAAAACAGACTGGATAAGGAATCAAAGAGGGAATGCTAACCCGGTACCCCAAAACACACAGGGCAGACTATCTAAGGAGAAGGGACCGAAGAGGGAAGGCTAACCCGGTACCCAAAAATGCCAGCTGAAGTCGATTGTGTCGAACTGAATGGTGCAAATATCGCAGTAAAGCTGCTGTAAACTACGACACAGCACATTCCCTTCTCCGGACTACATCCTGCTACTTGCAAAGCCCTTAACAGGGCTTGGTAGCAGGAGATTGAGAACGAACGAAGAAGACTTTGACTATATGCACAGTAAAGGGCAGTGGTTTGATTCTTTTATCCCCTCTAGTACCCCCACGAGGGTAAATGCTTGTTCCTCTTCTACCCAGGATGGGGATAGTTGACCCCTCCTTACTCCACCCATGATGACAATGTTGCTACGGTGTACCCTCAGTGGGCCCCAGGAGTGAAAGGCTAGATTAGATAATGACATATACTCTACTTGTGTACAAAATGATTTCTCTCATCCCCATTATTAGATAGTGGACAAGATGATGTTGGTGAAGAACAAAGCAAAGTCAAAACTAATGAAAGCTGCGGTGGCACGGAAGGTCGAATGTGGGTAATAACATAAATAAGTATGGCTCAGTTACAGCAGCGGAACAAAAACAAAATAAAACCTACGTCAGAACACTTTCATCAGGAACAGAAAACAGAAATACCTAATGAATCACAACAATATGCATCGATGAGACACCACATACAATATGACGAGACACCATATACAATATGACGAGACACCATATACAATACGACAAGACACCACATACAATATGACGAGACACCACAGCCAATAACTAGAAAGTGGCCAGGAACTTGTAAAAATCACGATATACCAGCCATGACAGAGTAGGTCAAACATAAAAACAAATACATTACAAAATGTGAATAACTGTACAACTACATATGTTCGTACATACATACATTAACACATACATATATTAACACATGTAACAGTTTTCTTTTTTGTGTTCGCCTTATTTCTCTATTCCCGAAGGCGGTGTAGTTGCACTATGTTTTTATTTTGCTCCTGTCGGCCCAGTGCATCCGACTTCAGCATGCATTCATGTTAAGGTTCTGCTTCCTTCTGCATTTTTGTTAGGTTTGCTATCCCGGAGTAATGGCCGATGCTGTGATTGTAGAGCAAACCCAGCACCTTCGATTTGTGAGTCGTGCTACTTAACCACTATTGCACGCCGTCCCAGTATATAATATACTATACATGTAACAATATGTAATATCATATTTTTAAAAGTCAGTCCCATGGCAACAGTTGCCGTCGGGGAGGACGATAACTCTTCATGTACTAAGCCGTAGTCTATGTGAGGTCGGGTCGCCAGTTCCCTTCCTTGCTGTTTTACCTTCCCCAACTCATCTGTCAGGTACCCATTTACAGCTGAGCTGACTGGAGGAGCGGTCATACCAGAGACACGAACCACGGCCCGGTATTTTTCAGCTCGTCAGTGATCTTGAACCCTAGCACACTGTGATCCCAGTCTAGCAAGTTAGCTCACTGTCAACTAGATTTACACGCTCCACACAAGAGACATACTATACACGTATATTAGACATCATATTTAACAAACAATGTCCGATGTAGGGCGCGCGGACAGAAAGTGAATAGTAGACGAAGTGATATAAAAAAATAAAGTTAGTGGTCCAGTGCATCTCACCTGTCTGCCAGCCGTTTGACATCCGCCAGACCTGAGGTATTCAATGATGTTTGGCCAGCATAGATGTAATTCAACATACAGAGGATGCTTTCCTGGCCATACGATGTCAAATCTATGATATCTTTCCCATTTTGCACCGAAGATGTCTATGGTCAAAAGATTGCACAATTATATTGACTCGTCTTTGACAACCAAATCATATTTCATTAAATGTCATCATTACTGACATACCTGACAGATCAACTTGGTAAGAATATAACAACAGAAAACAGCACATGGGCACCTACTCCTCGCTTACAGTATCTGACTTGGCTCATATTTAACCTTTAAAGCGCCTGCATCGCCACAAAGTAGCGGTTACAAAGAAAATAGTATAGCGTAGGTCGCCTGTGTATGGTTTAATAACCACGGCCGTTCTAATCAAATTAAAAACGTATGGCTACGTATAAATAGTCTGAACAATAATACTCTTTTATTTTAGAGAGTTCTGACTTCCGTAATGTACGGTTAGATACCAACAATGGCGATTTAGGCGTTTGGAAATGATTTCTGATATTTTTCACTTGGATTTGAAGATTCACCCATTGTTGAAAATGGGGTAGTCAAGTTTCTGCAACGGATTTTTATGAGGTAGATCTGTTTATATTGTTTATTTAGACAGAATAATTACGTTTATATTTATATTTGGATAGATACAGGCTATTATGGTAAACATCGGTAATTTGTTGTCATCGGTTTTATTTCCCAACCAAGGGACTCCCGAAGATGAGTGAGTCTATATGCTCGTGCCGTTTTATAAAATTTTCACCTTCATCTTCTTGTATCTCAGAAACTAGCACACACACACAACAAAAACAATAACTCCAACAAATTCTTTATTCATTTGTTTCTCCACTCACAAACAAATCATATCAATAGACCGTCAAATAAAAAGGCTACAGTCTCTCAACGTCTACAAGTCACCACAACCATTGTTAAAAATGTGACATGCTGAAAATAATGGGGCGGCAGGGGGAAATTGCCTGAGAAATGGACACTGCAGACTACTAGAACATCTATATCAACTGAAGATCTCACACACCGATGAGTGCCCATGTGGAACAGGATGCCAGAACCCTGAACATATTCTACAGGAATGCCCAATTTATAGGGAAATTAAATGCCAGACCTAGCCAGAGGATGCGGAGCTGAGACAAAAGCTGTGGGGCAGCCGCACCGACCTGGTGAAGATTACAGACTTCATCATGGCGACTGGCCTGCAGATATAGCATGACCAAAAGATCCTGAACGCAAAGAAGAAGAAGATGAATATCTGAGAAAAGTCCTCATTGCCATCAGGAGAGATGAAGTCTTCTTCTTCTTCTTCGTTCGTTCTCAATCTCCCACTACCAAACCCTGAAAGGGCTTAACCGTACGCACTCCAATATATTTTTGAAAAAAATTTGACCTAATTAATTTTCTTAATTAGTCGCCGTGGTAGTCGTCTTTCAAAATTTGTAACTTTTATGTTTGTTTGTCAATAAATATGATTTTCTGGCGTGTAGATACACAATAGCATAACGAACATGTGGGTGTTATTGTTTTTGTTGTATGTTTGTTAGTTTTTGAGATTTAAAAAGATGAAGTTGAAAATTTATGAAAATCTCGGAAAAAATTTGGACTCGACCGCTAGGCCTAGTCGCTTCGATAGAAAACCATGGAAACCACAACAACGTATCGATACTGTGTTTACAATATCTACACAACTGTTAGTTTCCAATTCAAACGTAGTTCTTTCATTTAAACAAACAAAATAAACAGATCTACGCGATAAAAATCTTTCTCAACAACCTACTTCCCCTTTCGCAAAAAGTCGGCTTGCTCCAAACGGCGTATACAAAATTAAAACTGTTCAAAAGCCATTTGTAATCGAACACACGATACTTTAACCGGCAAAATATCGTGTATATATGGAGGGCGTAGTCAGCAGTAAAAAATGGCTGTCAGGAGTGACTCCGTTCAACAACAAAAATTTTTTTTTCCGCACACCGTTTTTGCAGGCCGAGCTGGTTCAAAGGGATCGGACATTGGAGTGCTAAAGGTTAAGTAGCAGAATATAGTCCAGAGAACGGAATGCGCTGTGTCGTAGTTTACAGCTTGGCTGCGATATTTGCACCTTTCGGTCCAACACATCCAGCTCCAGCAAGCATTTTTTGAGTACCGGGTTAGCATTCCCTCTTCGATCCCTTCTCCTTAGCCAGTCTGCCCTGCTGCAGCCTGTTATCCAGGATCACCGCGTGGAGGTGTAGAAGGGTCTTGGCAGCTCTGGTTCGCTGGTCCTGACGCTAGCAGTCAGCTATGGGTCGCTGACCACTGCAGCATCTTGATCCCAGAGATGAAGTGAAAAATGATGATATTAAAATATAGAGAGAACTACTCCTTATGGTGAACACATAGCACGACAGAGAATATGATGGTGCTGTCATCTCATGAGAATGCAACCTGATCAACAGATGACAGCACCAGATCTGATTTCCAGGCAATAGGAAAACCACTTAGTAGATGGATAGATGACTCATTAGAAATCCTACAACCTATTTGACCAAAGAGATCAAACTTGAGCTACTCCTGAAGCATGACGCTACAAGTGGACACAAAAGTCACAAGTCAAATAAGTCAAGACTAGGCTGTATCTAGTTGCTTTTTTTTTTGTTTCCCTTTTCGCATTCACATTATTTTTCTATTTTTCACAAGGCGCGTTGCACTATGTTTTTATTTTGTGCCTGTCCGCCCAGTGCATCCAACTTCGGCATGCATGTTATGTTAGAGTCTGCTTCCTCCTGCCTTTTCTAAGGGTTTGCTTCCCCCGAGTAACAACTGGTGCTGTGATTGGGGAAAAAACCCAGCACATTCGGATTGTGAGCTGTGCCACTTAACCACTAGCCAAGCCATCCCCTGTTGGTTATGAATTGTATAAGCATTATGTTTCAATTTGACATCTTGCCAGATTGGTTTTCAGAAGGACTTTGATCGTGAGATGGATGAGATGAGAACCACTGCCACACTGACAGCTTGGCATAAGAGTGGGGTTCTGACCTCTCGAAGGTAGGAGACTTTTCAACTAGAGATTACGCACACCCCACCGGTCACACAAACCAAAAAACTTTTTGAGCTTGCAGCATAGCAACCTCCAGGATTTGCAAGAAAGCTCTAGAAATAATACCTCATACATGATACCAGAACAAGAGAGTGAATTGAAACACGGATAAGATATTTCAGTTTTTCACAACATTAATTCAGGATACCAGTTGCATTATTCAAACTACGGGAATCGTAACTAAAACAAAAATACTCACAGCCAACAATTCTGGACACCTGGCATGCAGTATAAGCTTGTGAGCACGTATTTCAGTCCCCTTGTTGGCCTTAATAACTAGGTCACTGAAACTGGGACAGTTGACGAGACTGAGGTATGATGATATGACATCTGTAGAGTCGGACTCAACCTGCGACCAAACACAACACAAAAGTTATATGATGATATGACATCTGTAGAGTCGGACTCAACCTGCGACCAAACACAACACAAAAGTTATATGATCATATGACATCTGTAGAGTCGGACTCAAACCTGCGACCAAACACAACACAAAAGTTATATGATGATATGACATCTGTAGAGTCGGACTCAACCTGTGACCAAACACAACACAAAAGTTAATTCCGAAGTTCATTACATTGACTTTTGAAGCAGACATTATGTAATGAAGTGACAGATCTTGAGAAAAATGGCTTCAGGATTCAGAAGTAGTGTTAGCCAGGGAGAGAGCTAGTATTTTCTTGTATTAATCTGAGACTTGGAAGACATCTCCAGCAACTATTCTTCCTAATTTCATTCTTGTGACGGAAGACTAACGTCTGGTCAGGCAAAATATACTGGCCAAGATCCTCACCTTGGCTTCCTCGTAGCCCTTCCTGGAAACGGGGCTGTTTTCATGGCATCCTGACTAACAAGGTGAGGGATCAACATGATCCCCGTAGTAGTGAGCGACACGCAGATGAAGCCAAATATAGCACAACCACCTGAAGTACCCTGGTCCACCTTCATCAGCACGCTCGGAATGTGAGGAAAGCTACTTCAACCCGCTACTTAACGTCCTTTTCAGGAGGCACACAAGAGTAAACCTTCCCATTGTGGGCATTCGAAACAACTCAATAATGGGGAAGTTCAGTTTCTGCAACAGATTTTGCTGCGGTAGATTTATTTAGTTTGTTTGCGTAGATGCAATATTTATGTTTACAGTCGAAGTGACAGATATAGCCATTATGGTAAACATCTATAGCAGTATTAGTTTGTATTTAGACGAATTTTATTTCTTGTAGACAAGGGACTCTTCTACCGGATCGGTCTATATGTTTGTGCTATTTTTCACCACTATCACTTTCATCTTCTTGTATCTCAGAAACTAACATACGCACAATAACAACAAGTTTTTTGTATTAATATATGTCTCTAGACACACACACACAAACACATTTTTTAAAAATGTGAGGTTCTCAAAATCAACAACCATGTTGTGACCTGACGTGCTGAAGAATTATGCAGATACAGGAAATAGAAATCATTTTGTAAACGGAATCAGAAGATTAACAAATTCCTCAACCTGCGAAAGAACCAATTAACCTAGTTAGGCACTAAATAACAACTCAAAATAAGAAATGGTGGCATTAACTATTACAGCCCAGCGTTCCGACAACCAACGGGAAACTTGAGCAAGTAAAGTATACACATCTTCACACAAGACTCATTACTCATCTGAATACGAGACTTCTTAAACAGTCCAATGCATTAATATCCTTACCTTGACTGTACTCTCCTTACAGAACCCACTTGGCTGCAGGCTACAGTCCCCGTCATCAACATCTTGTAGAGAATCTTCCTGCAAGTCTGAATGTCCGAAGCCCACAATTTCGCCATTATCAAGGTCACTCTCCATAGCCAGCTTTGCTAGTATTTCTACAGTCTGAGATGACGATGGTGAAACTGTACTGGTGCTGCCATTCTTGTTCTGAATTCACGATAAATGAACAGTTATACCAAGAAGATGAGATTGTCACATCCCTAACTATAAATGAACAGTTATATCAAGAAGATGAGATTGTCACATTACTAACTATAAATGAAGTTATACCAACAAGATGAGATTGTCACATTACTAACTATAAATGAAGTTATACCAACAAGATGAGATTGTCACATTACTAACTATAAATGAACAGTTATACCAACAAGATGAGATTGTCACATTACTAACTATAAATGAACAGTTATACCAAGAAGATGAGATTGTCACATCCCTAACTATAAATGAACAGTTATATCAAGAAGATGAGATTGTCACATTACTAACTATAAATGAAGTTATACCAACAAGATGAGATTGTCACATTACTAACTATAAATGAAGTTATACCAACAAGATGAGATTGTCACATTACTAACTATAAATGAACAGTTATACCAACAAGATGAGATTGTCACATTACTAACTATAAATGAACAGTTATACCAACAAGATGAGATTGTCACATTACTAACTATAAATGAAGTTATACCAACAAGATGAGATTGTCACATTACTAACTATAAATGAAGTTATACCAACAAGATGAGATTGTCACATTACTAACTATAAATGAACAGTTATACCAACAAGATGAGATTGTCACATTACTAACTATAAATGAACAGTTATACCAACAAGATGAGATTGTCACATTACTAACTATAAATGAACAGTTATACCAAGAAGATGAGATTGTCACATTACTAACTATAAATGAACAGTTATACAAACAAGATGAGATTGTCACATTACTAACTATAAATGAACAGTTATACCAAGAAGATGAGATTGTCACATTACTAACTATAAATGAACAGTTATACAAACAAGATGAGATTGTCACATCCCTAACTATAAATGAAGTTATACCAACAAGATGAGATTGTCACATTACTAACTATAAATGAAGTTATACCAACAAGATGAGATTGTCACATTACTAACTATAAATGAAGTTATACCAACAAGATGAGATTGTCACATTACTAACTATAAATGAAGTTATACAAACAAGATGAGATTGTCACATCCCTAACTATAAATGAAGTTATACCAACAAGATGAGATTGTCACATCCCTAACTATAAATGAAGTTATACCAACAAGATGAGATTGTCACATTACTAACTATAAATGAAGTTATACAAACAAGATGAGATTGTCACATCCCTAACTATAAATGAAGTTATACCAACAAGATGAGATTGTCACATCCCTAACTATAAATGAAGTTATACCAACAAGATGAGATTGTCACATCCCTAACTATAAATGAAGTTATACCAACAAGATGAGATTGTCACATCCCTAACTATAAATGAAGTTATACCAACAAGATGAGATTGTCACATCCCTAACTATAAATGAAGTTATACAAACAAGATAAGATTGTTACATCCCTAACTATAAATGAATATTCGCAAAAGTAGAACACAGATAAAGTGACCGATAATCACCAGACTATAGAATAGAGAGTGCGTGGCTCATCAGCCCTCATAGCAGTTTCTGGAGCAACAGAACACAAACAAAACAAAAACACACTGATAACATCTAGTTTTTTTCTATCGGAGGTATTTATAGTCCACATAGCCAGATCGTCTGCAAACATTGAGCTATGGACTCTTCTTGGTATATTCTCTGTAATATCGTTTATATATACCAGAAAGAGTGTGGGTGACAGTACTCCCCCTTGGGGTACTCCCTGCTCGAGTGTCACCTTTTTGCTCATCTGCCCTTGGACTTGGACTCTGGCCGTTCTTTGTTTGAGGTAGTGGTTGATCCACTTGTACATCTTCCCACAGACATCACTTCTTCTCAGCTTGACTCTAAGTCCATCCTTCCAGACTTTGTCAAATGCCTTTTCCAGATCCACCCAAACAGCTACTGTGTGCTTCTGTGCCTGGTAGGCATCTTCTATCTCCTGGGCTATGAGGATGACCTGGTCCTCAGTGGATCTGTGCTGTCTAAAGCCGGCTTGCTGTGGAATTAGTATTCGTTTTTCTTCCAGATGCCACATCAGTCTGGTGTTTATCATCCGTTCCATCAGCTTGCCGACACAGCTCAGTAGGCTTATGGGCCTGTATCCATTCGGATCTGTTTTATCCTTTCCTGTTTTTGGTACTGGTACCAGTATTGCATCTTTCCATGCCTGGGGTACAATACCCCTTTTCCAGCTTTGGTTCAGGACTGATAGTAGTTTTTTCTTCGCTGTTTGGCCCAGCCCCATCAGCATTTCGTTTGTTATCCCGTCTTTTCCGGGAGATTTCCTTTTCTTTAGTGTTCTCATAGCCTCTTCCATTTCGCGCATGGTTAGTTTGGCCATCATGTGCTCTTCAGGAGCCGTATTTATGTTTTCGTGTCCCTTTAGCTCTTCGCTAATGTCTGTATGCTTATCTGCAGGGACCTCGATGTGGTTTGCTCTGGCCTAGTGATCGACAAAGGCGTTTGCGGCTTTCTTACCAGTGATCAAGTTCTCGCCCTGCTTGATAGTGATTTGTTTATTTGACGGGGTTTCGTCATTCATGGCTCTGACTAGCTTCCATAGCTTGTTCCCTTCTTTGTCCAGGTTTAAACTTTCCGTTTTATTTTTCCAACTTTCTCTTGCTGTTTGCTTGAGAGTGTGTTTGTACTTCGCCGTGGCGGCTTTGAGGGCGATGTTTGCCTCCATGGATTTTTCTCGTTCTGCCACGTTCCTAGCATTTGTTACTGCATCTTCCACTTTCTGTAACTCATCATTCCAGTAGGGCTTATAGTTTTTCCTAGCTCCTCTTGGGATGGTTTCAGTGGCGGCTTGCATTATTGCCTTGCTTAGGCTCTCTACCATGGGCTTCATTTTGGTGTTTCGTGTGTTGATGGTTTCACACAGCCCATCTGTCAGGATTGCAAATCTGTCCCAGTCGGCTCGTTTGTAGTTCCAACGTGGGAGCGGTTTTGTTTCCTGTGGGCCTACTTCCATGTCAATGGTTAGCCTGATCGGCCTGTGGTCGCTACCTGCCAGTTGGTTTAGCACCTGGCGGTCTATTTTATAGTGTATGTCCTGTGTGGAGAAGGCCAAATCTGGAGTCGAGGTGGTATGCCATGTTCTTGAATAGAAGCTAGGGCTATCCTCCGGCCTATTGATTAGGGAGAGATTTGCATCTATCTCCCAATCTTCCACTTCGTCACCTCTGCTGTCTGTGTCAGAGTAGCCCCATCTCTCCGAGTGGCTGTTGAAATCTCCAACTACTATGCAGTTGGAGTCTCTGACCTCCATACTCGAGAGCGATAGGTCTCTGTTTGGTGGTCCGTACAGATTGAAAATGCGGAGCTTCGTCTCTTGAGCCATTATGTCAACTCCTACAATTTCTGCTTGTCCGGTGTGATTGACAGGTACCGCGCTACTCGGTATGCTGTTTCTGGTCAGTATCAGGACCCCTCCTTTGTGGCCTTCTCTATCTAGACGGAAGGTCTGGTATCCTCTGATTGAGAATTTATGGTTATTGTTGAGGTGCGTTTCCTGGATAATGGTGCGGTATCTGACCATACCCATTTTTAAATTTTGATTAAGCTCAACCTTAATCAACTTTTACTAGTTTTTTTCATGTTTTTTTTCTCATTATACACATCCACAGAACCGCTGCAGCCTCGCCTTATTTTAATCAAACATACAAGTACTAGCATGCTCTCCACAAAGTCAAACACAAGAATTGGGGCCTCCAATGCTACACAGACTAGACAGATATTCGATTAGCTAAATTCCGCTGCTACAATATCAGCTGCTATCTGTGGGGCTGGTTGGCTGTTATTACTTTAATCTTCACTCATAGATCCTATCATTGATGGCAGGTTCGTCGTTGCTGCTTTAATAATAATAGTAATAGTCTTAGTCGACCTGTGCACCTATAAGGTCCTAACTCTTGTGTGAGTTGGTAGTAGCAGGGTGCATTTCTCTGCTTAGTGGGCTGGGCTCGAGCAGCGCTATGTTTTTTGGTTTTGTGCTGGTCTCGTCTCGGTTTCCAGTCGATTCTGTCTCAGGCACTGGTTGTCCAGTGGATGGCTGTTTGTTTCAGGAGCACGAGTGTTGTGCAGCTCGAACGAATCTTGCCATCTACAGGGGTCTGCCAGGTGGTCATATTATGCTGCGCGGGTACCACAGAGTGGTTGTTGTGCTCCAGCGTACGTCTTTGCTTCTGACTACATGACCATCTCAGAGGTGCTTGGAGTTCTTGGTATGAGGTATGACATACTTGACGTGTGACAATGCCCGGATGTCACTGTAGTGTAAGCCAATCTGGCGCTGTTCTCTAAGTGAAAGGCCCATGAGACGGCGCTCAAGCAAGGCCTGTGTTGTCTTTAGCTGGTTCTCCATGGCTTTTGTCAGAGACCAGATTTCACATCCATAGCATAGCGCTGGTAGGACCACTGAGTCGAATATGTCAGTTCGCAGTCTGGTGTCTGTTGTGACGTCTGTTGCCGCATTTATCGGGTTGAAGGTGGCCCAGCCTGTTTGACGGCGCCTGGTAATCTCGGGCTTCAGGTTATTTTCCATGTTTAGTAGGTAGCCGAGGTAGATGTATTCATCAACATCATCCAGTGGTGTATCGTTTAGGGACAGGGGGTTGGGCTCCACAAAACGATTGGACAATAGTAATATCAATATTTAATGAATGTTATCCAACCTTCTTACCCTCTCAACTTAAAGATGGGGCATTCCTGTTTTCACAAAACACATTTGGATATTGTTTTATCACTTCTCCTCACAATAATTTATGCAAAACAGTAACAGGAAATGCCTTCCCATCAAAGATTTATGCTAGCTTCTTGTTTACTAGAACAGAAATTCAGGGTGAAATAACTCACAATCTCAGGATGTTGCTCTGTTGCCTCAGACATTCTCCATCCAGGTATGCTAGAGACCCTCTTGAGTTTGCTCCCTGTAAAGACAGTGTTCACCGACACGGGAGGCATCAGTTCTTTAACATAGAAACATAAATCTCCCATCCTGCTCATCAACGGCTGCATTGAGGATGGTTTCAATGCTGCTACGCCAAGTGAAGTTTCATTCCAGAAAAATGGTGGTGCTTGTGGTACCATGGATGCTGGTGTTGATGCAGACTCCAATTTTGTTCTAGTTTTAAATGGTGGGGTTGCTGGATCTGGGCGACCATTCTGATTCTCAAAATGAAGAATTATACAAACATTTTTTTACTTTTATCTGCATGATTAAGTAACACAAAAATAGGTGCTTTAAACATAAAGGTACATTTATTACACAATTATGAATTGGATCAAATCCCTGCTTATTTAATGCCATTTTTGCTTGTCCAGACCATGATAAACACCTTTATCAATCAAAATATTGGAACAAGTCTGAAACTGTACGTATGTAAAACTGATTTTGAAACCATTATGTTGTCAAGTTACCATTGATATTGTTTGACTGCAGCATTTTGAACTGGGTTAGTCTCCTGAAACTAACGAAATCCAAATGTGCATGCAATCTATATTCACTTACAGAAACTGTCTCTAACAAGCCTTACAATTTATCTCTATAGGATGGGGACGAAGAGCAATCTGGGTCAGGTGAAACATACATGTCTCCGATCATGTTCTTGGAAATATGCAGTGTCACAGCTGTCTGACCAACGAGGTGGGGATCGACACTGCAATCACTGTAGTGGCGAGCCTACTGAGAAGCCTCACATTGCACTACAGCCAGTTAGGACCATTGTCCACCTTCTCAAGTGTGCTTCAGGATGTAAGAGGAGCCATTGTAACCTGCTACCAAAGAAACACCATCAAGAGGTAACTGAGTGCCAGCAACTTCAAACAACAATATCTCCAGAGGATTTGATGAGCCCAGTCTTAAGGAAACAACAGGAACTGTGAGATTAGTACGGGGGCTGTGAACCAGAAGTAGCGTATCAATGATCAAAAGGAAGACTACATAACT
Source organism: Ariolimax columbianus (assembly GCA_036924085.1). NCBI lineage: Eukaryota > Metazoa > Mollusca > Gastropoda > Stylommatophora > Arionidae > Ariolimax > Ariolimax columbianus. Next base: position 64,760,074 of record JAVGWX010000018.1, on the reverse strand, counting down.
AATAGATGGAATGGAGTATTCATAAGTGACTACTATAGTAGAGAGGTAAGAGAGGAAAACTAACGTCTGGTCAGGCAAAATATACTGATCGGACATGTCAGTCAGGGTCAGGCAAAATATATTGGCTAAGACCCTCACCTCGGCTTCCTTGTAGCACTCCCTGGAAACAGGCTGTTTTCATGCAGCCCGGCTGATGAGGTGAGGGATCAACATGATCCCCATAGTAGTGAGCGACATGCAGATGAAGCCAAGCTTAGCACAATCGCCTGAAGGACCCCTGTCCACCTTCATCAGCACGCTCAGGATGTGAGGAAAGCTACTGCAACCTGCCACTTAACGTCCTTTTCAGGGTGCACAAAAGAGTAACCTACTCATTGTGGGCATTCCAAACAACAACAACACTAGTAGAGAGGTAAGACCCCTGGTCTCAAGGGAGGTGGGATATAGTGCCTAGCCCTATTAGAGACAGATAATAAACTCAGAGGTCGAATGTACGCGCTGTGCGATGTTCGTATTTCAAAATAAAAAATACTGACTAGCACAACTGCAGCCTGGGGGAAATTTTGTTTAAAAATTAAATTACTTACTTAGTCGCTCCTCTTCTACTGTGAGGTGTAGAGGTTAAAAAATTAAATTCTAACCTAATATGCCACCTAGCTTCCCTCAGCCCTAGTTAGCCATAAGAAGCAAAAATCACACAAAGAACATACTACAGATAGCCTTTGCCTACCTGGCAGCAGGCATACACCTGCTTGCTTGAATACCAAGATTTCAAGTTAAAGTATATGTGCCTGCTTTTTCTTGTAACCAAAAATTAAATTCACTTTATAAAAAAAAGAAGAAGTTTTCAGCTTGCAGAGTTATGAATATTTTAAAACACAATCTGCCAGTGTGTTACTGAGACAGAAATGGGAATACTTTCACTGAAACCTGTCGTAAGAGGCATGTAAGGGGGTTTGGAAAGGGGGCAGCTACCCCCTTACTGTAGAAACTATAAGTCACAAGAATACGAGAAGAAGACTTCTGCACTCTATGGTAGAAGAGGAGCTGGTAAGTCAAGTCAAGGAGACCTCTATACGCCATGGTAGAAGAGGAGCTGGTAAGTCAAGTCAAGGAGACCTCTATACGCCATGGTAGAAGAGGAGCTGGTAAGTCAAGTCAAGGAGACCTCTATACGCCATGGTAGAAGAGGAGCTGGTAAGTCAAGTCAAGGAGACCTCTATACGCCATGGTAGAAGAGGAGCTGGTAAGTCAAGTCAAGGAGACCTCTATACGCCATGGTAGAAGAGGAGCTGGTAAGTCAAGTCAAGGAGACCTCTATACGCCATGGTAGAAGAGGAGCTGGTAAGTCAAGTCAAGGAGACCTCTATACGCCATGGTAGAAGAGGAGCTGGTAAGTCAAGTCAAGGAGACTATACGCCATGGTAGAAGAAGAGCTGGTAAGTCAAGTCAAGGAGACCTCTATATGCCATGGCAGAAGAGGAGCTCGTAAGTCAAGTCAAGGAGACCTCTATACGCCATGGTAGAAGAGGAGCTGGTAAGTCAAGTCAAGGAGACCTCTATATGCCATGGCAGAAGAGGAGCTGGTAAGTCAAGTCAAGGAGACCTCTATACGCCATGGTAGAAGAGGAGCTGGTAAGTCAAGTCAAGGAGACCTCTATACGCCATGGTAGAAGAGGAGCTGGTAAGTCAAGTCAAGGAGACCTCTATACGCCATGGTAGAAGAGGAGCTGGTAAGTCAAGTCAAGGAGACCTCTATACGCCATGGTAGAAGAGGAGCTGGTAAGTCAAGTCAAGGAGACCTCTATACGCCATGGTAGAAGAGGAGCTGGTAAGTCAAGTCAAGGAGACTATACGCCATGGTAGAAGAGGAGCTGGTAAGTCAAGTCAAGGAGACCTCTATACGCCATGGTAGAAGAGGAGCTGGTAAGTCAAGTCAAGGAGACCTCTATACGCCATGGTAGAAGAGGAGCTGGTAAGTCAAGTCAAGGAGACCTCTATATGCCATGGCAGAAGAGGAGCTGGTAAGTCAAGTCAAGGAGACCTCTATACGCCATGGCAGAAGAGGAGCTGGTAAGTCAAGTCAAGGAGACCTCTATACGCCATGGTAGAAGAGGAGCTGGTAAGTCAAGTCAAGGAGACCTCTATACGCCATGGTAGAAGAGGAGCTGGTAAGTCAAGTCAAGGAGACCTCTATACGCCATGGCAGAAGAGGAGCTGGTAAGTCAAGTCAAGGAGACCTCTATACGCCATGGCAGAAGAGGAGCTGGTAAGTCAAGTCAAGGAGACCTCTATACGCCATGGTAGAAGAGGAGCTGGTAAGTCAAGTCAAGGAGACCTCTATACGCCATGGTAGAAGAGAAGCTGGTAAGTCAAGTCAAGGAGACCTCTATACGCCATGGTAGAAGAGGAGCTGGTAAGTCAAGTCAAGGAGACCTCTATACGCCATGGTAGAAGAGGAGCTGGTAAGTCAAGTCAAGGAGACCTCTATACGCCATGGTAGAAGAGGAGCTGGTAAGTCAAGTCAAGGAGACCTCTATACGCCATGGTAGAAGAGACAGTCTAAGGACATTAGCTAATTTACAAGGAGAGCCTGCTGAAGACGGATGTGTCGGACCGAAAGGTGCAAATATCGCAGTCAAACTGTAAACTAGCAACACAACACAAATCCATTCTCCGGACTACATCCTGCTACTTGCAAAGCCCTGTTTGAGGCTTGGTAGCGGGAGGTTGAGAACGAGAGAAGACGACAAGGAGAGGAAGTAAACCCTCTTACATAACGATTCGTGTCATTTTATGAACAAAACCAACTTACAGCAGAGAATATATAGCGGGTTATTCTGTCCGATATTCTCTTCCCAGCTTCCTCTCTGGGTAAGGTCATTAACAAGCTTGCAGGCTGAGCTCTACCGAACAAATAGATGTGAACACAATATAAACATGGGGCCAAATGCTCTTACTCTGGCACAATTTGATTTACCCTTATTCTTCTTCGTTGTTCTCAACTCTCGCTACCAACCCATGAAAAGGGCTTTGCAAGTGGCAGAATGTTGAGTGAAGAACGGAATCTCTTGTGTCATAATTTACAGCTTGACTATGATATTTGCACCTTTCGGTCTGACACATCCAACTTCGGCAGACATTTTTGAGTACCGGGTTAGCCTTCCCTCTTAAATCCCTTCTAGTTAGCCAGTCTGCTCTGTTGCAGTCTTGGCTTCGTTCATTCTCAATCTCCCGCTACCAAACCCTGAAAAGGGCTTAAGTAGCAGAATGTAGTCCAGAGAACGGAATGCGTTGTGTTGTAGTTTACAGCTTGACTGTGATATTTGCACCTTTCGGTCCAACACATTTGACTTCAGGAAGCATTTTATTAGTACCGGGTTAGCATTCCCTCTTCGATCCCTTCTCCTTAGCCAGTCTGCCCTGCAGCAGCCTGTTATCCAGGATCACCGCGTGGAGGTGTAGAAGGGTCTTGGCAGCTCTGGTTCGCTCGCCCTGACGCTAGCAGTCAGCTCTAGGTAGCTGGTCCTGGTGCTAGCAAATTAGGTCTAGGTCACTAGTCCTGATGCTAGCAGTCAGCTGTGTGTCGCTGGTCCTGGTGCTAGCAGTCAGCTGTGGGTCACTGACCGCTGCAGCTCATGCACTGCTCAGCATCTTGTCAGCTCTGGGTCGCTGACCGCTGCAGCTCATGTACTGCTCAGCATCTTGTCAGCTCTGGGTCGCTGACCGCTGCAGCACATGTACTGCTCAGCATCTTGTCAGCTCTGGGTCGCTGACCGCTGCAGCTCATGTACTGCTCAGCATCTTGTCAGCTCTGGGTCGCTGACCGCTGCAGCTCATGTACTGCTCAGCATCTTGTCAGCTCTGGGTCGCTAACCGCTGCAGCTCATGTACTGCTCAGCATCTTGTCAGCTCTGGGTCGCTGACCGCTGCAGCTCATGTACTGCTCAGCATCTTGTCAGCTCTGGGTCGCTGACCGCTGCAGCACATGTACTGCTCAGCATCTTGTCAGCTCTGGGTCGCTGACCGCTGCAGCACATGTACTGCTCAGCATCTTGTCAGCTCTGGGTCGCTGACCGCTGCAGCTCATGTACTGCTCAGCATCTTGTCAGCTCTGGGTCGCTGACTGCTGCAGCTCATGTACTGCTCAGCATCTTGTCAGCTATGGGTCGCTGACTGCTGCAGCTCATGTACTGCTCAGCATCTTGTCAGCTCTGGGTCGCTGACTGCTGCAGCTCATGCACCGCTCAGCATCTTGTCAGCTCTGGGTCACTGACTGCTGCAGCTCATGTACTGCTCAGCATCTTGTCAGCTCTGGGTCGCTGACTGCTGCAGCTCATGCACTGCTCAGCATCTTGATACCATCAATAGTGAGAAACCCTCCTATCTTTGAAAGCTTCTTACTGTCATATCATTGTCCACAATTTCATTTTTGGTTTGACTGTTCTAATAATACAAATAATGATTGTGCTAGTTTAGGATGCTCCACCAACTTGGAAATCCTGATGTATTATTGTACGCATAGTTGTTGCATATTTAAATGTCTTTTTTAACCTAGTTTTAGTGTTTTACTTTCTGCAAGATATTTAGTTCAAACTGTTTCGCTCAACACTAAGTTGACATTTGTTGTGTACAAAATTAAGTAAATAGTGTTTCCCATCATTAAATAGAGTTACCTGTACACAAACAATGCAATATATAGAACTTGACTGTCTTAAGTACAGGTAGGTAGGTCAGAGAAAATGGGACCCCATACATGTTAAGGCTCTTTCGTTGCCCCTTGGTGCCCACATACATGTTCAGGCCCTTTCATTGCCCCTTGGTGCCCCCCATACATGTTCAGGCCCTTTCATTGCTCCTTGGTGCCTACATACGTGTTCAGGCCCTTTCATTGCCCCTTGGTGTCCCCCATACATGTTCAGGCTCTTTCGTTGCCCCTTGGTGCCCACATACATGTTCAGGCCCTTTCATTGCCCCTTGGTGCCCACATACGTGTTCAGGCCCTTTCATTGCCCCTTGGTGCTGGCAACAGAGCACAAACTGAGTAGCTCTTGTGGCAGCTCTGCTATTTACCACAGACCCTGTCAGGTTCCCGTTCACAGCTGGGTTGACTGGAAGAAACGTTCATATCATGACAACACAGATGACATGCCAGGTCTGTCAGACTGAGCACGACATTATTTAAACCTGGTACCATGGGAGCATGATCCAAAACTACAACCTCTAGACCACCAAATCTTCTAGGTAATACTAACATTTTCCCTTGCTGAAGTCGGATGTGTTGGAAAGAAAGGCGCAAATATCGCAGTCAAGCTGTGAACTACAATACAACACATTCCGTTCTCTGGACTACATTCTGCCACTTAAGCTCTTGTCAAGGTTTGGTAGCGAGAGATTGAAAACAAACGAAGCCAAGCCAAGTCATACTAAAATTTAAGCTGTTTGACCAAGGCCATATGTAGTGGACGTCCACAAGGAAGACGAGCCAATCAAAAGTGAACAGAGGGACGGCGTGGCCTAGTGGTTAAGTGGCACGGCTCACAATCCGAAGGTGCTGGGTTCGATCCCCATCACAGCACAGGCCGTTACCCCAGGGAAGCAAACCCTTAAAAAATGCAGGAGGAAGCAGACCCTTACATAAAATGAATGCTGAAGTCGGATGCACTGTGCCAACAGGCGCAAAATAAAAACCACAGTGCAACGCACACCACCTTAGGGATTAGAGAAATAAGGCGAACGGAAAAAAAAAAAATTAACAGAAGTGGACTTAAGGATGGGGAACAGAAGTGGACTTAAGGATGTGGAACAGAAGTGGACTTAAGGATAGGGAACAGAAGTGGACAAGGATGGGGAACAGAAGTGGACTTAAGGATAGGGAACAGAAGTGGACAAGGATGGGGAACAGAAGTGGACAAGGATGGGGAACAGAAGTGGACTTAAGGATAGGGAACAGAAGTGGACAAGGATGGGGAACAGAAGTGGACAAGGATGGGGAACAGAAGTGGACTTAAGGATGGGGAACAGAAGTGGACAAGGATGGGGAACAGAAGTGGACTTAAGGATGGGGAACAGAAGTGGACAAGGATGGGGAACAGAAGTGGACTTAAGGATGGGGAACAGAAGTGGACAAGGATGGGGAACAGAAGTGGACTTAAGGATGGGGAACAGAAGTGGACAAGAATGGGGAACAGAAGTGGACAAGGATGGGGAACAGAAGTGGACTCAAGGATGGGGAACAGTAGTGGACTTAAGGATGAGGAAGGTTTAAAAAAGCCAGAGTATTGTTTACGTTTGTTATGGATGACCCCTTAGATAACCATGAGCATGTCTCATGGTTTAGCTGCGGAAGTACCACTGGATCAAGTTCCTTCAGTGCTGGTCCATTCAGGTTGCACGTCATATGGTCACATACATTTCTTCTTGCAATGAGGATCAGCATGTATTTTCACAAGATTCAGTAAACTGCAGTGTAAAGGTTTTAACATTTTTCAAAATGTAAATTTCGCACTACAATTACGTTTTATGCCTGGTCTGGTCGAGAGACACCAGCATTGAAGGCCATTAATCACAAGACAGTGTATTGTACAAGAACTGAAAATCTATATAATAATAATTACAAACAAACTAAGTAGTTATTTATCACCAAACACTCACCAAACATAACGAATACTCACCAAACATAATGAACACTCACCAAATATAATGAACACTCACCAAACATAACGAACACTCACCAAACATAATGAACACTCACCAAACATAATGAACACTCACCAAACATAATGAACACTCACCAAACATAATGAACACTCACCAAATATAATGAACACTCACCAAACATAATGAACACTCACCAAACATAATGAACACTCACCAAACATAACGAACACTCACCAAACATTAGTTGTCAATAAAATTAGCGAGCTTCGTAGAATGGCACTCACCCTTTACCTTTCTTGTTCCTTCTATGTCCTTTGACTGACACAGCTTGATCTTCGTTGCCTGCATTGTCTACCAACATGCCTAGAGGATAATCTCTCTTCTCCTCATCTTGAGCTAAAGAAGTGGACAGTGCCAAAGCTAACTGCGTGTCCTCATCAAACTGACTGCAGGACATCACATGAAACAAATCAAAATGCAATAGTGTACAAGGTAAACTAAATGATACGATTGAACTATATACCTGATTGGATAACAGGGGTGCCTTACTGGAGAGAAAATATTAGGGTCACTGCACCTCCTTGCATCTTATAAATGGGGACTAGACAGAGTTGTGCATTGGGCTAGCAACCTCATTGTATAAAACAAATTGCTACAGAAATATCCACTGCAAAAAAGCAAAAGTGATTTGACACAGGCTTCCTAAAGGAGGCTAAATGTAGTGGTGGCCTTATACTCCAGCTGGAGAAGAAGAATTATACCTATGACCAACACTACTACTACTACTATCCTTAATGCTGGTGCTAGAACTACCGCCTGTGTTACCGGTTCATCTGAGGATGGACGAAGCAGAAGAAGAAAAAGAAACTGGTTTAGAATACTCTGGAGTCTGTATGTAACCAGTTTTGGTCTTTCTTTCCCGTAGCCGCAAGAGGATGAAGGCTCATCACTTAGCGTATTAGTGACGTGTGTCTTGGGCATCTTGCTAACCAGGCAGGGCCCAATCTCACTCAGACGATGTGTTTTAGTCCATTATTGTCCTGTCTACATTTCATAGCCACACCAAAACCGACACTGTCTGCAAATAGGGCGAACGGCGCCAATCTCGTGAAGTTCAGCCGTATGCATTGGACCATGGAAATGCGACACAGAGTAATAAAAATACTATTACACATAGTTGATGACCATGCCAGGAAAATTGAAGGGGAAATAAACACCACAAAATGAACAAATTAATTAATCCAAATGGAAAACCGCAACATGTTTCCGTGGAAACAAGTGTAAGTCGTCGACTTGTGTGAATTACAGTCAAATCCGGGGCCTGCGGCATCCATAATGAACTAAAACATGAGAGCAAAGTCTGTTAGATGCCATCTTTGCTGCTCTCCTGACGCTGAAAGGCACAAGCAGGACAAAAAGAAAAGAAAATAATTCACTTTATGTCTGAACTTACAGCAAAAAATCAGTTCATAAAACAAGACCTTATCTATAAATCAGACAAACTAAAGACAAAACCTAGCAATAATTATATATGCGATACTGGTAGAATTACTGCTCAATATTTGCTGCTTAAAGGCCCAACATATAAAGAATATAGAAAATACATTTGGCCAGCCCAATTTTCACCCCTGTTTGGCCAGCCCAAGTTTCATACCTGTTTGGCCATCACAAGTTTCACCTCTGTTTGGCCATCACAAGTTTCCCCCCTGTTTGGCCATCACAAGTTTCCCCCCTGTTTGGCCATCACAAGTTTCCCCCCTGTTTGGCCATCACAAGTTTCCCCCCTGTTTGGCCATCACAAGTTTCCCCCCTGTTTAGCCATCACAAGTTTCCCCCCTGTTTGGCCATCACAAGTTTCCCCCCTGTTTGGCCATCACAAGTTTCCCCCCTGTTTGGCCATCACAAGTTTCCCCCCTGTTTGGCCATCACAAGTTTCCCCCCTGTTTGGCCATCACAAGTTTCACCCCTGTTTGGCCATCACAAGTTTCACCCCTGTTTGGCCATCACAAGTTTCCCCCCTGTTTAGCCATCACAAGTTTCCCCTCTGTTTGACCATCACAAGTTTCACCCCTGTTTGGCCATCACAAGTTTCACCCCTGTTTGGCCATCACAAGTTTCACCCCTGTTTGGCCATCACAAGTTTCACCCCTGTTTGGCCATCACAAGTTTCCCCCCTGTTTAGCCATCACAAGTTTCACCCCTGTTTGGCCATCACAAGTTTCACCCCTGTTTGGCCATCACAAGTTTCACCCCTGTTTAGCCATCACAAGTTTCCCCCCTGTTTGACCATCACAAGTTTCACCCCTGGACAAAGACTATGGAGATACCGACAACCTCAAGCTGACAGCTGCTTTCTTTAGCTGTAATCTGAAAGGTAATGGTGAAAACAGATCTCTCTAAGAACTCAATAAAAACTTCTATACAGATGATCACTTAAAAAAATAAATGATTACCCCTTGGGCCTGGAAACCTTAGACTGCTTTCGCTGTAAGGGTTTCGACTTTGTTGGTCTGAAAAGCAAGTTAAACGTTTGTCAACACCTGCGCGATTTTCTTATCAGTGTTGGGAAGAAGGGAGAACAAGGAGGTACAGGATCATTAACATAAACGAGAATCAACATCTTTTTTTTCGTACATTGTCAGGCATCAACTTGAGTATCTCAAGAAAGCAGCGGACAGCCTGAGGCCATTGATATCTACATTGTGCTTGGTATGAATGACCACTGATATCTACATAGTGCTTGGTATCAATGACTTGATATCTACATAGTGCTTGGTATGAATGACCACTGATATCTACATAGTGCTTGGTATGAATGACCACTGATATCTACATAGTGCTTGGTATGAATGACCACTGATATCTACATAGTGCTTGGTATGAATGACCACTGATATCTACATAGTGCTTGGTATGAATGACCACTGATATCTACATAGTGCTTGGTATCAATGATGACCGAATACGTCTTCTCTCTTCCGGGTCACAGATTTAGTCACTTAGGAAGTTAAACCCTTCAATTCATAAATAATAGCTAACAAACATCTTTTATTTCTACAGTCAACCGTAGATAAAAAAAAACACATTAGACAAAGAAAGGGGCAACACCCTGCGGCAGGTTTAATCCTATCATTGGAAACGTCAGAAACAGACTATAGACTCCACTAGTTATAATTTTAGAATTTTCTCGAAGCTTCGGCCCCCCCCCCCCCCCCCCCCCCGCAAATATGTTTACAAAGCGTTTTGATATAGTTTCAACAGGCTCGCGAACTGGGATGGTATAAAACAGTCATGTCACAAAAGAATTGATTTGCTCAGCATTGTGCAGTCAGATAGTGAAAGTCTGCAATAAGGAGTTCAGATAGTCAGAGATATTCAGTCAGTGTTGAATTGTCAGAGCGCGTTTTTAGTCTAGACGCAACGACAGTCTGACAGGTATTTTCAAGTCCCAGCAATCTAGGAAAGGTAAATTGTGATCTTATTATTATGTTTGGAAATAACCAATTGATTTGAAGCCAATATCGGAAGTATCTTCGACGTCGCCCACCATTTCTACAAAGATAGACTCGTGTCAGATTTATCTTCGATGGCGTGGTCCACCATTTCTGCAAAGATAGTGTCAGAAATATCTTTGACGTCGCCCACCATTTCTACAAAGATAGACTCATGTCAGAAATATCTTTGACAGTGTGGTCCACCATTTCTACAAAGACAGACTCATGTCAGAAATATCTTCGACAATGTGGTCCACCATTTCTACAAAGACAGACTCATGTCAGAAATATCTTCGACAATGTGGTCCACCATTTCTACAAAGACACTCATGTCAGAAATATCTTCGACAATGTGGTCCACCCTTTCTACAAAGATAGACTCATGTCAGAATAACTTTGAGGACATGGTACACCATTTCTGCAAAGATAAACTCGTGTTAGAAGCGTCACATCCAGAGTTTATACGAGGAGCAAAGTACAACTAAGGATCGAGTCTTGGGTTAAATAAAAACAACAGTGTAATTACACAAAAGGCTTCAATTTAGTCGTGTAGTCACGAAGGAACAGTTAGGTTAAGAATTCCAGAATCTAACATATCCTATTTAGTCATATGCCCAGTGATAGTATACTATAGGCAGTTAAATAAATACCTGAGCTTTTCGTGTGTGAGTGAAGAGAAAAGTTTAATTAATATTCTTTATTATTGTTGGTCATATAAGCAATGAGAGCCTTTGTGTTTTAGTTGTCATCGTATGAGTCGTGGCCATATAAATAGAGTTAGTGTAGAAGAGTCACTGGCAGTTTGTTCTCCCATGAATATAATGTACTAAAATTCAATACGAAAGTGGTGTGGAAGAGATGAAAATAGGACCACTTCTGTATGCACTGACAGGTATCCCAAGATGTTACTTACAGTATGATCAAACACACATATGGTAGAAGACACACCTGTACACCATGCCATGACTGACAGTATGATCAAACACATATGGTAGAGGACACACCTGCACACTACGAGAGGACATACTTGCACACTACGTAATTAACACAGACCTAACACCTGCTAAGTGTGGAGTAGCCTTCTGGAAAGCTCTATAAACAGTATTCCATTTTGTTGAAGACGGATGTGTCGGACCGAAAGGTGCAAATATCGCAGTCAAACTGTAAACTAGCACCACAAAGCATTCCGTTCTCCTGACATCATTCTGTCACTTGTCTCTTTTCCTGTGGGTTCTAATCCAGTGCACATCTGCTTATATTGATCAGTTCTTCCTGAGGGTATGTCCTATCCATCTCCACTTCCTCCAATCCCAATCTCCAGATGCTGATTAAGGACATAAAAGGTCACATAACAGGAAATGTTTGGCTTCGTTCGTTCTCAATCTCCCGCAACCAAACCTTGACACGGGCCAAAGTAGAAGAATGTAGTCCAGAGAACGGAATGCGTTGTGTCATAGTTTTTAGCTTGACTGCGATATTTGCACCTTTCGGTCCAACACATCCGACTTCAGCAAGCATTTTGTGAGTACCGAGTTAGCATTCACTCTTCGATCCCTTCTCCTTAGCCAGTCTGCCCTGCTGCAGCCTGTTATCCAGGATCACCGCTAGGAGATGTAGAAGGATCTTGGCAGCTCTGGTTCGCTGGCCCTGACGCTAGCAGTCAGCTATGGGTCACTGACCGCTGCAGTTCATGCGCTGCTCAGCGTCTTCATCCCTCACAGGAAATGTTTAATTAGAGACATCTAACAACCAAACTGACACCTCCACAGCTCTGATTACAGCCATTAAAGTGCCCGCACAATATCAACTAACGAGACAATATTACATGAAATCTTCAGGTAGTATCCCAGCATTCAGCTTAGCTTGATGTTCCTCTTCCTGTTGCTTCAGCAAATTTTTCACTTGTTCGACTGTCATCTTGTTGGTCACGGCACACTTTTTTAAATGGGACTGACGGCTCTTTGTAAAAGAAAATTAATTATACAAGCAACTGTATATAGTACCTAAACGTACACTAGATAAAAAGGAAACATATAATTATATTTTTTAAAAGGCAAATATTTAAAGTCAATAAATATAAATATTTAACAATGAAGCTCTCTTCACGTGGAAACCACTTGTAGACTTTCAAGCAGCAATCAAAATTCTTAGTCACAACATCCTCACCATTACCCACAACATCCTCACCATTACCCACAACACTACCCCCATTACACATAACACCATATCATTACCCACAACACCACCCCCATTACACCATCATTGCCCACACTACACCATCATTACCCACAACACCATCACTACCCACAACATACCCCCATCATTACCCACAACATCACCCTCATTACACATAACAACATCATTACCCACAACACCACCCCCATTTCACATAACACCATCATTACCCACAACAACACCCCCATTACACATAACACCATCATTACCCACAACACCACCCCCATTTCACATAACACCATCATTACCCACAACAACACCCCCATTACACATAACACCATCATTACCCACAACACCACCCCCATTTCACATAACACCATCATTACCCACAACATACCCCCATTACACATAACACCATCGTTACTCACAACACTGGCCCCAATTACCAACAACAGCACCACCAGCCTACAGATGTGAAAGCTGTCTGTCACCCTCTACTCTTGCCTACTCTCCATTCCTCTCGAGCCATATAAACCCAGTGACATGCTGAAAGTGATTAGCAACATTTATGCAAATGCCAGTCACACAGAGTTCTATAACAATCAAGGAGACTTACAGACTGGACTTTGAACTTTCTTCCACACAAAGGACAGCTGAGCACAGCTGTTCTAGCAGCTTGTATCTGTTGCTGGTAAATTGTCTCTTCCTGCCTTGTGACATCTTCCTACATGAAATCAATCAACAAGTTTATTAACTCTAACGGCCTTGTGACATCTTCCTACATGAAATCAATCAGCAAGTTTGTTAACTCTAATGGCCTTGTGACATCATCCTACATGAAATCAATCAGCAAGTTTATTAACTCTAACGGCCTTGTGACATCTTCCTACATGAAATCAATCAGCAAGTTTGTTAACTCTAACGGCTTTGTGACATCTTCCTATATGAAATCTTCTTCTTCTTCTTCTTCATCGTACGCAGTCAGACAGTAACTATTATTTTTTCTAAAAAAGCGACGGTCATCCTGAGGCTGTCGACACTGCCATAAAGCTTGTCTTGTGTTGCCACTGGTGATGGCCACATCTGCTCTCTCTGATCCTCGTATGTCGGGCAGTTCTGCAGCAGATGCTCAGCGGTCATTTTCTCAGTACCACACGGGCATTCGTCGGTACCACCTATCTTCAATTTGTTGAATAGGTGGTACCTCAGTCTATTGTGGCCAGTGCGAAGTCTGAAGACAACGACCTGCTCTCTTCTGTTCAACTGGGTATAGGCATCGTTTTTGGTGTAGCCGGTATGTTCAGTTTCCCATTTGGTCATGTATCTGGCTTTAATAAGCCGTTTTGACTCTTCGTACGTCATACTAGTATCTGTTTATGGTAGTCTTGCACCTTCTTTTGCCAGTCTGTCTGCCTCCTCGTTGCCTTGGATGTTGCAGTGTGATGGGACCCACTGTACCACTACCCTTTTTGGTGCGGACTGCTGGCATAGTTGACAGAGTACTGCTCTTAAGTCATTAAGCTCAGTGTTTTTATGGCTTATTAGCGCTGTGACTACGGCCAGAGCATCTGTAAGGAGGACTGTATGGCTTTCATTTTCTTTATGTGTCACCATTTCTTCCACTGCCGCCCTCAGTGCCTCTGCCTCCGCTCTGAAATTGCTTGTGTACTTACCAGTAGCGAATGACAGTGTTATTTTTCTGCCATTTGGTAGGTTCAGAAATGCTCCTGCCCCTCCATTCTGTGTAGTGTTTGTTACAGAACCGTCGGTGTATGCATGAGTCCAGTCCATGCTTGGGTAGTTTTTCGATATAAAGCTTAGGGTAGTATCTCTCCTTTCTTTTTCAGTCTGGCAGTTTTTGTTTCCAATACCTGGTATATTTTCTACCACCTCTGGAAATATATCCTGCCTCCAGGTAGGTTTTCGTACAGTAGTGATGGGCTTTGGTGTTGTTAGTGCGTTTATGGGATCTTCGTGCATCTTTGCTTTGGCTATTTCTGCAAAGTTTCTCCGCTTTAGTTTCCAATTTCCCAAATTGTTTAGTCTCTGGTGCATTGGATGGTCAGTCAGTCTTCGGAGTTTCTCTGACTGCAGCTGGGCTCTGCAGTCTCTTCTATCGGTCATGGATTGCAGTTTTGTAATCTTTTCAAGTTCTACAATTGGTGTTGACTTCATGCCTCCTGTTATAACTCTCATGGCTTGGTTTTGAAGTTTGCTAATTTCATCGAAGTTCGCCTTTGCTGCTGTTGTCCATCTATATTAAATCAATCAACAAAACTTTGTTAAGTTATATTTTAGTTAATCAATGGGATCAAGATGCTGAGCAGCACATGAGCTGCAGTGGTCAGCGACCCATAGCTGCCAAGACCCTTCTACACCTCCACGCGGTCATCCTGGATTACAGGCTGCAGCAGGGCAGACTGGCTAAGGAGAAGGGATCGAAGAGGGAATGCTAACCCAGTACTAAAAAAATGCTTGCTGAAGTCGGATGTGTTGGACCAAAAGGTGCAAATATCGCAGTCAACATGTACACTACGACACAACGCATTCCATTCTCTGGACTACATTCTGCTACTCAATCCCTTTCAGGATTTGGTAGTGGGAGATTGAGAACGAACGAAGAAGAGTTAATCAATTCAGTTCATCCTATAACCCATCAGGTCGTTGGGGAACACTTAAAGTCACTCCCACGCCATCTTTCTCTATCCGCTGTCGCCAGTCGTGCCTCACCGGGACGAAGGTTTGACTACTCAGTGATGTTGTCTGCCCATCTCTTCCTTGGACGTCACCGTCCTCTCTTTCCTGGTAAGGAACCATGCAGTATCAAATTTTTAATTCCGCTGGACCTCGTGACGTGCCCATATCAAGCCATCTTTCGCCTTTTGATAGCTGTGAATATATCATCAAAAGGTCCAATTGCGCTTTTCACTCTTCGTCATATTTCTACGTTCGTGACACAATCTTTATTGTTTTTGTTTTAAACTAATCAATCTCAGTTCTTCCTTTTTGAGATAAAGATGCTGAGCAGCGCATGAGCTGCAGTGGTCAGCGACCCATAGCTGACTGCTAGCGTCAGGGCCAGCGAACCAGAGCTGCCAAGACCCTTCTACACCTCCACGCCGTGATCCTGGATAACAGGCTGCAGCAGGTCAGACTGGCTAAGGAGAAGGGATCGAAGAGGGAATGCTAACCCGGTACTCAAAAAATGCTTGCTGAAGTCGGATGTGTTGGACTGAAAGGTGCAAATATCAGTCAAGCTGTAAACTACGACACAACGCATTCCGTTCTCTGGACTACATTCTGCTACTTAAGCCCATTCAGGGCTTGGTAGTGGGAGATTGAGAACGAACGAAGAAGAAGTTCTTCCTTTTTGACTTTGTTTCTCTGGTTGAAAGTTACAATGGCTAAGGTGCACTTGGATCTTCCTGGCTGTGGTGCAAATGATAGGTTTCTCAGTAATCTCACTACTATGGGGATACCAGTGCCAATCTCCACATCTCTGACCAAGCTACTGTGACGGCCTGTTTCCAGGGCATTGGAATGGACGTGAGTTGGGCGTTTTGGTATTATCCTTCACCTTTGCTCTCTTCAAAGTCTGGCTAGGTATCTTTCTCCTCTCTGTTGGTCATGTAGCAGATGTTTAGCTGGTCATTCTATCAGTGCCACAGTTGTACAAGTCAGCGAGTATGGGGCTGAAGATGCAGCGCAGTGAATGAGCCGACAGCAGCGCAGTGAATGAGCTGACAGCAGCGCAGTGAATGAGCTGACAGCAGCGCAGTGAATGAACTGACAGCAGCGCAGTGATTGAGCTGACAGCAGCCTGCGACTTATAGCTAGCTGCTTGCGACCAAGACCCTTTTCCACCTTCAAATGGCAGCCCTGATAACAGACTGCAGCCATGTATCCTGAATGAGAGAATAGGAATCAAAGAGGGAAGGTAAACCCGGTCCCAAAAATGCCATGCTGAAACCGGATGTGCCAGGCAGAAAAGCACAGATATTGCACACTCGCTGTAAGCTATGACACAATGTAACAATACTTTCTGTTCAGAACTTTATTTATAAGTTATATTTACATCATGTTAACACAGCTGCCCATCTACCTAAACTACCTGTCAATTTCTTTGTTGCTTGAGATGTAAATATTAGATTGTATGCACTGAAGTCAGTGAGTGAGTTAGAAGACAATTAGAAATTGCTGCACAAATCTATCAGAAAACTTTCTATATAATTTAACCATTATATAATGTGTTCATTTCACAAAACCCATCAGTGCATATGGTTAAAACACTTTTTGTGGAATCAATATCATATAGATTACCTTATCAATACATTTATTGATGTGCTGTGCTCTGCGCTGAGAGTTCAAGTGAGTTATGTTTTTATTGCACATATGGCACTGAACCTGTTCTGTGCTCTCACCATCCTCTGCTGCTTTCCCTTTATCTGTGTGAACAGAACAAACATGACACAATCAGGAACACAGGTTAAGGCTTGCTGGAAAAATATGAACAAACCAATCTCTGAGAACAGTGACACACAAATCACACGTATGTGGGCCCCTATTTAGAAACAAATGTTGAAACAGAAAAGGGCATATTTGTGTTGTAGCCACAGTAGAATTATTGTTAGAAAAATAGGAAATTCATTACGTAAATTAAATATTGAAGAAAGCACCTTCTTCTTCGAACAATTGATGCTATGCTTCTAGTCCGGTGAGGTTCACAAAGGAGATTTGAGTTTCAGGTCTTCTCCACGCGTTACCCCTTCCCACAGCTTCAAAGAAAGCACCAAAATATGGAAAAAAATGAGCACAAAGAAAAGTATATTTCAAAGTACTTATAAGCACGTTAGAAAGTGCCTAGAAAATGACTTGGTTTCATTCTTCTCCACCTACACAATACCAAAACGATACAATTAATGTTCAGACTCACCTGGTTTAGAAAAATTATGTCTCAGGCAATGAAGGCGGTGGGTTTTGTAAACCCCAGAATCAATATTCATACCACACACAATACAAGCTTGGCAGCTTTGGTTTGAGGTTAATTCCAGTGAATTTTGACATGAAGTCTCCTCCAAATTTTCATTTTTGGACACAAGGTGAGAGGTCTCTTTGGAACAAGTGGCTGTTATCTCTTTCAAGTTAGTGAATCCTTCGTGTACATTTCGGTCCTTACTACTTAAAGGTAAACAGTTTATGGTTTCAATTGTTTGAGACAAACATTGTGAGGGACTATTTTCATCTATCACAATAACATCACTGAAAGTGACATTTGACAATGATGAACTTTTTGTCTTAAGCCGAAGTCGCCTTCTAAACTTTGGAGCTTCCTTAAAATCTCCAGCATCATTTAAACCAGCCATGTTTTCCACAAGCTGCTTCTTACTCGTGCGGTTCTGTTGTAGCTGAAGTGCTTTGTCTAGCATATGTTTTGTTCTGCATTTGGCGGCTGAATCAAAGATTTCCTTCGCGATGTTGCTTTCCTGTTTTGGAGGAATTTTAGCATTATCCTGTTTGGTAAATGTCACACAATCAGAGTCAGTATCTTCCCTTTCCATAACAGAAAGTGAATGTGCAATAAGGACTACAAATTAGAGATGTCTGCATTACTCTCTCATCTGAAAAAGAAATAAAATACATAATTCAAATATAACATAATTTGGTTTTTAGTTAAAAGTTTATTTAAATGATCCAAGTAGAAAAAGATGTTCAGCGTTTATTGATAATTGGTAGATGAGCTGTTTATTAAAGGTTCATTCAGTTGATTAACAAGACAATTTCACTGTAAGAAAGTTAGTTCATCTTGGACCACGGATCAATATGTTTAAGGAGGAATAATCACAGAAATTGGGAGAAGTCAAACGAGGTTTGTGAAGAACATTATGAGTTGGGTAAAGCAAAACTACCAATAATGTCCTCAATGCCTGTGTATATTAATAATTAAATGAAAATTTTACATTACAATGGTAGTAACAGTTCACAAATTCAGTAAAGGTTGAAGATCCTGTACAGCCATACTAGTGTGCATAATATAAATGACAAATGTGTATATATATTTAATACAGCAGGAACATTTTTTGGTGTTATTTCAGGGAACTTTTATTTTTGAAGATAAATAGATCACAACTAAGTGAGGCTGTGTTTTAGTTTTACATTAGAAAAAAATTGTGTCCAGATGTCCAAAATATTTGGGAGTGAATGAGTTAAGATGGACTCGCACATTGGTAAAAACCACCATCCAAGACAACTAGTTGTATACAAAGTCTGTAGAATCTTCTAAACCAGTATAAAGATGTTAAGTTACATTAAGTGTCCTGTTTGGATTTGTATTTCTTTAGCAGGTCTGCAGGTTGTTTATTAGAATCAAGACTCATCCTTCCATATCCACCATTAAAATTGTTTGGTATACTCTCATTTGGAACCTGTGGTGAGTGGTGTCTTGGATGTCAGCCATGTTGATATATTATTATATTAATGTACCTATGGTGAGATTTAAAGATGGCCAAAACAGGAAATATATCTATAGAAGGGTCACTAAGTACTACTACGTACCTTAGACCTTAGAATACTCAGATACTGAATAGAAGGAGTTCCAGTTTTACTACAATATTGAAGTCTTAGTCTACATTTGCCACAACAAATGTCAAATCAAATGGATTAGCATGAGCACATATTTAGATTACTAATCTGATTAGTGACTAGTATATACTATATCACTATGATATCACAGATATGATAATGGATATATCCATGACCATACATAGTAACATACAATACACTTATTTTATTTACACCCAACAGTACATCTATATTAACTATATATATATCTCATACACCTAAGTTGTTATTGTATTAGTATATCATTCAATGTATTAATGTATTGTAGTCTACATCACTTTCTCTTCTATTTACAACAAGGCCAAGGATATATCACATTTTGAGATAATCAATATGATTAATATGTGTTTGAAGTTTGAACACAGTAGGGTGTAAGTAAGTGTAGTACTAACCTAGCCTAGGTTCTTTTCTATCAAGAATTAAATAATAGACTAAAAATGTGTGACTTGCGAGAGAATGGGCCTACATCCGCCATATATAAACTTTAGTTTAAGAAAGTGAAACCAAACAAACCCTGGCCAAATCAAGGATCCGATAGTTTATTATTTTATATAATGAATAATTAATATTTATAATAATGTTTATTAAAGTTAAAGAAAGTAAAAAGTAGCTTCGTTTAATAAATTATAAACTATAATTAAGTTAATTATTAACTCACCGTTTTGTAATTATACAGTGTTGTGTAACACTAACACAATAGGATAGGTATGTGCATTTTTTGTCAATATACATTATCCGCTAAAATGTAAATGACCTCTGAGAAAGACTAAAAATCATTTGAATGATGAAGTCATAACTTATCACTCACAATTGAATGGATATATCACATCCACTTTTCCTATTCACTATTCACTATTTTTGAAAATCACATCTAGCGTCGGCAGGTGATCCAAGTTTTGCAAGTACAAAGTTGCCTCTTCACGGATAGAGTCACAGACACTAGTCAATGCCGCAAAGCAGACAAAATGGACAAGAAAGTCTATAGTTCTGCTGCAGACATTCACTCTAATTATTTATTATTTATACCTAAAGAGAGTTTCACGTAATCCGTTGTTAGCTAGCCCTTTTCAGGATGAAGTGTTTTTTTAAGCGCTGCATAAGTTTAGCTCTAGATGGCGACTATTTTTTTATATAACAAAGAAGACTGATTGAAAGATCGTACATTCGTCAGAAACCTTATCGAACTCTACGCTTAACTTAGCCTCTTTATACTAGTTTAGAGGATTCTACAGAGTGTATACAACCAGTTTCTTGGAGGGTGGTTTAAACGATGTGTGAGTCTATCTTAATAGACTCAAACACTAGAGCTAGGTAAACCCGCAGGCGCCATCTATAGCTGCTATAAACAAACCACCTGGGGAAATGTACAAATAACTTCGGTAGATTTTTAACTTTCTACTCTTTTCGATTTCCAACTGTCAAGGAATTGTGAACGTATCCGAGCTCGGCACTCTTCCTACCCAGAGATCAGTCGGCACTCTCCCTACCCAGAGATCAGTCGGCACTCTCCCTACCCACAGATCAGTCGGCACTCTCCCTACCCACAGATCAGTCGGCACTCTCCCTACCCACAGATCAGTCGGCACTCTCCCTACCCAGAGATCAGTCGGCACTCTTCCTACCCAGAGATCAGTCGGCACTCTTCCTACCCAGAGATCAGTCGGCACTCTTCCTACCCAGAGATCAGAGCAATTTTGATCAGGAGATCTACGTGAACAAAAATCTAGATCATGATTCGAACCCGCACCCGAGGCGGACACCTTACCTCGAGACCACTGAGTCCACCACCCGAGGCGGAAACCTTGTTTCGAGACCACTGAGTCCCCCACCCGAGGCGGACACCTTACCTCGAGACTACTTAGTCCCCCACCTGAGGCGGACACCTTACCTCGAGACCACTGAGTCCACCACCCGAGGCGGAAACCTTGTTTCGAGACCACTGAGTCCCCCACCCGAGGCGGACACCTTACCTCGAGACTACTTAGTCCCCCACCCGAGGCGGACACCTTACCTCGATACCACTGAGTCCACCACCCGAGGCGGACACCTTACCTCGAGACTACTTAGTCCCCCACCCGAGGCGGACACCTTGTTTCGAGACCACTGAGTCCCATTTGAACATGTGGTCGATTTTTGCCGAAGATGGCCTTGTCTACCAGCTCTTAAAGCAGGCCGTGGACATCAAGGATGGGGAGCGACTCTTCCCGACATTGTCCCGCCACTAAGTTCGTCCACTTACCACCTGATCAGGTCAAATCGGAGATACATCACCTGGGACTCGGTCACTTATCGTGATTATGGACGATTGGCGCGACTACCCTATTCGGACTGACTGTCTATCAATAAGCCTACCAACATATCTACCTGCCTACCTACCAACTTACCAATAAATCTACTTACCTATAACGTTCCAACTTACCGACCGACCTCCAACATACCTGTCTACTTACCGACCAACATACCAACCTACCTGCCTACTTACCGACCAACATACCAACCTACCTGCCTACTTACCTACCTTGCAGCCTACCAACATGTCAACGAAATACCTAGTCAAACCATTCTACCTATCTAATAATCTACCTACCTACACACTAACCTACCTACCTATCTACCTTCCAAACTACCTTTCTACATACACTCCTACCTACATCACCACCAACCTAACACCTACCTGCCAACCTACCTACCTACTAACCTACTGACCAGCCAACCTACATATCAACTCAGCAATGAATCATCCGCCAACATCTCAACCTATCTACCTACAAACCTACCCAACTACCTACATACTTACCAACATACCTATCTACCTACTCACCTACCCACCAATCTACATACCTACCAACTCATGAACCTACCAACTTGATAACCTACTTAACAAACTACCCAAGTAATAATAGCTGTCCATCGTTGTCGATGAGGACCGCCGACATCATCCTTGTCACAGATTTCCCTGTTGGGTGTGGGTGCGCATGTGGCTGAACAGGCCAGTGCGAGCACGAAAATGTCTGCTACATATCGGGCACACGAGGTTTGTAGAAGGGGATGGTGTTCCCGCTGCTCGGGATTTCCGCGTCTCTCGTCTGTTCTGGGCTTTCACAACACGGTCATCTTCACCGGCAGCTACACCCGATTTGACTGCGCTTCTCCAGTCAGATCTGTTTTGCGCAAGACATTCCCATGTGTCGATGTCTATCTGGCAACTTTTTAGTGAGTCCTTCAGACCGTCTTTAAAACGTTTCTTTGGGCGCCCTCTCTCGCGCCATCCCTCTCTCAGCTCGCCGTAGAGAAGCTTCTTTGGGAGCCGCTCGTCTGACATACGGACGAGGTGTCCGGCCCATCCTAGTCGTGCTTTTTCTAGCAGTGCATGGATGCTGGGCATGTTAGCCCTCGAGAGAACCTCGATGTCAGTGACACGATCTTGCCATCGGATGTGGAATATTCGCCTCAGGCAACCTGTGTGGAAGTGGTTTAACCTCCTTGCATGTCCAGAGTATACAGTCCAGCTTTCGCAAGCGTATAGTAGGGTTGGAATGATGGTTGCACGGTAGACTTTGAGTTTGGTCTTGACGCTGATGCCACGACGTGCCCAGACCATCGAACGCATTCTACCAAAGGCTGTGCTGGCCTTTGCTATTCTGCTTGCCACCTCATCGTCTAGGCTGACAGATCTCGACAGCGTGCTGCCCAGATATGTGAATTTGTCTACGGCATTCAACGTCTGCCCGCTGACTGTAGTCTCTGGTTTTGTGTACGGCATGCCTGGTGCTGGTTGGTACATGACCTCTGTTTTTTTGGCATTTATGGTCAGGCCAAAATTTTTGCATGCGGCAGAGAACTGGTCCATTCCAACCTGCATGTTCAGTTCTGAGTTGCTCATTAGAGCGCAGTCGTCAGCAAATACAAGTTCCCTGATTATGTCGCCAGCCACTTTGGTTTTGGCCTTCATTCTTCTGGAATTGAGTAACTTGCCATCTGTGCGGTACTTTATGGGTATTCCAAGCTCCAGTGATCCCAGTGATCTGAAGGCGTCTGTCATCGTGGCCGCGAACATCATGCTGAACAGAGTCGGGGCGAGTACACATCCTTGTTTTACTCCGTTTGATACTAGAAACGTTTTAGAGATTGCACCGCTGTCCAGTACACGAGCACACATGCCTTCGTGTAGCTGTTTCACCATTGTTATGAACTTGTTGGGGCAGCCAAACTTAGACATTATCATCCACAGCCCTCCTCTGTTTACTGTATCAAATGCCTTTGTCAAATCTATAAATGTGGTGTACAAGGCCTGATTTTGTTCTCGACACTTCTCTTGTACTTGGCGAGCGGCAAAAATCATGTCCACTGTTCCTCTTCCGGCTCTGAATCCACATTGGCTTTCTGGGAGGTGGTGGCTTTGTTCAATGTGTTTGTTGAGCCTGTTTAGCAGTAAGCGCGCTAGGATCTTGCCTGCTACGGAGAGTAGAGATATTCCACGATGATTGTCGCATTCCTGACGGTTGCCTTTTCTTTTGTACAGGTGAACGATTGAGGCGTCCTTTAGCTCCTGCGGAATTTTACCTTCAGCCCACATGTGACAGAAGAGTTCAGTGATCCTTCTGGTGAGGGATGGGCCAGCTGTCTTATATATCTCTGCTGGTATTGCATCAGCTCCTGGAGCTTTTCCTATAGATAGTGAACTGATTGCCCTGTCGACTTCCTCCTCAGTAATGACTTCATCCAACGCCAGGTTCAGTTCCACCTGCGGCATTCGCCGGATGGCCTCTTCATTTATGGACGATGGGTGGTTTAGTATTTTGCAGAAGTGGTCTGCCCATCTGTTTAGAATCTGAACCTTATCTGTTAGCAGTACCCCATCCGCACTGCGAACTGGAGTATTACTAGAGGGCTGCGGGCCGTAGAGAGCTTTCAGTGCCTCGTAAAACCGTTTGGTGTTATGACGCTCGGCGAACATCTCAATTTCGTCAGCTCTTTTGCTGAGCCAGGAGTCTTGCATCTCTCTAAGCCTGGTCTGAACAGCTTTGCGAGCAGTATTGAAGGCAGCTTTTGCTGCCGGAGATGGTGTGTCCCTCTGGTATTCCCTGTGCGCTTCATGTTTTGCATTGAGAAGGCCCTGTATTTCCAGATCGTTCTCATCAAACCAGTCCTTATGCTTGCGCGTGAGTGGGCCAATGTGTTTAACAGCTGTATCGTAGAGTGTGTTTCTCAGTGATGCCCAGTTCTCTTCGATGTCATTCTTTTCAAAACGAAGGTCAGATAGTCTGCCCTCAAGCTCTTCCTGGAAGCCTCCTCTCGTGGGTTCGTATTTCAGCTGAGAGACATTTAGCCTCCTAGGTGGTTTCTTTCCCTGGGGGCGCATTTTGGGCTGGATCTTGAAGTTTAGCTTGGCAATGACAAGTCGATGGTCGGTCCAACATTCTGTACCACACATGCTCTTCGTTACCATAGCATCCGCTCGATCCCTACGTCTGATGATAATGTAGTCAATGATCAACCCAAGTACCAATCAACAAACCAACCTATGACACTAATAATAAGATTATGAACAATGTAACCATCCAAACATATCGTAAGAGGTGACTAGAGAGAATTAGACAACGTATCATGTAAAACGAAATGCCACAAAAACCATCACTTCAACTCAGCGCTGTCATACAATGAATCAATATCTTTTCAGTTCCATTCTGAACAGTTTCTTGTTTCTCTTCTAGTACATCTTGAGTCTCCAGTGTGATGTGTTCTGCCGTCTAATACATCTTGAGTCTCCAGTGTGATGTGTTCTGCCGTCTAGTACATCTTGAGTCTCCAGTGTGATGTGGTCTGCCGTCTAGTACATCTTGAGCCTCCAGTGTGATGTGCTCTGCCGTCTAGTACATCTTGAGCCTCCAGTGTGATGTGTTCTGTCGTCTAGTACATCTTGAGCCTCCAGTGTGATGTGTTCTGTCGTCTAGTACATCTTGAGCCTCCAGTGTGATGTGGTCTGCCGTCTAGTACATCTTGAGCCTCCAGTGTGATGTGGTCTGCCGTCTAGTACATCTTGAGCCTCCAATTGGTTGTGGTCTGCCGTCTAATACATCTTGAGCCTCCAATGTGATGTGTTCTGCCGTCTAGTACATCTTGAGCCTCCAGTGTGATGTGGTCTGCCGTCTAGTACATCTTGAGCCTCCAATTGGTTGTGGTCTGCCGTCTAATACATCTTGAGCCTCCAATGTGATGTGTTCTGCCGTCTAGTACATCTTGAGCCTCCAGTGTGATGTGGTCTGCCGTCTAGTACATCTTAAGCCTCCAATGTGATGTGGTCTGCCGTCTAGTACATCTTGAGCCTCCAGTGTGATGTGGTCTGCCGTCTAATAGATCTTGATCATACAATGGGTTGTGGTCTGCCGTCTAATAGATCTTGATCATACAATGGGTTGTGGTCTGCCGTCTAGTACATCTTGAGCCTCCAGTGTGATGTGGTCTGCCGTCTAATACATCTTGATCATCCAATGGGTTGTGGTCTACCGTCTAGTACATCTTGAGTCTCCAGTGTGATGTGGTCTACCGTCTAGTACATCTTGAGTCTCCAGTGTGATGTGGTCTGCCGTCTAGTACATCTTGAGTCTCCAGTGTGATGTGGTCTGCCGTCTAGTACATCTTGAGTCTCCAGTGTGATGTGGTTGTCCGTCTTCTTCTTCTTCTTCTGCGTACACAGTCAGACAGTAACCATTATTTTTTCGAAAAAAGCGGCGGTCATCCTGAGACTCTCGCCACTACCATACAGCTTGTCTTGCAGTTCCACTGGCAATGGCCACATCTGCTCTCTCTGATCCTCGTATGTCGGGCAGTTCTGCAGCAGATGTTCAGTGGTCATTTTACCAGTACCGCACGGGCATTCGTCGGTACACCCTATCTTCAGTTTGTTGAATAGGTGGTACCTCAGTCTGTTGTGGCCTGTGCGAAGTCTGAAGACAACGACCTGCTCTCTTCGGTTCAACTGGTAATAGGCATCGTTTTTGGTGTAACCAGTATGTTCGGTTTCCCATTTGGTCATGTATCTGGCTTTGATAAGCCGTTTTGACTCTTCGTACGTCATACTGGTATATGTTTGTGGTAGCCTTGCACCTTCTTTTGCCAGTCTGTCTGCCTCCTCGTTGCCTTGGATGTTGCAGTGTGACGGAACCCACTGTACCACCACCCTTTTTGGTGCGGACTGCTGGCACAGTTTGCAGAGTGCTGCTCTTAAGTCATTAAGCTCAGTGTTCTTCTGGCTTTTTAGCGCTGTGACTACTTCGAGAGCATCTGTAAGCAGGACTATATGGCTCTCATTTTCACTGTGTGTTTCCATTTCTTCCACTGCCGCCCTCAGTGCCTCTGCTCTGAAATTGCTTGTGTACTTACCAGTAGCGAATGACAGTGTTGGTTGTCCGTCTAATACATCTTGAGCCTCCAATGGGCTGTGGTCTGCCGTCTAGTACATCTTGAGCCTCCAATGGGTTGTGGTCTGCCGTCTAGTACATCTTGAGCCTCCAATGGGTTGTGGTCTGCCGTCTAGTACATCTTGAGCCTCCAATGGGTTGTGGTCTGCCGTCTAGTACATCTTGAGCCTCCAATGGGTTGTGGTCTGCCGTCTAGTACATCTTGAGCCTCCAATGGGTTGTGGTCTGCCGTCTAGTACATCTTCAGCCTCCAGTGTGATATGGTCTGCCACACAGGATGACTGACACTAGCTGGGAAGTCTCCGCGGGGTCTATAGGACCTATGGCAGGCGGTTTCCCCCAAAACCCTATTGCTTTGTAACTTCATAACACTGGTTTAGAACGCTCTACAGTCTGTTTACAACCAGTTTATTCCATTCCACATATACTAAAAATACATGTGATCATCCAATCTATTTTTTAATACATGAACTGAGCCTGCCACATCCTGTGGCAATGCATAACAAGAATTCACCACTCTCTGGCAAAAAAAATATTCACCCTCCGTGCCACTCCCAACCCCCACCATACCCCGGTGAGCGTCTGCCTGCTGTGAGGTTTGGGATGTGTTTATCTGGCAAGCGAACAACAGTCCCGTCCATCTTGGATGAGCCAATCTCAGTAGCCTATGGATGCTCAACATATTATTATTTCTAAGATTTTCAGAGTTAGGCCCCTTGTCCTGCCACCTGATCCTGATCACCCTAGCAGACAGCTCAAGTGAAAACGATTGAGCTGTCTGCTATACACTGTCCATGTCTGACTGGCATGCAGCAGAGTGGATAATACCACAGCACGATACATTTTTTATCTTGGTGGGGACACTAGTGCCTTGTCGGTTACAGACGTTTGCTTGGAACCTCTAAAATACAGAAGACGTCTTAGCAATCCTGTTTGCAGAATCACGGGAAACGAGAGAGCTGATGCTCTGACAAAAGAGGGCAGCAAAAAGGCACAATTTAATCATCGAGTACCATACAGAGAAATCAAGAACATCATCAGAAATCAGTATATACACCAATGGAAAGAAGACAGAAACATAAGCAGTACGCCAGACCCAATTCACCAACTCAAAATAAATCAACAAACTACCTTATTTCGCCAGAGAACTGAACACTGCAGACTACTAGAACATCTGTACCGACTGAAGATCTCATACACCGATGAGTGCCCTTGTGGAACAGGATGCCAGACCCCTGAGCATATTCTACAGGAATGCCCAATCTATAGGGAAATGAGATGCCAGACCTGGCCAGAGGGTGCGGAGCTGAGACAAAAGCTGTGGGGCATCCGCTCTGATCTGGTGAAGACTACAGACTTCATCATGGCGACTGGCCTGCAGATATAGCATGACCAGAAGATCCTGAACGCAAAGAAGAAGAAGCAATCCTGTTATTGACCTCACTGCCGATATGCGCCTCTCTATTGAGGGTATTTCCTAGGTAGGTGAAGCTAGCGGCTACCTGGAGGCGTTGGTTTTGTACAGTAATGTTTGGTTTGATGAATGACTCCCCAGGGGCAGGCTGGAGAAGTAACTCCGTTTTCCTAGAGTGATCGCCGAAAACGTCATCATGGTCGACTGCATGGTAAGAGAAGCCAAAACCTGACCTCTCAGTCTAGCAGAGAAGACAAAACCTGAACTCTAAATCTAGCAGAGAAGCCAAAACCTGACCTCTCAGTCTAGCAGAGAATCCAAAACCTGACCTCTCAGTCTAGCAGAGAAGCCAAAACCTGACCTCTCAGTCTAGCAGAGAAGCCAAAAACCTGACCTCTCAGCCTAGCAGAGAAGCCAAAACCTGACCTCTCAGTCTAGCAGAGAACACCAAACCTGACCTCTCAGTCTAGCAAGAGAAGCCAAAACCTGACCTCTGTCTAGCAGAGAAGCCAAAACCTGACATCTCAGTCTAGCAGAGAAGACAAAACCTGACCTCTCAGTCTAGCAGAGAAGTCAAAACCTGACCTCTCAGTCTAGCAGAGAAGCCAAAACATGACCTATCAGTCTAGCAGAGAAGCCAAAACCTGACCTCTCAGTCTAGCAGAGAAGACAAAACCTGACCTCTCAGTCTAGCAGAGAAGCCAAAACCTGACCTCTCAGTCTAGCAGAGAAGACAAAACCTGACCTCTCAGTGTAGCAGAGAAGACAAAACCTGACCTCTCAGTCTAGCAGAGAAGCCAAAACCTGACCTCTCAGTCTAGCAGAGAAGCCAAAACCTGACCTCTCAGTCTAGCAGAGAAGCCAAAACCTGACCTCTCAATCTAGCAGAGAAGCCAAAACCTGACCTCTCAGTCTAGCAAAGAAGCCAAAACCTGACCTCTCAGTCTAGCAGAGAAGCCAAAACCTGACCTCTCAGTCTAGCAGAGAAGACAAAACCTGACCTCAGTCTAGCAGAGAAGCCAAAACCTGACCTCTCAATCTAGCAGAGAAGCCAAAACCTGACCTATCAGTCTAGCAGAGAAGCCAAAACCTGACCTATCAGTCTAGCAGAGAAGCCAAAACCTGACCTCTCAATCTAGCAGAGACACCAAAGCCTGATTTCCCACTGCATATCATCAATCAATTGGTACATGAGGAAGTAATAGAGAGACAGAAGCCTCTCTATCACGACTAAGGCTGAGACATGCCAGAGGAGTGGTTTACAATCCTCAAAATGGTTGCTGAGGTGCCAGCTACAATGAATGATGGGGCTTCGTGAACACACCCAACCGATGACTTGACTTAGTCACTCCTTTTCTACAACAGGTGTCAGTTATAATGAATGATAGGGCTAACCCTAACATCCAACCGATGACTTGACCTTCTTAGTCACTCCTTTTCTACCCTGGAGTGTCTGTTATAATGAATAAAAATAACACTGTCAGTGGCAACTGAAAAGTTCCCAAGCAATTTCAGAGCGGAGGCAGAGGCACTGAAGGCTGCAGTAGAAGCAATGCTCACAGGCGAAAGCAATGAAAGCCAGATAGTCCTGTTTACAGATGCCCTGCCCGTGGTTACAGCACTAAAAAGCCAGAAAAATTCAGAACTTAATGATTTAAGAGCAGTACTCTGTCAACTATGCCAGCAGTCTGCACCAAAAAGAGTAGTTGTACAGTGGGTTCCATCCCACTGTAACATTCAAGGCAACGAGGAGGCAGACAGACTGGCAAAAGAAGGTGCAAGATTACCACAACCAGATTCTAGTGTGACCTTCGAAGAGTCCAAAAGGTTTATTAGAGCCAGATACATGACCAAATGGGAAACAGCGCATACTAGCTTCACAAAAAATGATGCCTATTACCAGTTGAACAGAAGAGAGCAGGTCGTGGTCTTCAGATTCCGCACAGGCCACAACAGACTGAGGTACCATCTATTCAATAAACTGAAGATAGGTGGCACTGACGAATGCACCTGTGGTACAGGGAAAATGACCGCTGAACATCTGCTGCAAAATTGCCCGACATGCGAGGACCAGAGAAAGCACATGTGGCCATCACCAGTGGCAACACTAGACAAGCTCTATGGCAGTGTCGACAGCCTCAGGATGACCGCTGCTTTCTTCGAACAAATTCAAGGTGACGTCTGACAGCGTAAGAAGAAGAAGTTATAATGAATGATAGGGCTAACCCTAACATCCAATCAATGACTCGACTTTCTTAGTCACTCATCTTCTATCGTGGGAAGTAGAGGTCTTCTTTTATTTTTCTTGTGAATTGTCATAAAGGGTAACTAAAGAAAGTTTGAGTCTAGCAACCTCATCATGTAAAACCATTGCTATTGAAGCTACCACTACGGAACTGCAAGACAAGCTCTATGGCAGTGTCGACAGCCTCAGGATGACCGCCGCTTTTTTCGAAGAAAAAATAATGGTTACTGTCTGACTGCGTACGAAGAAGAAGCTACCACTACAAATGCTTGTATGTAAGCTCCATGTAAAAGGGCCAGTTGTAGTGGTGACCCTAGCTGACCCGCTGCTGCCGCCACCATCCACCCATCCATCATCATCATTATCAACATCACCACCATTTGTAAGAACACTGAAGAAGCATGAATCCATCTTGGAAGTGAACAATTGTCCAAGGCAACATTTAATTTATTGTTTTCTTATAACAAACAAGCAGTTGTACAAGACTTGTATGAGAAATTAATTAAATGTACACTTTCATCAAATATTTCATACGAGACCTTTCAGATCTGGTATTCTTTGTTGACTGCACATGTGTTAGTTTTACAAATTAAACAACATTCCTGAATCTATATGTATCCTTGTTAGTCAGTATAATCTTGACTTATTGTGTTCGCTCATTGACAGTAAGACGAGTTTCTGTGATAAACTTGGCTCATTGAAAGTCAGACAAGTTTCTGTGATAAACTTGGCTCATTGAAAGTCAGACAAGTTCCTGTGATGTGTTGGCTCATTGAAAGTTAGACGAGCTCCTGTGACAAACTTGGCTAATTGAAAGTCAGACAAGTTCCTGTGATGTGTTGGCTCATTGACAGTTAGATGAGTTTCTGTGATAAACTTGGCTCATTGAAAGTCAGACAAGTTCCTGTGATAAACTCGGCTCTTGCCTTGAACTCCACTCTTGTCCGTAAACAAAACGTAAAGACCCCGATAACATTGCCAGTGTGGCCTATGGTATTAGGCCTATATTTTTCTTGACCAACGACACTCTAGGGGTGATGGGGTCAACATTACGTTGGCCACCTTTACTTGACCAACGGCATACTAGGGGTGATGTGGTCAACATTACGTTGGCCACCTTTACTTGACCAATGGCACACTAGGGGTGATGTGGTCAACATTACGCCGGTCACCTTTACTTGACCAGATTATTCTGGCACCCAATTTTTTAGGCTGAGCCGACACCTGGAGCTGTTCTCTGATCCAAAAAATTCTACATCAACTGAGCCTGTAGTCTTCCCAGCATACTTTGAAATGTCCTGGGGGTTTGAACCCCTGGTTCTTGGTCTCCCATGATGGCCATGGCACACAACCCTCTCTTATTCTACAGACATGGCTAAACCCTTGCAGTTGAGAATGCTTCACTTGGACCTGCAGTGGAAAGGACAATATAATGCCTCAAATATCACCAGCATTCAAGTCATATTAAGTATTCAAATATCTTGGTAGCAAAATATACAAAGTTGGAGGTACAGATCAAGGTAGCAAAATATGAATTACGGTGAGAGGTGCTGTTATTATATTGGGAAGCTTATAGAAATCAAAAGAAATTAAGTCCAACACAAAAATACAAATATTCAATTTCAATAGAAAGTCTGTTCTATTGTATGGCCCTGAAACATGGACAATAAAAACAACTATGAAAATAATGAAACTTTTATAAATGGGTGTAATAAAAAGGAGCACGTGGCCGAATAGTTTGGAGGCCTGCCTGCCGACAAGTAGGGCAGTGGTTCGAATCCTCGGTATGGCATATGTTGTTTTTCTGTTGGGGGTGAAATAAACAAACATAGCCAGCACACGACGCGACGTGGTGACAGCAGTGGCGAAGCGGTCTGTAGTTCTTAGCCTTCAAAACCCCTCGACTACCCCAGTAATTGGAAAAATGACGTATGACAGTAGGCAGTAGTATATACAGAATAGAGAGACTGAAATGGTATGATAATATCACTAATATGGAATTGTAGGACAGAACCAGCCATATATAAGTAGGGAGTTGAGAAGATGGCGCTGGCATTGGATAGAACACACCTTACGAAAAGCAACTGAAAACCAACAGTCTCTGTTCTGACATCCCCAAGGTAAGAGAAGTAGAGGCAAACCAAAATACACACGAAGAAGAGAGCTTGAGACAAACATAAAGGAAAACTATGAAGATGTAGACAGAACAGATGGCTCAGGACAGAAGAACTTGATATTTATCTGTTGAAGACTTATGCTCATCAGGGAGCTGAAAGCTTGATGTGATTGATTCAAGACAAGTTAGTTAAAGCTATTGGTGTGATTGATTCAAGACAAGTTAGTTAAAGCTATTGATTTGATTGATTCAAGACAAGTTAGTTAAAGCTATTGATTTGATTGATTCAAGACAAGTTAGTTAAAGCTATTGATTTGATTGATTCAAGACAAGTTAGTTAAAGCTATTGGTGTGATTGATTCAAGACAAGTTAGTTAAAGCTATTGATTTGATTGATTCAAGACAAGTTAGTTAAAGCTATTGGTGTGATTGATTCAAGACAAGTTAGTTAAAGCTATTGATGTGATTGATTGCACACAAGTTAATTAAAGCTGTTTTGATTGATTGATTCAAGACAAGCTAGTTGACACTGTCTACACTACACTAGTGTATTCAAGAAGTGATTCTTCATAGAGATATACTATTCTGGAATGTTCAAATGATTACACACTGGCAGGTGGATGAAAGAATGGATCATTACATCTGCATGCTTGATGTAAAAGACACATAAAGAGGTTGTACATTTGGCTAGCAATCTCATCATGTAAACAAAATTGATACAGAAATTACCCTTTTAGTCCACACAATGTTTTGCTGAAAGCTTCTAGTAACTGCCATTTTCTAGTGGTGGTTCCAGCACATTGTAAAGGGCCAATTGAAATGACATTGTCTAATATTACTCTCATATTTTAAGGTCAAATTAAAATTACATTCTGAAGATGCTGAGCAGCGCATGAGCTGCAGAGGTCAGTGACCCGTAGCTGACTGCTAGCGTCAGGGCCAGCGAACCAGAGCTGCCAAGACCTTTCTACACCTCCACATGGTGATCCTGGATAACAGGCTGCAGCAGGGCAGACTGGCTAAGGAGAAGGGATCGAAGAGGGAATGCTAACCCGGTGCTATAAAAATGCTTGCTGAAGTCAGATGTGTTGGACTGAAAGGTGCAAATATCACAGTCAAGCTGTAAACTACGATACAATGCATTCCGTTCTCTGGACTACATTCTGCTACTTAGGTCCGTATCAGGGTTTAGTAGCGGAAGATTCAGAACGAACGAAGCCAAGCCAAATAACATTCATTCTCTAATACTACTCTCATATTGTAAGGGGCCAATTGAAATGACATTCTCTAACACTACAGCCGAGGACTCGTGGAAGCCTGCACCTGAGAACTGTGTGTGTTCCTATTATGGTGGTTTCTGCAACAATGTGTTTTACATCATGAGGTTACTAGCCCCATGCACAACCCTCTTTAGCTGGCTTTTACTATATGCTTGAAAGCCCAGGATACAGGCAGGAGAGTAACTCATATGGTAGATTTGATTTTGTGGTGACAGTTTATTGTAATGAATATTTCAGTACATGTATAATAGCTGTCCATCGTTGTCGATGAGGACCCCCGACATC
Organism: Ariolimax columbianus; assembly: GCA_036924085.1. NCBI lineage: Eukaryota > Metazoa > Mollusca > Gastropoda > Stylommatophora > Arionidae > Ariolimax > Ariolimax columbianus. Next base: position 64,726,366 of record JAVGWX010000018.1, on the reverse strand, counting down.
ATCCTTGTCACAGATTTCCCTGTTGGGTAGGGGTGCGCATGTGGCTGAACAGGCTAATGCGAGCACAAAAACATCTGCTACATATCGGGCACACGAGGTTTGTAGAAGGGGATGGTGTTCCCGCTGCTCTTAATTTCCGCGTCTCGCGTCTGCTCTGGGCTTTCACAACACGGTCGTCTTCACCGGCAGCTACACCCGATTTGACTGAGCTTCTCCAGTCAGATCTGTTTTGCGCAAGACATTCCCATGTGTCGATGTCTATCTGGCAACTTTTTAGTGAGTCCTTCAGACCGTCTTTAAAACGTTTCTTTGGGCGCCCTCTCTCGCGCCATCCCTCTCTCAGCTCGCCGCAGAGAAGCTTCTTTGGGAGCCTCTCGTCTGACATACGGACGAGGTGTCCGGCCCATCCTAGTCGTGCTTTTTCTAGCAGTGCATGGATGCTGGGCATGTTAGCCCTCGAGAGAACCACGATGTCAGTGACACGATCTTGCCATCGGATGTGGAATATTCGCCTCAGGCAACCTGTGTGGAAGTGGTTTAACCTCCTTGCATGTCCAGAGTATACAGTCCAGCTTTCGCAAGCGTATAGTAGGGTTGGAATGATGGTTGCACTGATTATGTGTAGTAGACCCACTTCTTCTTCTTCCGAGTTCTTTCTCAATCTCCCACTACCAAGCCCTGAACAGGGTTTTGGAAGTAGCAGGATGTACTCTGGAGAACGGAATGTGGTGTGTCACAAGTTTACAGCTTGACTGTGATATTTGCACCTTTCAGTTCAACACATCCGTCTTTGGCAGGTAGTGAAAACACAAATTTACATCATTTGAAGGAACAAAATAAAACAAAGCAATTTTCTGAAATGCCTAATATTAAAAAATCCAGATTGCAGAGAAAATGGTTAGTGACACGACTCACACACCAAACGGGGATATGTTCAGCTCCAGCAAGGTAGTGTCCGTATAGGAAGTAAATCCATAAAAAAAATTGTTGCTGAAGTCAGATGCACTGGGCCATAAGGCACACAGCACCACACACTCTAATTTAAAAAACAATGTGTAAGAAAATTATTTTGTTGAAATTCAGTTCCCGCGTTGTGTTGATTGTGTAGTTTGTTCATGTTCTAGTTTTTGTTGTGTCAAATATTTAGTGGAGCGGTTCTTAACCTCTGGTCCTCTAAGGGGGTCCACGATGTCCTCTAAGGGGGTCACGATGTCCTCTAAGGGAGTCTGCAAGAGCTTGAAGAAATGTTATGAGCTTTAACATTTAAATCAGAAGTTAATAGGCAATTATACAACGATAGGAAGACAGAAACAAGGACAAATACAGCAGAAGTTCATTTAGACAACGTTCACACAATTAGATAAACGTCAATTAATCAATTAAACAGACACCTGTGTGGGAATTTTAGTGGGTAAGGCATGTGATTGGACAATGTAGGACTGTCGTTCGTGATTGTAGACTTCTCACAACACCTCCACTGAGCTGAATATCAAAGGATGCAGTGTCAAAATACTCGACCAGAATATAGATACAAATTTCCAGTGGTCAGAATAATTGAAGCCAGTGGCCTGATTGCTTGAAGAATGAAACTCAGTCAAACGATTGACTTAGACAATTTTGGAAAAAGTTGAATAAATAACTTGGCCTTGAATTTAGCCAAAATACATTTTGGCTGAGAATCATGATGGCTGAATTTGAAGTGTAAACATACTGATAATAATAATAGGAGTGGAGCCTGTTCAAGGCAAAATGAAGCTTCGTCCAGTCATCTTAAAAAAGCAACGTCGTTCTAGCAAAGAATATCTGTGGATAGGTTTCCTGTCCTTTTCTATTTTTTTCCTACTTTAATTAGATTTTTAAAATGACCTTCGGAGAATCTTGGAAGTCTATAAATGTAGACCTTCTCAATCCCTGAACAGCTTGACTATCTGGACTGTCACTATATCAAACTAGACTAGTGATAGAATAAAGGGTTCAGGCATACAGTCTACAAGAATACTGTTTTATAATTAATGTGTTCTCGATTAGTACAACTGGCATAGAGGCATGATCGCTTGCTTCTTAAATTAAAGAAACTACGTTTATGACTGACTGGCATATGCCATTTTCATTTATGTCATTTTTTTTTAACATTCCAGAAGAAACATGGGGCAACCACTACAGTTGATCTTCTCAGAGGAAACCTGTGTTGAAGCCATAATGTGCTATTTTAGAGATGGTTCCTTAGGTGACCATGCTGCTATCCTCATGTTTATCCAGCTGGAATTTGGATACTTTACTCTGCTCCACCTTAGAGAAGGTGAGGCAACCAGGATAAGAAGGAGTTATCCTACCTCATAAAGCTGGAGACCATGAATAATAAAATCTCAAAACACTGACTACCCACAAAAGTATCTGCGTCTGCTACTGAACTGCTTTTACCAAACGTCTGCGTCTGCTACTGAACTGCCTTTACCAAATGTCTGCGTCTGCTACTGAACTGCCTTTACCAAACGTCTGCGTCTGCTACTGAACTGCCTTTACCAAATGTCTGTGTCTGCTACTGAACTGCCGTTACCAAACGTCTGCGTCTGCTACTGAACTGCCTTTACCAAATGTCTGCGTCTGCTACTGAACTGCCTTTACTAACCGTCTGCCCACAGAAGTGTCTGAACTACCATTACATGATATGCAACAAAATAACACAATATAATGAATTCATATGGTCTCAAACAAAGCAAAATTGAACAATTACAAACATTTATGTTTTATAAATAGTTGTTTATAAGAGAAGTACTTAAAAGTACAAAGGTTAGAACACAATTTACCATTACATGTCCTTTGAGCATTCAGTAATCTTCTTCTCATTAGTCATTGTTTTACTGTGTCTAAACAAACAGGCCAGTTCTCCGGATGAAGGTGGCTGGTAGTAGTAAAAGTAGTTGGAGCCCTTTTAGCTATGACTGATTACAGGATGATGCGGCCTTGGAGTAGTAACTCTCTGCTAGAGTTTTTGGTTTTCTTTCTCCTTGCTGCGTTGTCTTTTCACTTCTCAGAGTTTCTTTTGGTGCAGCATGACGTGGCTGTTCAGAGTACATGTCCACTTGGATTGGCCCACAGCTTCGTACTTCTAAGATGCCAGACTCATGTCTAATGCCTTCATGTCCCACTTACATACACATTTGAACCTCAGCTGTAATGGCAATCATGAGGAAACTTGCTGGCACAAGCTGGGGAGCAGACGAAGGCATACTAAAGAAACTGTACACTGGAAGAGTGAGACCAGTTCTCGAGTATGGCATTGCGGCATGGATAACAGTAGCGAAGGCGAACTTCGATAAAGTTAGCAAACTTCAAAACCAAGCCATGAGAATTATAACAGGTGGTATGAAGTCAACGCCAATTGTAGAACTTGAAAAGATTACAAAACTGCAATCCATGACCGATAGAAGAGACTGCAGAGCCCAGCTGCAGTCAGAGAAACTCCAAAGACTGACCGACCATCCAATGCACCAGAGACTGAACAATTTGGGAAATGGGAAACTAAAGCGGAGAAACTTTGCAGAAATAGCCAAAGCAAAGATGCACGAAGATCCCATAAACGCACTAACAACACCAAAACCCATCACTACTGTACGAAAACCTACCTGGAGGCAGGATATATTTCCAGAGGTGGTAGAAAATATACCAGGTATTGCAAACAAAAACTGCCAGACTGAAAAAGAAAGGAGAGATACTACCCTAAGCTTCATAACGAAAAGCTACCCAAGCATGGACTGGACCCATGCATACACCGACGGTTCTGTAACAAACACTACACAGAACGGAGGGGCAGGAGCATTCCTGAACCTACCAAATGGCAGAAAAATAACACTGTCATTCACTACTGGTAAGCACACAAGCAATTTCAGAGCGGAGGCAGAGGCACTGAGGGCGGCAGTGGAAGAAATGGTGACACACAGTGAAAATGAAAGCCATATAGTCCTGCATACAGATGCTCTCGCCGTAGTCACAGCGCTAAAAAGCCAGAAAAATACTGAGCTTAATGACTTAAGAGCAGCACTCTGCAAACTGTGCCAGCAGTCCGCACCAAAAAGGGTAGTGGTACAGTGGGTCCCATCACACTGCAACATCCAAGGCAGACAGACTGGCAAAAGAAGGTGCAAGACTACCAAAAACAGATACTAGTATGACGTACGAAGAGTCAAAACGGCTTATCAAAGCCAGATACATGACCAAATTGGAAACCGAACATACTGGTTACACCAAAAACAATGCCTATTACCAGTTGAACAGAAGAGAGCAGGTCGTTGTCTTCAGACTTCGCACTGGCCACAACAGACTGAGGTACCACCTATTCAACAAATTGAAGATAGGGTGTACCGCCGAATGCCCGTGCGGGACTGGTAAAATGACCGCTGAACATCTGCTGCAGAACTGCCCGACATACGAGGATCAGAGAGAGCAGATGTGGCCATCACCAGTGGAACCACAAGAGAAGCTCTATGGCAGTGGCGACAGCCTCAGGATGATCGCCGCTTTTTGCGAAAAAATAATGGTTACTGTCTGACTGCGTACGAAGAAGAAGAACCTCAGCTGTGGTCTGCTGACTGTTCTTCTCTCCTTCACCAACTGTCCATAGAAGGTATCTTTGGAGATGCAACCATCTTCTATGCAACAAAAATGACCAAGCCATCATATTCTTCACTGCCTAAGGAGAGTGTACATGCTTGGGAGACCGGTGCGAAAGCGCACCTCTGCATCTGTCACTCCATTTAATTCCAAGAATGGATCGCAGGTGATGTAGGTGGAAGGTGTTAAGTCTGTGCTCTTGTTTGGCATATGTTGCCCAAGTTTCACTACCATATAGAAGTGTACTGATGACTCAAGTGTACTGATGACTCAAGTATTGTACACAATGACCTTAGTTTCAATTGTAAGTTTCTGGTTTTCCCCAACACGCGTTGTGAGGCAAGCCAATGTGGCAGTAGCTTTGTCAATGCAACTGTCTATTTCTGGGTCTAGAGAGAGCTTGTCCTTGAGGGATCCCAGGTATGTGAATTGGTGCACAGCTGCCAGTTCATAATTATCTACGAAGACTTGGCATTGCATCTACTTAATGTCCCAGCACATTTGTTTTGTTGAGACCAAAATCTTTGCAAGCCTGGGAGAAGCGACCTCTGAAGTTCCTGCTGACTGTGGGAGACAACTGCAGCATCATCAGCGAAAAGCAAGTCCCTGATGGTGATCCCCCTTATCTTTGTTTCAGTCGTGATCTTTGCAAGGTTAAACAGGCAACCAACTGACCCAGTACGAAGGCAGATTACCTAATTTATGTTACCAAATGCATGCTTCAGTAACAGTGCAAAGAAGATTCTGAACAGTATCAGGACCAGGACACAGTCTTGCTTAGCACAACTGGGAACATGTTGTGATATGCTACTATCGTTGGACTTTCATGACCTCATGGAACAATATTATTAGCTGTAGCAGTTTGCCTGGGCAGCCTTTTGTGAAGTCCATCCCTGCTAACCAAATCAATATTAGGTCAATGAAGGCGATATAAAAGGGATGATTATGTTCACATGACTTTTCCTGAAGATGCCGAAGAGAAATAAATGATGTCAATGATTAATCTTCCAGAACTGAATCCACACCGACTCCGGATGCACGCTGTGACTCTGGATACATGCTGTGACTGGATGCACACTGTGACTCTCGATGCACACTGTGGCTTCGGATGCACACGCTCAGCCAATTTTTGTAGTCGTAGTTAGATCAGAGCTCATTTTAGAACTAGAATGAATTCCTATCAGTTTGCCAGCTAATTCTTGCATTTACAAAATGATTTAAACATACATGAGATATTTAACTAAGTTATTCCTTTTTCATGAACATTTTTTATGAAATGGTATTGAAGGAAAGATTGATTCTATCTTTTTATATTAATATTATGAAATAATATTGAAGTAAAGACTGATTCTATCTTTTTATTCTCCAAATGTATATGAATCTCCAGTGTCCAGATAAGTGTATTATTCCTCTTGCTCTTACTGTAGTAATAATTGAGTTTCGTTAGATATTATTATTTGTGTTGTTCTTAGTAGCTGTTGGTCTTAATGTACACTATTTTTGTACGTGTTTCTTATAAAACTGACTCATACTTTATTCATCTTACTATTGACACTGCAAATAAAAGTTTTTGATGGTACATGTGAAAATGTTGTCTTATGAAATAATCTCCTCTATAATACATATTCAAATAAGGAATGTAATCTCCTTCGACATCATTGGTTGAGAAGTGACCAATCACAAATGGCAGCAGTGCAAATAGAAGAAGTTGTCATAATTACCCCCTGAATCGTTCAATAACCCCATCTTTCATGATGTACACTTGGCCAGTTCTGTTACCCATGAACGATGCGTTCATGCTGAATCCACTCTTGGACATAACTAAAATATCACACAAACTTAGAATTAACTGGTCAATGAGTGCTCCTTCGAAACCCACGCAAGCACTATGTTCACTTCTCTGGCGGTCTATGTGTAATATTCTGCCTCCATAGTCAACCACTTTGTGGCCAAAAATCCTTTTAGATTCAGAGCGAATGTGGTCATAGTCTGTAGCCACAAAAAATCTGGCATCTCCGTTAACATCACTGGACAACATGAAGCTGAATAGCGTAGGAAGGTATTCCAGTTTAAAAGATTTTAAATATTCATCCATCGGAATTGTTGGATTTCTCCCCATTCTCACATGGGCACATATTAAAGTGGAATTTTCAATAGCAGTGGTTGAGTTTATTCTGATGTTGTTTTTGACAGAGCTTGATATTAATCCTTTTCTAACAAGGAACCTGGCTCCAACAATGTGTTGCAAGTGGGTTAAGAGCATTTGTGATGGCTGCATCAGATCGTTCCATGCCCATTGGAATCTGGAGCCCCGAGAAGTCAGACCACCCCACTGGTTCAGAGTTGAAGAGTACAAAATATTTTTCTTCAGCCTGTCATAATAATCCTGGTTTGTTTTCAAGTAAATAACTTTCTGTGGGAACTTGATGTTGAAATCGCCTTCCATAACTTGCAACTGAAAGTCTTTGTGTATTAGACAGTTGATTGAAATGTTGGAGCTGGTGACGAGTTCATTGGAGAGTGGCAGCCATTGAACTCTGTTTGGCTCATAGAATAATCTCAGATTGCAAGGTGTTGTCATGATAATCTTGAACTCGCGGCCAACCAATCGAGACAAGAGGTATGTAGACGTCACCCCTCGCTGGCGATCACCCCAGCCCCCACATAAGTAGAAAGAGTCACAGAGGTATACCAAGTACTTCTTGTCTTCCCCTGTTTTCGTCCTGTTAGGTGGTGGAGGCACATTATTATTGTTAAAAGATGGCTTCTTCTTCTTCTTCTTACTGACACTTTCATTTGGTGGCGCCCTCTTGGATTTAGTTGTAAAACTGGCTACAGTGACATATTCAAAACTGACTCCCTTTGCAAGTACCAAACTAATATTATGTCTGAGATGCTTTTCGTTGCTGCTGGATGCAGGTGGAGTCAGTTTAGAGCTTGAAATGTATTGGGATCCTTTGACCACGCCGTAATACCTGTAACCGACATCAGTGTAGTGGAAATCTCTTTCATGTTCCTTAGGCTCTGCTACATGAGAAACACTATCATCTACAGGATTCACATCAACGTTATCCATGTCATGGATATCTTTCAAGTTCTCTGACAGCTCTGTATCCGTATAGACCTCAATATCATGAGACTCACCTTTCATGACAGACACCAGAGAGGCAGATAACTCATGGTCAAAATGTGTGTCCTTAACGTTACCATCTGAACCAGGCCGAGTGATTTTCTCCTTGTCTGTGTTTAGCTGGTGTTTATTTGATAGCTCCGCCAACATCTGCAAGTGTTTATCTCTGCTCCTATTGTATCTATTGTTAGAGTCAGGTAGTTTAAAACTTCCCACACTGTAAGTTAAATCTCTGTTCTGGGAGTTGAAAAGATACACAAGGTAGATGGCGTAGCTGCACAAGATACACAAAATCACAAAGCTGAGGCGGGTCAGCTTCCTTTTGGAGATCTGGGGAAGATACACAATCTAGGTAAATTATCCTCATTAAATGGGTTATAGGTCCCTCACATCAAGGCCAGGTGAAACATACTGACCAAGACATCTATCTCACATCAGGGTCAGGTGAAACATACAGACCAAGACACCTATCTCACATCAGGGTCAGGTGAAACATACTGACCAAGACACCTATCTCACATCAGAGTCAGGTGAAACATACTGACTAAGACACCTATCTCACATCAGGGTCAGGTGAAACATACTGACCAAGACACCTATCTCACATCAGAGTCAGGTGAAACATACTGACTAAGACACCTATCTCACATCAGGGTCAGGTGAAACATACTGATCAAGACGCCACCTTGTGTCTGAGGAAACATAGTGACCAAGCCCCCATCTTGTGTCAGAACAAACATACTGACCAAACCCCCTTTAAACTATATAACAATACATATATATCCTAATAGTGGTAACAAAATGTCTATGTTGCTGGTCTATGTATGCTCTGTACTTTCTATCGTCATGTTAATCTGAGCCTTCTCTATTTACAAATACCAGATTTACAGTCTAACAATGTTTGCTTCCAATTAGAGAGAGCAGCATCAAACTTCATGATTTTACTTGTCTCTTATTCAATCTTTGTGTCATTTTCTTTTTAAAATACATTACATCAGGGCTTCAAAATGTAGCAAAATACTTTACTTATCTGTACTTCTTTATACTGGTTTAGAAGACTCTACAGAGTGTGTATACAACCAGTTTCTTGGAGGTTGGTTTAACCAATGTACGAGTCAATCTTAATAGACTAAAGATACACTAAAGCTAAGTAGACCCGCAGCCAGTTAGGCGCCATCTATAGCTGCTCTTAACAAACCACCTGGGGAGAGGTACAAATAACTTGGGTAGATTTTTAATTTGAATTTTGTTAGGGCATCGACCGTTAAGTCTACTATTTTAGATTTCCAGCTCTCAAGAAATTTTTAACGTGCTGGACACTGAAAATGGAAGTCCGATCTCATTGCCCAGAGATCAGGGGAATTTTTATCAGAAGATCCACGTGAACAAAATCCCGGTCTCCACCATGATTCGAACCTGTGGAGCAGCGTCGGCTTAAGTTGAGTAGTTTACTTATCTTAAGAGTGACAACATATATCTATCTACACTACAGCACAACTTCAACACAGTAAACACTATCCTGACCATAAAACAAAACAATATTATTTGGTACAAGAATAATCGTTGCACAATATCAACAAAAAGCAAAGAACTTCTAAACTAAATAATCATAATAGATATATTTAACTACCAAGAAGGTTGTTAGCACTAGCTTTTGATGTTTCCTCCAAAATCTATGGTACCCAGAATTCTTAGTCTACTTTAGTCCCAAGTAAGATGGCTGCGCTCTTGACTCGCTCTGGTGTTTATATCGATTTCCGACGTTTGGTGGTTCCTGTTTGGATTATATTTCACAACTCCTTCACCAGGTGGTATCAGGGACTTTATTCTGCAGAACTGATGTACTTTCGATCGGTTATCCTGTTTGTTACGCTGCATTTCCTGACTGGCTTAACCCATGGGAGACCAGTCCATGATGGAGTTCAACGTTTTACTTAACTGCACACCAGAATTCAGTCCAAGATACTACTCTGCCCAGTCTGCAGCCAACTTCCTCCTGTCCGCCCCTCCCTCCACCGGAGGTTACACGATACCTCTCCCAACCTCGTATTCTCAGCACATCATAGGTCACGATGACCAAATGGTGGACAGAATCAGAAGCCTCGGCTGCGGGACACAGAAAAACGAAGTTTGACACGGACAGACACTGAAAGCCTGACACAAACATTGGTCTCACACACTCCTCGTGGCCCTCATCCCACGGCAGCGGAGTACTCGGCTCCTCCTGGGAAGTCTGTAGGGATTTCGGTCGACACGCTACGCATGAACACAGCCTCAGCAGTTGGGCATGGTAGTGGTCGATCCCTACAAGCCTCGGCGGTTGGACATGGTAGTGGTCGATCGTCGCAACGGGACGCCTACTCGAACATTATTATTATTATTAAGTCACAACAAAACTTCCCATGAACTCTAATAAAATTAAGTCACAACAAAACTTCTCATGAACTCTAATAAAATTAAGTTACAACTTAATAGCCCCGGTTAGCTTGCCGTCCTCTACCTGCAACCCTCAACACCCAATCACAAACTCGTCTTCACCGTCAGATCACGTACTCAGTCGATATGTGTACTCACATATAATCAGTTCACGTATAATCTGGCGATCTGTGTACTCACATATAATCAGTTCATGTATAATCAGGCGACCTGTGCATTCACTTATAATCAGTTCACGTATAATCAGGCGATCTGTGCATTTACTTATAATCAGTTCAGGTATAATCAGGCGATCTGTGCATTCACTTATAATCAGTTGACGTATAATCAGGCGATCTGTGCATTTACTTATAATCAGTTCCCTTCATAATCAGGCGATCTGTGCATTCACATATAATTGGATCACGTACTCACATATAATCAGATCACGTACTCACATATAATCAGATCACATACTCACATATAATCGGATCACGTACTCACATATAATCAGATCACGTACTCACATATAATCAGATCACGTACTCACATATAATCGGATCACGTTCTCACATATAATCGGATCACTTACTCACATATAATCGGATCACTTACTCACATATAATCGGATCACGTACTCACATTTAATCGGATCACGTACTCACATATAATCGGATCACGTACTCACATTTAATCGGATCACGTACTCACATATAATCAGATCACGTACTCACATATAATCAGATCACGTACTCACATATAATTAGATCGCGTACTCACATATAATCGGATCACGTTCTCACATATAATCGGATCACGTACTCACATATAATCGGATCACGTACTCACATATAATCGGATCACGTTCTCACTTATAATCGGATCACGTACTCACATATAATCGGATCACTTACTCACATATAATCGGATCACGTACTCACATATAATCGGATCACGTACTCACATATAATCGGATCACGTACTCACATATAATCGGATCACGTACTCACATATAATCGGATCACGTACTCACATATAATCAGATCACGTACTCACATATAATCGGATCACGTACTCGCATATAATCGGATCACGTACTCACATATAATCAGATCACGTACTCACATATAATCAGATCACGTACTCACATATAATCGGGTCACGTACTCGCATATAATTGGATCACGTACTCACATATAATCAGATCACGTACTCACATATAATCGGATCACGTACTCACATATAATCGGATCACTTACTCACATATAATCGGATCACATACTCACATATAATCAGATCACGTACTCACATATAATTGGATCACGTACTCACATATAATCAGATCACGTACTCACATATAATCAGATCACGTACTCACATATAATTGGATCACGTACTCACATATAATTGGATCACGTTCTCACATATAATCGGATCACGTATGATCACTTATTGAGTCGATCTGTGCACTCCCGCCCAACCAATTCCCTTACTCAGGCGAATTGTACGTTCACAGACAATCAGATCTCATACTGTTCACAGGGTGTCCATCATAAGCACCCATCATAAGCACGACTGGCCAAACTCGAGGTGTATGCTGGGACAACCACCTTGCAAACTCTCTAACTTCTAGTATTCCTGCCATCATCATCATGTAGCATATCCTTTACAAAACGTCTGTCTGAAAGAAACTCGTTCCCTTGCCAAAACTTCAGCCTCGACCACAGTCATACCTGGATATCTTGGTGCCATTGTCTTCTTGGTCTACCCCTACATCTTTTGCTTGGCACCATACCTTCCATCACTGTTCTCTCGAGACCGTTGTGTCTCTTGATGTGACCAAAGTATTTGCATTTTCTAGCCAAAATGGAATTGATAAACCAGTTCTCCTCTATGCTCAACTCTTGCTGAATGTCTACTTTTGTCTATTTCGTTGTCCAGGGTATTATGAGGATCTTTCTGTAATATTTTGGCTCGAAGAATTCAATTCTTTGTCTGGAAGTTTTGGTAATCGTCCATGATTCGCAGCCATTAGCTGCCACAGGAAAAACACAGGCTCTCAAGACTTTTACTTTTATCATTTTGTTGGCGCCCTGCCATAATTTCTTCAGGCTGTTCAGTCTCTGCATTGCCATGGCTAGTCTTCTTATGATTTCTTTCGAGCAGTCGCCATTTTTGTTAATTCTGGGGCCCAGATATTCAAAATGTGTGACCTGATCTATTTCCTCACCACCCACTGTAAATTTATGCTGACATTGTGTTCTATCGGTGGTCATTATCTTTGTTTTATTTATGTTTATAAACAGGTTTTGATCTTTACTGTGTCCATTAATGGCTAAAAGTAGCTGCTCTAGCCCTTCTTGATAGTATTACTGTGTCGTCTGTGTATCGTAACTCTGGAATCTCGTACCCGCCAATCGTAAATGGGTCGAAACTTTCAATGTTCTCGTTTTCTCGAACATATCTCATTATACATTCCGCATATATGTTGTATAGATAAGGTGAGAGGATACATCCCTGCATTACTCCCTTTTGTACTGCAAACCAATCTGATGTTTGCTGCCAGTCTGTGGAAATGATCTCTTCAGTGTATTTTATAGCGACAGGCAACAACATGGCTGTACAATCATCTTCTATGGATTGGCTGATTTAACTATCCCTCCAATTTGGAACTCTATGGATTGGCTGATTTAACTATCCCTCCAATTTGGAACTATCTCATTTAAAATGTTATTGGTTGTCTATCCACGAGCTCGTGTCATTCTAAATGTGGCAGCCGGTCGTGTAAGTATCAGATTGTCAGCAATCCCATCCCTGTCAAGTCTGACACCAGAGTCGTCAGTTCTGATACCCACCCGTACCAGACAAAGTCTTCTTCTTAACGTGATCCTAACCCATCGTTTTCCTAGCCGACCTAGTGATTAACCCTGGACAACTAGATAGAGTAATCTGGCTACACACAACTTAGACAACTAGGTAGAATAATCTGGTTACATACAACTTGGACAACTAGATAAAGTAATCTGGCTACATACAACTACAACAACTAGATAGAGTATATTTGTTGAAATACCTAAATATTTATTATCTAAGCTGAAATACAATAATGTTCATCCACTCTTTCCGTCTTGTCAGACTATAGTAATTGTGCTCGTCTCTTTCCGTCTTGTCAGACGATAGTAATTGTGCTCGAAAAAAAAGGGATGTAACTACAGTCCATGACGGTAACGAATGTGACTGGTAAGACTAATCCAGGCAGAGAAGCGTCTTCCACAGTGTGTGCAAGGAAAGTCAGGACCGTTTGCGGCATCGCATGGTGTGGCGCGTCTTCTCAATCGCTGAGTCTTTAGCCTATCAGCACTGTACATGTACAGTATCTTGGATGTTATTCGATAAATATATTCTGTAGTATCCCATATAACTTTGCACTTTGCTAAGGATATAGTTCGATGTTCGCACAATGCCCAATTCACATAAAATCTCATTTTACAGAACTTATTGTGGACGCTAAGTGACGCACGCCCGCGTGTGTAAGCACATACGTGTGTGTTTGTGTGTATATCTCTCGTCTAAGTGTGTGTTTGTGTGTGTATCTCTCTTCTTAGTCACTCCTCTTCTACCCCATAGTTGTGCAGAGGTCCTCAATATATACTTGCGATCAATTTTTGCAAAGAAACTGATAATTGACCTGTTATGGTCTTGTACGATGAAGGGGTTGCCAACTTTTGGTCTCCGTGCGGGCTTCGCGGAAGGATTCACGTAACTTTCCCTGTCACTCCATTTGTAGGAGCAGAGGTCCAACACTGCGATGGTCTCCCCTAACAGACAGACAGACGCGCGCACACACACACACACAGACACGCCACACACACAAACAAAAGCATTCACACACATATGAAAGTACTCACACACACGCTATATCTCTATGTGTGTGGATGTCCATTTACAGAATGAACAGTTATACGTACAGTATTTTAAATATATTAGCAAATTTTACATGAGCTGCAGCGGTCAGTGAACCATAGCTGACTGCTAGTGTCAGGGCCAGCGATCCATAGCTGACTGCTTGCGTCAGGGTCATTGACCCAAGCTGACTGCCAGCGTCAGTGCCAGCGACCCAGAACTGCCAAGGCCGTTCTACACCTCCGCGCGGTGATCCTGGATCACAGGCTGCAACAGAGCAGGCTTGCTAAGGAGAAGAGATCGAAGAGGGAAGGCTAACGCGGCACTAAAAAAAATGCCTGCTCCCGAAGACGGTCGTGTCGGAGTGGTAGCTGTAAACTTGCGACACAATACATTCCGTTCTCCGGACTACATAATGCTATTACCAAGCCCTGTTCAGGGCTTGGTAGCGGGAGATTGAGAACGAACGCAGAAGAAGAAAATCTAAATTTGACTTATAAGTTATTTAATTTTGTAACCTCTGTTTTCCTATTTACGGTGTCTGTTTTCCAACAAAACAAAGTTGTAAAGGAAAATCAAGAATATTTGCACATTCCAGTTAAAAAACCATATCCCAGGTTAGGGACCACAAAAAGGTTAATAAACCTTATCTCAGTTTAGAGACAATACACCATTTTGGTGAACATATCACAGTTTGGGACCAAATTCCAGTTAAGACCCCCCCCCCCCCCCCTCCAGTTTGAAGACTATAACCCAGTTTGGAGACTACAGCCTAGTTTGAAGACTATAGCCTAATTTGAAGACTACAGTCTAGTTTGGAGACTACAGCCCAGTTTGGAGACTATAGTCCAATTTGGAGACTAAAGCCCAGTTTGGAGACTATAGTCCAATTTGGAGACTAAAGCCCAGTTTGGAAACTACAGCCCAGTTTGGAGACAGCTGATTAACGAGTACTTCCAGGCCATAGGTAAACATTTTACTTACCAGTATTTTCATTTCTGTAAACAATGTCTGGTTGAGTGAGGCACGCCAAGTCCATCAGTCCATGCCCTTAGTATTTGTTCCTTGACACAGAACGACACACACAAGCTTCCGGTCTACACACATCTCTCGTCGTGTGTCGACACTTCCATGTCCGACTTGAATTACTTGTGTAGACTCATGACTGGAGAAGAAAGTCAAACATGACTCAGTTGTTGTTTTTTTTAAAGTACACAAAGTTACCATATGACCAGAAATATGTTGTGCTAGACTAACATTCATTTTAACTTTTAAATAAATAAAGGACAATTAAACACACATCAAAGTAATGTAATGGGACATGCATCAAAGTAATGTAATGAAATAGGCTTGCAAAAGAGAGGTCGCCCCAAGTGACACTGGACAGAGCAGTCCCAGGCTAGCGAAAGAGAGGTCGCCCCAGGTGGCACTGGACAGAAGAAATCCCAGGCTAGTAAATGGGAGGTCACCTCAGGTGACGCTCGACAGTGGACAGTTCGAAAGTGGACAAACAAGACCTTGAAAGAAACATAGGTTATGGCGATGGACAGACAGAAGTGACGACGAATGATTCATGAAGCAGTAGAGAGATGTGATGCCCCTATGATCTCTTAGGGTTACAGGAAAGACGAGACGAGATGTACATATATGAATGGAAGCCTTAGGATTACAGGAAAGACGAGATGTACACATATAATTGGAAACCTTAGGGTTACAGGAAAGACGAGACGAGATGTACATATATGACTGGAAGCCTTAGGATTACAGGAAAGACGAGACGAGATGTACACATATGATTGGAAACCTTAAGGTTATAGGAAAGACGAGATGTACACATATGATTGGAAACTTTAGGGGCACAAGAAAGACGAGATGCACACATATGATTGGAAACCTTAGGGGTACAGGAAAGACGAGATGTACACATATTGACTGGAAACCTTAGGGGTACAGGAAAGATGAGATGTACACATATGATTGGAAACCTTAGGGGTACAGGAAAGACGAGATGTACACATATTGACTGGAAACCTTAGGGTTACAGGAAAGACAAGATGTACACATATGATTGGAAACGCTATGCTCAACAATGAAACACGAGGTAATGTGATCGTCTAAATGAGTTCCCACGTGCAGGAGGTTTCCCACACTTTTCGATTCTTGGACATTCTAGATTTATGGGAGGGGAAGAGGAGAGGAGAATAAGAAACACTTGGATCACAACTCTCTCGTGTTGAGCGGTAGTCAATTAAATGTTCATACCCTAAGAACCTTGGGGATTGAACTCTTAACCTGCTGGTTGGGATCTTTGTGATTTTTTTCATAGAGTCCGTTTTTGCTGATATTTTTATTTTTTTTCGCGTTCGCCTTATTTTTCTATTCCCCAAGGCGGTGTGCGTTGCACTGTGGTTTTTATTTTGCGCCTATCGGCCCAGTGCATCCGACTTCAGCACGCATTTTATGTAAGGGTCTGCTTCCTCCTGCATTTTCTAAGGGTTTGCTTCCCCGGGGTAACGGCCGGTGCTGTGATGGGGATCGAACCCAGCACCTTCGGGTCGTGAGCCGTGCCACTTAACCACTAGGCCACGCCGTCCCCTATTTTTTGCTGATATGAAAACTCGTATTTTAGAATCATATTTACATACTTATCTTCATCCCAATTTGGTGTTTCATAGAAGGACAATCAATATTTGAGGAGACGCAAAAAGAACAATGGCATCTTCTGTTTATACAAACACACACGGAGCACCATCCAATGTGATATAACTCTTGGTGTTGGCCATCAGTACCGTCCAATGTGATATCAGTACCGTCCAATGTGATATCAGTACCATCCAATGTGATGTGACTGTTGGTGTTGGCCATCAGTACCGTCCAATGTGATATGACTCTTGGTGTTGATCATCAGTACCGTCCAATGTGATATCAGTACCATCCAATGTGATTGACTGTTGGTGTTGGCCATCAGTACCGTCCAATGTGATGTGACTGTTGGTGTTGGCCATCAGTACCGTCCAATGTGATGTGACTTGGTGTTGGCCATCAGTACCGTCCAATGTGATATGACTCTTGGTGTTGATCATCAGTACCGTCCAATGTGATATCAGTACCGTCCAATGTGATATGACTCTTGGCGTTGACACCAAGTATTACCAAAGTATAGAAGCACACTAAAACACAAGGTTGGTATACAATAACTAGCACAGGGAAATGACGTCTCAGTGTGCACGAGCCGGCACGTTTTATGGACAGAACATAACAGATTTCTGCCACTCCCACTCATTAGCACAGCAAGCGTAGAAGGAAGGGATAGGTATTCGCTATCACGTGTAGTTTATGGGTACAAAGAACAATTTCGTCATGAGACTTCCAAGTTTCACAAGATATCGCCTCCCCACACACGAGGTGCGTGGAAGTAACCCAGGACATATGGAGACAAGATATCGCCTCCACACACACGAGGTGCGTGGAAGTAACCCATGACCTATGGAGACAAGATATCGCCTCTACACACACGAGTGCGTGGAAGTAACCCAGGACCTATGGAGACAAGATATCGCCTCCACACACACGAGGTGCGTGGAAGTAACCCATGACCTATGGAGACAAGATATCGCCTCCACACACACGAGTGCGTGGAAGTAACCCATGACCTATGGAGACAAGATATCGCCTCCACACACACGAGGTGCGTGGAAGTAACCCAGGACCTATGGAGACAAGATATCGCCTCCACACACACGAGGTGCGTGGAAGTAACCCAGGACCTATGGAGACAAGATATCGCCTCCACACACACGAGGTGCGTGGAAGTAACCCAGGACCTATGGAGAACGAACTACTTGATGGTACTGTAGTGTATGGGATGTACGGTAAAATCCATCTTGGTGTAATTGTGAAGGGGCAAAACACGTTTGAATGTGAAAGGAAGGAAATGACAGAGAAGGGAATGGCTGACATAAAACGGCGGTATTTTAGCACCACCACAGATGACGTAATAACATCTATGTTAATATTTGATACTTTGACATAGCCAGAAATTTTCATTGGAAAGTTTTGGTAACAAGGAAGTAACAGTGCCTGTATCTCATTACTAAGACCTTTCGCAACACGAGTGCAAAGAAGATTTAGTTCAGAAAGCCCTGGATGAATGGGATGAATAAAAAATATACGGAAAAGGTCTGTCATCAATAGATTACCGGGAAAGGCAACGCCCTATCGTGGTAGGTTTCTTGGTCTTCTGGTGCTCCGTACCATTGGCTATAATCTATCAATTTCTACAGCCAGCCGTCAAAGGGGTTTCAGCTAGCCGTCAAAGGGGTTTCAGCCAGCCGTCAAAGGGGTTTCAGCCAGCCGTCAAAGGGGTTTCAGCCAGCCGTCAAAGGGGTTTCAGCTAGCCGTCAAAGGGGTTTCAGCCAGCCGTCAAAGGGGTTTCAGCTAGCCGTCAAAGGGGTTTCAGCCAGCTGTCAAAGGGGTTTCAGCCAGCCGTCAAAGAGGTTTCAGCCGGCCATCAAAG
This sequence comes from Ariolimax columbianus, assembly GCA_036924085.1. NCBI lineage: Eukaryota > Metazoa > Mollusca > Gastropoda > Stylommatophora > Arionidae > Ariolimax > Ariolimax columbianus. The sequence goes on along the minus strand of JAVGWX010000018.1, from coordinate 64,707,791 downwards.
GTTTCAGCCAGCCGTCAAAGGGGTTTCAGCTAGCCGTCAAAGGGGTTTTAGCCAGCCGTCAAAGAGGTTTCAGCCAGCCGTCAAAGGGGTTTGAGCCAGATGAAGCTGACCAAAGATACATTCAGATTATGTTTAGAGACTGAAAGTCCAGATTACCTCATAATGGTGAATTTCAATGGACCTTCAGTATCTCAAATTTAAACCTACTGAAGCCATTGATAAATGGTACTTCTGTGCTAAAACAAACAAATACATGTTCAAGGACATAGCCGCCACGCCTCAGCCGCCACGCATCTGACAGCAGTGAATGTTCAAGGACACAGACGCCACGCCTCTGACTTAACGTCTTTATACTGGTTTAGAAGACCCTGCAGAGTCTGTATACTTCTTCGAACGCTGTCAGACATCAACCTGTATTTTTTTTAGAAAAAAGCAGCGGTCATCCTAAGGCTGTCGACACTGCCGAGTCTGTATATAACCAGTTACATCCCCTTGCTCTAAAAGCTATGCGCATCCAATTTATTCTTAAATGCATTAACTGTCCCTGCCTCTACCTCCCCCGGCAATGCATTCCAAGCAGACACCACTCTCTGGCTTACAAATATTTCCTAATATCTAATCTGGACCTCTCTTTAGTCAGCTTGTAGCTATGCCCTCGTGTTATTGTGGGTGGCTGTAGTTTAAAAAACTTGTTAAAGTCTAATTTATCCCTTCCTCTGATCATCTTATAAACCTGTATTAAGTCACCAGGAATTCTTCTCTCTTCTAGACACTGTAGGCCGGTTTTTCTGAGTCTTTCCTCATAACTGTAACTCTGGAATCCCACTATCAGCTTTGTCGCTCTTTTTTGTATTCTTTCCTGCATGTTTATATCCCCTCTCTGATAAGGACTCCACACCTGTACACATTACTCCAATCTAGGTCTAACTAAAGCTTTATACAGTTTGACTATCACTTCCTTGCTCCTATGTTTAATAATTCTTTTTATCATACCTAACATTGCATTTGCCTTTTTCACTGCTACCTTAACTTGCTCACTCGCTTTTTCTGTATGATCTTTTAAAACCCCTAGGTCCATTTTCTTTTCTACCTTTCTAAAATTGTTCTCTCCCATTCTATAATTATGTTCCATATTTGATCTACCCGTGGGAATGACTGTACATTTATCTACATTAAACTCCATTTGCCAGCTTACAGACTATTCTTGAATTTTATCTAAATCCGACCTCAATATATCCACTTCCGCTTTAGATGAGACACTACTGCATAGTTTTGTGTCAGCAGATTTTGCAATCATGGATCCCATATCAATGTCCAAATCATTTATATATATCAAGAACAAAATTGGTCCCAAAAACCGAGCCCTGTGGCACACCACTTTTCACTTCACACCACTCAGAGTACTCCTTATTTATGCCCACCCTCTGCCTTCTTCCCGTTAACCAACTTTCAATCCATTTGGCAACTTCCCCATCTATTCCATATGAATTTAACTTTCTAAATAATCTTTGATCAGGTACTCTATCAAAGGCCTTTGCAAAATCTAGATAAATAACGTCCACTGGCTCTTCTTTATCTATCATTTTAATAACCTCCTCCATGAATTCTCATAGATTTGTTAAGCATGATCTCCCTCTAGTAAACCCATGCTGACTATTTATAATTAGATTAAATTTGTCTAAATGCATTGCATTGTTTTCTTTGATTATTGACTCTAACAATTTACAGACTATGCTCGTTAACCTTACAGGTCTATAATTCGCTAGATCTTATTTTTTGCTTTTTTGAATAACGGGGTCACTCCTGCATCTTTCCAATCCCGTGGAACAATCCCTTTTGTAAGTGATTGAGAACATAATATAGCTAATGGTTTTGCTAGTCAGTCTCTAATTTCATACAGCATTTTTGGATGAATACCATCTTGACCTGGACATTTATCCACCCCTCCAGTTGTTAAAAAACCATTTCCTCTGTAATACAGATTGATCTTAATCCCGCTGTACCCATGTCTCTGAAAAATATCTATAGGCTCTGGGATCTTGGAGCAGTCCTCGTTTGTGTAGACTGCCAAAGTACTGATTGAGTAGATTAGCTCCCTCCATGACAGCAGTGAATGTTCAAGGACACAGACGCCACGCCTCTGACAGCAGTGAATGTTCAAGGACACAGACACCACGTCTCTGACAGAAGTGAATGTTCGAGGATACAAACGCTACGCCTCTGACAGCAGTGTATTTTCTTTTAAGAAGAACTACTGTGAAGTAATTCAATACATTTTGATTTCGCACGCGTTGTTACATATAGAAGGAAATGAGTGCCTAGTTTAAATTAACATTTATTGTTACATTAATTAACATTAACACAAATTCCATGTCTGTAGAGTAGTCTGGTTATGTTGACTGGTAAAATTTTTGATTGACTGGTCAGCCCCCTAGAAACTGTCAAGCCCTGTATATTTGTGCGCACACACGCACGAGCACAGTTATATACACACAATGATAGCCGATAGCTTCCGTTTTTCTTCGTTTCGTTGTTTCTGTAGAGCATAAGATACCCCGTAACTACATTTCACATATGTGCCACTCTCGGCCCGCTTCATACGCGTCTAGTGAGATGTGTTTCTGCGTTAACTCTAGCCATTCTTGAGATGTGACTTTGTTGAAGTTAAGCGTAGTCGTTCTTCTAGATGTTGTTGCTAATGTTACTGTTACTTGAGTTGAATTGTTTTTGCTAATGTTACTGGTACTTGAGTTGAGTTGTTTTTGCTAATGCTACCGGCACTTGAGTTGTTGTTGCTAATGTTACTGGTACTTGAGTTGAGTTGTTTTTGCTAATGCTACCGGCACTTGAGTTGTTGTTGCTAATGTTACTGGTACTTGAGTTGAGTTGTTTTTGCTAATGCTACCGGCACTTGAGTTGTTGTTGCTAATGTTACTGGTACTTGAGTTGTTGTTAATGTTACTGTTACTTGAGTTGAATTGTTTTTGCTAATGTTACTGGTACTTGAGTTGTTGTTAATGTTACTTTTACTTGAGTTGTTGTTAATGTTACTGTTACTTGAGTTGTTGCTAATGTTACTGGTACTTGAGTTGAGTTGTTGCTAATGTTACTGGTACTTGAGTTGTTTTTGCTAATGCTACCGGCACTTGAGTTGTTGTTGCTAATGTTACTGGTACTTCAGTTGTTGTTGTTGTTGCTAATGTTACTGGTACTTGAGTTGTTGTAATAAGTTGTTGTTGCTAATGCTACTGGTACTTGAGTTGTTGCTGTTGTTAATGTTAATGGTACTTGAGCTGTTGTTGCTAATGTTACTGGTCCTTGAGTTGAGTTGTTGCTAATGTTACAAGGTACTTGAGTTGTTGCTGCTAATGTTACTGGTACTTGAGTTGTTGTTGTTGTTGTTGCTAATGTTACTGGTAATAAGTTGTTGTTGCTAATGCTACTGGTACTTGAGTTGTTGCTGTTGTTAATGTTAATGGTATTTGAGCTGTTGTTGCTAATGTTACTGGTCCTTGAGTTGAGTTGTTGCTAATGTTACTGGTACTTGAGTTGTTGCTGCTAATGTTACTGGTACTTGAGTAGTTGTTGCTAATGTTACTGGTACTTGAGTTGAGTAGTTGTTGCTAATGTTACTGGTACTTGAGTTGTTGCTGCTAATGTTACTGGTACTTGAGTTGTTGCTGCTAATGTTACTGGTACTTGAGTAGTTGTTGCTAATGTTACTGGCACTTGAGTTGTTGTTGCTAATGTTACTGGTACTTGAGTTGAGTTGTTGTTGCTAATGTTACTGGTACTTGAGTTGTTGTATATGCTACTGGTACTTGAGTTGAGTTGTTTTTGTTGCTAATGCTACTGGTACTTGAGTTGTTGTTGTTAATGTTACTGGTACTTGAGTTGCTGTTGCTAATGTTACTGGTACTTCAGTTGAGTTATTGTTGTTTAATGCCCACAATGAGTAAATTTACTATTTTGTGCGTCCTGAACAAGGTGTTAAGTGGCGGGTTTTGGTAGCTTTTCTCACATCCCGAGCGTGCTGATGAAAGTGGACCGTGGTCATCTAGGCGGTTGTGGTATGCTTGGATTCATCTGCGTGTCCCTCACTACTACAGGGATCACGCCGATCCACATCTAGTCAGCCAGACTGTCTTGAAAACAGTCTGTTTCCAGGGAATGCTACATGGAAGAGAGGTAGTGGTATTGGTCAGAGTATTGTGCCTGACCGTGACGAGACGTCCTGGTCAATATGTTGTGTCTGACTCTGATGCGACGTCCTGGTCAGCATGTTGTGTCTGATCCTGACGCGACGTCCTGGTCAGTATGTTGTGTCTGATCCTGACGCGACGTCCTGGTCAGTATGTTGTGTCTGATCCTGACGCGACGTCCTGATCAGTATGTTGTGTCTGACTCTGATGCGACGTCCTGGTCAGTATGTTGTGTCTGAGTCTGATGCGACGTCCTGGTCAGTATGTTGTGTCTGACTCTGATCCGACGTCCTGGTCAGTATGTTGTGCCTGACTCTGATGCGACGTCCTGGTCAGTATGTTGTGCCTGACTCTGATGCGACGTCCTGGTCAGTTGTTGTGCCTGCCTCTGATGCGACGTCCTGGTCAGTTGTTGTGCCTGACTCTGATGCGACGTCCTGGTCAGTATTTTGTTTTTGACCAGACTTGCGTCTCACACCCCCCCCCCCCCCCCCCAATTCGAGTTAGGTGCTGACCAGACCTGCGTATGTTTCACCTGGCCCTGACTAACATAATCTGATCAGTATGTTTTACCTGGCCCTGACTAACATAATCTGATCAGTATGTTTCACCTGGTCCCGACTAACATAATCTGATCAGTATGTTTCACCTGGCCCTGACTAACTTAATCTGATCAGTATGTTTCACTTGGCCCTGACTAACATAATCTGATCAGTATGTTTCACCTGACCCTGACTAGCATAATCTGATCAGTATGTTTCACCTGACCCTGACTAACATAATCTGATCAGTATGTTTTACCTGGCCCTGACTAACATAATCTGATCAGTATGTTTTACCTGGCCCTGACTAACGTAATCTGATCAGTATGTTTTACCTGGCCCTGACTAACATAATCTGATCAGTATGTTTCACCTGGCCCTGACTAACATAGTCTGATCAGTATGTTTTACCTGGCCCTGACTAACTTAGTCTGATCAGTATGTTTTACCTGGCCCTGACTAACATAATCTGATCAGTATGTTTCACCTGGCCCTGACTAACATAATCTGATCAGTATGTTTTACCTGGCCCTGACTAACTTAATCTGATCAGTATGTTTTACCTGGCCCTGACTAACATAATCTGATCAGTATGTTTCACCTGGCCCTGACTAACATAATCTGATCAGTATGTTTTACCTGGCCCTGACTAACTTAATCTGATCAGTATGTTTTACCTGGCCCTGACTAACATAATCTGATCAGTATGTTTCACCTGGCCCTGACTAACATAATCTGATCAGTATGTTTCACCTGGCCCTGACTAACATAGTCTGATCAGTATGTTTTACCTGGCCCTGACTAACTTAGTCTGATCAGTATGTTTTACCTGGCCCTGACTAACATAATCTGATCAGTATGTTTCACCTGGCCCTGACTAACATAATCTGATCAGTATGTTTTACCTGGCCCTGACTAACTTAATCTGATCAGTATGTTTTACCTGGCCCTGACTAACATAATCTGATCAGTATGTTTCACCTGGCCCTGACTAACATAGTCTGATCAGTATGTTTTACCTGGCCCTGACTAACTTAGTCTGATCAGTATGTTTTACCTGGCCCTGACTAACATAATCTGATCAGTATGTTTCACCTGGCCCTGACTAACATAATCTGATCAGTATGTTTTACCTGGCCCTGACTAACTTAATCTGATCAGTATGTTTTACCTGGCCCTGACTAACATAATCTGATCAGTATGTTTCACCTGGCCCTGACTAACATAGTCTGATCAGTATGTTTTACCTGGCCCTGACTAACTTAGTCTGATCAGTATGTTTTACCTGGCCCTGACTAACATAATCTGATCAGTATGTTTCACCTGGCCCTGACTAACATAATCTGATCAGTATGTTTTGTCCGTCCAGGTGTAATTCTCCTCTCCTCAATTCTAGATGAGTAACCACATATTGCTTACGGACTTCATCTAAACAGCATTATGCGACGCATAACACCAGAAACTCGTACCTCGTCCCTTCTCCTGTTAGTGAGAACGCTATTGATAAGAGAAGGCCAAGATGTGGGGTTTGATGTCAGGACTGTATGTTGCCCATACCGTGTCTACATTAAATAAGACCTGACAGCTAATTCTCTATTCCACTACCGGATATGACATCATTTGGAAACACAGAGAAAGTGCAGAAAAACGTTGAAATTAGAGCGGCAGCGGCTATGATGGAATCGGCTGCACTAAGTTGTATTTCGGGTTCCCCCGTAAGTCTGGGCAGGGTCTGTCTGGGCAGGGCCTGGCTGGCATAGTCATTCAGACAAGGCGTCACGAAGAGCATGCTGATAAGACGCTTGGCGCCGTTTTGTGCAGGCGTATGTTAGGTGGACAGAAACCACCTGCACGAGAGCGAGCGGTTAACGAGTAATTGATTTATCTTATCGCTCCATTACTGGAGCACAGACCCACCTCTACAGCTGGCTGGCCTCTAGTCTCAATCCCTGAAAAGGAAGGCTGTGTTCGATAATTAGTTAGTAGTAATATTTTTATATGACGAAGTTTCCTAATTCTAGGGACTACCTAATGTAGTCAGTCACCTTTTGCATGTATATCAAAGTGAACCTATTTTTGTCAATCCAGGCACCCCTCGGCTGATGCTCTGATGTTCTGTTCTGTAAAGAACCGACGTTATTGTACTCTGGGCATACCCATAGGTTTTCAGTCCTCTCGGCAGATGGTAAAGAATGTCGATACCAATAGTTCCTGTTGCTCGCTGGTTGTACACAACCAGCCCCATTCTGCTGTACCCGCGTATGATTTCAAAATCCTACATTCTGTGCATTGATAGTTCATCGCGTGGAGCGCCATCCCCCAGAGGTGGTCGCTGACAAACTTCAAAATGTCATCTTTTTCCATTGATAACGTTACCACTTCGGGTGCCCTTGAGGTCAGCATGGCCAGGAAAGATCCACGAAAGTTCCCAAAGCTTGGAGGCCTCTTTGTCCATTATTGATTCGTGCCACAGCCAGCCCTCATGCATCTTCTGAAGGAAGGATTGAGAGTCAGAGACGATTACCCAACTCATTAGTGAGGTCCCAGAGAGCCACACCAGAGCGGGTCACAAACTCGATCCCCATCCTCATAGTGCAGGCCGTGGTCAAGTATACACAGCTCTACTCAACAGAGAAGCTCAAATCGGATTGTTATCGCGTCACAGATCCACGGCTATATATGACAGCATCAGAGTTCGGTGCGTTTTCAAATATCAGTTATTTAGCCCCGAGGTCCTCTTTCCGGACCAGGCTCTGCATTCTCTCCCACAGTTCCATTGACCTTAACTTAACGTCTTTAACTGGTCTAGTAGACTTGGCACAGTCTGTATACAAGTTTCTTTTACATTCACGATATTAAAATACATATATATTCCAATCTATTCTGGAATGCATTCATTGACCCTGCCTTCACATTCCAAGCATTCACCACTCTCTAAAAGGATGTTTCATGGTTATCTAATCTGGACCTTTCTGAGTCTTTCCTCGTAACTGTAATTCTGGAATGCCACTATCAGTTTTGTCGCTCTTCTTTGTATCCTTTCCAGCATGTTTATATCTCCTCTACGACAAGGACTCCACACCTGTACACAGTACTCTAATCTAGGTCTAACTAATGATTGATACTACCAGTACTACCTGGTGAGAGTCTGTCGTTACTATCTGATGAGAGTCTGTCGTTATTACCTGGTGAGAGTCTGTCATTACTACCTGTTGAGAGTCTGTCGTTACTACCTGGTGAGAGTCTGTCGTTACTACCTGGTGAGAGTCTGTCGTTACTACCTGGTGAGAGTCTGTCGTTACTACCTGGTGAGAGTCTGTTGTTACTACCTGGTGGGAGTCTGTCGTTACTACCTAGTGAGAGTCTGTCGTTACTACCTGGTGAGAGTCTGTCGTTTCTACCTGGTGAGAGTCTGTCGTTACTACCTGGTGAGAGTCTGTCGTTACTACCTGGTGAGAGTCTGTTGTTACTACCTGATGGGAGTCTGTCGTTTGATCTCCAGTGTCAATTCGTTCTTCCCCTTTGCGTTTGGTCGAGTATAATGAGGGTCAGGTGATACATACTGGTCAAGGTGTGAGCATAGAGTTATCATCAGGTCCAGGTGAAACATACTAGTCAAGGTGTGAGCGTAGAGTTATCATCAGGTCCAGGTGAAACATACTAGTCAAGGTGTGAGCGTAGAGTTATCATCAGGTCCAGGTGAAACATACTAGTCAAGGTGTGAGCGTAGAGTTATCATCAGGTCCAGGTGAAACATACTGGTCAAGGTGTGAGCGTAGAATTATCATCAGGGTCAGGTGAAACATACTGGTCAAGGAGGAAGCAAAGAGTAAAATGAGGATTAGTGGAAACATACTGAATAAAGCGAAGAATAAAATTAGGTCCTCCTCATGACTTCCGGTGCCAACAATATGGCTGTCTCCGTTATAAACAACGACGGCTCGCCCGTCAAATCCGGAGGGTGGGAACTGTTCGGTGGACTTATAGCGCTTTATTCGCACCTCCCCCAGACCTTGGGAATTGTTCGGTGGATTTATAGCGCTTTATTCGCACCTCCCCCAGACCTCGGGAACTGTTCAGTGGATTTATAGTGCTTTATTCGCACCTCCCTCAGACATTGCGGGCCACACAGAGTAAATAGACCGTCGACGCTACCTGTAGTCAACGATTCTAGATGACAGGCCGTCCAGAACACATGACAATGACCTTCAACTGTCAACTTCATGACATTTCAGTGCGTGATGATAAGTACAACATGCCATTCCCAGTCAAGATTGTAACAAGTCCCAGGTGATATCCTTCGACCAACAAGTCCCAGATGATATCCTGGAACAAGTCCCAGATAATTTCCTGCAACAAGTCCCAGATGATATCCTGGAACAAGTCCCAGATGATATCCTGGAACAAGTCTCAGATGATATCCTGGAACAAGTCCCAGATGATATCCTGCAACAAGTACCAGATGATATCATGGAACAAGTCCCATATGATTTCCTGCAACAAGTCCCATATGATATCCTGGAAAAAGTCCGAGATTATATCCTGCAATAAACAAGTCCCAGATGATATCCTGCAACAAGTCCCAATATGATATCCTGGAACAAGTCCCAGATGATATCCTGCAACAAGTCCCAGATGATATCCTGGAACAAGTCTCAGATGATATCCTGCAACAAGTCCCAGATGATATCCTGGAACAAGTCCGAGATTATATCCTGCAATAAACAAGTCCCAGGTGATATCCTGCAACAAGTCCCATCTGATATCCTGCAACAAGTCCCAGATGATATCCTGCAACAAGTCCCAGATGATATCCTGCAACAAGTCCCAGATGATATCCTGCAACAAGTCCCAGATGATATCCTGCAACAAGTTCCAGATGATATCCCGTAAGCGGATTTGGACTACATAAACAAAACTATATAATATGGAAGTGGAAGATATCAGGTATGACTTCATGGCACTTTCGGAAACACGCGCCCATATTTTGATTCGCACTGCACGTGGTAACAAAATGGCGACGGAATCCATTTCGGCGCAGGAGAGCCAATAGCAAATGGAGTTGTCGGTGTCATCATTGCTAGCCTGTATGTTAACAACGTGTCAGGAACAATAGGCTCGTCTCGGCGTGAAACATTGGGGATGCATCTTCTCTGGTGACCAGAGAAATGGTGGAGGAGAAAGTCTAGCTATCGTCTCTGATGACCAGAGAAATGATGGAAGAGAACGTCTAGCTATCGTATCTGGTGACCAGAGAAATGGTGGAGGAGAAAGTCTAGCTATCGTCTCTGATGACCAGAGAAATGATGGAAGAGAACGTCTAGCTATCGTATCTGGTGACCAGAGAAATGGTGGAGGAGAAAGTCTAGCTATCGTCTCTGATGACCAGAGAAATGATGGAAGAGAACGTCTAGCTATCGTCTCTGATGACCAGAGAAATGATGGAAGAGAACGTCTAGCTATCGTCTCTGATGACCAGAGAAATGGTGGAGGAGAAAGTCTAGCTATCGTCTCTGATGACCAGAGAAATGGTGAAGGAGAACGTCTAGCCATCTTCTCTAACCAGAGAAATGGTGGAGGAGAACGTCTAGCCATCTTTTCTGACCAGAGAAATGGTGGAGGAGAAAGTCTAGCTATCGTCTCTGATGACCAGAGAAATGATGGAAGAGAACGTCTAGCTATCGTCTCTGGTGACCAGAGAAATGGTGGAGGAGAAAGTCTAGCCATCTTCTCTGACCAGAGAAATGGTGGAGGAGAACGTCTAGCCATCTTCTCTGACCAGAGAAATGGTGGAAGAGAGCCTCTAGCCATCTTCTCGGACCAGAGAAATGATGGAGAAGTCTAGCTATCGTCTCTGATGACCAGAGAAATGGTGGAGGAGAAAGTCTAGCTTTCGTCTCTGATGACCAGAGAAATGATGGAGTAGAACGTCTAGCTATCTTGGCAGAAACCCACAAATTGCTCGCGATGAACACTCTATTCAGAACACATTTTGGGAAAAGATGGACGCGGCATTCTCGAAACTGGAATAAACAGGGATAAAATCGACTATATACTGTGCAACAATACACAGACGTGAAATCGATTATATACTGTGCAACAATACACAGACGTGAAATCGATTATATACTGTGCAACAATATCAAGTTTGTTACAAATGTGAAAGTGTTACAATGTTTGGACATAGGTAGTGACCATAGGCTAATCAGAGCTTTAATACACCTGCACTGTTCCTCTTAAAAGCAGAAATACAGAGCCGCTCTGGTAAATGGTACTAAGCGTGTCAGGTCAGGTCATCCCGTAACCGGTGAGGTCGTTGGGGCACACATGAAGACATCCTCACAAAACCCCGCCAACCTTCTCTGTCAGCGACCGCTGCCTGTGCCTCTTCCGGTCGGAGATTGGTCCATACTTTTATGTTGTCCTCGCACCTCTTTTTGGGACGGCCTCTTCGTCGTCTGCCTCGCACCTTTCTGTGGAGGATTGTATTTGCAAGACCATTTGATCTCGATACGTGACCTTATCAAGCGAGTTTCCTTCTTTTGACAGTTGCCAAGAGGTCTTCAAAAGGCCCTATTGCTGTTGTAATTCTATCTCGTATTTTCTCATTTGTAACTCGATCTCACTTCGTGCACTGGTCTCCCGTTGTTCCGTTCTCTGCATTCCTTGCCTAAGGTTATGATGACTCTCTGGTACTCTATCTTTCTATCACCAGTGTGGACCCATTCTTCCCCTTTGGCTATCGTCTCAGCTGGAGTGACGTGTCCGATTGTTGTAAGTGACGTTTAAAAGTCGTCGGAAACATCTGTTGTCAAACAATTAGTTTGGATCAGCAGAGGTATTAATACAGATGATGAGTGGCTCACCCATTTACGATTTGCAGATAAAATCGTGCTCTTCAGTCATACACTTGAGGAAGCCCAACAATCATGGAGCGACTTAAATGGGGTCAGCAGAGCTCCTGGTCTGAAGGTAAATTTAAGTAAAACACAATGCCTCAGAAACACTTACTGCCCACAGCAGGACACCAAGCTAGGAGAGGAAACCATCCATGATGTCAACTCCTACCTCCCAGGACACCAAGCTAGGAGAGGAAACCATGGAGGATGTCAACTCCTACCTCCCAGGACACCAAGCTAGGAGAGGAAACCATCCATGATGTCAACTCCTACCTCCCAGGACACCAAGCTAGGAGAGGAAACCATAGAGGATGTCAACTCCTACCTCCCAGGACACCAAGCTAGGAGAGGAAACCATCCATGATGTCAACTCCTACCTCCCCGGACACCAAGCTAGGAGAGGAAACCATGGAGGATGTCAACTCCTACCTCCCAGGACACCAAGCTAGGAGAGGAAACCATCCATGATGTCAACTCCTACCTTCCAGGACACCAAGCTAGGAGAGGAAACCATCCATGATGTCAACTCCTACCTCCCAGGACACCAAGCTAGGAGAGGAAACCATGGAGGATGTCAACTCCTACCTCCCAGGACACCAAGCTAGGAGAGGAAACCATCCATGATGTCAACTCCTACCTCCCAGGACACCAAGCTAGGAGAGGAAACCATCCATGATGTCAACTCCTACCTTGCAGGACACCAAGCTAGGAGAGGAAACCATAGAGGATGTCAACTCCTACCTCCCAGGACACCAAGCTAGGAGAGGAAACCATAGAGGATGTCAACTCCTACCTCCCAGGACACCAAGCTAGGTGAGGAAATCATGGAGGATTATCAACTCTTATATCTACCTAGGCCAAGAGATAAATACCAACCACAAGATTGACCACGAAATCTCTAGACGACGAACAGCAGCTTGCTATTCCTTGAACCCCATTAAGTGAAAACTCCAAAAGATGAAAGACACCAGGGCAAGAGACACACTTTCAATTACATGGTCATTCCAGCACTGATTTACGGATACAAACACAAGCACGTACAGCTAGCTATAGCGCATACAAACACAAGCACGTACAGCTATAGCTCATACAAACACAAGCACGTACAGCTATAGCTCATACAAACACAAGCACGTACAGCTAGCTATAGCTCATACAAACACAAGCACGTACAGCTAGCTATAGCTCATTCAAACACAAGCACGTACAGCTAGCTATAGCTCATACAAACACAAGCACGTACAGCTATAGCTCATACAAACACAAGCACGTACAGCTAGCTATAGCTCATACAAACACAAGCACGTACAGCTATAGCTCATACAAACACAAGCACGTGCAGCTATAGCTCATACAAACACAAGCACGTACAGCTATAGCTCATACAAACACAAGCACGTACAGCTATAGCTCATACAAACACAAGCACGTACAGCTATAGCTCATGCAAACACAAGCACGTACAGCTAGCTATAGCTCATACAAACACAAGCACGTACAGCTATAGCTCATACAAACACAAGCACGTACAGCTATAGCTCATACAAACACAAGCACGTACAGCTATAGCTCATGCACTTCTGAGTATCTTGATCTATATATGTGACAAACACCAACATAGATAATACACATCCATGTCATACACCGGATCTTCTTCTTCTTCTTCCTCTTCTTCTTTGTTCGCTCTCAATCTTCCGCTACAAACCCCTGAAAAAAGCTTTGCAAGTAGCGGAATGTTGTCCAGAGAATGGAACGCGTTGTGTCGTGGTTTACAGCTTGACTGCGATATTTGCACCTTTCGGCCCAATACATCCGACTTCAGCATGCAGTTATGAGTACCGGGTTGCCCTCCCTCTTCGATCCCTTCTACTTAGCCAGTCTGCTCTGTTGCAGCCTGTTATACAGTATCACCGCGTGGAGGTGTAGAAGGGTCTTGGCAGCTCTGGTTCGCTGACCTTGACGCTAGCAGTCAGCTATGGGTCGCTGACCGCTGCAATTTATGCGCTGCTCAGCGTCTATACACTGGATCTGATATGACATGTTTTTGAATATTCTGAGTTTGTTCTTACTGTACATTGTCTACTTACATAACGACTTTTCCATAGGTCGGTCAAATGTGTATTTACTTCATAACGTTATAATGCTGTCAACTGTTGGTATCTGTTCACTCAATAGACTGCCTTCTCTTGGTCGACGAAAGCAGCGTATAGTTATTTTTATCGTACTCGATTTTGTTTTCTCCGCTAGTTATCTGAGTACGAAGATTGCATCTATACAGCTCCTGTTTTTCCTAAATCCCATCTGTGCTTCGCTAAGCTATGGTTATATGAGTGGGCGTAGTCTTTATTTCCAGTACTTTTATTATATTTTTCCAGTATGGCTTAGTAATTAACTTAACTTAACGTCTTCATACTGGTTTAGAAGACTGCAGTGTCTATATACAACATGCAATTATATTCCGGTTTCTCTTTTTTGTAGCCGTTTTTTTTTCTCCATAACGGAAGTATTGCAGCACTTCTCCCGTCTTCTGGTGTTTCTTGACCCATACTAGGTTAAACCGGTCTGTGTAGCCAGGTTATCCCTACGTCTGTTGGTGCCTTGATTATTTCAGCAGGGGTGTCCATCCGGTCCTGGTGATCTGTTTGATGCTTGTATAGCGTATTGAATCTCTGATTTAGTTATATCAGGTTCTAGCTCTGTAGTGATCTCTATATTGATATCTTGTGATCCCGTTATTCCTCCAGTATTAAGTAGCTCTTCGAAATATTGTTGCTATCTTTCCATGATCTGTCTGTTGTGTATATCATTTCCCTTTCCGGGGACGGCGTGGCCTAGTGGATAAGTGGCACGGCTCACAATCCGAAGGTGCTGGGTTCGATCCCCATCACAGCACCGGCCGTTACCCCAGGGAAGCAAACCCTTAGAAAATGCAGGAGGAAGCAGACCCTTACATAAAATGCATGCTGAAGTCGGATGCATTTGGGCCGACAGGCGCAAAATAAAAACCACAGTGCAACGCACACCGCCTTGGGGATTAGAGAAATAAGGCGAACACCAAAAAAAAAAAAATTTCCCTTTCCATCACTTACGATTTCTGTTGGGTCATAATACTTTTCTCTATGTCTCATTCTCTTTATTTGTGTGTAGAAGTGTCTTGCCTTTTTATGGTCCAAGTTTAGGATTTCTCCGTATTCGTTCCATGCTTGTGTTGTCACCTCTTGAATCGCCCTCCTTGTCGCTTTTCTTATCAATTTAAATTCAATCTATCTATCGTTGATTTGCTTTTAACACATATTTCGTATGTTCTTTTTCTCTTCAATTGCTGTTTTTAATTGGTCATTCCACCATGCTGTCATGTTTGGTTTAAGGCCTCTTGTCTTTACAGTTCCGCCTGTTGTCCTCGCTACTTCAGTGATAGTCTTTAATAGTGTCCGCTCTTCTTTATATGTCTTTTGTGAGTTTTGCAGAACCTTCTGTTACATTCTTGATGTATTCCTCTTGTGACTTCTTTCAGGGATCTAAATGCTGAGCGGTGCATACGCTGTAGTGGTCAGCGACCACAATCTGACTGCTATCGTCAGGGCCAGCCACCCAGGGACGTCAGGGCCAGCGACCCTGGGACGTCAGGGCCAGCCACCCAGGAACGTCATGGCCAGCCACCCAGGGACGTCAGGGCCAGCCACTCAGGGACGTCAGGGCCAGCCACCCAGATACGCCAGGGCCAGCCACCCAGATACGCCAGGGCCAGCCACCCAGGGACGTCAGGGCCAGCCACCCAGGAACGTCATGGCCAGCCACCCAGGGACGTCAGGGCCAGCCACCCAGATACGCCAGGGCCAGCCACCCAGGGACGTCAGTGCCAGCCACCCAGGGACGTCAGGGCCAGCCACCCAGGGACGTCAGGGCCAGCCACCCAGGGACGTCAGGGCCAATCACACAGGGACGTCAGGGCCAGCCACCCAGGAACGTCATGGCCAGCCACCCAGGGACGTCAGGGCCAGCCACTCGGGGACGTCAGGGCCAGCCACCCAGATACGCCAGGGCCAGCCACCCAGATACGCCAGGGCCAGCCACCCAGGGACGTCAGGGCCAGCCACCCAGGGACGTCAGGGCCAATCACACAGGGACGTCAGGGCCAGCTACCCAGGGTCGTCAGGGCCAGCCACCCAGGGACGTCAGGACCAGCCACCCAGGGACGTAAGAGCCAGTCACCCAGGGACGTCATGGTCAGCCACCCAGAGCTGCCAAGACCCTTATCCTCATCCGCGCGGTGATCCTGGATAGCAGGCTGCAACAAGGCAGACAGGCTAAGGAGAAGTGATCAAATACGGATGGCTAGCCCGGTACCGACAAATGTCATTGCAAATAATGCAATCAAGCTGTAAATTAGTGACACAACGCATTCCAGTTTCCTAACTTCATCTTGCTACTTGCAAAGACCTTTTCAGGGCTTGGTAGCTGGAGTCAGGGCTTGGTAGCTGGAGTCAGGGCTTGATGGCGGGAGTCAGGGCTTGGTAGCTGGAGTCAGGGCTTGGTAGCTGGAGTCAGGGCTTGGTAGCTGGAGTCAGGGCTTGGTAGCGGGAGTCAGGGCTTGGTAGTTGGAGTCAGGGCTTGGTAGCGGGAGTCAGGGCTTGGTAGCTGGAGTCAGGGCTTGGTAGCTGGAGTCAGGGTTTGGTAGCGGGAGTCAGGGCTTGGTAGCTGGAGTCAGGGATTGGTAGCTGGAGTCAGGGATTGGTAGCTGGAGTCAGGGTTTGGTAGCGGGAGTCAGGGTTTGGTAGCGGGAGTCAGGGCTTGGTAGCTGGAGTCAGGGATTGGTAGCGGGAGTCAGGGCTTGGTAGCTGGAGTCAGGGATTGGTAGCGGGAGTCAGGGCTTGGTAGCAGGAGTTTCAGAGCGAATGACTAAGAAGGATACTTCATTTACTCTTTTAAACTTGATTGTTTCTCTTACTGTTTGTTGACTTGGTTTTGTCTTGGCCGTGGATTTTGTTCGTAAAGTCATCATTACAACTTGGTGGTCAGTATCAACACACAAGCTCGGGATAAATCTTACCTCGGTCACTTTTCTGTCTCTACTTTTCTTGGCTAGTATAAAGACACACACACACATATATATATATATATACAAACACACAAATATATATATACATACATACACACACATATATATACTATACACACACACATAATCTTCATGGTTTTTTTTCCACATTTATCCAATGCCCTGGACATTTTTTGTTTGCTAGTTAGTTTTTAAAAAAAAATAGTTTTCCAATTTCAGTTTTTCACAATAAACTCACATTTAATCGGCGTATTTTCTCGAATTAAACTGTATTTCCGTTTTGGGAAAAAAAAAACGTCTATTGTCTGTAATTTGGTACGTAATGTCTTTTTCATTGTTCAAACTTTATGCTCCCTAATCCCACGACGAAATGTCAACCTTGCCAGAGGTGCAGAAAACGACTTGGCCAGGTCGTGATCTCGAGAGCCAGGCTAGAATGCCAGCAAATGACAGCGGTTAAATTAAAGTCTTGTTCGTCTATCGTAGTCGAGGAGGGCCAGTTTGTCAACATTCACAGCTCACGTGAGCTCGAAGATGGCTAAATAAGCCAACCGAGGCCCAGAATTGTATGTCACATTTAGTGCGAGGAAATAGGACATACTTCAATTAATGCCCACACGTAT
This sequence comes from Ariolimax columbianus, assembly GCA_036924085.1. Taxonomy (NCBI): domain Eukaryota; kingdom Metazoa; phylum Mollusca; class Gastropoda; order Stylommatophora; family Arionidae; genus Ariolimax; species Ariolimax columbianus. Next base: position 64,690,466 of record JAVGWX010000018.1, on the reverse strand, counting down.
CACCATGATGAATGAGCAGACAGTTCTTGCGTGATTCATGTGCATCTCCACTATACACACCACATGATGATGACCAATAACATTAAAATGTGAATCCTGCAAAGTGGGGAATAGCTCGTATGGATCTTGTGGAGCAAAAGAATAGGCCCATCCTTCAAAGCATGTTTTACAATGCTACTACTGAAAGAGTATGGACGATTCTAGGAATGTCCCCTGGAAAACCGTAACATTTCAGAAGCTACCACAGTAAAGCTGCAGCCAGTTCCAGAATTCCTATAAAGAGTGCTCACCCTATGCTTCGGAAAGGACAAAATGGAGATGGAAACTTAAGAATAGTTAATCTGTAGAATTGTGACAAAACACGAATGGAACACACACACGCGTCATTAAAAAATAATTGCTTTATATTGAGATTGAGTTTGTCCAATCATGTATGCACACGTAGGACATTGTAGCTGGCAGACAGCTGTAATTAGAAGTAAACAATCTGCCAGGATGGATCAACAGTAACCAATCTCTTGATCAAACAGACGAACGGAAATATAATAGTTACAAAATATGAAACAGGAACAGCCAGCGAATCAATACAACAATTTTACCAACAAGAAATGTCACTTTAAAAAAGCGCGGATTTTTATGTACGTCTTTTACTAGTTCGCCCCGTTTCCTAGGGCGGGTCGTTGTGCTGTGTTTTACGTTTCACGGACCAGTGTATCCGACTTCAGCAGACAATTTTTGTAACAACGAGGTTTTCTTCACATATAAGTACGACCGTCGTTCATGCATAAGAACGCATGCAAGTATTGGTTAGTGAGGCCGTGAACACTTCGCTGTGCAGCACCAGCCTCACCTCTCCCTCCCCTCTCCTTTCCTGCTATTTTTGCGTTTGGCGGGGAATCTAGTCTACAAGTTCAGAGCTTTTGATAACGATGAAAGCGTTTTACAGATATTGATCACAGCAAGTTCTTAGACAAGTTGCACTTTAAACCCTGTCCATTCTCTCATTCTATCTTCGTGGTCTAATTGTATCTGTTGCGGGAGAGAGGTGAGAGAAACAGAGCGGGGGAGAGATGAGAGAGAAAGGGCGGGAGAGAGGTGAGAGAGAAACAGAGCGGGAGGAGGTGAGAGGGAAAGAGCGGGGGAGAGATGAGGGAAAGAGCAGGAGAGAGATGAGAGGGAAAGAGCGGGAGAAAGATGAGAGAGAAAGGACGGGAGAGAGATGAGAAGGAAAGAGCGGGGGAGAGATGAGAGGGAAAGAGCGAGAGAAAGATGAGAGAGAAAGAGCGGGAGAGAGATGAGAGAGAAAGAGCGGGAGATAGGTGAGAGGGAAAGAGCGGGATAGAGATGAGAGGGAAAGAGCGGGAGATAGGTGAGAGGGAAAGAGCGGGATAGAGATGAGAGGGAACGTGAGGCAGCCTAGATAACGAGGTGGAGATCTTCACAGTACTAGTGAATCTGCTGCGGCCAGGAGGGTCCAAGTTGAACTTCTTCAAAATGTGATGTTAGCAACATCACTACAACCCGCTTCCAGAGAGATATATCGTCAGGAGTGAGCAGATGAGCACGACAGCAACAACAGCAGCAATAACCACTCCAACAATAACAACGAGGACAAGAACACTACAACTATCAATAACGCCATCACTACTAACAACAACAGAAATAAAAACTCCAACTTTAATAATAATGTCAACAGTAACAATAATAACAGCACGAACATCAACAACAATAACATCAGTCATAAAAAAACAACCACATCAATAAACAACCACACCAACAAACAGACACACCAACAAACAGACACACCAACAAACAGCCACACCAACAAACAGCCACACCAACAAACAGCCACACCAACAAACAGCCACACCAACAAACAAACACACACAAACAGACACACCAACAAACAGACACACCCACAAACAACCACACCAACAAACAACCACACCAACAAACAACCACGCCAACAAACAGCCACACCAACAAACAGCCACACCAACAAACAACCACACCAACAAACAACCACACCAACAAACAGCCACACCTACAAACAACCACACCAACAAACAGCCACACCAACAAACAGCCACACCAACAAACAACTACTGCAACAAACAACAACCACACTAACAAACAGCCACACAAACAAACAGTCACACCAACAAACAGTCACACCAACAAACAACAACACTAACAAAAAGCCACACCAACAAACAATTACTCCAACAAACAACAACCACGCCAACAACAACTACACTAACAAACAGCCACACCAACAAACAACTACTCCAACAAACAACAGCCACACCAACAACAACCACACCAACAAACAGCCACACCAACAACAACCACACCAACAAACAACAACACCAACAAACAACTACTCCAACAAACAATAGCCACACCAACAACAACCACACCAACAAACATCAACACCAACAAACAACTACTCCAACAAACAACAACCACACCAACAAACATTAACACCAACAAACAACTACTCCAACAAACAACAACCACACCAACAAACAACTACCCCAACAAACAACAACCACACCAACAAACATCAACACCAACAAACAACAACACCAACAAACAACTACACCAACAAACAACTACTCCAACAAACAACAACACAAACAAACAACTACTCCAACAAACAACAACCAGAACAACAAGCAACTACTCCAACATACAACAGCCACACCAACAAACACCAACACCAACAATCAACCACACCAACAAACAACAACACCAACAAACAACTACTCCAACAAACAACAACCACTCCAATAAACAACAACCACACCAACAAACAACACCAACAAACAACTACTCCAACAAACAAACACCACACCAACAAACATCAACACCAACAAACAACAGCACCAACAAACTACTCCAACAAACAACAACCACACCAACAAACATCAACACCAACAAACAACAGCACCCACAAACAACTACTCCAACAAACAACAACCACACCAACAAACAACACCAACAAACAACCACACCAACAAACATCAACACCAACAAACAACCACACCAACAAACATCAACACCAACAAACATCCACACCAACAAACAACCACACCAACAAACAACCACACCAACAAACATCAACACTAACAAACAACCACACCAACAAACAACCACACCAACACACAACCACACCAACAAACAACAACACCAACAAACAACTACTCCGACAAACAACAACCACACCAACAAACATCAACACCAACAAACAACCACACCAACAAACAACCACACCAACAAACAACCACACCAACAAACAACCACACCAACAAACATTAACACCAACAAACAACAACACCAACAACCACACCAACAAACAACTACTCCAACAAACGACAACCACACCAACAAACAACCACACCAACAAACAACCACACCAACAAACATTAACACCAACAAACAACAACACCAACAAACAACAACACCAACAAACAACAACCACACCAACAAACAACTACTCCAACAAACAACAACCACACCAACAACAGCGTTGTACCGAGAGTCGTGAGTTAGTTGAAGAGTGATGTCAGCAAGAAAGAGAAAAATAAAGTAGAGGTAAATGAGAGTAGGAATAATCAGAAAAGAAGAAAAATAATAACAGTAAATGCGGTCAATGGTAGATAACTTGCTCAAATACACCAAAAACAACAGAACAACACCTACAAACATAATACCAATCCCACAAACAATAACAACAATAACAACAGCAATAACAACACATATAACAGCAACAATAACATGATCACTTACAATAATAACATCAACGCTAACAAAAACAAGGACACGACAACTCCATTAATCGCCCAAGAAAGAAACCTCATTGCAAGATGTCCTCTTCTTACCTAAACACTCGGTTTCGTTTTACTCTGTCCAACAACCACACTCTTACACAACTTTCACACGCGCCCTCAGGGTGAGGCCCTTCCATTGCACTTTGGTTTGGGTTAACTTCTGAGATCGCCCTAACTAGCATAGGTACACACAGACGCACACGTGCATCTAAGCACTGGTTAATACGTCCTGATATCACCTAAAAGTCTGCGACCCGGGGTGGAAAGATGGGTGACTCCGCCAGTAGAATTCAGAGAGGCAAACACTTAAGAAACAACACACACAAAAGTAAATGGCAACACCTAAAATTACAACAATAAAAACAACACCAAGAGCAAGGTACACGAATTTCTCTTTAACAAAACGCTTCTAGTCATGTCAGCCTGTGTGATGAGACACGAATTGTGTCGATGCTGCTGTGTGGTAGATTCCATCGTGAAGAGGGAGAGGTGTACTACTAATAGAGCGGTTACAGTCGCACTTATGTCTGGTGAGGAATATACCATGTTCTTGACACGACCAAGCCACGTTGAAGATAACCCAGTTGGCAATGGCGCAAGACTCGCTGAGTCGGTGCAACGTAACGCGGAAATAGGTCAGTACATCCAGAGTTGCTACAGGCAAACTCTAATCAAGTCTAGACCACTCTCTCTCTCCTCTAGAGCACACTCTCTCCCCTAGAACACTCTCTCTCCTCTAGGACACTCTCCTCTAAAACACTCTCGTTCTCCTCTTGAAAACTCTTTCATCTAGAACACTCTCTCCTCTAAAACACTCTTTCTCCACTAGAACACTATTCTCTAGAACACTCTCTCTCTCTCTCTCTAGAACAATCTCTCATCTAGAAAACTTTCTCCTCTAGAACATTCTCTTTCTCCTCTAGAACACGCTCTTCCTCCTCTGAGACACTCTCTCTCTCCTCCAGGACACTCTATCCTCTAGGACATCCTATATCTCCTCTAAAACAATCTCTCCTCTAGAACACTCTCGGTCTCCTCTTGGAAACTCTTTCCTCTAGAACACTCTCTCTCTCTAGAACACTTTCTCCTATAGAACATTTTCTTTCTCCTCTAGAACACGCTCTAGCACTCACTCTCTCCTCTAGAACACTCTCTCTCCTCTAGAACACTCTTTCTCCTCCAGAACACTCTTTCTCCTCCAGGACACTCTCTCTCCTCTAGAACACTCTCTCTCCTCTAGAACACTCTCTCTCTCCTCTAGAGCACTCTCTCCTCTAAAACTCTTTCTCAAGGACACTTCCTCCCTAGAACACTCCCTCTCTAGAACACTCTCTCCTCTAGAACACTCTCTCCTCTAGGACACTCTCTCCTCTAGAACACTCTCTCCTCTAGAACACACTCTCTCCTCTAGGACACTCTCTCCTCTAGGACACTCTCTCCTCTAGGACACTCTCGCCCCTAGAACAGCGACTCTCAACCTGGAGCCATATGGTCTCCTATGGGCGACCCGGAGGGAACCACAGCTGAAAATCGCGTAAAAGGAGGACCCGACCACGGAACGCAAGAGACAGTGGTCCACAGAGGGGGATGAGGGAGGGTTAGAAGTAAAGAAAACAGAGAAGTGAAGAAACCAGAGAAGTGACCGAGACAAGACAACAGAAAAAAAAGACAAGAAAAGAGGAAAGTAAATTAATAGAAAACATTGAAGTGGAGTGAACAGAGAAGTGGGCCGTCTTTCCCCTGATTTACGTGACTCCAGTCTCTAATGAAAACATGAGTCGTCCGTGTGAGTTGTAGAAGCTCGTGGAAACGTCCCATAAAGCCAAGAATCCTAAACTTGTGGACTATTTTCAAGCGTCGGAAGATCAATTTGAAACTAGGCCTCCTAAGTTAGAGAAAGTCTTTGTTTTGAAATCGGGTTTAAATGACAAATATTTGATCGCATCTTTTGAGATATCCAAACTGATAGTCAAGGAAGGCGAACCCCGCACTAGCGAGGAATCCTTGATTTTGTCAGCGGTGCCTATTCTCCAACTACCATGAACCAACATGAAATATAATCGAATCCATCACTTTGAGCAGATGATTAGTGGCGAGAAGTCTCGGCGAAATGGCAGTCGATGTTGACAACCAACTAGTCTGGGAGTCAGTTCAAAGTTCAGATGTTTGCTTTGTTAATTGATTAATCGGGTTTACCAGATAACACAGAAATACGGATAGCTTATGTTAGATATTTGCACAACGGCAAATTCAAAGAAATTTAAAATAGATACTAAAGGTGAAACAATTTTTGAAGAAGTGAAGAGAAACTTCAGTCTGAATGACATTCTGGGATGTGCTACTGATGGAGCTACGTCTATGACTTGTAACTACAGAGAATCTATTCTGAAGAATGTTCTGGGATGTGCTACTGATTGAGCTACGTCTATGACATGTAACTACAGAGAATCTATTTTGAAGAATGTTCTGGGATGTGCTACTGATTGAGCTACGTCTATGACATGTAACTACAGAGAATCTATTCTGAAGAATGCTCTGGGATGTGCTACTGATTGAGCTACGTCTATGACATGTGACTACAGAGAATCTATTCTGAAGAATGTTCTGGGATGTGCTACTGATTGAGCTACGTCTATGACATGTAACTACAGAGAATCTATTCTGAAGAATGCTCTGGGATGTGCTACTGATTGAGCTACGTCTATGACATGTGACTACAGAGAATCTATTCTGAAGAATGTTCTGGGATGTGCTACTGATTGAGCTACGTCTATGACATGTAACTACAGAGAATTCTATTCTGAAGAATGTTCTGGGATGTGCTACTGATTGAGCTACGTCTATGACATGTAACTACAGAGAATCTATTCTGAAGAATGTTCTGGGATGTACTGATTGAGCTACGTCTATGACATGTAACTACAGAGAATTCTATTCTGAAGAATATTCTGGGATGTGCTACCGATTGAGCTACGTCTATGACATGTAACTACAGATAATATATTGCATACCTAAACGTTGTTGTGCCAGAAGTAGTCTCTATTCACTGCGTAGTTCACCGATAACATTTGGCTTCAAAAACACTAGCAGGATGCTTGTATCTGTCTCTACTGATTGTAATAAAAGCAGTGAATGACATTAGATCAAATGCACGTGCAGACCCCGCCTGTTTAGACAGGATTGTGAGGATAATTGACGGAAACATCACGCGTTTGTTATTGCACACTGAAGTCCGTCGGCTGTCGGAAGGTAACTACCTTTATCTTTGTGTTGCCTGTGGGACTCGGTGACCCGTTGACTGTCGGAAGGTATACCTTTATCTTTGTGTTGCTTGTGGGACTCGGTGACCCGTTGACTGTCGGAAGGTAACTACCTTTATCTTTGTGTTGCCTGTGGGACTCGGTGACCCGTTGACTGTCGGTAGCTAACTACCTTTATCTTTGTGTTGCCTGTGGGACTCGGTGACCCGTTGACTGTCGGTAGCTAACTACCTTTATCGTTGTGTTGCCTGTGGGACTCGGTGACCCGTTGACTGTCGGTAGCTAACTACCTTTATCGTTGTGTTGCCTGTGGGACTCGGTGACCCGTTGACTGTCGGAAGGTAGCTAGCTACCTTTATCTTTGTGTTGCCTGTGGGACTCGGGTGACCCGTTGACTGTCGGAAGGTAGCTACCTTTATCGTTGTGCTGCCTGTGGTACTGGGTTGAAACATTCTTCAGACGCAAGGAAAGGAAAGAAAAGATTATATCCGCTAAATAGGATTTAATTGACCCTCGTGCTGTCTTAGAAAGATCAATTTGTTAAACAAACAAGGACATGACAGAAATAGTGACATTTTCTAAGCAAGAAGATTATGACAAGTTTTCTTGGAAATGTCAAGCCGAATGCCAATATAGGACTTCGAGATTTTAGTTTCCATCTTGGGCAGCAGATGGTGATTGATTGATTATGAAATAATTGTGAATGTGGATAATTTAAAGCAGCTTTAAAAAAGGATATGGAGGTTCGTTTCCGTGAACTGCTGGACATGGATACACAGGCCTGGGTCAGTGATCCATTTAGTGTAGATCTACTGGACATGGATATACCAGCCTGGGCAGTGGATCTGCTGGACATGGATATACCGGCCTAGGCAGTGATCCATTTACTGTAGATCGGCTGGACATGAATATACCGGCCTGGGTCAGTGATCCATTTAGTGTAGATCTGCTGGACATGGATATACCGGCCTGGGCAGTGGATCTGCTGGACATGGATTTACCGGCCTGTGCAGTGGATCTGCTGGACATGGATATACCGGCATGGGCAGTGAATCTGCTGGACATGGATATACCGGCCTAGGCAGTGGATCTGCTGGACATGGATATACCGGCCTGGGCAGTGGATCTGCTGGACATGGATATACCAGCCTGGGCAGTGGATCTGCTGGACATGGATATACCGGCCTGGACAGTGGATCTGCTGGACATGGATATACCGGCCTGGGCAGTGGATCTGCTGGACATGGATATACTGGCCTGGGCAGTGGATCTGCTGGACGTGGATATACCGGCGTGGACAGTGGATCTGCTGGACATGGATATACCGGCCTGGGCAGTGGATCTGCTGGACATGGATATACCGTCCTGGTTCAGTGATCCATTTAGTGTAGATCTACTGGACATGGATATACCGGCATGGGCAGTGGATCTGCTGGACATGGATATACCGGCCTGGGTCAGTGATCCATTTACTGTAGATCGGCTGGATATGGATATACCGGCCTGGGCAGTGGATCTGCTGGGCTTGGATATACCGGCCTGGGCAGTGGATCTGCTGGACATGGATATACCGGCCTGGGCAGTGGATCTGCTGGACATGGATATACCGGCCTGGGCAGTGGATCTGCTGGACATGGATATACCAGCCTGGACAGTGGATCTGCTGGACATGGATATACCGGCCTGGGCAGTGGATCTGCTGGACATGGATATACCGTCCTGGTTCAGTGATCCATTTAGTGTAGATCTACTGGACATGGATATACCGGCCTAGGCAGTGATCCATTTACTGTAGATCGGCTGGACATGGATATACCGGCCTGGTGTCAGTGATCCATTTAGTGTAGATCTGCTGGACATGGATATACCGGCCTGGGCAGTGGATCTGCTGGACATGGATATACCAGCCTGGACAGTGGATCTGCTGGACATGGATATACCGTCCTGGTTCAGTGATCCATTTAGTGTAGATCTACTGGACATGGATATACCGGCCTAGGCAGTGATCCATTTAGTGTAGATCTGCTGGACATGGATATACCGGCCTGGGCAGTGGATCTGCTGGACATGGATATACCGGCCTGGGCAGTGATCCATTTACTGTAGATCGGCTGGACATGGATATACCGGCCTGGTGTCAGTGATCCATTTAGTGTAGATCTGCTGGACATGGATATACAGGCCTGGGCAGTGGATCTGCTGGACATGGATATACCGGCCTGGGCAGTGGATCTGCTGGACATGGATATACCGGCCTGGACAGTGGATCTGCTGGACATGGATATACCGTCCTGGTTCAGTGATCCATTTAGTGTAGATCTACTGGACATGGATATACCGGCATGGGCAGTGGATCTGCTGGACATGGATATACCGGCCTAGGCAGTGATCCATTTAGTGTAGATCTACTGGACATGGATATACCGGCCTAGGCAGTGATCCATTTAGTGTAGATCTGCTGGACATGGATATACCGGCCTGGGCAGTGGATCTGCTGGACATGGATATACCGGCCTGGGCAGTGATCCATTTACTGTAGATCGGCTGGACATGGATATACCGGCCTGGTGTCAGTGATCCATTTAGTGTAGATCTGCTGGACATGGATATACCGGCCTGGGCAGTGGATCTGCTGGACATGGATATACCGGCCTGGGCAGTGGATCTGCTGGACATGGATATACCGGCCTGGACAGTGGATCTGCTGGACATAGATATACCGTCCTGGTTCAGTGATCCATTTAGTGTAGATCTACTGGACATGGATATACCGGCATGGGCAGTGGATCTGCTGGACATGGATATACCGGCCTAGGCAGTGATCCATTTACTGTAGATCGGCTGGACATGGATATACCGGCCTGGGTCAGTGATCCATTTAGTGTAGATCTACTGGACATGGATATACCGGCATGGGCAGTGGATCGGCTGGACATGGATATACCGTCCTGGTTCAGTGATCCATTTAGTGTAGATCTACTGGACATGGATATACCGGCCTGGGCAGTGGATCTGCTGGACATGGATATACCGGCCTGGGTCAGTCATCCATTTAGTTTAGATCTCCTGGGGTTGATGTTTCGCTGTAAGAAGCGCTCATAGAGCGACTTAACAGCCAAAGTAACTTTTAGTCAAGAAAATCACCAGTTTGGTACAAAGATGTACAACATCTAAACAGTTTCCCCAGCTTTGGGATAAAGCAACATTGTTTTTCATGGTATTTCCTACTTCGTATTTGGTAGAATCAGGTTTCTTCTTCGTACACTGTCAGACGTCAACTTGAATTTGTTCACAGAAAGCAGCGGTCATCCTGAGGCTGTCGACACTGCCATAGAGCTTGTCTAGTGTTGGCACTGGTGATGGCCACATGCGCTTTCTCTGGTCTTCGTATGTCGGCCAATTTTGCAGGAGATGTCCAGGGGTTATTTCCCGAGTACCAGAGGTGCACTCGTCAGTAGCACCTTTACCAGGTTTCAGTTGTGTGAATTATCTACTCAGTCAAATGTGGAATTACCTTAATACAATGTACACAGGTTGCCTTCGATTCTCCCTCACAGTGGTAGAAGTGGACTTCAACAATTGTCCTTCTGGTAATCAAGCACAATGGCTACTTTGACTGAGAAGTACTTCAAGTAGACATTGTTTATGAAAGTTTATTTTGTATCAATCGTAACAATTATAAATTAAACATGTTCTACTTAAATAAAAACAAATATTTAAATAGATACCTTTTTAACGGTGGGGGGGTGTTGGGGCCACACCGGAAGAAAACAAGATTGGAATGAGGCCACGGTAGGAAAAACACTGTTCTAGAACACTCCAACCTCTAGGACACTCAATCATCTAGGACCATCCATCCCCTAGGACTTTCCATCCTCTCGGGCTCTCCATCCTCTCGGGCTCTCAATCCTCTCAGACTCTCCATCCTCTCGGACCTCTCACTCCATCCTCTCGGACTCTCCATCCTCTCGGACCTCTCACTCCATCCTCTCGGACTCTCCATCCTCTCGGACCTCTCACTCCATCCTCTCAGACTCTCCATCCTCTCGGACCTCTCACTCCATCTTCTCAGACTCTCCATCGTCTCGGACCTCTCACTCCATCCTCTCGGACTCTCCATCCTCTCGGACTTTCCATCCTCTCAGATTCCATCCTCTCGGACCTCTCACTCCATCCTCTCGGACTCTCCATCCTCTCAGACTCCATCCTCTCGGACCTCTCACTCCATCCTCTCGGACCTCTCACTCCATCCTCTCGGACTCTCCATCCTCTAAGACTCTCCATCCTCTCGGACCTCTCACTCCATCCTCTCGGACTCTCCATCCTCTCAGACTCTCCATCCTCTCGGACCTCTCACTCCATCCTCTCGGACTCTCCATCCTCTCGGACTCTCCATCCTCTCGGACTCTCCATCCTCTCAGACTCTCTATCCTCTCGGACCTCTCACTTCATCCTCTCAGACTCTCCATCCTCTCGGACTCTCCATCCTCTCGGACTCTCCATCCTCTCGGACTCTCCATCCTCTCGGACTCTCCATCCTCTCGGACCTCTCACTCCAGACTCTCCATCCTCTCGGACTCTCCATCCTCTCACTCCATCCTCTCGGACTCTCCATCCTCTCAGACTCTCACTCCATCCTCTCGGACTCTCCATCCTCTCGGAGTCTCCATCCTCTCGGGCTCTCCATCCTCTCAGACTCTCCATCCTCTCAAACTCTCCATCCTCTCGGGCTCTCCATCCTCTCAGACTCTCCATCCTCTCGGGCTCTCCATCCTCTCAGACTCTCCATCCTCTCAGACCTCTCACTCCATCCTCTCAAACTCTCCATCCTCTCGGACTCTCCATCCTCTCGCCACTCCATCCTCTCGGACTCTCCATCCTCTCAGACTCCATCCTCTCGGACCTCTCACTCCATCCTCTCGAACTATCCATCCTTTGGGCCTCTCCATCCTCTGGGCCTCTCCATCCTCTGGGCCTCTCCATCCTCTGGGCCTCTCCATCCTCTGAGACTCTCCATTCTCCCGGACTCTCCATCCTCTAGGGCAGTTTTACCCAACCGACTACATTCCTACCAGGTTGTCTTCCTGTGCTCCACCCTACCCCCTCCTCCCCTCCCCCTTCCTCCTCCTACTAGTAGAGAGGTAGCTATATAATTTTTTTTTAATGTAATTAGAACATGTTTTATTTATAATTGTTATAATTTATACACAATACAATTGCCTAAAAATGTATATCTCATATTAAGTATTTCTCGATCAAGGCAGCCGTTCTGTTTGATGGTCAGAAACAAACTTTGTTTTCTCGATCAAGGCAGCCTTTGTGTTTGATGGTCAGAAACAAACTTTGTTTTCTCGATCAAGGCAGCCTTTGTGTTTGATGGTCAGAAACAAACTTTGTTTTCTCGATCAATGCAGCCTTTGTGTTTGATGGTCAGAAACAAACTCTCTTTTATGTCAGGTTCTATAGCTGTGAGGGATAACCGAAGATCATCTCTTGATATTATGTTAAGGCGATTCCATGTTGGGCTGAGTAGATAATTCATACGACTGAAACCTGACTCTACCAAATACGAAGTAGGAAATACCATGAAAAACAATTTTGCTTGATCCCAAGCTATATAAACTATTTAGATATGCCTTCTTTATCTAAGCATGTAGCTAGTCCACAGTGGGCTGGCTTGCTAAGACTCGGATCACAGCGTACCATGGTTCTAAATCACAAACGGACAGAACTAATTCGAGACGTGGTTCGTTACTGGTACGACCGCTCCTCCAGTATACCCAACTGTAAATGGGTACTTGATGTATCAGTTGGGGAAGATAGAAACAGCAAGGAAGGGAACTGGCCTCACATAGGCTGCCCTTAGTACATGAAGAGCTATCTTCATCCCAGACGGCAACTGTTTCCATGGGACTGACCATTACCTTTACTCTTTATCCAAAAATTGTGTTTTCTTGACTGTAAGTTGCTTTGGTTGCTTTGTCGTTCCGTAGCTCTATAAACACTTCATGCAAATAACATCAATGACAACAACATACACAATAAACAGATCATCTACAACGTCAGGAGAAGGGACGGAAGACGGATGTGTTGGACCGAAAGGTGCAAATATCGCAGTCAAACTATAAACTACGACACAACGCATTCCGTTCTCTGGATTACATTCTGCTACTTAAGCCCGTTCAGTGTTTGGTAGTGGGAGATTGAGAACAAACGAAGCCAATCCATCTACAACGTGAGAACTTCTGAACAAAGACACAAGAAATATGATGTCTCATCCCCATAGACTTTACCATGACAAGCAACAGCAACAACTGCCAGATTGGAAGTTGGAGGGGACGCGGAAGTCACGTCTCTGTAGAGTGCGCGTGGTGATACATTCACTGGGAACAATGGCCTCTTTTCTGTCTACTCTACTTATCTTTCTACTTTCTTCACTAAGCTGTTTTCTTTGTTTCCTTTCTTGCTTTTCTTTTCTCTGCCACTTCTGTTTTCTTCACTTCTCACCTCGCTCTGTGGCCATATAGTCTCGTACCATGGTCGCCAAATTGCGCTATTATCACCCCCCACCCCCTTGGGATTTCACAGGCAGCTATATTACCTCTACTTGAGAAACACTGATTAAGAAAACGCCATCCTCTAGGACCCTCCATCCTCTAGTACCCTCCATCCTCTAGGACCCTCCATCCTCTAGGACCCTCCATCCTCTAGGACCCTCCATCCTCTAGGACCCTCCATCCTCTAGGAGCCTCCATCCTCTAGGACTCTCCATCCTCTAGGACCCTCCATCCTCTAGGACCCTCCATCCTCTAGGACCCTCCATCCTCTAGGAGCCTCCATCCTCTAGGACTCTCCATCCTCTAGGACTCTCCATCCTCTAGGACCCTCCATCCTCTAGTACCCTCCATCCTCTAGGACCCTCCATCCTGTAGTCCAGTATCGGGCATGCGGACATCCTGGCTAGTGTGAGGACAGTCTTCAATCCAGTTATATTCCCATCTTTACTCGTGTGTCCATCTCTTTCCCTTTCACTCTACATGTCTCTCCCGCTCCGCCACTCTCCATCTCTCTCCCCATCTCTCTCTCTCTCTCTCCCTGTATAGCTTAAGCCCTTTCTCCAATATTTGGTAAAATCCTCAATTCTGGATGGAGTGTGAGAAAGACCTGTCGTGAAATCTGAAAGTTGTGACGTGTGGATCATGAGTGCGTGGCTGTTCGCGCGCTAGCGTATGTGTGTGGGAGACACTTTCCCCACTCCCGCGGTTTCGCCGATATATTGCACAGCCTAAGTTGCGGAATGAGTGCCTGTGTGAAATACAAAACATAAGCCTCGAAGAAAGGCGTAAGCTTAGGAAAATATTAAATGAAAATTAGTTAGCCAACACAAGAGTTTTCAATGTTTTCATTAAAAAACATGTCTTTATCGGATTTATCTCTGCTGCGGTTAGAGTGGTTTACTGTAGGGATCTGCGCGAGACACAGGAGAGAATGGGACGCAGGCGGGACACAGGCAAGAAGGGGACGCAGGCGAGAAGGGGACGCAGGCGAGAAGGGGACACAGGCGAGAAGCGAACGTTTGTTACACTGAGAGCATGTTATTGAGAACTAACAAGTGTGTAACCCCTCTTGTGTTGTTGTTGTGTTTGCCCACAATGAGTAGGTTACTCTAATTGTGCGCCTTGAAAAGGGCGTTAAGTGGAGGGTTGCAGTAACTTTCCTCACATTCCGGGCGTGCTGATGACGAGGGTCCGCGGTCCTCTATGCTGCTGTCCTATGCTTGGTTTCATCTGCGTGTTTGCTAACTACTACATAGAACACATCGATCCCCCACCTCGCTAGCCAGGCTGCCACCAAATAGCTTGCTTCCAGCGAGAACTGGATAAAAGTGAGGTAAGGGCCTTGTTCAGTAAATTGTACCTGACCCTGACTAACATTATCCGATCTGTAAATTGTACCTGACCCTGACTAACATTGTCCGATCTGTAAATTGTACCTGACCCTGACTAACATTGTCCGATCTGTAAATTGTACCTGACCCTGACTAACATTGTCCGATCTGTAAATTGTACCTGACCCTGACTAACATTGTCCGATCTGTAAATTGTACCTGACCCTGACTAACATTGTCCGATCTGTAAATTGTACCTGACCCTGACTAACATTGTCCGATCTGTAAATTGTACCTGACCCTGACTAACATTATGCTCGACACACTGGATCTGTTATATTGTTACTTGCTACACCACAAAATGTTGGTATAAAACACCACAATCGGAGAAAATTTACTCCTTTTAGTGTTTAGACGGTTACTGGTATGGTATAATCCCTCTAGGGTAGAAGACTCTAGGGTATAATCCCTCTAGGATAAAAGACTCTAGGGTAGAAGACTAGGGTAGAAGACTCTAGAGTAGAAGACTCTAGGGTATAATCCCTCTAGGATAAAAGACTATAGGGTATAATCCCTCTAGGATAAAAGACTCTAGGGTAGAAGACTAGGGTAGAAGACTCTAGAGTAGAAGACTCTAGGGTAGAAGACTAGGGTAGAAGACTCTAGAGTAGAAGACTCTAGGGTATAATCCCTCTAGGATAAAAGACTCTAGGGTAGAAGATTAGGGTATAAGACTCTAGAGTAGAAGACTCTAGGGTAGAAGACTATGGTAGAAGACTCTAGTGTATCATCCCTCTAGGTTAGAAGACTCTATGGTATAATCCCTCTAGGCTAGAAGACTCTATGGTAGAAGACTCTAGGGTATAATCCCTCTAGGCTAGAAGACTCTAGGGTATAATCCCTCTAGGCTAGAAGACTTTAGGGTATAATCCCTCTAGGGTATAATCCCTCTAGTGTAGACGACTCTAAGGTATAATCCCTCTAGGATAAAAGACTCTATGGTAGAAGACTCTAGGGTATAATCCCTCTAGGCTAGAAGACTCTAGGGTATAATCCCTCTAGGCTAGAAGACTTTAGGGTATAATCCCTCTAGGGTAGAAGACTCTAGGCTAGAAGACTCTAGGGTAGAAAACTCTAGAGTATCCTCCCTCTAGGGTAGAATACTCTAGGCTAGAAGACTCTAGGGTAGAAGACTCTAGGGTAGAAAACTCTAGGGTATCCTCCCTCTAGGCTATAAGACTCTAGGGTAGAAAACTCTAGGGTATCCTCCCTCTAGGGTAGAATACTCTAGGGTAGAAGACTGTGCGTGTAGCAGAGACGAAAATGGGATCACTGCCACACTGGGCGCATGTTTTAAAAGGTGAATACAAGAGTGTAGAATAATCTCCAACTCATGAACTCATGGTATTGGACAAATCACAAGACTCGTGAGTGAGGAATAGTCATCTTAGTTAGAAAAACAAGCTATAGGAACAATATTCCATAGAAAAATTAAATTGGGGTAAAACAGAAGAACCAAAAATAAAATGTTTACGGAAAAAAGACAAAAGGAAATACATTTAAAGAAGAAGATAATAAAGATTAAGAACAAATAAGATGAAAACAATATCTAAAGAAGAGATTGAAAATGGGAAGAAGAAAAGAAAGGATTTTTAAAAAACATAAAAAGCACATCGCCGCTGATAAACAAAAATGAATGCATTGTTTTTAAACTGGTTCAACTGGTGAACCAACTCTTCGTCTAGGTTAAGTTACAATGACCTTAACGTCGAGTGATGTGGTCGCTATGGCAGCCAGGAAGTTCTTCGTGTGTCATGATGACACAGGCCACGCCAGTTCGTTCAGTTGATGCTTTGTTTTAACTAGCAAAAGAAGCAGTAGACATTTTAAAACAGAAAATAAAAGACATACTAATTTCACCTAAAACAAAGGTCTCTTAGAAATAATGCCAGGGAAATCTAGCTGAACACTTAAGCGTTGGCTCGCAGTGAATGTCACGAACAAGAAATAATGATGGCATAAGAAGATATCAAAGTTATCTTTCAGTTCCGAATAGGTCACACTAGAATCAATAGCCACCTGAACAGCATCAACCCTCAGAACCTGCCCGTGTGCAGACAACTGCTCTCACCATGATGAAACAGACACATACTCATTGAGTGAAAAGCGCCTGCAGACACAAGGACAAGATTCTTACAAGTGCCGTCGACAGTTGCCAGTACACTGTATTGCACTGCGGAACAATAGAAGAGACCTTTATTTATACAAGAATGGCTTTGGGTTGTCAATAGCGGGCTGGATCGGCAGTTATACGAAGCGTGTTCAAATGACACCCGACCAAACCGCAACAAATGAACATACGCACGATGACGTCACTTTTCGTGTAAATAGTACATACCAACCGTCAAGTCTGAAAAATTTCATTATCCTCCGACTTATAGTTTCCTCAGCAGACCGTTGAAAACATGGCGGGTGTGATACGGAATCCGTCCAGAGTTGATCAGCGAGCGGTGATTCGGTTTCTAGCAACTGAAGGATGTCGACCAGTTGACATTCATCACAGAATTCAGAGAGTATATGATGACAAAATTGTGTCGAAGACAACAGTGAAGAACTGGACAACGATGTTTAAAGAAGGAAGTGAGTTAACGAAAGATCTTCCGAGACCAGGTCATGGGCATATTGTTGCGTTCACTCTCGTCCTTCTTTGTGACGTCATCATGCGCATCGTACGTATGTTCACCTATTGCAGTTTGGACCGGTTTCATTTGAACACGCCTCATAGAATAGCAACAACATCAACAAACCAGATGTCTTGAACACGGGGTCCTTGTGGTGGTTTAAGTTCTGGACCCCTGATTTAGACAAAACTGTTACTAATTAACGCTTCACTTCACTTGGTGTGTCTATGTTTCTGTTTCTAAGAATCGAGGTCACTGCACTCCGGGCATATCCATAGGTGCTCAGTCTCTCTCAGCAAAGGGTACATAGTCTAGATGCCGATTGTCCCTGTAGCTCGCTGGTTGTACACTCTCCTGCTCCGTCCTCCCATGCGCCATACTCCGCTCGAACCTCGTTTGATGTCGAAACTTTGCTGTCTGTGGTTTGCTGATTCATCTATTTCCGTATCCTCGTCAAACAGACGGCCGTTGACTGATTTCAAAATATTAGTGTGTACTGCCTCACAAGGAGTTGGTCGGTGTGTTCATGCACGCTGGATGGACTGTCTCCTTTCAGCCTTCATGCAGGACGATACTGGGTAGGAGTTCCGCACAAGGAGTTGGCCGTTGTGTTCATGCAATCTGGATGGACTGCCTCCTTTCAGCCTTCAAGCAGGACGATACTGGATAGCAGTTCCGCTACCATTTAGAATTGTTGCTATCAGCCTTCTATTTTCGATTGTAAGCTGCCAATAATTCTTTTATTTGCACAATGCGGACATGATACATCCGAGTTTTATCGTCCATCTCCGATATGACTAGACACTGATATCTCCTTTCTTGAGACTAGGGGACGCTTGAAACTTGCTGGATTCGAACAGCCATTTCTAGCTTTCTCTAATGAACGAAAGAATAATCTCTCTGAGACCAAATTGCTGCGAGGGTTTCTGGGTAAGTTATCTCGTCAGCCGAATGGGGCTTTGTATGTCTGATGTTAAATGTTTTCTTTAAATGGATAGTTGATGGGTTCTGGTGGAGCCGTAAAAGCGGTAGTGCATGAGCTGATAGCAATCAGAGACCCATAGCTGGTCAAGACCCTATTCTGCCTCCGGGTGGCGACCCTAGAAACAGGCTGCACTAGTGTAGTCTGGTTAAGAGTGAAGGAAAACTCGGTCATAAAAGTGCCGTGCTGAAACTGGATGTGTTGGGCTGAACTGCGCAGATATCGCAGCCTTGCTGTAAACTACCATACTACATCACAACATCCTTTTCAGGACGAATGCTGATGATGATGATGATGATGAAGAAGAAGATGATGAAGAAGAAGAAGAGGAAGAAGAAGAGGAATTATTGCAGAGGTTGTTTTGAAGTCAAGGTCCAGTAAACTGATCTGGTCATTTCCATGTAGTCACGTGCAACCCCCCCCCCCCCCAACTTTCCTGCCATGGCCCACCTGCTGCCATTAACAGTCGTATGTTTGCTGTAAGGACTAACAGTTTATTTAGTTTTTATGACGCTGCCCTGTATTTGAACCCCCCTCCCCCATCAGTTCATTTGATGATGAAAGATTAGTGGTGGTCGGTGAGTGACTTGAAGAAGAACTTATCTCTGTAATAAATAGACCATCATAGTTAAGGGATATCAGAGACGAAAGAAATGAATAAAACTAGAAAGAGTTATGAACTCATCCGTCCTCAGAGTCTGAGTTCCTTCTCAATATACGGGGACTGTGTTACCGCGCCGAGTGTAACGACTTGAAGAGAAGCGCCTAGTGTAACGACTTGAAGAGAAGCGCCTAGTGTAACGATTTGAAGAGAAGCGCCATGATGTGGGCGAATTATAAAACTCTGATGTTGATAGAACAAATTATACAACTCTGATGTTGATAGAACAAATTATACAGCTCTGATGTTGATAGAACAAATTATACAGCTCTGATGTTGATATAACAAATTATACAGCTCTGATGTTGATAGAACAAATTATACAACTCTGATGTTGATAGAACAAATTATATAACTGATGTTTTTTTTTGCGTTCGCCTTATTTCTCTAATCCCCAAGGCGGTGTGCGTTGCACTGTGGTTTTTATTTTGCGCCTGTCGGCCCAGTGCATCCGACTTCAGCATTCATTTTACGCAAGGGTCTGCTTCCTCCTGCATTTTCTAAGGGTTTGCTTCCCCGGGGTAACGGCCGGCGCTGTGTTGGGGATCGAACCCAGCACCTTCTGGTTGTGAGCCGTGCCACTTAACCACTAAGCCACGCCGCCCCCACTAACTCTGATGTTGATAGAACAAATTATACAGCTCTGATGTTGATAGAACAAATTATACAGCTCTGATGTTGATAGAACAAATTATACAACTCTGTTGTTGATAGAACAAATTATACAACTCTGATGTTGATATAATACATTACTCTGATGTTGATATAATACATTACTCTGATGTTGATATAATAAATTATACAGCTCTGATGGTAATGAACAGCAGTTATACGTATACATTATGGGTTGCAGAATGTTGCAACATGAAAATGTCCAGATACAAAGTGTTTCTCAGATTGTTCCAGAAAGATCACGAGAGCGCCTTCCTCGCCCTTGACATTGGTATTGAGATAATGCTAACCATCGCCAGGTGAGACAGATTATCCTTCAACTTACAACTAATAGTTTTGTATTTGAAAGCCTTGACGAGTCTAGGCAGACTGTGATCTTGCGCTGCCGAGTGCAGAAAGAAACGAAACGAAAGGAAAAACAACTTTTCCGTTAAGACACGGAAGGTGAAGCCGTGTCATCATTTGTTCCTTTGAAGATTCACGAGTGACTTGTGTTTTCGTGTATTTTGTTTGTATTTATTGTGAGACTACTACGTTTGTTGTGATTTTAAGTTCAAATTCTCGACAGGCGGGCGAGAGAAAGAAGAGAATGAGAGATGATGAGAAAGAGAGAGAAAATAATAGAAAGAGCCAGAGGAAAATGGAGAAACGGTGAGGGAGAAGAGAGAAATGGTGAGGGAGTGAATGAGAGGAAAACTGGCGAGAGATAGAGAGGAAGTGCTAGAAAAGTGGCTATAGAGAGGGAGAGGACGAAAGCGAGAATAAAAGTACGAGAGAAATTACAAGAAGGAGAGAGAGAATGAGACGACGATAATTCAATGACGATGAGAGAGGAGGGGAGAGACAAGAGAAAGAGAGAGCAAATGTGAGGACGAGAATGAATGGTACGAACAAGAGTGAGTGGGTGAGATAGAGCATGATTTAGTGAGTGAGTGTGTGAGTGAGTGAGAGAGAGAGGGAGAGAGAGTGAGTGAGAGAGGAGAGAGACAAATTCGGATTGGGGCGCAATTAACCCGCTTGTCACATCCGCTATTTCTTGTAGATACGCCTCTGTATATAAGGAATGTTTTTTGTTTTTTGTTGCAGCCATTCAAAAGGTGTCAAGTGAGCTCTGATAATAACAGGTGTCAAGTGAGCTCTGATAATAACAGATGTTAAGTGAGCTCTGATAATAATAGGTGAAGAGTGCTTGCATCTGAGCATAAGGTACACCATATTCGAGCTGGAAACAGGTGGGGACTCACTGGTCTCGGGTTCGAATCACGGTTAAGACCGGGATCTTTGTTCATGTGGATGTTCTGGTAAAAATGCACCTGTTCTGTGTAGTGAGATCGGACTCCCGTTACAGTGTGGGGTACGTTAAAAATCCTTTGGCAGTTGGAAATCGAAAAGAGTAGGCTTAACGACGGCTGCACAAAATTCAAGTTAAAAATCTACCCAAGTTATGTGTACCTTTCTCCAGGTGGTTTGTTAAGAGCAGCTATATATGGCGCCTAACTGGCTGCGGGTGTACTTAGCTCTAGTGTTTGAGCCTATTAAGATGGGCTCGCACATCGGTTAAACCACCCTCAAATAAACTGGTTGTATACAGACTCTGTAGAGACTTCTAAACCAGTATAAAGTTGTTAAGTTAAGTCAGGACAATGCAACAAGCAAGTGTGTGGGACCGGAAACGTGTGCTCGGCATGTACTGGAGGTGTCGTGTGTTTACTCTGTAGAGACTTCTAAGCCAGTATAAAGTTGTTAAGATAAGTCAGGACAATGCAACAAGCAAGTGTGTGGGACCGGAAATGTGTGCTCGGCATGTACTGGAAGTGTCGTGTGTTTATGTTGTTCCCCCTAATTAAGTACAGGATCCCAACTGCACCTGGCCAGATACAGGAAGTCTAAGCCAAAGCGCCGTTTGGATCCTTGCTGTGTTAGTTTATGTAAGAATTCATTCTACATGATGCGGTTGCTAGACTCATCCACAACCCTGTTTAGCCATCTCTATGACATGCTTGGAAGACTTCAGTTGATCTTTTCTTTGTTCTTAACTTAACTTAACATCTTTATACTGGTTTAGAAGACCCTGCAGAGTCTGTATACAACCAGTTACATTTACATCACCTTGCTCTAAAATCTATGCGCATCCAGTTTATTCTTAAATGCATTAACTGTCCCCGCCTCCACTACCTCCCCTGGCAATGCATTCCAAGCAGACACCACTCTCTGACTAAAAAAATATTTCCTAATATCTAACCTGGACCTCTCTTTAATCAGCTTGTAGCTATGCCCTCGTGTTTTTGTAGGTGGCTGTATTTTAAAAAACTTGTTATAGTCTAATTGATCGATTCCTCTGATCATCTTATAAACCTGTATTAAGTCACCACGAATTCTTCTCTCTTCGAGACACTGTAGGCCGGTTTTTCTGAGTCGTTCCTCATAACTGTAATTCTGGAATCCCACTATCATCTTTGTCGCTCTTTTTTGTATTCTTTCTAGCATGTTTATGTCCCCTCTATGATAAGGACTCCACACCTGTACACAGTACTCCAATCTAGGTCTAACTAAAGCTTTATACAGTTTGACGATCACTTCCTTGCTCCTATGTTTAATATTTCTTTTTATCATACCTAACATTGCATTTGCCTTTTTCACTGCTACCTTAACTTGCTCACTCACCTTTCCTGTATGATCTATTATAACCCCTAGGTCCCTTTCCTTATCTATCTTTCTAATATTGTTTTCTCCCATTCTGTAATTATGTTCCATATTGGATCTACCCATGTGGATGACTGTACATTTATCTACATTAAACTCCATTTGCCAGCTTACAGACCATTCTCGAATTTTATCTAAATCCGACATCAATATATCCACTTCCGCTTTAGATGAGACACTACTGCATAGTTTTGTGTCATCAGCAAATTTTGCAATCATGGATCTCATATCAATGTCCAAATCATTTATATATATCATCTGGACAAACAAGGCGATGCTTCATTGTTGTTAGCAATATACGTGGTTACATTAGTGAAATGAGTGGGATGATTAGGCTAACGTCTGGTCAGGCAAAACACACTGGTCAGAGAATGTTAGCCAGGGCCAGGAGAAATATACTGGCCAAGACCCTCACCTGACGGGACGGTGAGGCTAACGTCTGGTCAGGCAAAACACACTGGTCAGAGAATGTTAGCCAGGGCCAGGAGAAATATACTGGCCAAGACCCTCACCTGACGGGACGGTGAGGCTAACGTCTGGTCAGGCAAAACACATTGGTCAGAGAATGTTAGCCAGGGCCAGGAGAAATATACTGGCCAAGACCCTCACCTGACGGGACGGTTAGGCTAACGTCTGGTCAGACAAAAACGCACTGATCAAACAATGTTAGCCAGGGTCAGGATAAATATACTGGCCAAGACCCTCACCTGACGGGACGGTGAGGCTAACGTCTGGTCAGACAAAACACACTGATCAGACAATGTTAGCCAGGGCCAGGAGAAATATACTGGCCAAGACCCTCACCTGACGGGACGATAAGGCTAACGTCTGGTCAGACAAAACACACTGATCAGAGAATGTTAGCCAGGGTCAGGAGAAATATACTGGCCAAGACCCTCACCAGACGGGACGGTGAGGCTAACGTCTGGTCAGGCAAAATACACTGGTCTGAGAATGTTAGCCAGGGCCAGGAGAAATTTACTGGCCAAAACCCTCACATGACCTCCTCGTTGGTCGTCTTGGAAACGGGCTGTTGTCGAGGACAACAGTCTGGCTAACAAGATGAGGTTCGACGTGATCCCTGCAGTAGTGAACGATACGCAGATGAAGCCAAGCATTAGACAACCGCCTGGAGGACCCCTGTCCACTTCATCAGCACGCTCGGGACGCGTTAGAGACTTGATCTACGTCTCAGCTTTTCATTAGATGGGGTGACAAACTCGCTTTCTCGTCATCTTAATTACCCTAATTGTTGTTAAGTAAGGTGCCCATTATTCAGCTGGATAAATTGCAGGTGTAGTACATTATTTATTTTAGTAGTACAAATCTTCAATAAAGTGTAAGAAATGGATGGATAAAACATCAAAACAGAAGGAGAGAGAGTTTTATATATATATAAAGAGAGGGAGGGAGGGAGAGAGGGAGGGGAAGGGAGGGAGGGGGGGGGAAGAAAATAGATGATGAAAAAGAGAGGAAGAAAACAAATGAGATAGAGAACGACGGAGAAATTATGAGAGAGGAAGTGTATGAGAGAGAGAAAATACAACATCTTTATACTGGTCTAGAAGACTGCAGAATCTATATACAACTACTTTCTGTTACTCAACTTGATCTAAAAGGAACTATGTGCATCCAATCTATTCTTGAATGCATTAACTGTCCCTGTCTCCTACTTCCTGTGGCAATGCATTCCAAGTATTCACCACTCTGACTAAAAAAATATTTCCTAATATCTAATCTGTTCCTCTCTTTAGTTAATTTGTAGCTATGCCCTCTTGTTCTTGTAGCCAGCGAAGCTCTGAAAACTTGTTATAATTTATCCTGTCCTGTGATTATCTTATATACCTGTATTATATCACC
The DNA here is from genome assembly GCA_036924085.1 of Ariolimax columbianus. NCBI lineage: Eukaryota > Metazoa > Mollusca > Gastropoda > Stylommatophora > Arionidae > Ariolimax > Ariolimax columbianus. The sequence goes on along the minus strand of JAVGWX010000018.1, from coordinate 64,665,926 downwards.
TCGAATTCTTCTCTTTTCTAGACACTGTAGGTCGGTATTTCTCTGTCCTTATAACTATAATTTCGGAATCCCACTATCAGCTTTGTCGTTCTTCTTTGTTTCCTTTCAACCATGTTAATATCTTCTCTACGATAAGGACTCCACACCTGTGGCATCAGGTAACTGTATTCAGTGTGGATCCCAGCAATAAAGAATATACCCTTACAGCCTTCCAATCTTGTCTAAAATGGCTGATGAGGATGATGCATGCGACTGACAAACTCATCGTGTAAGGTATATTGCTACAGATACCACTATTGCATGACAGCGTGAAGGGATTTAGCACCGAACCCGAAAGAGGTTGCTCCCATGCTTTGTATGAAGCGAAAATGGGACAAGCAGAAGTCCAACTTGCTGACTTTTAATGTTGGAAATCTATGACCGGATACTGTCCCTTGATCTGAATGTTCTAGCTTGCAAACCATTTGTCCAACTGCATAATCAACCGTATGGCGACAAGAGAAGCATAGGACGACCGCCAGGATTATGGAGTTGTTGTTGTTGCGAATGCCCACAATGAGTAGGTTACTCTTTTGTGCGCCCTGGAAATGACGTTAAGTGACTGGTTACAGTAGCTTTCCTCACATCTCGAGCGTGCTGATGAAGGTGGACTGGGGTCCTCCAGGCGGTTGTGCTATGCTTGACTTCATCTGCGTGTCACTCACTACTACGAGGATCACGTCGATCCCTCCCTCCGTTGGCCAGGCTGCCATGAAAACAGCCCGTTTCAAGGGTGGGCTACGAGGAAGCCAAGGTGAGGGTCTTGACCAGTATGCTTTGCCTGACCCTAACATGCCTGATGAGTATACTTTGCTTGACCAGACGTTAGCCTTCCTCCCACTGACCAGCCTTCCTCCCACTGACCAACCCTTCTCCCACTGACCAGCCTTCCTCCCACTGACCAGCCTTCCTCCCACTGACCAGCCTTCCTCCCCACTGACCAGACGTTAATCTTCCTCCCACTGACCAGACGTTAGCCTTCCTCCCACTGAATAGCCTTCCTCCCACTGACCAGACGTTAGTCTTCCTCCCCACTGACCAGACGTTAGCCTTCCTCCCACTGACCAGACGTTAGCCTTCCTCCTACTGACCAGCCTTCCTCCCACTGACCAGACGTTAGCCTTCCTCCTACTGACCAGCCTTCCTCCCACTGACCAGACGTTAGCCTTCCTCCCACTGACCAGCCTTCCTCCCACTGACCAGCCTTCCTCCCTACTGACCAGACGTTAGCCTTCCTCCCACTGATCAGCCTTCCTCCCCAATGACCATACGTTAGCCTTTTCCCCACTGACCCGCCTTCCTCCCCACTGACCAGACGTTAGTCTTCCTCCCACTGACCAGACGTTAGCCTTCCTCCCACTGACCAGACGTTAACCTTCCTCCCACTGACCAGACGTTAGCCTTCCTCCAACAGACCAGACGTTAGCCTTCCTCCCACTGACCAGACGTTAGCCTTCCTCCCACAGACCAGACGCTAAACTTCCTCCCACAGACCAGACGTTAGCCTTCCTCCCACAGACCAGGCGTTAGCCTTACTCCCACAGACCATACGTTAGCCTTCCTCCCATAGACCAGACGTTAGCCTTCCTCCCACAGACCAGGCGTTAGCCTTTTTCCAACAGACCAGGCGTTAGCCTTCTTCCCACTGACCAGACGTTAGTCTTCCTCCCTGGATTATGGAGTAAATGGGTGTGATTATTTGAGACAAAGAATAAAAAGGTTGAGTGAGTTGGAGGAAGAAGGAGAGAAGGTCTGAGCACCTCTAGGTCTACCCTGAACGCAATGATGTCGATTTAGTTAAACGGAACACGAGTCGGTATTGTTATGACATGTTTATTTATAGTTTCCATGAACAGGAGAGTAAGCTAACAGATACATTTGATTGGCCAGCGTTCTTGGCAATACGTAGCGACGTGTACACCACGTGAGACCATGCTAAATATAGAATTATTGTGGCAGATACAAGTATTAGCGTCGTCTATAATTATTGTAAACGCGTGTGGATCCCTGGACCCCTTATTGGGAGGGCAAGCCCACATCCATGCAAGTCGTAAATAGGTTTGTGCGTGGAGTGGAGTAAATCACATTTCTAGAAACCAGCACAGCAGGAACACAAACACAAAATGGCTGAGCAGAGGTGTAAGAAATACTCTACAGGCGTGACCCTATGCTTCATAATTAGCTATATGGACAAGAGACAGAAGACTGCCATGCAATGTCTAGACCTGGCCCTGTATTGAGGATCAAAGAAAACACCGACTTTCATTTAACAAGCCATGTTGTGCAATTGCGATGTTGTGTTTCTGCGCGATCCATCCTTATCAGCACGCTCGGGATGTGAAGAAAGCTACATCAACCCGACACTTAACGCTCTTTTCAGAGCGCACAAAAAAAAAACAACAACTGTCATACGACTTGTTCCCATCACTGGGGTAGTCGAGGGGAGTTTTGGCTGAGGAATACATCTACAGCTACATCTATTGCTACATCTACTGCTACAGCTACATCTACTGCTACAGTTACATCTGCTACAGTTACTGCTACATCTATTGCTACATCTACTGCTACAGCTACATCTACTGCTACAGCTACTGCTACAGCTACATCTACAGTTACATCTACTGCTACATCTACTGCTACAGCTACTGCTGCATCTACTGCTACAGTTACATCTACTGCTACAGTTACTGCTACAGCTACAGCTACATCTACTGCTACAGTTACTGCTACAGCTACATCTACTGCTGCAGTTACTACTACAGCTACATCTACTGCAACAGCTACAGCTACTGCTACAGTTACATCTACTGCTTGAGTTACTGCTACAGCTACATCTACTGCTACAGCTACATCAACTGCTACAGCTACTGCTACAGTTATTGCTACATTTATATCTTCAGCTACATCTACTGCTACAACTAAATCTACTGCTACAGTTACTGCTACAACTACATCTACTGCTACAGTTACTGCTACAGCTACATATATATATCTTCAGCTACATCTACTGCTACAACTAAATCTACTGCTACAGTTACTGCTACAACTACACCTACTGCTACTGTTTCTGCTACAGCTACATCTATATCTACAGTTACTGCTACAGCTACATCTATATCTACAGCTACATCTACTGCTACAGCTACATCTACTGATACTGCTGTTGCCACGTCGTGTGCTGGCTATGTTTGTTTATTTCACCCCCAACAGAAAAACAACATACGCCATACCGGGGATTCGAACCCCTGCCCTCATTGACGGCAGGCAGGCATCGAAACCATTCAGCCACGCGCTCCTCGAACGCACAAAAGAGTAGATTTAATCATTGTGGACTGTTCGTAAAGCGATCTCAGTCCCGCCAGGCGGAGCGATAGCGCGGGCTTGCGGAAAACGCTCGCCTGCCTTTCCCCGTAGTGCGAATTGGGTGCGGTTTGTGGTAGTGGCTCCTCCACCGAGGTGCGCTAGTCTGGTCCGTATCAGGAAACGTGGTCCGTCCCTGGTGATTTATCTAAGGCTTATAGCAGAGCTCGACAGTACGTCTCGCTGGTGGTCCGACTCTCGCAAAGAGCTTGTGACCGGCAAATGGAAAGCAGGAATCGTTGCCTCGAGGCCCTGCGTTCTCCCTACGGAGAAGGGCAGGCCGGCAGGCCAAATTGTCTCTAGTCCCAGTGAAATTCATCGCCGAGGTCGTTGGGATCCGTTCTGCACAGAGCGCTGCCATCCCTCCTCGAGCGAGCCCGGTCGGTCGGTCTTCTGGTGCGTGTGGGAGGCCCCTGTCAGGCGGTCCTAGGTCGACGGAGTGAGGGACGGGTGGAACAACCGTCCGTCCGTCCCGTCAGTCGGTCCCTGCGGCCGTCCCAGTGAGGCTTTTTACACACCCTTCCTCCGCCGACCGGTGTGCGCAGTACGTACGTCTCCGACAGATATCTGGTTGATCCTGCCAGTAGTCATATGCTTGTCTCAAAGATTAAGCCATGCATGTCTAAGTTCACACTGTCTCACGGTGAAACCGCGAATGGCTCATTAAATCAGTCGAGGTTCCTTAGATGACACGATCCTACTTGGATAACTGTGGCAATTCTAGAGCTAATACATGCTTACCAAGCTCCGACCCTCGCGGAAAGAGCGCTTTTATTAGTTCAAAACCAATCGTCGTTTCCCCTCGCGGGGTTGCGGCGTCCCCACTGGTGACTCTGGATAACTTTGTGCTGATCGCATGGCCTCATGTGCCGGCGACGCATCTTTCAAATGTCTGCCCTATCAAATGTCGATGGTACGTGACATGCCTACCATGTTTGTAACGGGTAACGGGGAATCAGGGTTCGATTCCGGAGAGGGAGCATGAGAAACGGCTACCACATCCAAGGAAGGCAGCAGGCGCGCAACTTACCCACTCCCGGCACGGGGAGGTAGTGACGAAAAATAACAATACGGGACTCTTTCGAGGCCCCGTAATTGGAATGAGTACACTTTAAACCCTTTAACGAGGATCTATTGGAGGGCAAGTCTGGTGCCAGCAGCCGCGGTAATTCCAGCTCCAATAGCGTATATTAAAGTTGTTGCAGTTAAAAAGCTCGTAGTTGGATCTCAGGCGCAGGCGGGCGGTCCGGCTCGCGCCGGTTCACTGCCCGTTGTCTCCTGCCCTACCGTCTGCCGGCTCTCTCCCACGGGTGCTCTTCGCTGAGCGTCCTGGGTGGCCGGCGCGTTTACTTTGAAAAAATTAGAGTGTTCAAAGCAGGCCTCGGCTGCCTGAATAATGGTGCATGGAATAATGGAATAGGACCTCGGTTCTATTTTGTTGGTTTTCGGAACTGGAGGTAATGATTAACAGGGACAAACGGGGGCATTCGTATTGCGGCGTTAGAGGTGAAATTCTTGGATCGCCGCAAGACGAGCTACTGCGAAAGCATTTGTCAAGAATGTTTTCATTAATCAAGAACGAAAGTCAGAGGCGCGAAGACGATCAGATACCGTCGTAGTTCTGACCATAAACGATGCCGACTAGCGATCCGCAGGAGTTGCTTCGATGACTCTGCGGGCAGCTTCCGGGAAACCAAAGTGTTTGGGTTCCGGGGGAAGTATGGTTGCAAAGCTGAAACTTAAAGGAATTGACGGAAGGGCACCACCAGGAGTGGAGCCTGCGGCTTAATTTGACTCAACACGGCCAACACTGAAACGATTGACATGCCGAGACCACTCTTCTGGGGTCTAATATGGAACTGGTGCTGGACTTAGACCCCCAGAAATCTGGGGTTATGTCCCCTGTGGCTCGGTCTTGTCTGCATCCAGTGTTTGATAAAGGAATTGACGGAAGTGCACTATCAGGAGTGGAGCCTGAGACCTAAGTTAACTTACCACGCCAATACTGCAGAATGACTATCAAAAAGTACACCTTCGTGGGGTCAAATAGAGAACATGTGCTGGAATTAGACCCTCGAAAATTTTTGGGGCTACCCTTTAAGAAACTTGATTGTCTCGCTAAGGGAATTGACGGAAGGGCACCACCAGGTGTGGAACCTGCGGCTTAATTTGACTGAACACGCCAATACTGTAGAACAACTGACAAATCGAGAGCACTGCCGTTTGGGTCTAATAATGAACGTACGCTGGTATTAGACTCACGGACGACAAGTCAGCTCTCAAACACTCAAATGAAAGAACGCTACGGAAATCGTGTTTAACTCCGCAGAAACCGCAGATTTCAAATACCTGGTCATTGACAAACAAAAGCCCTCAATAAATTCGTCTGACCAAATAGTGAACGGGTGCTGGAAATAGATCTGAAGACAGGTCAGTTTTACCCTACAAATGACAGGGCGTTGCTACGGAAAACCAGCTAAAATCGAGAGGAGCCGCAGACACTTTGGTTCACGTACCAGGCTGATAAGCCAAGGGCGCGAGGCTACCATGTGGGGGATCACGGCCGAACCCTTGTAAGCCGCAATCCCGCCCAAAATCTCAGCACCACTGAAATGGGAGGCTCCTACATGCTCGGGACCTGGGGCTTGCGCCCCAGCCCTATCAGGTAGAGCCACAGTAAGAGGTCCTTGCCGCCCGCAAATCAAAGCGGGCGGACAAACTGCTTGATACTCACCCTATACGGCGATGGGGTGCGAAAAACACCAACCAAAGACTTAGAACCTGGTCGGGGTGTCGAAAACAGTAGAGCAGCCACCACACTGTGAACTGTCAAGACTCAACCACTGACCATGAGAGTTGTCCGCACACCAGGCGATCAACATCTCTGTGACATTACCAGGCTTGTCCTCTGGCTAAATGCACTCCGGCTACGATATCTACCTCTGTACGTTATCAGCCATAACTATCATGCTGGACGCAGAAGAGATGCAGACCAGCGGACATTGCACTCCTGCCCCACTGTGTCAACACCCCAGGTGGCGGGGAATGCTAGGCGTACCATCCCTGCATAGAAGCCAAGAAAATAAAGGGAAAAAGAGATACCCCACTCACATGCAAATGCTACGTTTCTGGCAGGACGTGACGATCCTGGGATACAGACACACTGGACTGCCTCTCTTCCGGGTAAACCAGTCCATCTCATATATCACATATCATCATTGCACCCTATAGACACGAGTAGTGAAGACTCGATAGTCTGGTAAGACAACTTCCATAGGAGAGAAAACTCTGATCGTAAACAACTGCTGCCTTGCAGATAGGCTGGGGACAGCCAAAGGCTAAGGAGGGCATCCCTACAGAAACGCCTGTTGAAATCGGATGCACGGGGCCGCAAGCCTAACAAAACAGTGCAACGTAAATCACAGTATGATGGCAGCACAACCTATTCGAAAAACGTATGGCGCTCATCCTGAGGAGACCCGCCAGGCAGCGATAGCGCCGGGCCCCACGCCTCGAAGGGGCCCACCCTTGACTACTGGTGGTCACCCACCCATGTGTCGTGGAGTCAAGGCACATGGCTATGGGGTAACGTCTATTGGCCAAAACCTCAAGACCCTCAAAATACTACAGTGGAATGCGGAGGGAGTCATTAACAAAAAACTTTCCCTAACACACCACCTGCATGAAGGTAAGATTGACGTGGCATGTATCCAGGAAACGCACCTCAACAATAACCATAAATTCTCAATCAGAGGATACCAGACCTTCCGTCTAGATAGAGAAGGCCACAAAGGAGGGGTCCTGATACTGACCAGAAACAGCATACCGAGTAGCGCGGTACCTGTCAATCACACCGGACAAGCAGAAATTGTAGGAGTTGACATAATGGCTCAAGAGACGAAGCTCCGCATTTTCAATCTGTACGGACCACCAAACAGAGACCTATCGCTCTCGAGTATGGAGGTCAGAGACTCCAACTGCATAGTAGTTGGAGATTTCAACAGCCACTCGGAGAGATGGGGATACTCTGACACAGACAGCAGAGGTGACGAAGTGGAAGATTGGGAGATAGATGCAAATCTCTCCCTAATCAATAGGCCGGAGGATAGCCCTAGCTTCTATTCAAGAACATGGCATACCACCTCGACTCCAGATTTGGCCTTCTCCACACAGGACATACACTATAAAATAGACCGCCAGGTGCTAAACCAACTGGCAGGTAGCGACCACAGGCCGATCAGGCTAACCATCGACATGGAAGTAGGCCCACAGGAAACAAAACCGCTCCCACGTTGGAATTACAAACGAGCCGACTGGAACAGATTTGCAATCCTGACAGATGGGCTGTGTGAAACCATCAACACACGAAACACCAAAATGAAGCCCATGGTAGAGAGCCTAAGCAAGGCAATAATGCAAGCCGCCACTGAAACCATCCCAAGAGGAGCTAGGAAAAACTATAAGCCCTACTGGAATGATGAGTTACAGAAAGTGGAAGATGCAGTAACAAATGCTAGGAACATGGCAGAACGAGAAAAATCCATGGAGGCAAACATCGCCCTCAAAGCCGCCGCGGCGAAGTACAAACACACTCTCAAGCAAACAGCAAGAGAAAGTTGGAAAAATAAAACGGAAAGTTTAAACCTGGACAAAGAAGGGAACAAGCTATGGAAGCTAGTCAGAGCCATGAACGACGAAACCCCGTCAAACAAACAAATTACCATCAAGCAGGGCGAGAACTTGATCACAGGTAAGAAAGCCGCAAACGCCTTTGTCGATCACTATGCCAGAGCAAACCACATCGAGGTCCCTGCAGATAAGCATACAGACATTAGCGAAGAGCTAAAGGGACACGAAAACATAAATACGGCTCCTGAAGAGCACATGATGGCCAAACTAACAATGCGCGAAATGGAAGAGGCTATGAGAACACTAAAGAAAAGGAAATCTCCCGGAAAAGACGGGATAACAAACGAAATGCTGATGGGGCTGGGCCAAACAGCGAAGAAAAAACTTCTATCGGTCCTGAACCAAAGCTGGAAAAGGGGTATTGTACCCCAGGCATGGAAAGATGCAATACTGGTACCAGTACCAAAAACAGGAAAGGACAAAACAGATCCGAATGGATACAGGCCCATAAGCCTACTGAGCTGTGTCGGCAAGCTGATGGAACGGATGATAAACACCAGACTGATGTGGCATCTGGAAGAAAAACGAATACTAATTCCACAGCAAGCCGGCTTTAGACAGCACAGATCCACTGAGGACCAGGTCATCCTCATAGCCCAGGAGATAGAAGATGCCTACCAGGCACAGAAACACACAGTAGCTGTTTGGGTGGATCTGGAAAAGGCATTTGACAAAGTCTGGAAGGATGGACTTAGAGTCAAGCTAAGGAGAAGTGATGTTTGTGGGAAGATGTACAAGTGGATCAACCACTACCTCAAACAAAGAACGGCCAGAGTCCAAGTACAAGGGCAGATGAGCAAAAAGGTGACACTCGAGCAGGGAGTACCCCAAGGGGGAGTACTGTCACCCACACTCTTCCTGGTATATATAAACGATATTACAGAGAATATACCAAGAAGAGTCCATAGCTCAATGTTTGCAGACGATCTGGCTATGTGGACCTCTGAAAAGAATCTCACCATAGCAAGAAATCGGATGCAAACGGCCCTAACATCGCTGGAAGAGTGGGCGAACTCATGGCTGGTCAAAATAAACGAGGAGAAAACCACGTGCACAATATTCTCGCTCTCATTAAAACCCCAAAGTACCAAATTAAGCCTAAATGGCAAAATCCTGCAGCCAAACGATAACCCAACCTATCTGGGAGTCACATTTGATCGGCGCATGACATGGAAAAGTCAGATTGAGAGAAACCGAATGAAAGCCAGAGAAAGAATGGCGATCATGAGGAAACTTGCTGGCACAAGCTGGGGAGCAGACGAAGGCATACTAAAGAAACTGTACACTGGGAGAGTGAGACCAGTTCTCGAGTATGGCATCGCGGCATGGACAACAGCAGCGAAGGCGAACTTCGATAAAGTTAACAAACTTCAAAACCAAGCCATGAGAATTATAACAGGTGGCATGAAGTCAACGCCAATTGTAGAACTTGAAAAGATTACAAAACTGCAATCCATGACCGACAGAAGAGACTGCAGAGCCCAGCTGCAGTCAGACAAACTACGAAGACTGACGGACCATCCAATGTACCAGAGGCTAAACAATTTGGGAACTGGGAAACTAAAGCGGAGAAACTTTGCAGAAATAGCCAAAGCAAAGATGCACGAAGATCCCATAAACGCACTAACAACACCAAAACCCATCACTACTGTACGAAAACCTACTTGGAGGCAGGATATATTTCCAGAGGTGGTAGAAAATATACCAGGTATTGCAAACAAAAACTGCCAGACCGAAAAAGAAAGGAGAGACACTACCCTAAGCTTCATAACGAAAAGCTACCCAAGCATGGACTGGACCCATGCATACACCGACGGTTCTGTAACAAACACTACACAGAACGGAGGGGCAGGAGCAATCCTGAACCTACCAAATGGCAGAAAAATAACACTGTCATTCGCTACTGGTAAGTACACAAGCAATTTCAGAGCGGAGGCAGAGGCACTGAGGGCGGCAGTGGAAGAAATGGCAACACACAGTGAAAATGAGAGCCACATAGTCTTGCTGACAGATGCTCTCGCCGTAGTCACAGCGCTAAAAAGCCAGAAAAACACTGAGCTTAATGACTTAAGAGCAGCACTCTGCAAACTGTGCCAGCTGTCCGCACCAAAAAGGGTAGTGGTACAGTGGGTCCCGTCACACTGCAACATCCAAGGCAACGAGGAGGCAGACAGACTGGCAAAAGAAGGTGCAAGGCTACCACAAACAGATACCAGTATGACGTACGAAGAGTCAAAACGGCTTATCAAAGCCAGGTACATGACCAAATGGGAAACCGAACATACTGGTTACACCAAAAACGATGCCTATTACCAGTTGAACCGAAGAGAGCAGGTCGTTGTCTTCAGACTTCGCACTGGCCACAATAGACTGAGGTACCACCTATTCAACAAATTGAAGATAGGGTGTACCGACGAATGCCCGTGCGGTACTGGTAAAATGACCACTGAACATCTGCTGCAGAACTGCCCGACATACCGGGATCAGAGAGAGCAGATGTGGCCATTGCCAGTGGAACTGCAAGACAAGCTCTATGGTAGTGGCGAGAGTCTCAGGATGACCGCCGCTTTTTTCGAAAAAATAATGGTTACTGTCTGACTGTGTACGCAGAAGAAGAAGAAGAATCATTGTGGACATTAAACATCAACAGAGGGCCTGCAACCAGGATCGGTACTATTATTAGGTCACATAGGCAGCCGACTCTACATCCCATAGTAGAAGTGTAGCGACTAGGTCAAGTCAAGTCAAGACAAAAAGACCTCTACATCTCATGGTAGAAGTGTAGCGACTAGGTCAAGTCAAGTCAAGAAGACCTCTACATCTCACGGTAGAAGTGTAGCGACTATGTCAAGTCAAGTCGTCAAGAAGACCTCTACATCTCATGGTAGAAGTGTAGCGACTAGGTCAAGTCAAGTCGTCAAGAAGACCTCTACATCTCATGGTAAAAGTGTAGCGACTAGGTCAAGACAAGTCAAAAAAGACCTCTACATCTCATGGTAGAAGTGTAGCGACTAGGTCAAGACAAAAAGACCTCTACATCTCATGGTAGAAGTGTAGCGACTAGGTCAAGACAAAAAGACCTCTACATCTCATGGTAGAAGTGTAGCGACTAGGTCAAGACAAAAAGACCTCTACATCTCATGGTAGAAGTGTAGCGACTAGGTCAAGTCAAGTCAAGAAGACCTCTACATCTCACGGTAGAGGTGTAGCGACTAGGTCAAGTCGTCAAGAAGACCTCTACATCTCAAGTAGAAGTGTAGCGACTAGGTCAAGACAAAAAGACCTCTACATCTCACGGTAGAAGTGTAGCGACTAGGTCAAGACAAAAAGACCTCTACATCTCATGGTAGAAGTGTAGCGACTAGGTCAATACAAAAAGACCTCTACATCTCATGGTAGAAATGTAGCGACTAGGTCAAGACAAGAAGACCTCTACATCCCATGGTAGAAATATAGCGACTAAGTCAAGTAATATTCACTACAGGGTAGAAGTGGTAGCAACATCAAAACTTCAAATCTACATTATATATCTATCTATTATATCACATAGTCATTTTAGGATCAAGACCCTAAGCAGCGCATGAGCTGCAGCGGTCAGCGACCCATAGCTGACTGCTAGCGTCAGGGCCAGCGACCCAGAGCTGACAAGACCCTTCTACACCTCCACGTGGTGATCCTGGATAACAGGCTGCAACAGAGCAGGCCGGCTAAGGAAATGGGATCGAAGAGGAAAGGCTGACCCGGTACCCAAAAATTCCTGAAGAAGTCGGATGTGTTGGACCGAAAGGTGCAAATATCAAGCTTTAAACTACGACACAACACATTCCGTTCTACGGACAACATTCTGCTATTTGTAGTGCCATTTTTGGGACTTGGTAGCGGGCGTTTGAGAACGAACAACGTAGAAGAAGAAGAAGAAGACAGGCATTTCTCTTCTACCCAGGGGTATAGATGAGATTTTGTAAATAGGTGCAGCTGAGTGTGCATACAGGTGGGTTATTTACGAGGCGTGTTCAAATGAAACCGGACCTAACTGCACTAAGTGAACATACGTACGATGCGCATAAAGACGTCACTTCTGGTGTAAACAGCACATACCAGCCGTAAAGTTTGTAAAATTTCATTATCCTCCGACTCATAGTTGCCTCAGCAGACCGTTGAAAACATGTCGGGTGTGATACGGAATCCGTCCAGAGTTGATGAGAATTGATAAACTGGTCAACATCCTTCAGCTGTTAGAAACCAAATCACCGCTCACTGATAAACTCTGGACAAATTATGTATCACACCGGCCATGTTTTCAACGGTCTGCTGAGAAAACTTTGAGTCGGAAGATAATGATATTTTGCAAACTTTACGGGTGGTATGTGCTGTTTACACCAGAAGTGACGTCTTCATGCGCATCGTACATATGTTCACTTAGTACAGCTAGATCTGGTTTCATTTGAACACGTCTTGTGTGTGTGTATATATATATATATATATATATATATATATATATATATATATACGAGGTGTGTTTAAAAAAGTATCTGACATGAATTTTTGTCCTCGGAAATGGAGTATGGGTGTTGTCCTTCGGCCGTGAGGTATAGGGGACCATTATGCACATGCGCAAATTTTTCCCCGCCTACAATTTTGTTTTCATTCACCACGAAATGACGGAAAGAATTGAGCAGCGGTGTTGCATTACCTTTTGCCACAATCTAGGCGATACACAAGTGGAAACCATTCTGCAGATTCAACAGGCCTCCGGTGACGAAATCGTGAGCATCACACAAACTAGGGGGCGGTACAATCGCTTCAGAGGTGGTTGCACATTGGTGGGGAGCAGATGACGTTCCAGCAGGCCCTGAACAAGCAGTAATGATCAAGTCATTGACCAAATGCGGTTCTTGGTGTTACAGAACCGCCGCATCACCATCCGAGAGGTTGAGGATGTGCTGAGGGTAAGCACTACATTCTTTTTATGTGAAGAGTGTCCGCGAAATTCGTACGGAAGCTGTTAACAGTGGAGCAGAAGATGTTAACGATGGAGCAGAAGATGTTAACGATGGAGCAGGAGCTGTTAACGATGGAGCAGAAACTGTTAAAGATGGAGCAGAAACTGTTAACGATGGAGCAGAAACTGTTAAAGATGGACCAGAAACTGTTAAAGATGGACCAGAAGCTGTTAAAGATGGAGCAGAAACTGTTAACGATGGAGCAGAAACTGTTAAAGATGGACCAGAAGTTGTTAACGATGGAGCAGAAACTGTTAAAGATGGACCAGAAGCTGTTAACGATGGAGTAGAAACTGTTAAAGATTGAGCAGAAGATGTTAACGATGGAGCAAAAGCTGTTAACGATGGAGTAGAAACTGTTAAAGATGGACCAGAAGCTGTTAACGATGGAGAAGAAAATGTTTAAGATGGAGCAGAAACTGTTAACGATGGAGTGGAAAATGTTAAAGATGGACCAGAAACTGTTAACGATGGATTAGAAACTGTTAAAGATGGAGCAGAAACTGTTAACGATATAGCAGAAGCTGTTAAAGATGGAGCAGAAACTGTTAACGATGGATCAGAAACTGTTAACGATGTAGCAGAAGCTGTTAAAGATGGACCAGAAGCTGTTAACAATGGAGTAGAAACTGTTAACGATGGAGCAGAAACTGTTAACGATGGAGTAGAAGCTGTTAACGATGGAGTAGAAACTGTTAACGATGGAGTAGAAACTGTTAACGATGGAGCAGAAGCAACTCCCTCCGGAAGTCTCAAAGGACACGATGGACTGCGCAAATGACGATCTTTTCCTTTGACATGGCTCCTTGCAATTATTGGCTGTTCCCCAAGCTGAACATTCCCCCCCCCCCCACCCCCGTTGAAAGAGACCGATTCGAGTCACGAGAAGACATTATGCGAGATGTGACGACCAAAGAGGCCTTTCTAAAATGCTTCCAATAATGGTGGGACTGTTGGGAGAAGTGTGTGAAGTCCCAAGGAGAAGTGTGTGAAGCCCCAAGGAGAAGTGTGTGAAGTCCCAAGGAGAAGTGTGTAGAGCCCCCAAGGAGAAGTGTGTGAATCCCCAAGGAGAAGTGTGTGAAGCCCCAAGGAGAAGTGTGTGAAGCCCCAAGGAGAAGTGTGTGAAGTCCCAAGGAGAAGTGTGTGAAGTCCCAAGGAGAAGTGTGTAGAGCCCCAAGGAGAAGTGTGTAGAGCCCCAAGGAGAAGTGTGTAGAGCCCCAAGGAGAAGTGTGTAGAGCCCCAAGGAGAAGTGTGTGAAGTCCCAAGGAGAAGTGTGTAGAGCCCCAAGGAGAAGTGTGCAGAGCCCCCAAGGAGAAGTGTGTAGAGCCTCCAAGGAGAAGTGTGTGAAGTCCCAAGGAGAAGTGTGTAGAGCCCCCAAGGAGAAGTGTGTAGAGCCCCCAAAAGAGAAGTGTGTAGAGCCCCAAGGAGAAGTGTGTAGACTCCCAAGGAGAAGTGTGTGAAGTCCCAAGGAGAAGTGTGTAGAGCCCCAAGGAGAAGTGTGTGAAGCCCCAAGGAGAAGTGTGTAGAGCCCCAAGGAGAAGTGTGTAGAGCCCCAAGGAGAAGTGTGTAGAGCCCCAAGGAGAAGTGTGTAGAGCCCCAAGGAGAAGTGTGTAGAGCCCCAAGGAGAAGTGTGTAGAGCCCCAAGGAGAAGTGTGTAGAGCCCCAAGGAGAAGTGTGTGAAGCCCCAAGGAGAAGTGTGTGAAGTCCCAAGGAGAAGTGTGTGAAGCCCCAAGGAGAAGTTGTAGAGCCCCAAGGAGAAGTGTGTAGAGCCCCAAGGAGAAGTGTGTAGAGCCCCAAGGAGAAGTGTGTGAAGCCCCAAGGAGAAGTGTGTGAAGTCCCAAGGAGAAGTGTGTGAAAGCCCCAAGGAGAAGTTGTAGAGCCCCAAGGAGAAGTGTGTAGAGCCCCAAGGAGAGTGCTTTGAAGGGGATTAGGGTTTCAAACCTCCAGGCGAGTAATTGTATTTTCTGGCCTAATGGTCAGATACTTTTTGAACACACCTCGTGTATAAACATGGCTAATGAAGTTAAATGAGGAAAAGAAACTATAAATGCAATCTGTTCCTACTCAAACAAATGACAAAGCTCTAATTAAGACAAAATGGGACAAAAACATACAACTTGATGAACAGACTCTATAAGTATTTCCTTTGATTGGCGTCTGATGTGAGGGAACAGATTAGATAGAAACAGGATACATTCTAAGCACAGAATATCAGTCAAGAAAAAATTTGCTGGCACAACTAGAAGAGTAGATGAAGAAAGTGTATTAAAGAAGATGTACACTGGGTGACCGAGAAGTCCTATAAGCTGTACACTGGGTGACCGAGAAGTCCTATAAGATGTACACTGGGTGACCGAGAAGTCCTATAAGCTGTACACTGGGTGACCGAGAAGTCCTATAAGATGTACACTGGGTGACCGAGAAGCCCTATAAGATGTACACTGGGTGACCGAGAAGTCCTATAAGATGTACACTGGGTGACCGAGAAGTCCTATAAGATGTACACTGGGTGACCGAGAAGTCCTATAAGCTGTACACTGGGTGACCGAGAAGTCCTATAAGCTGTACACTGGATGTGTGAGACCAGCCCTATAAGCTGTACACTGGGTGACCGAGAAGTCCTATAAGATGTACACTGGGTGACCGAGAAGTCCTATAAGATGTACACTGGATGACCGAGAAGTCCTATAAGCTGTACACTGGGTGACCGAGAAGTCCTATAAGCTGTACACTGGATGTGTGAGACCAGCCCTATAAGCTGTACACTGGGTGACCGAGAAGTCCTATAAGCTGTACACTGGGTGACCGAGAAGTCCTATAAGCTGTACACTGGGTGACCGAGAAGTCCTATAAGCTGTACACTGGATGTGTGAGACCAGCCCTATAAGCTGTACACTGGGTGACCGAGAAGTCCTATAAGCTGTACACTGGATGTGTGAGACCAGCCCTATAAGCTGTACACTGGATGTGTGAGACCAGCCCTATAAGCTGTACACTGGATGTGTGAGACCAGTCCTAGAAGCTGTACACTGGGTGACCGAGAAGTCCTATTAGCTGTACATTGGATATGTGAGACCAGCCCTATAAGCTGTACACTGGATGTGTGGAGACCAGCCCTATAAGCTGTACTCTGGATGTGTGAGACCAGCCCTATAAGCTGTACACTGGATGTGTGGAGACCAGCCCTATAAGCTGTACTCTGGATGTGTGAGACCAGCCCTATAAGCTGTACACTGGATGTGTGAGACCAGCCCTATAAGCTGTACACTGGATGTGTGAGACCAGCCCTATAAACTGTACACTGGATGTGTGAGACCAGCCCTATAAGCTGTACACTGGATGTGTGAGACCAGCCCTATAATCTGTACACTGGATGTGTGAGACCAGCCCTATAAGCTGTACACTGGATGTGTGAGACCAGCCCTATAAGCTGTACACTGTATGTGTGAGACCAGCCCTATAAGCTGTACACTGGATGTGTGAGACCAGCCCTATAAGCTGTACACTGGATGTGTGAGACCAGCTGTATAAGCTGTACACTGGATGTGTGAGACCAGCCCTATAAGCTGTACTCTGGATGTGTGAGCCCAGCCCTATAAGCTGTACACTGGATGTGTGAGCCCAGCCCTATAAGCTGTACACTGGATGTGTGAGACCAGCCCTATAAGCTGTACACTGGATGTGTGAGACCAGCCCTATAAGCTGTACACTGGATGTGTGAGACCAGACCTATAAGCTGTACACTGGATGTGTGAGACCAGACCTATAAGCTGTACACTGGATGTGTGAGACCAGCCCTATAAGCTGTACACTGGATGTGTGAGACCAGCCCTATAAGCTGTACACTGGATGTGTGAGACCAGCCCTATAAGCTGTACACTGGGTGACCGAGAAGTCCTATTAGCTGTACACTGGATGTGTGAGACCAGCCCTATAAGCTGTACACTGGGTGACCGAGACGTCCTATTAGCTGTACACTGGATGTGTGAGACCAGCCCTATAAGCTGTACACTGGATGTGTGAGACCAGCCCTATAAGCTGTACACTGGATGTGTGAGACCAGCCCTATAAGCTGTACACTGGATGTGAGACCAGCCCTATAAGCTGTACACTGGATGTGTGAGACCAGCCCTATAAGCTGTACACTGGATGTGTGAGACCAGCCCTATAAGCTGTACACTGGATGTGTGAGACCAGCCCTATAAGCTGTACACTGGATGTGTGAGACCAGCCCTATAAGCTGTACACTGGATGTGTGAGACCAGCCCTATAAGCTGTACACTGTATGTGTGAGACCAGCCCTATAAGCTGTACACTGGATGTGTGAGCCCAGCCCTATAAGCTGTACACTGGATGTGTGAGCCCACCCCTATAAGCTGTACACTGGATGTGTGAGCCCAGCCCTATAAGCTGTACACTGGATGTGTGAGACCAGCCCTATAAGCTGTACACTGGATGTGTGAGCCCAGCCCTATAAGCTGTACACTGGATGTGTGAGACCAGCCCTATAAGCTGTACACTGAATGTGTGAGCCCAGCCCTATAGGCTGTACACTGGATGTGTGAGACCAGCCCTATAAACTGTACACTGGATGTGTGAGACCAGCCCTATAAACTGTACACTGGATGCGTGAGACCAGTCCTAGAAGCTGTACACTGGATGAGACCAGTCCTAGAAGTTGTACACTGGATGTGTGAGACCAGCCCTATAAGCTGTACACTGGATGTGTGAGACCAGCCCTATAAGCTGTACACTGGATGAGACCAGTCATATAAGATGTACACTGGGTGAGACCAGTCATATAAGCTGTACACTGGATGAGACCAGTCATATAAGCTGTACACTGGATGAGACCAGTCATATAAGCTGTACACTGGATGAGACCAGTCATATAAGCTGTACACTGGATGAGACCAGTCATATAATCTGTACATTGGATGAGACCAGTCATATAAGCTGTACACTGGATGAGACCAGTCATATAAGCTGTACACTGGATGAGACCAGTCATATAAGCTGTACACTGGATGAGACCAGTCCAAGAAGCTGTACAGTGGATGAGACCAGTCCAAGAGGATGTACACTGGTTGAGACCAGTTCAAGAAGCTGTACACTGTATGAGACCAGTCCAAGAAGATGTACACTGAATGAGACCAGACCTAGAAGATGTACACTGCAACCAAATCAAACTTTGACAACATCAAGCAGTTATAATCATAACAGTGAGCATGAAGACCACACCCATTGGATAACTGAAACAGAATACAAACTTGCAACAACTGGAACACTGAACAGACAGGATGACCAAATAATGAAGTAATGACCAACCAATAAGGTGATAACCAAGCAAGATGATGACCAAATAAGGTGATGACCAAACAAGGTGATGACCAAACAAGGTGATGACCAAACAAGGTGATGACCAAATAATAAAGTGATGACCAACCAATAAGGTGATAACCAAATAAGGTGATGACCAAACAAGGTGATGACCAACCAATAAGGTAATGACCAACCAATAAGGTGATGACCAAACAAGGTGATGACCAACCAATAAGGTGATGACCAACCAATAAAGTGATGACCAACCAATAAGGTGATGACCAACCAATAAGGTGATAACCAACCAATAAGGTGATGACCAACCAATTAGATGATAGATTTATAAAGGCTGATAGATCACCCAATATACCAGAGAATAAATGCTCTTGTAAGGGGAAGACACACAGACAAGCTTAGCAGCATCAGTCAAAATAAGTAGAAGAGATACTACAAATGGCATATTACAAATAAAACCTATGCACACTACACATATGCTTCCTACCTCAAGAAAACAAGGATTCCCAGAACTGACAGAAAATGTTCCTGGCATTGTGAAAAGTACAGAAAGACAGTCAGAGTTATCAAATACATAGATAATCAAACAACAGCTAGATCCATTGGTCTACTGATGGATCAGCATCAAATGCAACAAAGAATGGAGGTAGAGGGATCGTTTTCAGGCACACAACAAACAGTACACACACAAATTATCAGTGGGAAATGGGAAATGTTCAAGTAATTTAGACCAGAGGCAGAGGTCTTGAAAATCTGCAAACAGAACTTTTAATAAAAGATGAAAACACATATAGAAAAGTTGTACTCTTTGTAGACGCACCGTGGTTTGCAGCACTGGAGAGCTCAAAAATGTACAGATGTAAAGGAATTCAGAGTGATACTCTATTAAATGAATCACTGGTTCAAGAAAGTTGTAGTACAGTGAATTCCACCTAATTGCAAAACTCTTGGCAATGAAAAGACTGTCAAAGTAAGGTGGAAAGCTACTTCAACCCATATAAGTATAACTTCTAAAATGGCCAAGAGATTTACCAAGTGTAAATACAGGAACAAGCGGGACACAGCACCCAGGTTAATAACCAAATAACACATAGTACCAGCAAGCAAGATATGAACAAATGAGAATCTTTAGACTCCTCACAGTCCACAACCACAGGCCACCACCGACTGAGATACAATCTATTTAAAAACAAGGATAGAAAATACAGAAGAATGTGTCTGGGGCACTGATAAAATCAAAGCTGAACATATGCCACAAAGCGTCCAACATTTAAGGAACAGAGACAGCAGCTATAACCATGGCAGTACTATTTCTGGACAAGCTCTAAGCTATTTGGAGCAAATACAGAAGAATGTGTCTGGGGCACTGATAAAATCAAAGCTGAACATATGCCACAAAGCGTCCAACATTTAAGGAACAGAAACAGCAGCTATAACCATGGCAGTACTATTTCTGGACAAGCTCTAAGCTATTTGGAGATTCCATTAACCTCAGTTTGACACCTGCTTTCTTTAAATATACTCAAGACACAGAATCTCTATATTCATATATATAAATCAAACAAAATGGTTTAAGGCTTCCTGCGGAGTATAGGTCTTTAACAAATACAGGCCAAGTCATCAAACATTGACTTGTCCATAGACCTGTCTATCTGTTGAAGTTTTTGTAAGTTTCTATATGATGGGATAGCCAGCCCCATGCCCCACTCTCCTTAATCGCCTCTTACGAGGTGCCTGACAGGTTACTGTGTTACTATTCCTGAATCCCTTTCTGGCTCTAGCAACATTCGGGCCATATATAAATATAGGGTCCGTTTGGATCATCCTGGAGGAGAAATGTGAGAGGGCCACTGCAGTCTTCCAAACGTGTCGTAACAGATGGTTGAGTTGTGTTTTGTAGTAGCAACTTCATGATGTAAAACAGATTGTAGAAGCCACTACAGCAAGGGTAGTCAACAGTGTTTTGTCGCAGGCTACCGTACGAGGTCAGTTGTACTGTGGTTGCCCTATGCTTCGTATGGACCCCGAAGATTATATAATATATATATATTAAAAATGATATAGTAGAGAAACATAATTAATAGACGACATACGCGCAAGTTTATATTTATTTAACGAATACATCAAATACTTTGAAGGGGATTAGGGTTTCATACCTCCAGGTGAATAATTGTAATTTTCCTGCCCAAAGGTCTGATACTTTGTTAGCACACCTTCTGTATATATATTAACACTAATATAGTAGAGAAACCTAATAGACATTTATTTAACTAACACACGAAATACTCACCATTTCATTCCACGGAAAAGAACATACGTTATGAAACTTTGAACTTCATCGTGTGTACTTGGACGAACGCGATTCTAGGTCCACGCCGTTATGGCAGGTTCACATTATATTGGTAGATATTAACGGAGATAATACAAATAATGGCAGTGCTTATCACATACAGGGTGAACTGTTGAACTAAAAATTGTGTCCACAAAATTCTCTTCTTTAGCTGAGTCTGCTAAAACAATGAGTGTGTAGGTCAACTTTCCTGACTGGGTTGGAGTCTGCAGAGTAAGGAAATGGCGCCTGGCCGTGCACATACTTTCGGCAGTGAGAGCGCTCGTGCTAGTAGTGTTCATCTGCCTCTCTGGTTGTGTTGAGATGCACGCTAGCAGTACCCGCTAAACAGACCCAAGTTGAGTGGCGCTGGCAACTGGTAGCCGGTAACTTGAATGAAACTACATTATCCTAGATACTTGAAACAATACTGTAAATCTTCTATTTATTAAAACATCTTTTCTACGACTCTTTCGTCAAGTGTTAAACGAAGAATTCAATGTGTGCTCTTGTAGTATTCTTAAAGCACATGCAACGTTTAAATACTTCTCTTTGGCACTTCAGTGCTGATACTTTCTTGACATGACTCCAGCTTCCTGTGACAAGACGCCCGTCTATGTAGGAACTCTTTCATTCAAATGTTATGAGGTTTGAAATGTACAAGATTACACATTCAAGCTTTCTCTCTATACAGACAGCTCTGTCCTTTGTTGTGGGTGCAGCCCTTTCCAGAGCTTAGCAATTTTGAGGCCTGCACAAGCGCATGGAGAACTAGTGATTTTTGTTTAGTGACTCGCTCACACATTGTGACATGACACCAACTGTTTAAGTGACTCGCTCACACATTGTGACATAACACCAGCTGTTTTAGTGACTCGCTCACACATTGTGACATGACACCAGCTGTTTTAGTGACTCGCTCACACATTGTGACATAACACCAGCTGTTTAAGTGACTCGCTCACACATTGTGACATAACACCAGTTGTTTAAGTGACTCGCTCACACATTGTGACATAACACCAGCTGTTTTAGTGACTCGCTCACACATTGTGACATAACACCAGCTGTTTTAGTGACTCACTCACACATTGTGACATAACACCAGCTGTTTTAGTGACTCGCTCACACATTGTGACATAACACCAGCTGTTTTAGTGACTCGCTCACACATTGTGACATAACACCAAATGTACCCGGTAAATGGTTTAAGATTGGCCCAAACCAGTTCAACTTTAATTGTTGTTTCCAAACATGATCACATACTCACAGATATGCTTGTGGGATTAAGGGTTACCACCACACCCTCTCTTCGTGGTCTTACTTTGTATCGGTAATGTAACCAAATATTTGATTACATATTCGTAAGAGAGACCACTCGGACGAAGTACACTACACGCTTATCGCATCATAGAATGCCTGGGTTGAACATCTGGCACGTTTTAAAAAATAGATTAACCTCGTCTCCTTTTAAAATATGGTTGCTGTTTGATGTTTTGTTTTTTGGCGGGACACACTTAATTCTCTGTAAATTGTAGTCCTTCAGTTGATATCATTACATTATCATAATGATTCTGCTCATGTACAATTAATCGCGAGATCGCTTGAGCGGTAGGCAAGCAAGTGAAAGTACTTGGAGCTGACAAGTTGATACAAAATAAATCCAAGTTGATGCAGTACTGAAGGTCAAAGGTCAACATTTAAAATAACGTTTACAAAAAATAAAAAGGCATGTTATCGCTGGGTGAGGCTGGTCTATGACAGAACAGGCACGCAATCTCTAATAGTTGTTGATGCTATTCCTCAGTTGTTTACGCGCGGGCTTTGTTTCCAACGAATGCCTTGTGGCGGTAAAGAATGTTTCATTTTGTTCCTGTCCCAGTGCGGTAACTCAGCCAAAGTCTACCTCTTTGTCTTCTTTTTCTTATTCTTCTTCTGCGTTCGGGTTTTCTGATTATGCTAAATCTCCCGTCCTATCGCCAGGATGAAGTCCACAGTCCTTTCCAGGTCTGAGCGATGACCCAATAGTTTTTACCTCAGTTCTGCTCCATCTGGCCAGGTCTGGCATCTTAGTTTTTAGTGGGCCGTTCATTCTAGAAGTACGTGTTCAGGGGTCTGGACTCCTATTCCATATGGACATTCATTTGTTTGGGAGATTTTGAGCGACATTGCTATGTTTGTGAACTTAATCCCGACATCCATCCCAGCATTCAGCAAGAGTGCCCAGTGCGCATGTCAGTTGTTCTGAAACAAGTTTTTAAAATGGCTGCACATTTTGTAAATCCTACTCAGCACTAAGAGTCTGTGCAACATAGTGGTATAGTGCTTCTCCTAGCAAAGATACCGGGCTCGATCGAAACGCCCCAGTCGACCCACCTATTAATGTGAACATGCCTTGCTGTTACATAAGTAAAGCTAGCAAGAAAGAAAACTGGCCATCCCTACCTTGCCCCACAAAAAAGCTAAGACCTACTATACAGAAATCTAACACTTCATCGCCGACAGCAGTGTCTATTGTGGGACAATATTTAATCTATATTGTGGGACATGTTATGGGACCAAATTTTGATCTATATTGTGGGACATGTTATGGGGCCACATTTGACTATATCAGTGGATGCCAAGCTAAGGTTGGCCTAGGGCCAGATTACGGTCAAGGGTAGCACCAATGTTTCAGATCTATAATATCCTTTTTAAAAAACTTTTTGAGAAAACTGCGTTTTACATACGAGGCGTGTTCAAGTGAAACCGGACCAAACTGCAACAAGTGAACATACGTATGATGCGCATGATGACGTCACTTCTGATGCAAACAGAAGTGTCTCTGGCAGGTTTATACTTAACACACTTCACAAGGCCAACTGGGCACCTCACTCCTTCCTATAGAAATGTACACTTAACTTAACGTCTTTATACTGGTTTAAAAGACTCTCCGACACTTAACGTCTTTATACTGGTTTAAAAGATTCTCCGACGCTTAACGTCTTTATACTGGTTTAAAAGATTCTCCGACGCTTAACGTCTTTATACTGGTTTAAAAGACTCTGCAGAGTCTGTATACAACCTGTTTCATTTACATTTCTTTGCTCTTCTTCTTCTTCTTTGCGTTCAGGATCTTCTGGTCATGCTATATCTGCAGGCCAGTCGCCATGATGAAGTCTGTAGTCTTCACCAGGTCGGAGCGGCTGCCCCACAGCTTTTGTCTCAGCTCCGCACCCTCTGGCCAGGCCTGGCATCTCATTTCCCTATAGATTGGGCATTCCTGTAGAATATGCTCAGGGTTCTGGTATCCTGTTCCACGTGGGCACTCATCGGTGTGTGAGATCTTCAGTCGGTACAGATGTTCTAGTAGTCTGCAGTGTTGAGTTCTCAGCCGAAATAATGTTAGTTTGTTGATTTCTTTTGAGTTGGTGAATTGGGTCTGGCGTACTGCTTATGTTTCTGTCTTCTCTCCATTGGTGTATATACTGATTTCTGATGATGTTCTTGATTTCTCTGTATGGTACTGGATGATTAAATTGTGCCTTTTTGCTGCCCTCTTTTGCCAGAGCATCAGCTCTCTCGTTTCCTGTGATTCCGCAATGGGAAGGTAAGCCACTGGAGAGCTATTGTTTAGGATCTCCGGAGTTTTCCCAGTTTTGCTCTGATCTCTGATAACAGTGGTTCGTTGTTTGTTTTTTGTATTGTCTCTAATAGTTCTCTGCAGTCCTTGAATACAGCTATTTTTGTTGGAGGTTGCCTTTCTGTTTGAAGTATATTCAGTGCTCGCAGGAGGGCCATCGATTCTGCTCTAAGGTTTGTGGACAACTTTCCTGTTGGGAGGGCCTCTTTTGTTATATTTCCTCTTTTGTGTCTTATGAATATGCCTCCTCCCCCGTTTCGGCCTGCCCCTTCTGTTTAACCATCTGTGTACACCTGTGTCCATTCCTTGGTGTTATATTTATCCTCAATCATTGTTTGTGCTAAAGTTTTCAGCTCGTGGACACTGTGTTGGTTTTTTCTTCTTATTCCTGGGATCTCTGTACTTATTTCGATGTTGTTTATGTTGCAGCTTGGCTCTTCATAGTTAATAAGCATTTCTATTTCTGTAGGTTGGTTGGGAATTAGTTCTCCATATTTTTGGTGTAGGTGGTTTGATATATGGATGAAGCTGGTTCTCTTGAGCCTATTTTTAACTGGGTGTTTTAGTTTGATATGTATGGGATGATCAGGCATGCGTAGCATCTTTTCACTACGTGTCAGCACTCTTTCCTCTCGTCTAGTATTTAGGGGTCTTATATTTGTGTATGTTTCCATTTTTTGGATTGGTGTAGTCTTCATACCTCCTGTTATTATCCTTACGCCTGAATTTTGAATTTTGGTTATGCTTTCCGTGTTTGTTTTTGATGATGTGGTCCAGGCTGTCATGCCGTATTCAAGTACTGGCCTGACTGTGCCACTGTATACATTTTTGAGGATATTGCTATTTGCACCCCAGCTTGTTCCGGCCAGCTTCTTCGTGAGGGATAGTTTTCTGGTTGCTTTTTGTTCTATCTCCTTTATGTGTTCCGAGATACACAGGGGTATTTTCTTGTACAAGCTCTTTGCCATTTAGAATACGTTTTGTTACTTCCTTGGTGTTGGACAGTGAGAAGCATGTTGTAACTGTCTTTGAGATGTTAATCTGCAATCCCCAATCTGTAACCCATTTTCCAACAGTGCCCAGTGCTGTCTGCATTCTATTTTCAGCTGTTGGTAGTTTTTCTTTGCTCTAAAAGCTATGTGCATTCAATTTATTCTTAAATGCATTAATTGTCCCTGCCTCCACTACCTCCTGTGGCAATGCATTCCAAGCATTCACCACTCTCTGACTAAAAAAATATTTCCTAATATCTATTCTGGACCTCTCTATAGTTAATTTGTAGCTATGCCCTCTTGTTCTTGTGGGTGGTTGTATTTTGGTAGCTATGCCCTCTTGTTCTTGTGGGTGGTTGTATTTTGGAAAACTTGCTATAGTCTAATTTAACCTTTCCTCTGATCATCTTATAAACCTGTTATTGTCACTTCGAATTCTCCTCGTTTCTATACACTAGGTTTTTCTGAGTCTTTCCTCATAACTGTAATTCTGGAATCCTAGTATCAGTTTTGTCGCTCTTTTTTTGAATTCTTTCCAGCATGTTTATATCCCCTCTATGATAAGGACTCCACTGTCTTCGTCTGTCCCCGTGCACCATCAGAGATTTAACTTTATGATTTCAGTTTTGTCAGCACTATCTAGTAGAGCTCAATTGGTATGAGAGAGAGAGAGAGAGAGGAGAGAAAGAAAGAGAGAGAGGAGAGAGAAAGAGAAAGAGAGAGAGAATAGAGAGAGAGGGAGAGAAAGAGAGAGAGAGAAAGTTCGTGGTGTTGGGGCAGGTGGGGAGATGTTAGTCGTAAATTTTGGATCTTTTTGGTTTTGTTTTTGGTGCCTGCGCGTGCTATTTTGTAATATGTTTTTAGCACAGTAGTCGGAGTATTCAGTTATGTTCAATCAACAATAAGAGGCCGACCCAAAACTAGTTGGCGAGCCGGTCAAAACTAGTTGACGGACCGGATCTGGACCGTAGTTTGGCCACCGCTGCATATTTGATTCTATATTGTGGGACATGCTATGGGACCACATTTGACTCTATATTGTGGGGCAGCATTACCGTTTGGCTTTTACTGCGTCTTGATAATTAAGCATCTAAATATTGATTCTTTTTTCAACTTGAGTATAGACTTTTCGGTCGAATGCCATTTTTACTGATGAGGATAACAACGGGATTGCAAAGGCGGGTGCTCCCCTTGGTAGACTATGAGCAAACGTTTGAAACCAGCAAGGAATCAGTGTTGCCACCAAGATCAAGGTGTATCGTGCTGCTGTGCTAACCACCCTTCTATACGCAGGCGAGACATGGACAGTCTATAGCAAGCATGCCAGGAAACTAACCCGTTTTCTCATGAGCTGTTCCCGCGACATTTTCACGGTTCGGTATAGAGTGCTGAACCACCAAGCTATCGGCAGGACTAGACTCTCAGCCCATATGCTCCTGTAGAGAACCCAACTCAGATGAGCTGGACTTATTATTGTCATGCCCAGTGAACGCCTCTCTGAACAGCTGTGATACGATGAGCTCATGGAAGACAAACTCTCGTCCAGGAGGAGAAGAGGGGGGCGGGGGGGGGGGGGGGAGTGGAGTTGAGAGAGAAGAAACGACTCTCTGAAAGTTTATTTGAACAGTTTCTCCGTTGATATTGCCAAATGGAAGCTTCTTGCTCCGAATCGCTCAGCCTGGCGCACTTACATCAGACAAAGTGCTGAAATGCAAGATGGCCCAATTATTAACTGTGTCCCCATGTGGTAGAATTTATCGCGTTTATGTAAGACGTATGATTTCACACCTGAATACATGTGTGTGATGTTGTCGACATCTTCGCTTGAATAGCTATTATTATTAATGTAACGTGTTTATCAGTAGTGGAGCGTGATGATAATTTTAGGGTAAGCTGAGTGGTGAACATAAAGAGGCACACTTAACGATATCAGCAAAATGTTGAAGTACTTGATGTTTGTGCTGACTGAAGTAGTTGAAACTCATGCTGCAGGCCTATTTCTGCATAGTTGTCTACATTTTCTTGTAAATCAGTTCTTAGCGTCTTTGCTTCATTTCTTTTAAAACAATATCTATCACACTCTCCTTTAACATGTGATCTTGAATGCACTTACAAGAAAGTTTCTCTTCTATTGAAATATCAACCAGATCGGATAATCTGTTATTGATCATAGAATTACGCAGACGTGTTTGCATTCTTGGCAATGTACTCATCGAACGTTCTGCAGGGATCAAGATGCTGAGCAGCGACCCATAGCTGACTGCTAGCGTGAGGGCCAGCGAACCATAGCTGACAAGACCCTTCTTACCTCCACGCGGTGATCCTGGATAACAGGCTGCAGCAGCGCAGACTGGCTAAGGAGAAGGAATCGAAGAGTGAATGCTAACCCGGTACTAAAAAAATGATTGCTGAAGTCGGATGTGTTAAATCGAAAGGTGAAAATATCGCAGCCAAGCTGTAAACTAGGACACAACGCATTCCATTCTCTGGACTACATTCTGCTACTTAAGCCCTTTCAGTGTTTGGTAGTGGGAGATTGAGAACGAAGAAGAAGAAGAAGAAGAAGAAGAAGAAGAAGAAGAAAAAGAACGTCCTGCAGTAGCCGGGCCCACTGGAATACTGAGAATCAGTTGCAGCAACTTGCCTGTCTGTCTATACACTATTTGCAGGTCGTTATCCACAATGAAATATAATAATTCAATGCAACGTTTGGCTTTATCTGCTGAGCTGTAAATATTTACCAGTCCATTGTGCAGTTCTTTAAAGATAAACATCTTCGGGTACCGGTATGTGTTTTTTTATTTTTGAAATTCACTGTCAGGAAAAGATTTTAAGAGTTTAAGAGTTCAACAAACGTAACTTCGTCTAAAATTAAATCGTTCATATAACCCAAATATGATGCAGTCAAAAACTTTACACAACTCAATAAAGTAATAAAATTAAAATCGTAATTATAAAACAAATCTGCACTGAAAAAAATACATTTAAAAGACATTTTGAGAGCTTGGAATTAAACACACTCAGCCAAAGAAAGCCGGCCTAATTTGTCGCCAGTTGGCTATGACAAAAAGTAGCACATAATGCCCGTCTCTTAGCTACCAATTGACCTGATTCCTATGCCGTGTTAGGCAATCAGTCTACATTTCAAATAGTAACTGATAAATCACTTTGCCGCTTCTCGCGTTTGGTAAAATGTCACTACGCTTGAACAAAAATGACCATTGCAATTTCAGTTTCTAATTGATTTCACATCTGTTTTATGCAAAGAGGTTTCTTCTTTAATTCTTCAAACCGTTTGGGATAGCTCAGCCTATCCTGTCTATTCTAAGGCTTCGCTGCTGGTCTTTATACTGGTTTAGAATGCTCCGCAGAATCTGTATACAACCAGTTTTCTTTACTCAATTTGATCTACAAATAACTAAGTGCATGCAATTTATTTGTTAATGCATTAACTGACTCTATCTCTACTATTAAATTTCCTGCGGGAATGCATTCCAAGCATTTACCACTCTCTGGCTTGAAAACAATAATATCTAATCTGGACCTGTCTTTAAACAATTTGAAGCTGTGCCTCTATTTTCTTGTAGCCGGTTGTACTTTTATAAACTTGCCATAGTCTAATTTATCCTTCCAATTTATTAATTTATAAACTTGTATTAAGCCACCTCGAATTCTTCTTTGTTCGATGCACATTAGACCAGTTTTTCTAAGTCTCTACTCATAACTATAATTCTGGAATCACACGATCATTTTTATAGCTTTTATTTGAATTCTTTCCAGCATGTTTATATCCACTCTATAATATGGACTCCACGCCTGAACACAGTACTCCAATGTAGGTCTCACCAATGATTTATATAGTTTGACTATTACGACTTTGCTCTTATGTTTCTTTTTATTATACCCAGTATTGCATTTGCCTTTTTCACTGCCACCTGGAATTACTCCCGCACCTTACCTGTATGATCTATTATAACGCCTAGACCCCTTACCTGTATGGTCTATTATAACTCCTAGATCCCTTACCTGTATGATCTATTATAAACCCTAGGTCCATTACCTGTATGATCTATTATAACCCCTAGGTCCCTTACCTGTATGATCTATTATAACGCCTGGGCCCCTTACCTGTATGATGTATTATAACCCCTAGGCCCTTTACCTGTAGGATTTATTATAACCCCTAGGTCCCTTACCTGTATGATCTATTATAAACCCTAGGTCCCTTACCTGTATGATCTATTATAACACCTAGGTCCCTTACCTGGATGATCTATTAAAACCCATAGGTCTCTTACCTGTATGATCTATTGTAACGCCTAGGTCCCTTACCTGTATGATCTATTATAACGCCTAGGTCCCTTTCCTTTTTTATTGTTCTAATATTGTTCTCTCTCATCATATAAGTATGTTCCATATTGGATCTTCCCATGTGGATGACTACATTTTTTTACATTAAACTCCATCTGCCAGCTTTCAGGCCATTTTTTAATCGTATCTAAATCCGATCTCAATAGATCCACCTCTGCCGGAGAAGAGACCCTACCGCATAATGTTGTGTCACTCGCAAACGTTGTAATCATGGATCTGATATCAATGTCTAAACCACTGATATATATCAAGAATAAAATTGGTCCCAATACCGATGCCTGGGTCACACCACTCATTACATCACACCAACCAGAGTACTCTCTATGTATGCCGACTCTCTGCCTTCTGTCCGTTAACCAATTTTCTATCCAATTGGCAACTTCACCACGTATTGCATGTGATTTTAACTTTCGAAACAATCGATGATGAGGTACTCTATATCAAAATCCACATAGATAACATCCACTGGCTCTCCACTATCTAACATGTTGGTAACCATCTCCCTGAATCTTAAGATATTTGTTAAACACGATCTTACTTTAGTAAACTCATGCTGACTATTTCTGATTAAATTAAACTTGTCAACGTGCATTACTGTGTTATCTTTGATAATTGACTCTAAAATATTGCAGAGAATGCTCGTCAACTCGCTGGTCAATAATTGGCTGAATCTGATTTCTCGCCCTTTTTGAACAAGGGGATCACACCTGTATCTTTCCATCCCTTGGAAAAATTCCTTTCTCAAGAGTGTGATAATAAAATATCGCCAATGGTTTTGCTAACATGTCTCGAAGTTCAAATAGTAATTTTGGAAGAATACCGGATTATACCGTCTTGACCAGGACATTTATCCACTTTCATCGTATACAATTTTTTTTAAAAGAGCCCTTTATAGCCGTGCCCTCTTGTTCTTGCAGCCGGCTATACTTTGAAAAAAACTTGTTATAGTCTAATTTACATTTTCCCTAGATTAACTTGTAAACCTGTATTAATATAATTAATATAGAATTCTTCCCCTTTATAGACAGTGTATCCTTGAGGTAGGTTTTTCTTAGTTTTACCTCATAACAATAATTCTGAAATCTCACTCTCAGTGTTGTTGCTACTATTTAAACTGACATTGGGTTGTAAAGGAAGGCGTTCTTGGAGATTTGCAAGGGATTGCTCCAGTGTATCGTCTTACTTTCTTCTTCTTCTTCTTCGTACGCTGTCAGGCGTCAACCTGTATTTGTTCGAAGAGTCTTACTTTCAACTTTGGAGCTATCAGTTCAGTTCTGTTCAGTTCAGTTCAGTTTATCCCGTAACCCATCAGGTCGTTGAAGACACTCCCAAAATCCCACGCCATCCCTCTCTGTCTGTCTCCACCTGACGTATCTCACCTGGATGAAGGCCTGACCACTCAGTGATGTTGTCCACCCATCTCTTTCTTGAACGTCCTCGCCCTATCTGTCCCGGTACGGAACCAAAGAGTACCGAGTTGGTAATTCCGTTGGACCTCGCGGAAGTGCCCTCACCAGGCCATCTTTCGTCTTTTGATAGCTGTGAACAGATCTTCAAAATGACCAATAGCTTCGTCAACTCTCTGACGGATTTCTACGTTCGTGACACGATCTTTATATGTAACATTTAGTTTTATATAGCACCTCATTTCCATTTCATGTATTCTGCCCTGGATATCTGCTGAAATTGTCCAGGCCTCGCAGGCATACATAAATATTGATAGTACCAGAGAGCGCATTAGTCTAACTTTTATGCCGAGGGCGAGCCGCTTGTCTTGCCATATAGGTTTCAGACTAATCAGCGCCGCTGTTGTTTGTGCTTTCTTGCATTTACCTCTGGCTTCGATCCCTCTTCGCTGATCAATGATCCCAGATATTTGAAACGTTTTGCCACCTCAAGTTCCTGCTCATTCGCCTCTATTACAGATTTAAACCCTGCTACGTTATTGGTCATGAGCTTTGTTTTATCTGCATTTATTTCCATACCAAAACTCAAGGCCGCTCTATCCAAGCTACCAATCAACTCCTGGAGTTCCCTTTCTGTGCCTGCCAATACATCAATAGCATCAGCAAATCGGAAGTTTGTGATAAGCCTGTCACCTATTTTAACCGTGCCAACATGTTCTTTTAAGGTCGTCTCCATTATTCTCTCCAATAATATATTGAAGAGAGTTGGGGGAGAGTATACATTCCTGTCTCACACCCACCATCGTACGGAACCAATCGCCTAGCGTTCCCTCTACAGAGACTGCGCTTGTCGCCTGCTCATAAAGGTTTGCAATTACCCTCACCATAACACTGTTGAACTTATAATGCGTCATTGTTGACCATAGCGCCGCATGCCACACTCTGTGAAACGCCTTTTTAAAGTCAATGAAGGCATGGTAGAGTTGTTGTTGGTACTCTGAGTACTTCTCATTCATTTGCCGAAGATTAAATATCTGCTCGATGGTACTCCTTCCTGCTCGAAAGCCCGCTTGTTCTTCGGCAATGATATTCTCCGCCTGTGGTTTCAGTCTGTTAAGTATTATTCTCCAGAGAACTTTACTTGGATGACTTATCAGACTGATTGTTCGATAGTTCTGACAAATATTTAGGTTTCCTGATTTAGGCAGTGGTATAATTACTGATTTTGTCCAGCTGGAGGGCCACTCTTCTGTCTACCAAATTCTATTGCAGATGTAAGTCAGGGTATCAATTGTTGTCTCACCTCCCACTTGTCGGAGCTCTGCTGTGATAGTATCCACACCTACAGCCTTCCCTCTCTTCAGCATTTTCACGGCTTCATACACTTCTTCCATTGTTATCGTTTGATTTTCCTCTATTAGACTTACTTCAGGAGACATTGCATTTCTGGGGTCACCTCGACCTTCATTCTTATATAGCTCCAAACAGAACTCTGTCCAGCGCTCACGAATGTCTTGAGCTTCTGTGAGACATTTCCCATTCTTCTCCTGAATCGTTGTATTTCGACTTTGTACAGGCCTAACTAAGTCCTTGACTAATTTATATGCCCCCTTGGCATCATTTCTTCCTAGTTTTTGTTCGATATCTGCACACTGGGTCGTTATCCATTCCACCTTGGCCTGTTTCATCTTGGCCTTTATGTTACCATTTATCTCTCTATATTGCTGAATCCCATCTAATGTTTTCTTCGCTCTCTTCATTTGTCGTCTCTTGTCACATAAATCCAATATTTCACTGGTGATCCATGCTTTCTTCTTAATCCTGCACCTACCTAGAACCTCAGATGCCGTGGTGATTAATTTGAGCTATACACTTGACTTAACACTCACTTTCCATGTCCATCGCCTACAGTATTTACTGCGCAATGAAGGGGATCAGTGGTTGAATCAATGGACATGCATTTTCCCGTTTACTTTCTTCTACTTTAAAAACTAGTCATCCCATGACCATGATTTTCTAATATTAATTACTTTTCTGTGAAAAAACCCAGTTAGCAGAGTTAGTTTGAAGATACAATAAATGTATGTAAAACATTTTCATTGAGTTTTTCGGGTGATAAAAATGCAGCGAACAACGAACACCCCTTGCAGAAATAACTTCCGGCTATTCCGGAAAAAAAAATGGCATCCGTCTACTGAATTACTTCTTTTCCAATTGGGATAAAATATTTGTTATTAAAGACAGTTTGCTGTTTTGGTTAGATACGCTAGCGTTTTATTATGGTATTCATGTGTGTACTTCGATCATGGAATCCGATGTTTGTGGTGGAAATGTTAGTCCAACATTAGTAGGTCGAACAGACAAAACTGTCTCGGACGACGTCGACAGTTCATCGCCGTCATCGGTGGTAGCACTAGGGTTCGAATCTGCTGAAAACATTTCTGATATTGTGAGTCAGCCAGTTGTTATCCAATCTGATAATAAATTCCAAAAATGTCGTACTAGTTTAAACGAAAACCAGTCTGATGATTACTATGAAGTAATTTCTGCAGATGGAAGCGTTGGAGGAGATGATGTCGATATTCAGGACATTCAGGACGAACAAGATGATAAGATTGGAATTTCCAAATCAGCTATGGCTATTACAGTGTCTGAGGGCAGATCAGTGGACGAAACGTGCTCCTTTAATGATCTCCCATTTGTTCCAAAATTAGAATTTCCACTTGATTTAAGTGAAATAGCAAATGAATCTGTGCCAAGCTATGGAGTATTGAGTGTAAATAGATTTATGTCTAATATTCCAAGACCCGATACAAATTTTACAATACCTCCACCCAATTTTAAACTGTTAGATATTAAACCATCTTCTGATTTTCTTGACCCAGTTCTTAATGCTCCTTGCGCTACTGACATCTCAAAAGATGAAAATATAAGTGCTGTGTCAGAGAATCTGAATGATGAGGATGCTTCTTGTAGTCACTCGGCCGGTGTGGCTTTGAGAAATCATCCAGTGCCTTCAAAAGAGAAGGACCCAGTTGTAGACTGGTTAGATGAAAATGGGGATCCTATTCCTGGGGCCTTTGATTATGTGAAACCGGATGAGGATTCTAGATTAAATAAGAGTAATAAGGTTGAATATATGTTTTCTGTGCGAGAGAAGAAAGATGTGCCAGTTAAGTCTGAGTCAAATGATTTTGTAAATAGTGGTTTTCTAATCTATAAAAATGTATTACATAAAAATGTAGCAGGAAAT
Organism: Ariolimax columbianus; assembly: GCA_036924085.1. Classification (NCBI taxonomy): domain Eukaryota; kingdom Metazoa; phylum Mollusca; class Gastropoda; order Stylommatophora; family Arionidae; genus Ariolimax; species Ariolimax columbianus. Next base: position 64,631,525 of record JAVGWX010000018.1, on the reverse strand, counting down.
TTAGGTGTGCTGTTAGAAAATCAGTTAGTGCCAGATCCTACAGGCATCACAAATAAAGTAGGTGATGATGAAGAAGAAAAGAAACTTTATGAGGCCTCTAAAAGTGGTAAAGAGTATAAAGCAGCAGTGGAAGCAGTTACAACAACAGACACATCAACTAGTGCTAGTAAAGTTGTTCCAGAGAATGAAAGCACAAGGAAGGACCGATTAAACAGGTTCAGACGTAATAGGTTTACTGACATAAGGAAAGACGAAACCAAACAGCCTGATGAGACTTCAGATGACAAGCCTCCAAAATCAAAGGAAGAGGCAGCTCTTGAAAGGTTTGTTCTTTTCCCCTTCAAATTTCATGCTGGTTCTTTATATTTCTTTGATATTTTTAGTCATGACAAATTTAGAGCAGCAATTCTGAGAACATTAGGATCTGTGATCATCTGTTAACATAAGAGATTTCTATTGATTTATATGGGTCTAAATTCATTAAGAACATAACAAAAATAAAACATAATTGAGTTTTATATTTCAAGTTGAATCAATATTGGAATGTGTTGTGATGGCCATAGGAATTAATGGATGCAGGGTCAATTAATGCATTCTAGAATCGATTGAATGTGCAGTTTTTAAATCAAGGAAATGTTCAAAAAACTGATTGTATACAGACTCTGCAAAGTCTTCTAAACCAGTATAAAGATGTTAAGTCACCAATTACAGCAATATTTGGCATTGTGAAATGAAATATTAAGTGTTTTAATGTATACTCTTTCTGATTTTTCAGTCAGGCAGTTACAGAAATCTTGAAAGAAGTCCAGCGAGGTGCGGCTAGAGCTAAAGAACATGGAGCTCTGGGATGGTGAGCCATTTTTATTGTCAGGATTTGGAATTATTCCTGTTTACCACTATTTGCTATACCCTATCAAACGCCTCCTTAAAATCAACAAACACATGATACAGTTTTTGCTGCTGTTCTAGATATTTCTCACTTAGCAGTCTTAAATTAAATATCTGTTTAGTAGTACTTCTTCCCTGTCTGAACCCTGCCTGCTCCTCAGCAATGATGTTCTCTGCTTGGGGTTTCAATCAGTCGAGGATTAATCTAAGCATGACCTTGCTAGGGTGGCTGATGAGGCTTATTGTTCTGTAATTTTGGCACAGCTTTAGGTTTAGAGACTTAGATAACAGTATAACCATTGATATTGTCTATAAGTCCGGCCAGTTTCCTGTCGCCCGTATTTTTTTGCAGATGTGTGTCAGGCCTTCCACTACTACCTCCCCACCTGCCTGTAAGAGCTCTGCTTTTATATTGTCCACGCTGGCCGTCTTCCCTCTTCTCAACATTTTTACCGCTGCAGCTGCCTCTTCCTTTGTTATCAGTTGGTTATTTTCTATAGTTGTTGGTGTTGGAGGGATTGTTTTTCCAGATTCGTTCTGTTCCTCATAGTTGTATAACTCGGAACAGTACTCTGTCCATCGTGCCAGTACGTCATTGTCCTCAATAAAGCACTTGCTGCTTTTATCCTGGATCATAAAGTTCCTGCCTTGTCTAGGTGTTACCAGTTCTTTGACCACCTTGTATGCTCCTTTAGCGCTATTTCTGTTTAATCTCTCTTTGATGTTTGTACATTGCTCACATATTCACGCCTCTTTCGCCTCTCATCTTTTGTTGTATCACACAGATGGATCTGCCTCGGTGAGTGATAAAAGGGGAGACAGTGGAATCTACATTGAACATTAAACATTATAATGGCGACATAGAAAATTACTCCATACCAGCAGGAGAAACTTGTACCAATTTCATAGCTGAAGCAAGAGCTGTTCATGCAGCAACTCAGATTCTTATCAGCCAAAACATAAGTACAAGGAAAATGGTCATTCTAACAGACTCCAAGCCATCTAAAGCCATAAACAAGATAGACTCTCACATGAAATAAAATACAGCATAGGATTGCTGTCTCAAAAAAACAGATTTAGTCCTACAATGGATTCCGACCCACTGTGGGATCCCTGGAAACGAGAAAGCAGATGAGCTCACAAAAGCCGGAAGTGGCGATAAGCAGATTCCCCATCCACAGAGCTATAAAGAAGCAAAAGCACTCATCAAACAATCTATGAGGACAGAATGGAGAGAACAGCACAAAGAATACAAGCCAGAAAGTTACAGCATAGACAAACTTGGCAGAGATGGGCAGACAAAGATCTTCAGACTCGAATTTGACACTGTAGACTCAAGGCCCATCTACACAGTATGGGTCTCAGAGACACTGCCACGTGAGATTGTGGAGCACCCAAGCAAACACCAGGACATATTCTGCAAGAATACCCTACCTATGCAGACCAAAGAGAGGCAGTCTGGCCTGGGGAATCGACCATGCTCAAAGATGTGGGGGGGCTGACGAAGACCTGAAACGCAGTCTCCTTCGTGAACCTCACTGAACTAGAAGCATAGCATCAGTTGATTGATGAAGAAGAAGAAGAAGTTGTATCACTTTCTTGACCTCTTTATATCTGCCGACCTCATCTTGTGGATGGTTTTAGTTTTTCAGTGACCTATCACAAAGATCTAAAATTTCTTTGGTCATTCATGACTTCTTTTTTGTTCGGTGGCACCCCAGGATCTCTGTTGCTGTATATATGAGTGCTGAGTTAAGAGACTCTGTTACTGTATTGGTATCCTGATACATTGAGGTGGTATAGAGCCTGTCAGCTCTCTCAATGCTGCATCTTGGCCCCCCAAAATAACTATTAAGCTTTATGTGCTTGAAACACAGCTATTTATTAGGATATTTGAAAGGAAAAGGCAGTCCTGTAATCAGAGACACCCCTTTTTGGATATAATTCAGAAGATGGACGACTGAAATCAAGGACAAGTTTTCTTGAAAGTGTACAGTTAACAAAAACCTGAGCAAAACCCCACCGTAGAAATAGTCAAAGATATGGTGAGGAATGAATAGAGATAAAAAAAGAACTTGCAACAGGGAATAAAATGCCATTCCCTGTGTGGAGAGTCCTAAACAGAGTAAGAGCGGCAGTGTCCAGGTGTTGATTGAACTTGAAAAAATGGGAATATGCGGACGACGATATCTGTGAAATGCGAAGCCATCCAAGACCCTGAACACCTGTATAACTGCCAAAGAATGCAAGAACCATGTACTTTGGCAGATCTCATGAATGAAGCAGCTTGCAGGACGGCTGTTTTTTGGCCCACCACTTTCTGAGGTTGCTGGACACGGAAAGTAAGTAAGTGTTAGGAACAATCTTCGGAGGTCAGATAAATGTGATCTCTTCGATTAATTGGACGGCTAGAGGTAGTGAAAATCTGTAAAAGGAACCGAGGGAAATAGATTGTAAAGTTAAGAGGACACAATTAATATTAACTTAGGTTGTGTTTAGGACATCTGGTAAACACGTTACAACGTGATGGGCTAAATAGATAGAAGAATAGGAAGAGAACATGTAAGATAACACTTCCATTTTATTGTCTCTCTCATCTCTCCACTTACCGTAATGATGTTAGACAAGAGGACAGAGGTGCAATCTTTTTTCTTCTGTGTAACCATTCTTATTTTCAATCCATGCCTCTGTAGCAATTCTTTAACACTGTCATGCCATCCTGTTCTTGGGCTTGATCTGAAGCCCATCTTTCTGGCGCTACAAGCTTGTGGGGTAAGTAGACTTGAAGGCGTTACATTTACTACTTTGTTTATGACTATCTTATCAATAGGCCGGAGGACAGCCCTAGCTTCTATTCTAGAACCTGTACTCCAGACTTGGCCTTTTCCACTGTGGATATTCACCACAAAATAGACCGCCAGGTGCTCAACCAATTGGCAGGTAGCGACCACAGGCCAATAAAACCACTCCCACGTTGGAACTATAAACGAGCCGACTGGGACAGATTTGCAATGCTGACAGATGGGCTGTGTGAAACCATCAACACACGGAATAACAATATGAAACCTATCGTGGAAAGACTAAGCAAAGCAATAATGCAAGCAGCCACCGAAACCATCCCAAGAGGGGCAAGGAAAAACTACAAGCCATATTGGAATGATGAATTGCAGAAAGCGGAAGACGAAGTCTCAAATGCTAGAAACATGGCAGAGAGAGAACAATCCATGGAGGCAAATATCGCCCTCAAGGCCATCACGGCGAAATACAAAAGAACACTAAACCAAAAAACAAGAGACAGCTGGAAAAACAAAATAGAAAGCCTCAATTTAGATAAAGAAGGGAACAAACTATGGAAGTTAGTCAGAGCCATGAATGACAAAACACCATCAAATAAACAAATTACCATCAAGCAGGGCGACAACATGCTCACTGGAAGAAAAGCAGCAAACGCCTTTATAGAACATTATACCAGAGCAAACCACATTGATGTCCCTACAGACAGGCATACAGACATTAGTGAAGAACAATAGAGCCACGACAACATCAATATGGCACCAGAGGAGCACATGATGGCAAAACTAACAATGAATGAAATGGAAGAGGCCATGAGAACTTCAAAGAAAAAGAAATCGCCCGGAAAAGATGGGGTAACAAACGAAATGCTGATGGGGTTGGGCCAAACAGCAAAGAGGAAGTTACTATCAGTCCTGAACCAAAGCTGGAAAAGGGGAATTGTACCACAGGCATGGAAAGACGCTGTACTTATACCAGTACCAAAGAAAGAAAAAGATAGAACAGATCCAAATGGATACAGGCCTATCAGTCTACTGAGCTGTGTGGGAAAACTGATGGAGCGTATGATAAACACCAGACTGATGTGGCATCTGGAAGAAAAACACATACTAATTCCACAGCAAGCTGGCTTTAGACAGCACAGATCCACTGAAGACCAGATCACTCTCATAGCCCAGGAAATAGGGAATGCTTACCAGGAGAAAAAACACACAGTAGTGGTTTGGGGTTGATTTAGAGAAGGCATTTGACAAGGTGTGGAAAGAGGGACTTAAAGTCAAGCTACGAAGAAGTGAAGTTTGTGGAAAAATGTACAGATGGATCAGCCACTACCTCGAAAACAGAACAGCCAGAGTTCAAGCACACGGGCAGATGAGCAAAAAGGTGACACTTGAGCAGGGAGTACCCCAAGGGGGAGTACTGTCACCCACACTTTTCCTGGTGTATTTAAACAACATCTCGGAGAATATACCAAGAAGAGTCCACAGCTCCATGTTTGCAGACGATCTGGCTATGTGGACCTCTGAAAAAAATCTCACCATAGCAAGCAAGCAAGCTGGAGGAGTGGGTGAACTCATGGCTGGTCAAAATAAATGGGTAAAAAACAACATGTATGATATTCTCGCTTTCAAATAAACCCCAGAACACCAAAATAAGTCTTAACGGCAAATATCTGCGGCCAAACGACAACCCAAACTATCTGGGAGTCACATTTGATCGGCGCATGACATGGAAAAGTCAGATCGAGAGAAACCGAATGAGAGCCAGACAAAGAAGGGCAATCATGAGGAAACTTGCTGGCACAAGCTGGGGAGCAGACGAAAGTATACTAAAGAAACTGTACACTGGAAGAGTGAGACCAGTTCTAGAGTATGGCATTGCGGCATGTACATCAGCAGCAAAGGCGAACTTTGATAAAATTAGCGAACTTCAAAACCAAGCCATGAGAGTTAAAACAGGAGGTATGAAGTCAACACCAATTGTATAACTTGAAAAGATTACAAATCTGCAATATATGACCGACAGAAGAAACTGCAGAGCCCAGCAGCAAGCAGAGAAACTTAGAAGACTGACAGACCATCCAATGCATCAGGGACTAAATAGATTTGGAAATGGGAAACTATAGCTGAGAAACGTTGCAGAAGTAGCCAAAGCAAAGATGAGCGAAGACCCTATGAACACCGTAACAATACCAAAGCCCATACCTACTGTACACAAACCTACCTGAAAGCAGCATATCATTCCGGAGGTGGTAGAAAATATACCAGGTATTATAAACAAGAACAGCCAGACTGAAAAAGAAAGAAGAGACATAACCTTGAGGTACATAACGAAAAACTACCCAAGCATGGACTGGACCCATGCATACACCGACAGTTCTGTAACAAACAACACAGAACGGAGGGGCAGGGGTATTCCTGAGCCTACCAAATGGTAGAAAAATAACACTGTCAGTGGCAACTGGAAAAAACTCATGCAATTTCAGAGCGGAGGCAGAGGCACTGAGGGCTGCAGTAGAAGAAATGGTGACATGCAAAAGAAATGAAAGCCATATAGTCCTGCTTACAGATGCCCTTGCCGTAGTCACAGCACTAAAAAGCCGGAAAAATACTGAACTTAATGATTTAAGAGCAGTACTCTGTCAACTATGCCAGCAGTCCGCACCAAAAAGAGTAGCGGTACAGTGGGTTCCATCCCACTGTAACATCCAGGGCAACGAGGAGGCAGACAGACTGGCAAAAGAAGGTGCAAGACTACCACAACCAGATTCTAGTGTAACCTACGAAGAGTCAAAAAAGACTTATTAGAGCCAGATACATGACCAAATGGGAAACAGAACATACTGGCTACACAAAAAATGATGCCTATTACCAGTTGAACAGAAGAGAGCAGGTCGTGGTCTTCAGACTCCGCACAGGCCACAACAGACTGATGTACCACCTATTTAATAAACTGAAGATAGGTGGCACTGACGAATGCACTTGTGGTACCGGGAAAATGACAGCTGAACATCTGCTGCAAAACTGCCCGACATACGAGGACCAGAGAAAGCACATGTGGCCATCACCAGTGGCAACACTAGACAAGCTCTATGGCAGTGTCGACAGCCTCAGGATGACCGCTGCTTTTTAAAAAAAAAATACAGGTTGACGTTTGACAGCGTACGAAGAAGAAGAAGACGAAGTTTATGACTAAGCTGAATAGGTCTTCTACATTTTTTGTAGTAAGTAGTTACATTACATGATATTACCTAAAAGTTATATGATTATTCTCCAACTATATTTCTTTTGCAGGCAGAGATGTCCAATACCTGTTACCAACAAGACTTTCCTACGCAACACTCTGGTCAGTACATTGAGAGAACCATACAGGCCACCTAACAAGCGTGGAAGATTCCATGTAGGGCTGAAACAGAATGAGGACAGCAGCAAGCATCACGGAAAAAGGGAGTCTGATAATAACAGCCGCAGTAGCAGATCATCCAGGTGGGAGTATTACCAGCATTTGTATTTGGGTTATTATTGATGAATCAGTGGTCTGTCCCTTCCTCAAGTGGGTTCCCAGACATCTTACTGGTGAAGGGGAAAATAGGCCAACTGTTCCTCCATGCATGTCGTAGATGGGGATTAAAGGGTTTTGTGGATGTGGTTAGCAACCTCATAATGTAGAACTAATTGATACAGAAACCTTCACTGCAAAATCATGGAAAGTGTTTGTCAGCAGGCTTCCTGAAAGAGGCCAGCTGGAGTGATACAATGATAGAAGAAGTATATGTCTCTGCGCAGGTTGAATGTTCCTTCCCTGCTGAAATGTCCCTACCTTGGTTGAATGTCCCTACCCTGGTTGAATGTCCCTCCCTGGTTGAATGTCCCTATCTTGATTAAATGTCCCTACCCTGGTTAAATGTCCCTCCCTGGTTGAATGACCCTACCTTGGTTGAATGTCCCTACCTTGGTTAAATGTCCCTACCTTGGTTGAATGTCCCTCCCTGGTTGAATGTCCCTCCCTGGTTAAATGTCCCTACCTTGGTTAAATGTCCCTATCTTGGTTGAATGTCCCTATCCTGGTTAAATGTCCCTATCTTGGTTAAATGCCCCTCCCTGGTTGAATGTCCCTACCTTGGTTAAATGTCCCTATCTTGGTTAAATGTCCCTACCTTGGTTGAATGTCCCTACCTTGGTTAAATGTCCCTACCTTGGTTAAATGTACCTACCTTGGTTGAATGTACCTACCTTGGTTAAATGTTCCTAACCTGGTTAAATATCCCTACCTTAGTTAAATGTCCCTACCTTGGTTGAATGTCCCTACCTTGGTTGAATGTCCCTACCTTGGTTAAATGTCCCTACTCTGGTTGAATGTCCCTACCCTGGTTGAATGTCCCTACCCTGGTTGAATGTCCCTACCTTGGTTAAATGTCCCTACCTTGAAGGTCCCATTCTTGGTTAAATCTACCTACCTTGGTTAAATGTCCCTACCTTGGTTGAATGATATCATCGAGGTCTGTGTTAGGGAAGCAAAGAATAGTACCCTGCTATTCATGTTGTCAAAGGTCACTTAATAGGCCAGTATATGGGACTAGCAAAAGCCATATCATACAAAACATGGTGCTATCAAAACTATCTCAGAAAGAGTTCATTCAGCAATTAAACACAGGCTTCCTGCAAGAAGTCCCTCATGCTCCTCTTATGAGTGATGATGATGAATACTTCTAGCTTCACATAAACTCAGAAGACAAAGCTTCATTTTATCTAATCGTCTCTGTCTTTCTCCAAGTTGTATCCTGTTGTGCTGACAAGTTTCTTAAGTTACAATATCATTATTTTGCCCTGTATTATTTTTCTGTCCACCCCAGACTTTCTTCTCTCTAATTTGTCCTCATCTCAAAATGGGCCATTAAAAGTTGACAGATTTTGTTCTTTTTGTATGCTGAACACTTTTGGGACATAGACATTAGATTTAGCTGGCCCACTGTATCATAGAAGTAGATTTAGCTGGCCCACACTGTCATAGACATTCGATTTAGCTGGCCCACACTGTCATAGACATTAGATTTAGCTGGCCCACTGTATCATAGAAGTAGATTTACCTGGCCCACTGTATCATAGACGTTAGATTTAGCTGGCCCACGCTATCATAGACATTAGATTTAGCTGGCCCACACTGTCATAGACATTAGATTTAGCTGGCCCACACTGTCATAGACATTAGATTTAGCTGTCCTACAGTATCATATACATTAGATTTAGCAGGCCCACTGTATCATAGACATTAGATTTAGCTGGCCCACACTGTCATAGACATTAGATTTAGCTGGCCCACTGTATCATAAACATTAGATTTAGCTGGCCCACTGTATCATAAACATTAGATTTAGCTGGCCCACACTATCATTGTCATTAGATTTAGCTGACCCACTATATCATTAACATCTAACTAATCAAATTATAGACAATATTATTCGGCCCAAGAAAGTCTTGACTTGCAGCTATTGTTAACTTGTGCGTAACATCTGGTGTCCAAACATGAAGTAGCTTTTATTAACTTTGCATAGTTCATTCACTTGTTGACTCAACCTTGTGCTAGTACCGTCAGCTGAGGTAAAGGTCATATACATGTTGACAGAAGACAGATATGGCTGCTAGAACTAGATGTCAGCTGCAGAGGAAGATTAGAGGCGATAGGGATACAAATAAAAGGATAGAGAAGTACAAAGGAAGAAAAATTGATAATGAAAGGGCAGAGGAAGATTAGAGGTGATAGAGATCCTGCCGAAGACAAATGTGTCGGACCGAAAGGTGCAAATATCGCAGTCAAACAGTAAACTAGCTACACAACGCAAATCCGTTCTCCGGACTACATCCTGCTACTTGCAAAGCCCTGTTCAGGGCTTGGTAGCGGGAGATTGAGAATGAACGAAGAAGAAGAAGAAGAAGAGGTGATAGGGATACAAATAAAAGGATAGAGAAGTACAAAGGAAGACAAATTGATAATGAAAGAGAACATTGCCAGACAAAAGTGAAGAAATATATATCGTAGAATAAGAAACGATGAAAACCAGACTGCAGACAGACAAATGAAAGATTGCAGTTTTTCTGACACATACAGCAGTGGTTGTGACTTTTACAGCCAATATTGTTTTCCAGAAATCCAAGTTTTTACTTTACTTCTTATTATCCATAAAATGTTAGCAGCTTGGTTCATAAGATCAGTCTGTTATATTGTCTGCCATTAATGGACATTTATTTATTTGGCATAGCTATTAGCTATGAAGATGGGTTTACAGTTGTTAAGTTTATGAATTTGTTGAAAGTTCTGTTTTTGTATTTCTGTGTTTATTTTGTAAATTGCAGAAGCTCAAGTAGAAGCCGCAGGAGTAGTCGCAGCCAAAGTAGGAGTAGCTTCACAGACGATGAGCCTTCTGGATCAAGGGATACACAGGGGCACTTCCATCGGGGAGGCGGAAGGGGAATGTGGCACAGAGGGCGCAATCAATATTACGATGAAGCGTGGGCTACATATGCTGCCCACTATGGCTACCCGTGGTATGGTCCAGAAGCCATGCCTATGTTCTACGGCCAAGAGGGCTGGCCAGTTGATCCCTATGCAGCTATGTATTACGGAGACCCTCAGGCCTGGATGGAATATGAGGCTTATTATGGGCCACAAAATTTTAATGCTCGGGGAATGGGGAGAGGATTCAGGGGGAGGGGGCGGGGAGACAGAGGAAGAGGGCGTGGTGGTTATGAGGGTAATTTCCAAGAGTATCATGGTGGTTTTCAGAGTCCTAGAGAATTCTCTCGGTCACGCAGCAGAGGTGAGCTGTCCCGCAGCTGGTCTAGGAACAGGTCACTAAGTAGAAGCAGAGCAAAAAGTGTAGACAGTAGGGGTCGCAGTCGGTCACGCTCATTGTCTCGTGGCCGTACGCAGAGTCACAGTAGGAGCCATCGTAGATCAGCTGACAGGTCGTCGTACAGAGATTCTGATGGGCGAATCAGATCCGATTCAGATGTAAATGAGAAAAAGAAGAAGAAAAAGAAAAAGAAAAGAAAGCATAAGAAGTCAAAGAAATCAAAGCACAGGCGAAAAGGTGATGAAAATAAGATTAATGAGAAAGATGTAGGAGGACATGTTGAAGGTGATGCAGAGAAAGCATATAAAGATGGTAAGAAAGAGAAACTTGAAGAACAAAAAGAAGACAGCAGTGACAATTTAGGAAAGGGAGGTAGCACTGTGGAACAGAGGACAAAGGAACATTTTAGTCACAGACTTCATGACAAAAGTCTAAAACAAGGAAAAGGTCAAGAGAAAGAAGCTGAGAATGATGACAATGAAAAAACTGTTTCTGGAAACGTAGAATTAAAAGATAAAATGATGCGAAAATGTGAACATACAAGCAAAGGTGTTGAAGAATCTAGCACACATAAAAGACAGACAAAAAGAGTACATAAAGGGGATGAGAGTGGCAATAAGAAGATGGAAAGAATAGCTGGTGGTGAGGAGAGGATGAACAGTGGCAAGAGCAAAGACAGTCAGGACATACGCAGGTCAGAGGGTGTTACTGGCAAGCATAGAGGAGAGACAGGAGAAAGTTATGATATCACAGCTAGAGACAGGAGAAGTAGCAGTCAGGATAGTAACAAGCGAGGTGGGATAAAAAAAGGGAGAGGATATAATTCGGACGTGATAGAGCAGGGTAGCACAAGTGAAAGTGGAGATAGCAAACTGAAAGTGAAAATAAGAGACATCAGAGATAAAACTAGAACAGATATCACAGAAAGAGATAGGAGACAAGATAAACAAGGAAAAATTGGTGAGAAATACAAAGATGGTAGAAATATAGGTGAAAGAGATAGACAAAGTGAAAGTCATGATAACAGTGAAGAAACTAGAAGACATGGTCGTAAGCGTAAGCTTGGGGAGGATGAGGGTACAGCACAAGATCAGGGCAGTATGGGGACTAGAATAGGTGATATCAGAGATAAGGAGGGGAGAGGTGCCGGGATTAGAGAAAGAGAGAGAAGTGAAAGTCATGACAGCAGAGAGAGAATTAGAATAGATGATGATACTCATAAACAAGCAAGAAATATCAAGTATAGAGGAAATAATGATGAAAGACTACATTATACAGACAAAGTTTGGAAAAGTAAAAGTGACAGCTCGTCGGAGAGTAGAAGAAAAGTCGATGGCAAGTCTAAGGATGTGAGGAATGATAGATCAAATGTTAAAGAGAGCGGGAAAACAAATGTCAAAGACAGATTAGGTGGTAACTTTGATGCCAGACAGAGGCTCAGTACAGATGGCAATAAATATCAGGGCGATCATGACGGTTCTAGGGTGACAAAAATGGATGACACAAGTTATAACAGCAAAGAGAGAAAAAGGTTGGATGCTGGGAAAATGAGTATGGAAACAAAGACAAGAGGTAAAAGTCCTAATAAAAAAACAGTTGACCCGAGAAAGGATACTAAAGATAAGAAAAACACAAGTGTTAGAAATGACAGCAAGGGTGAAGGTGATCAACATGTTGACAGAAAACAGATGGGGAAAATAATCTGTAGTGTTGACCGTCAGGGACAGAGAGAGATAAGTGCTGATAATGATAACAATGAAGGAAAAGAGAAGCACAGAGAGAGTAGAAGTGGTCATGAAAGAGAATATAGACAGACAAAAGGAAAGAAAGATAGTTTAGGTGGAATGAGAGATAATGAACACCTCATTGCAGACAGGGAAATCAAAGGTAACAGTTTTGAAAATGAAAGTACAACCAAATCTAATAGTGGGAGCAGGGATATAGAGAAGAGTACTGTTCAGGGATATCACACAGAGAGCACGAAGGAGTTACCTCAAGTTCATGAAAATCAGCAATATGACAGGGATAACTATAAAGAAAGACATCAATTTGAGAAGTGTGAACATACAAAAGGTGTCCACACTACACAGCTGAACAATGAGAATGACATTGCAGCCAGCAGCAAAAATATAAGGATCAAGGATTCAGCCATGACTGAGGAATCACGTACGGTCAAGGATTTAGACATGACTGAGGAATCTCGTAAGAATATTGACATTACTGGTACAAAATACCATTTGAAGAGAATGTATGTAGCAGCTAGTGAAAACTCAAGTGTCACTGAAAATGTTGCAGAAAATAAAACTAAGGTGGTCAAAAGAAAGAAGAAAGTTCTTAGAAAACAAGGAGAATCGAAGAAAATGAAGTCAGATGCTGCTAGGGAACACTTAGAGGATGAGGATTTTCAGACGGACAGCAAAGATGAGCCCAGGAAGAGAAAAATGAAATTAAAGCAGAAAAAGAAATTGAAGGAAGTGAAGTTTGATAAAAGCTCTGAAGCTGGCGTGGAATGAAATTAGTAGAGGAATGTTTGCTCTTCTTTGCCGCGTTCCTCCTTAGAAGGATGTTCTGTCGTAGTTTACAGTGAGGCGGCAAATTTGTGCCACAACTGGTTTCAACACGGCACAATATGGGGGGAAAGTTTGCTCTCCCTATTCGATCTTTATTCTCTCAGTCAGGCTGAATTTGGAGACGGAATTCGGTCTTGGGCAGCTCTGGCACAGTGATGCGAGCAGCCATCTGTGAGTAACTGGCTGCTGTCATCTTGTTGACTGCGTTGTTGGCCGAAGTTGCTTGTGCCTATTTGCACTTTGGTGCATGCATAATGTTTTGACTGATGAGGGGGAAGCTCTTTCAGCAAATATAGATGCTTCCTAAATTGTAAACCAGCGACACAACGCGATCCGTTCTCTGGACTACATCCTGCTGCTTGCAAAGCCTTGTTCAGGGCTTGGTAGCGGGAGATTGGGAATGAACGCAGAAGAAGAAGATGCTTCCTTTATGTTTTGGTATCTCTAAATCTTTGTTGACATCTTTGATAGCTAGCTCTTATCCATATATCCAAGGATTTGTCTCCACGTATACAAAACAGAAAATGAAATTGGTCTTATTTAATTCAAAGATCACTGGACATTTTTGTATGCTATTGATAAAGATGAACTATTGTAATTTGTTGTTCACTCCAATTGGAGCATAGGGCAACAGCTGGACTTAAGGCCCTTCAATGTTCTTGTTGCAGTGGTAGTTCTTGTGACACTTTCTTGTACATGATGAGGTTGCAAACCTCATTTTCAGCCACCAAATGTGCACTGAGCCTTGAGTCGACTGCTGCCTTCGTTGGAGTCATTGAAGTCGAGGTCTGAAGACGAACGAGGAAGAAGAAGACTTGAACCTTCCAAACATGTTGTAAAAGGTTACTAAAGAAAGTTGTGCTTGGGGCTGGCAACATAATTATGTGAAATGATTTGCTATGTAAACCACTATTGCAAGAGTATGTGAGTGGTTTGGTACATGCTTCCTGTATGCAGGTCAGCTGTATTGGTCACCATGTGGAGCGGAACAGAGACATCGGATGGACATCATAGAAGAGGTGGTAAAAGTGAGCTGACTTAACATTGTTGTGGCACAGGACACCAACATGCGATCAGTCCGTCAAAGGAATTGGGAACAAAGTGTAATCCAAACCTGGTTGATAGCGACAGTGAAGGTCTATACTCCCTAGGCAACTAGTGTAATAGACACACGTTGCAATATCTATTTCTTCGTTCGTTCTCAACCTTCCACTACCGAGCCCCGAAAAAGGCTTTGCAGGTAGCAGGATGTTGTCCGGATAACGGAAAACGATGTGTCGTAGTTTACAGCCTGACTGCGATATTTGTACCTTTCGGTCCAACATTTGACCTACCTGGCATTTTTGAGTACCGGGTTAGCCTTCCCTCTTTGATCCCTTCTTCTTAGCCAGCCTGCTATTTTGCAGCCTATTATCCAGGATCACCGCATGGAGGTGTAGAAGTGTCTTGCCAGCTCTGGTTCGCTCGTTCTGGCGCTGGTAGTCAGCTATGGATTGCTGCAGCTCATGCACTGCTCAACATCTTTATCCCCAATATTTATTTGATGGCCAGAACTTTCAGAGGCCCATCCTAACAACACACAATCTCTGTTTAGTCAGGAAGGAAAACGTTGACAAAATGAACTTTCTGCAGTTGTTGTCTAGTGGGTAGGTTTTGATTCTTTTGCTCGGTTCGCTGTCGTCTTGTCAGACTCCCAGTCCTTACTTCAGGAGCTACTGAAGGGCTAACTAAGGCATGAGTGGATAGCAGCTGTAGAGGGCTCAAACCTCCAGGGGCTGGTGCACTGGTCATGCTGGGACTCCGGGCACGGGCAACAGAAGAGCTGACATCTTGGCTACCCAAATACCTTATGGACACTTTGGATATTGATAGAGGTGTCATTTTGAAGTATGTCAGTGACCGCCTGTTGGTTGATGACACTGCAATAGATGAATCTGCACAAACTGCAGAACTTTGAAATCAAACAATGGTCGAGTAGAGTGGGGTGGATTAGAGGATGGAGCAGGAGTGTGTTCAACCAACGAGCTACAGGAACCATCAATATCCACACCCTTTACCATTTGCTGAGAGAGACTGAGCACCTATGAGTATGCCTGGAGTGCAGTGAAGTCGATTCTTAAGAACCTAACAGAATTCTATTACTCACTTTCTTTGTCATTTGGTGTAAACCGCCAGTGTTAATTTGAACTGTCCATGAAATGTCTAGTTCCTGGCCATTTATTTAATGTCAGATATTAATTTGTAACTATAAAGCTTAATGATTTTGGTTTTGTTGATGGACTCGGCTCGGTTGTTTGAATAAATGAGAGAAAACAGTGGATTAGGTGTCGTTAGCGTGGGTATGGTTTGACTCCATTATGACTGGAATATTTGATGGATAATTTACCAATAAATGTGGGTCTGTTTTTTCTTCCTCTCCAAATTCTCTTTAGATAAAGCCTTGTATACTGTGGTGAAATATGTTGTGATTCTGATGTTTGTTGGCAGTGTCAAATGGAATCATGAAATAATCTGGTATATATACAGAAAATACAATTGGATATGATTTTGCAATTCTTATCCAGTGCCTGCGTATCTTATCTGGCTTTGTGTTCTGAGTTATGTGTGTTTGGGGATAGTGTGGTCATGTGTTCTGAGTAATGTGTTTGGGGACAGTGTGGTCATGTGTTCTGAGTTATGTGTTTGGGGACAATGTGTTCTGAGTTATGTGTTTGGGGACAATGTGTTCTGAGTTATGTGTTTGGGGACAATGTGTTCTGAGTTCTGTGTGTTTGGGGATAGTGTGGTCATTTGTTCAGAGTTATGTGTTTGGGGACAGTGTGGTCATGTGTTCTGAGTCATGTGTTTGGGGACAATGTGTTCTGAGTTATGTGTTTGGGGACAATGTGTTCTGAGTGATGTGTTTGGGGACAATGTGTTCTGAGTTATGTGTTTGGGGACAATGTGTTCTGAGTTATGTGTTCTGAGTTCTGTGTATTTGGGGATAGTGTGGTCATGTGTTTGGGGACAGTGTGGTCATGTGTTCTGAGTTATGTGTTTGGGGACAATGTGTTCTGAGTTATGTGTTTGGGGACAATGAGTTCTGTGTTTGGGGACAATGTGTTCTGAGTTCTGTGTGTTTGGGGACAGTGTAGTCATGTGTTCTGTGTTTGGGGACAGTGTAGTCATGTGTTCTGTGTTGGGGACAGTGTAGTCAAAATGAGGGAATGAACCCCATTAGGTGCTCTGACTTATTTAGCTAATAGTAAAGTGTATGCATGCTGATAGTTGCTCCTGATCTTCTTCTGCGCTCGTTCTCAATCTCCCGCTACCAAGCCCTGAACAGGGCTTTGCAGGATGTAGTCTGAAAAATGCAATGTGTTGTATCGTAGTTTACAGCTTGACTGCTATATTTGCACCTTTTGGTCCGACACATCCATCTTCGGCAGGTACTCCTGATCTATTCTCTAAGCCCTACTCTGCCACATAAGATTCTAAACCCTTACAATATGAGTGAGAACTGCTGGGACATAGATTGTAGTGCTATCATTTTTCATATAGATGAAATACGAGATACAGTTCACAATAGTAGAATAGAATAGCTGAACCAAAACAACTTTCCATAAAATTGAAGCCATAATACAAGTTACACCATTTTGTTCAACATTTATTAAAAAAATTGTGTATAATTAAAACAAACCATGTCATTAATTAATCAAAAGAACTGGAGTTGTGCCGTGTGTGTGTGTGCGTGCGTGCGGGGGGGTGGGGGGGGGGGGGGTAGCCCTACTTCTCAGTCATGTCTGACTCAAGGTTGATGCGACCTTGGAGTAGCAACTCTCCACTGAGCTTTGGGTTTTCCTTTTCCTTTCGGTGTTGTCTCTTCACTTCCCTGTGTTGCATGAGCTTATTTTCGCTCGGCCTGAGGTGGCTCTTCAGGTTGCACCTCCATTTGGATTGTTCTACAGCTGTTTCTTCCCAAGATGTCAGATCCATATCCAGGGGACGGCGTGGCCTAGTGGTTAAGTGAAACGGCTCACAACCAGAAAGTGCTGGGTTTGATCCCCATCACAGCACCGGCCGTTACCCCGGGGAAGCAAACCCTTAGAAAATGCAGGAGGAAGCAGACCCTTACATAAAATGCATGCTGAAGTCGGATGCACTGGGCCTACAGGCGCAAAATAAAAACCACAGTGCAGCGCACACCGCCTTGGAAATTAGAGAAATAAGGCCAACGCCAAAAAAAAAAAAAAAAAGATCCATATCCAGTGCCTACATGTCCCGCTTACATGCGTCTTTGAACCGCAGCTGTGGTCGGCCAGCTGTTCTTTTACCACACGCCAGCTGCCCATAGATAATATCTTTGGGGATGCGACCGTCTTCCATGCAACAAACATGACCAAGTCATTGCAGTCTTTGTTGGCGACGTGTGTATATACTGATATATATAGATAGATAGAGAGTGAGAGCGAAGGAGCGTGTCTCTTTCAAGAAATAAAAGGAAGAACTGGTGGAGGTTTGAGTCCCACGGGTTTCAAGCATCCTCGGATTGCAATGGTGGTGAGACCAGTGTTTAATCAAATTGGAGAATGACAAATAAAAACTCTGAGATTCCGTGTACAACGTTGCTCGTGTAAAAGAACCATCGACAGTTTGAAAAACCATAAGAGTAGGCTGTTAGCAGCTGTTCAGACTTCATGAAATTCCTACCTAATAGGCAAACTGTCCTCAAGGACTAGTAAGCTGAAGGTAGTAAAGAACAAAATAAGGAACTTACTACGGATACCCTTTGACTACCTCATATCAGGCATAGCCTGTCTGTTTGAATACCAGTATTCCAAGTAGTTGAGGATGTCTTCATGTAAGTCAATGTTCAAAGACACAAATCAGGCAGAGACGGCCCAGTCAATGACAAGGCCAAGGTTGTCTAGCTGTTTGTTCCTCGTCTTCTCATTCTTAGATCCGTGACTGGCAAGGAGGTCAGTGTCAATCACACCTGATGTCGTCTTTAAGGGCAGCAACAAACTACCTCCACTTCACCTGGTCTGAGGCTATCCTTGGCATGGTGTCCCAGTTCTTCATGACTTTCCCAGTATTTCGCCAAGTTGTCCTGACTCAGCCTCTCTTTCTTTTTCCCTGTGAGTTCCATCACATGGCGGTTCTAGTGTTGATGTACATGATCTATCCAGTTCCAGTATCAACCAGATATGTGTATATGCCTATATTCTTATTACTCCTGGCATGCAGTTCTCATTTGGTGAAAGTGTTCAGTCAGAAAATCGATGCATCGTTCTCAGGCAGGTTGTGTGGAAAGATCATTCAATCCAAGTGTCGTCTCCGCAACGAAGGTTAGCTGCAATAGACTTCCAATATCCTCTGCCTCTTGTCTTGATGGTACACTCTGTCAGACTGACATTAGTCCATCTTTTGATGTTGCTCTCCCACTTATAGCACTGCCCGTCTCTTGTCCGCCTACCTTCAACCTTCCCCTCCGGTATTGTTTTCAACAAAGTATCATGTCTTTGTAAATAACCAAAATATTTGACTTGCCAAATTGTAATGTCTGTCAAAAGTTCTCTACCTATGCCTACTCTGGTCAGGATGTCTATATTTGTTTGTTTCTCTATTCACAAAACACCCCCCAGTCTTCTGTATAACCACATTATCAGGGCCTCTATTTGTTTGTTTTCCAACCCTGTAAAAATGCTGAATATATATAGCACCTGATTAGTCAAATTTGTAATGTGCTAGTTATTTGCCTGGATATCAATATATTCCTCATCACATCAAATACACATTTCACCATTCCTATTCTCTATGTCACTTCCCTCTCACCATCTAACATCTCCTGTAATGATCTATCCCTGATACAAGTAGCTGCCATCCTGTTCTAGTATCGAACCGTTTACTCTGATATTTTTGTTGGTCAGCTCGTAAGTCTTGGTAAATCAAATAACTTTTCTTTAGGTAAATGTCTGAACCATATTCTAAACTTCTTGTGTTGCCTATCTCCACAAGTTCTAGCAACTCTGTCCCACTTCCAGCCAGCAACACGATGTCATCAGCATGTCTCAGATTCTTGATTATTCTTCCATTGATGTTTAGTCCCGGCACAGGGCTCTTTGTGTATGACATGGACAAGAATAGCACCACTGCCTCACAGAGAGCATGTCGAAAGAGGTGACTAACTGTGACATGGCTTAACACCGATCATGGTTAGGTTGTTTGTTTAGAGCAGCATAGATGGCGCCTAACATACTGCGGGTCTACTTTGCTCTAGTGTTTGAGTCTATTGAGAGGGACTCGCACATCGGTTATCTGCCATCCGTATACGCTTGTCTCAACAAAGCGGAGTATTTAGCTGCTTAAGCTTAGTCCGCTAAGCAGGAAACCCTTCTCCCAGCTACATCCAGCTCATACCAAAGCTGGGACCTGCACATGGGCATCTGTCCCTGTAGAGTTACAGGTCGACTAGGCTACATCCAACTCATACCAAAGCTGGGACCTGCACAGTGGCATCTGCCCCTGTAGAAGTACAGGTCTAGGCTACATCCAGCTCATACCAAAGCTGGGACCTGCACATGGGCATCTGTCCCTGTAGAAGTACAGGTCTAGGCTACATCCAGCTCATACCAAAGCTGGGACCTGCACATGGGCATCTGTCCCTGTAGAAGTACAGGTCGACTAGCCTACATCCAGCTCATACCAAAGCTGGGACCTGCACAGTGGCATCTGCCCCTGTAGAAGTACAGGTCTAGGCTACATCCAGCTCATACCAAAGCTGGGACCTGCACATGGGCATCTGTCCCTGTAGAAGTACAGGTCGACTAGGCTACATCCAGCTCATACCAAAGCTGGGACCTGCACAGTGGCATTTGCCCCTGTAGAAGTACAGGCCTAGGCTATATCCAGCTCATACCAAAGCTGGGACCTGCACATGGGCATCTGTCCCTGTAGAAGTACAGATCGACTAAGAACTCTTTCAATCTGTCTGAAGATTTTCTGTGTGTAAAGGTCAAAGTAACAATACACATCCTTGTCTCATACCTCCATGGATATCAATGGCCTAGGAGTGAGACTCGCTTGGTTTACACAATCCCAACGTTCTGGGTTCGATTCCCACCGTGTCCAGTTTGGCAGACACTGTTTTGTTCACGGGAGATTGCTCCTCCACATACAGTAGCTGTTAGACCTTGCACAGCTGCAGCTTCCCCAAGTGTCGGTAATTGGCCGAACGCTTTTAGTGAAGCCTTGAACGCGTCTGTGAAGCACTTCTTTAAGTCACCAAAGGCGCGTTTTTACCCTTCTGCATCTCACCATAAGTGTTTTTGACAGCCGATGGTCTGGCATGCAGACCATGTGACCCGCCCAGTGAATCTGTGATTGCATCAGAATATTATTAATACTAGAGATACCGACTCTGTCAATAACTGCCGTATCTTGGACCCTGTCTCGTCGTCTGATCTTCAGTACGTTTCTGAGACAGATTGTGGAGGTGGTTGAACTTTTTTTATGTGGCACCTGCATACAGTCCATGTTTCACAACCATACAGCAGCACTGGAAGTACCTCAACTATGCAACCCTTCAGCTTCATCTGTAGACTAATGCCACTTCGATGCCAAACATTTGTGTAAAGTCTCTCAAATATACTGATGTCTTGAGAGATGCTAGCCTTCACCTCGCCGTTAATGGAAACAGTCTGGGATAGTGCGTGAATCTGAACAACTTTTTTTCTCACCACAATTGACCTAGATATTGGCTCAGTTTAACTACTGCCAGGGGCTGGTTGATTCGTGATTTCTGTTGTCTCAGTGATGCCGGTAAGACCAACATTTGAACTGGCTCATGGGAATCTATCCAGGCTATTTTTATAGATCAGCCTCTGAGCCAGAAATGAGGGGACAGTCGCTAGCAAATTTGTCAGTCACCCTTGGTTACGTGTGGTTTGACCTTGGTTTTTGCTTGAAGTCTCCTAAGATTAAATAAATTCGCATCGATACGATATATGATGTAGATTCCTATGCCCCATCTCTGAAAGCACCAGTCAGCATGGCAGAGAACATGATACTGAACAGAGTCGCTGAAAGTATACACAGTCTGCGTAACTTCATTTGTAACGGGAAAAATGGGATAGCTCATCATTTTCCTGAACGTTTGTCGGCATTCCATCATGCGGATATATTTCTTTAGGCAACCGCATTTTGCGATCTTCCTCCACAAACTCTCTAGAGCCTCTGTCTAGAACATTTTCGTCAAAAGCTGCGTAAATGCCACAATGATGTTCTTGACATTTCTTCTGTAGCTGTCTTGCAGCGGACAGCATCTTGGCATTTCTCTTGTAGCTGTCTTCCAGCGGACAGCATCTTGGCATTTCTCTTGTGGCTGTCTTCCAGCGGACAGCATCTTGGCATTTCTCTTGTAGCTGCCTTCCAGCAGACAGCATCTTGGCATTTCTCTTGTAGCTGTCTTCCAGCGGACAGAATCTTGGCATTTCTCTTGTGGCTGTCTTCCAGCGGACAGCAACTTGACATTTCTCCTGTAGCTGTCTTGCAGCGGACATCAACTTGACATTTCTCCTGTAGCTGTCTTGCAGCGGACAGCATCTTGACAATTCTCCTGTAGCTGTCTTCCAGAGGACAGCATCTTGGCATTTCTCTTGTAGCTGACTTCCAGCGGACATCATCTTGACATTTCTCTTGTAGCTGTTTTCCAGCGGACAGCATCTTGACAATTCTCCTGTAGCTGTCTTCCAGCGGAGAGCATCTTGGCATTTCTCTTGTAGCTGTCTTCCAGCGGACAGCATCTTGACAATTCTCCTGTAACTGTCTTCCAGCGGACAGCATCTTGACATTTCTCCTGTAGCTGTCTTGCAGCGGACAGCATCTTGGCATTTCTCTTGTAGCTGTCTTCCAGCGGACAGCATCTTGACAATTCTCCTGTAGCTGTCTTCCAGCGGACAGCATCTTGACATTTCTCCTGTAGCTGTCTTGCAGCGGACAGCATCTTGGCATTTCTCTTGTAGCTGTCTTCCAGCGGACAGCATCTTGACAATTCTCCTGTAGCTGTCTTCCAGCGGACAGCATCTTGGCATTTCTCTTGTAGCTGTCTTCCAGCGGAGAGCATCTGCCTAATGCTACCTCTTCGGTCGGTATACATGTGAAAACACTGAAGATATAACATCGTGGATAAGAATGCGGATGTGGAGGGTTAATGACGTGTACTCGATCTTCAGCCGTTCCATATTTTATGTATTGAAACACACACCAACAAAACAAAACATTTTTATGCGTTTTATAGACTACAAAAATGACTTTGACAGAGTAAAACATGAACAATGAATTACCTGTCCAGAAAATATAGTTATGAGTTGTTTATGTTGTTGCTGAATACCTACACGGAGTTAGTTTACTGTTTTGCACGTCCTGAAAAAGGGCGTTAAGTAGAGGTTGCAGTAGCTTTTCTTACATCTCGAGCGCGCTGATGTAGGTGGACGGGGTCCTCCAGGCGACTGTGCCACTCTTGATTTCACTTGATTGTCGCTCATTACTGAGAGGATCATATGTATGGATGGAAAAGAAACAAGAATACTCTACAACTTAGATTGGGAGTAAACTCCATCTCCCTGATCTGGTAGATTTACTCACTATGTATAGATCTAAAAATAGAAATATGACCCAGGTGCACACAGTTCTCTCGTATGTTTACCATTAATGCAGAACACATTTGTTAACGGCTACAGGAACAATCAAAACTCACCGATAGAGTGTCGATAAGTGATCTCAGATACGCGGCAGACACAGTTCTGCTCGCTGAAAGCGAACAATAACTACAAAGAAATCGATAACCACCATAATTAGCGAAGTAGACAAGATATTTGCTCGATATTTATGTTCGTCTACTTGTTCTTCTTGTTCTTCTTCTTCTGCTTTGTAAGTAGCAGGATGTAGTTCGGAGAGAGGGTTGCGTTGTATCGTAGTTTACAGCTTGACTGCGATATTTGCATCTTTCGGTCTGACACATCCGACCAGCATGATATTTTTAGATACCAGGTTAGCCTTCCTTCTTCGATCCCTTCTCCTTAGCCAGTTAACTCTGCTGCAGTTTGTTATCCGGGATCACCGCGTGGAGGTGTAAAAGGGTCTTGGGAGCTCTGGGTTGCTGACCCTGACACTAGCAGTCAGCTTTGGGTCGCTGACCCTGACACTAGCAGTCAGCTTTGGGTCGCTGACCCTGACACTAGCAGTCAGCTTTGGGTCGCTGACCCTGACACTAGCAGTCAGCTTTGGGTCGCTGACCCTGACACTAGCAGTCAGCTTTGGGTCGCTGACCCTGACACTAGCAGTCAGCTTTGGGTCGCTGACCCTGACACTAGCAGTCAGCTCTAGTTCGCTGGTTCCTGACAATAGCAGTCAGCTTTGAGTCGCTGACACTAGCAGTCAGCTTTGGGTCGCTAACCCTGAGACTAGCAGTCAGCTTTGGGTCGCTAACCCTGAGACTAGCAGTCAGCTTTAAGTCGCTAACCCTGAGACTAGCAGTCAGCTTTGGGTCGCTAACCCTGACACTAGCAGTCAGCTTTGGGTCGCTGACCGCTACAGCTCATGGACTGCTCAGCATCTTGGTCCACATTTGCATATAGGAATAGATGATTAAATTCTGGAACAGGTCAAAAGCTCCTACTATCTTGGAAAAGAATAATGAAAGATTGAATAGACAATGGATGGCCAAATCTATTTTCTAAAATGAGTAAAATATAAACATCCAAACAAGCAATTCACAAATTAAAAACACGAGTTATTATGTGTTTTGTTTGCTCGTCATGTCTGTATGTATGGAGTAGGAGCATGGGTGGTGAACGAACAGTTAGAGGACAGAACTGATGTCGTTGAAAAGGGGATGAATACATAGATGAGATGAGGAGAAACATCTCATAGAGAGAAAGAAAATAAATAAGGCCGTCTTAGAAAAATTAGAAGTACAAAGAGAATTGATGACATAAATGAGACAGTTACAAGATTTTGGGCCCATCAAAGGATATCGCACCTTGTTGAAAACAATACTGGGAGGTCGACATGCCAGGGGTACACAACGCTACATGTGGGAAACAACATTAAGAGACATTCAAGGACTGTACCATCAAGACACGAGACAGAGGACGGGGATCCACGCAGTCGGAATTCAATGTGAAAAAAGCTCATGAACTGTATTGAATGTCTTCTTCTTCCTCTTCGTTCGTAGTTTACAGTGGGGATGCGATGTCTGTGCGTTTTGGCCCTACACATCCGGTTTCACCTATTTTTTTGGGCACCGAGTTTGCCTTCCCACTCGATCCCTATTTTCTTAGTTGGACTGCATTTGTGCAGCCTGTTTCCATGGTGGCGGTTTGGAGACGAAATGGGGTCTTGATCAGCTCTGGTTCACTTACCATGATGCTGTCAGCTCATTCATTGTGTTCCATTGTCAGCCCTGTTCTAAATTTGAACAGTATTTTGTTGCAGTAGCCTCTTTCAGACATCTGACTAGATGATGTGCCCTTAATTTAAATATTTACTCTCTGCTAGGTCATTTACCCCGGAGCAAGGGGAACTGAGACGCTAGTCCAATCAGGCACAACATACTGACCAGGACGTCGCGTCAGGGCAGGCACAATACACTGAGCAAGACCACAATCTCTCTTCCGTGTAACATTCCCTGGAAACTGGCTGTTTTCAAGACAGTCTGGCTGGCGAGATATGGATCGATTAGCTCCTCGAAGTAGTGAGAGCCAAGCAGATAACACCAATCATAGCACAACCACATGGAGGACCACGGTACACCTTCATCAGCTTGCCTGGGATGTGAAGGAAGCTACTACAACCCGCCACTTAACGTCCTTTTCAGGGCGCACAAAAGAGTGAACTTACTTATTGTGGGCATTCAACAACAACAACCCAGGCGAAATGCTGGACATATTTCAATGGAGAACAAGCTATTGTCGCGCAGCAACTATCTAATGGATCCAGTCTCGCGTTAACGCGGGAGTTGGTGTAATAGTGATGAGATGACCTCTTGACTGCATTAGCATCTCAAACTCCGGATTTTTTCCTGGGTTTTTTCCCGAAGCCTTTTCCCATGAAAATGAATTAGTTCTTAGCCTTCACCTACAGGGCAGCACTGATTACCCGTAGTTCCCTGCGCCCCTTCACAATCACAAGAGATGAGGAGCAGACAGTAAAACTGTATTATGAACTACCACCTTACTGGTAAAAAGAATGATGAAAAGAATTTTGCGATACTTTTACAAGTACGAATATTTTCATTATCGCGTTTCGTTTGCAGAAGAGCGCACAATTTGTGTAACAGAGAAAGTGTAGTATTAGCAAAATGCTGTTAGCAGAAATATCGAAGGCGGTGCTTTCAAACTGTGTTTGTAAAGCTTCTTTTTAACAATATGTATTACAAAGTCGTTATAATTGTGCATTAGTACTAAGTAAGTTTTCCAGACGAAAATGTCTGAAGGCGATTTAGAATTTCTTAGAGACCAAGGTGAGTAAATTTTGTTTTTCTTCTAGAATGTCAACAAAGTTACAAACTACGCTTGAAGTTAGCAACCTCGTAACTTAAATTAATTATCATGGCGTCTGAGCTTCTCAGACACATTGTGTAGGGGTAATGTTGGTTGGTAGTTGATAACTCAGTGTACTCATGTCTGAGTATTCATTTATTAAGCAATTCAGCAATGTTTTGTCCAAGAAGGGGGATGAGGGCGAGGCGACTACAACGGAGTCATGCTTAGACTTGTTTAGTTTAATATTAATTTACGAGCAATACCCGTGTAGAAGATCTGTCCATCAATCAAACTGTACAATATGAAATAAATAACACCAGTTTAACAATATTAAAGGATCTCCCCCTTCCCGCAACCATCGTCTGACCCACATCCCCCACCCATTACTTCTCATCCGCACCCCTCAAACCTTGTGACAAGGCTTGTCTTCATAAACCTCTTAATTTTGTCTTCATGATGCAACCAAACACTTACAATACTTACATTTAAGATGCAATTAAAAACTTACATTTTAATTTCAATGTTCAATGGATAACGGTCCAAAGGAAGAAGCTCTGTTTACATTTTGAGGTTCCAGGAATGGTGGATTCACTAGTCATTAAAGGTCTAATGGAATTAGATTAGCTGACGGCAAATGACATCTCACATGTCCCATCAAGTTTACATGACAAGATGGCATCAGTTCTACACAATGTTGGCAATTCACGAAAGATAGTTGTAGGAGTATTCCACAATAATTGGCAACACTCGTTGGTCAACAAAGATGTATAGGGTTTTCTCATTAAGCCAAACCTAGGAAATTATGTATATTGATTGCACTTCAATTTGTATAAAATATGACTGTTTTGTTGTCACCATCACCTCTCCCTATCCCCAAATGATAGCATATGAAAATTGGATGTAAGATTAACTATTTCCTACACTATTCTCATCGCCTGATCTGTTATTTCTGTATAGAAAAAAACAATGAGGTCCATTGAAAACAAAATTACTGTTAGCAAAAGTATAGGAGGTGGTATTTTTAAACTGTTTTTGTAATTGTTTCTTTTTTACAATTAAAAAAAATAATTGTATAACAAATAGGCCCTATACAACAAGAAATTTTAACACGAAAATAAAAATATGAAATACACAGATGATTGTTACAATTCAACAGAAATTATTAACGATGACAATGGAATTGCAATAAATGACCCACAACTGGTCCTGAACAAATGGCAGCAAAACTTTAAAGTGGCAGCCGTTGAAACATGATGATATTGTCACTAGTGTAGTCTGGCCAAGGAATAGGAATCGCAATTGGAAGGCAAACCTGGTACTAAAAAAAACCAGCTGAAATTGGATGCGTAAGAATGAATGCCGCAGAAAAAGAGTTAATGAACTGAACATTGATTTGTTATATATATATAGAGTTATTTATGTTTCAGTGAAACGACTGAGCTCCCTTCTCGCCAGATATCAAGATGCTTATCCCAACTTTGTACTTAAGGAATATGACCTTCCTGAAGTAAGTCATTCATCATTGTTCTCATCCGTACTATTCTTGACCTTCCTGAAGTAAGTCATTCATCATTGTTCTCATCCCT
Organism: Ariolimax columbianus; assembly: GCA_036924085.1. Lineage (NCBI taxonomy): Eukaryota > Metazoa > Mollusca > Gastropoda > Stylommatophora > Arionidae > Ariolimax > Ariolimax columbianus. The sequence goes on along the minus strand of JAVGWX010000018.1, from coordinate 64,604,314 downwards.
ACTATTCTTGACCTTCCTGAAGTAAGTCATTCATCATTGTTCTCATCCGTACTATTCTTGACCTTCCTGAAGTAAGTCATTCATCATTGTTCTCATCCGTACTATTCTTGACCTTCCTGAAGTAAGTCATTCATCATTGTTCTCATCCCTACTATTCTTGACCTTCCTGAAGTAAGTCATTCATCATTGTTCTCATCCGTACTATTCTTGACCTTCCTGAAGTAAGTCATTCATCATTGTTCTCATCCGTACTATTCTTGACCTTCCTGAAGTAAGTCATTCATCATTGTTCTCATCCGTACTATTCTTGACCTTCCTGAAGTAAGTCATTCATCATTGTTCTCATCCCTACTATTCTTGACCTTCTCCTGAAGTAAGTCATTCATCATTGTTCTCATCCGTACTATTCTTGACCTTCCCCTGAAGTAAGTCATTCATCATTGTTCTCATCCGTACTATTCTTGACCTTCCTGAAGTAAGTCATTCATCATTGTTCTCATCCGTACTATTCTTGACCTTCCTGAAGTAAGTCATTCATCATTGTTCTCATCCCTGCTATTCTTGACCTTCCTGAAGTAAGTCATTCATCATTGTTCTCATCCCTACTATTCTTGACCTTCCTGAAGTAAGTCATTCATCATTGTTCTCATCCCTACTATTCTTGCACTTGCTAATTTGTCATTTTGTGTCCAGCTACTTCATATTGTTCAATGTAAATATATTTTGGTTAAAAATGAAATAGTTGTTTGTTTTGTTTATAAAAGAGGTCAGCAGAATCAAGTAAAGACATTTGATCGATCACACAATAGGTACCAACTCAGTATCAATGCCAGTTATTTTGTTCCCACCTGTCTGTATTCCTTGAACTAAAGGTCTGCTCCTAAGCCCATATGACACACATACGATCTGCACTTGTTTGTATCTTGTTATTTTGGCTGGTGTAGCCATTCTTTTAGTAGTGAACGGGCAAAGTTTTTTCTATTGGTTATAAATTAAAAACCTAGCCAGCACATTGTACAGTGATTACCAGTGCTACGGGCCTTAATTTCTCATCAGTATATATCCTTTCAGTGTGCGCCAGCAGTTACAATAAGCACCAAAAGGGTAGTGTTTTTTTTCAGGGTTACCTTGCTATGTTATTCAAATATTCTTGGTTCTGCTTTACAGGAGTGGGCCAAAGACCAGCCATGGTTAGAAAACAGAAAGTAAGTTAATCACGCATCCTGATATACACATTATCATTAACTATCAGCCATCGCTAAAACCTATTTAAGGTCTGACATTTATTTAAGTGCCACTCTTATGGTTTTACTGAGGCCTGAAAGGGGGCAAGGGATGACTATGGGTGGCAGGCCATACAAGTCAACTACCAAATTCTGGAGAAATTGAAAGCCACAAGAAAAAGAAAGAAGACTTCTATTTCCTAGGGTAAAAGAGGAAAGACAAAGTGAAATGAAGTCTCATAGTGTATTAGAGATGAAGAGATATGCTGGGTTAATTTTTATGTAAGAAACTTATCGCAATCAAACTGTAAACTAACGACATAACGAATGCCATTCTCCAGACTACATCCTGCTACTTGCAAAACTATGTTCAGGGCTTAGTAGCCGCGGAGATTGAGAACGAACTCAGAAGAAGAAGAAGATGTACACACACATATCATATTTTTCCCACTGACTTCATTTCATTAAAAATTCTTCCAGGCAACTTTCACCATTGCTGCAAGAGTATGATGTTGTTATATATGGCTTACAAGGCCAGTTAGCAAATCTTCAGGTGAGAGAATGTTTCTTCTTGTGTAATGAATTAGAGTTTGCAACTTGATCATTTCCACATGATTGTTTTGTAGTAGTATTTAGGCTCATATTGTGTGTGCAAGTTTGTGATAGTTGAAAGGTCAGCTAGCAATTGTTGGTTAAGGGCTGCCTCCCAAGTCGTATTGTATTTGGTGTCTAGTTCATGCATACTGTTGTTGGGATTCATTAGGTGTTTTTGTTTGCTCTTCGCTGGTGGCTGTAATTTAGGCTTTGTTTCTGTCCTAGTGTGGTAACTGAGCCAAACCTATTTATGGTATTTTTGACTTTTTCCTTTCAGTGTTGCCACAGCTTCCATTTATTTTTAACAAGTTAAATTGCATGCAAAGTGTACTCGTGTGTGTACTTGTGTGTGTACTCGTGTGTGTACTCGTGTGTGTACTTGTGCATGAATGTGTATATATAAACATATGTGTGTATGCATGTGTGTGAAAGAAATCAGTTTTGTGTTCAGCTATAAGTGAAGTGGTCGCTTTTCACTTGCTTTTCACAACCACGATACAGGCTTCAACTTCAAAGACCATCACACTTCAATCAATCCAGCTGTAAATTGGTATGTGGTATACAATTAGGGAAGAAAAAGAAAAAGGCAGCAATGAAAGGAACTGGCTACCCTAGCTCATACACGCTGTGGCTTACTGTAAAGTCTCAAATGGCTTCATTCGCCGACAGTAGAAATATGGAACAGTCCTTTACTTTTCTTAAGCTAGGAAATATTCATGTGAAGAGTTATTGTTTTTAACTTAATATCTTTGTACTGGTTTAGAAGACTGCAGTCAGTTTCTTTTGCATTTACTTGATCTAAAAACTATGCATATACAATCTATTCCTGAATGCATTAACTGACCCTGCCCCCACTATTTCCTGTGTCAATGCATTCAAATCATTCACCACTCTCTGACTAAAAAAATATTTCCTAGTATCTAATCTGGACCTTTCTTTCATTAATTTGTTGCTATGCCCTCTTGTTCTTGCAGGTGGTTGTGTTTTAAAAAAAACTTGTTATAATCTAATTTATCCGTTCCGTTGATTATTCCGTTCATAATTTAAAAACATAAAAAAACAATTGCGCAACTATAATCCCTCATACACAAATGTACACTTTCATTTGTAAAATATGTGTATTCCATTGTATTCTGGACTTAATTATGAACAGTTTGGTATATAATGTGTGGCATTTCAGTGAACCTTAATTGAAGATAAATAGATTTAAACTAAGTGATACTGTGTTTGGGGTTCAAATAAGAAAAAAAATTACGTTCAGAAGTCCCAAATATTTGGGAGTGAATGAGTTAAGTCACCTTGAATTCTCCTCTTTTCTAGACACAAAGCCGGTTTTTCTAAGTTTCTCCTCATAACTGTAATTCTATCTATTTTACTGTACTCTTCTATTCACCCTTGTTACGGTTCAGCGTGAATAGCTTTTTTTTAATCAAACATACCCATGTTGACATTAACAATCAAACATACCCATGTTGACATTAACAATCAAACATACCCGTGTTGACATTAACAATATACCCATGTTGACATTAACAATCAAACATACCCATGTTGACATTAACAATCAAACATACCCGTGTTGACATTAACAATATACCCATGTTGACATTAACAATCAAACATACCCATGTTGACATTAACAATCAAACATACCCGTGTTGACATTAACAATATACCCATGTTGACATTAACAATCAAACATACCCATGTTGACATTAACAATATACCCATGTTGACATTAACAATCAAACATACCCATGTTGACATTAACAATCAAACATACCCATGTTGACATTAACAATATACCCGTGTTGACATTAACAATCAAACATACCCGTGTTGACATTAACAATCAAACATACCCATGTTGACATTAACAATCAAACATACCCATGTTGACATTAACAATATACCCGTGTTGACATTAACAATCAAACATACCCGTGTTGACATTAACAATCAAACATACCCATGTTGACATTAACAATCAAACATACCCATGTTGACATTAACAATATACCCGTGTTGACATTAACAATCAAACATACCCGTGTTGACATTAACAATCAAACATACCCATGTTGACATTAACAATCAAACATACCCATGTTGACATTAACAATCAAACATACCCATGTTGACATTAACAATCAAACATACCCATGTTGACATTAACAATCAAACATACCCGTGTTGACATTAACAATCAAACATACCCATGTTGACATTAACAATCAAATATACCCATGTTGACATTAACAATCAAACATACCCGTGTTGACATTAACAGAATGACCTTGAGAGACTGAGACAGCAGTCAGGTGACCTAATCCAGGAAAATGAAAGGTACGGTACAAAATGCATAAAGTACTTCATTAACAAAAATCTGTTTATGCTTCTAATTTTGTTAATCACCGATCACACCGATTTTAACAAAATAATTTAACAACAAATCTGTTTTGGTTTCAGGCAGAAAAGTATAAAATCACTGTTGCCTTCCAAGGTACAGGTGAAAAAAACTTAGTTGTTTATGGGTTGGCTAACCTCACTCTGTGAAATGGATTCTGCTGCAGAAACCAGCACCACAGGAGTTAGTTAGTTTTCTTTCCACTTCTGTCATTGAGCATCGTGGGGAGCTTCAGTCGTCTGTCCTGCGCCAAGTGTGTTGCGTCTGTCAATGTGAACCCGTGTCGCTGCACAATCACTCTACAGTCGTCTATTCACCTGCCTCGTGGCCGTCTTGTCCTGTAGGGATATCTACCAGCGTTGTAAGCCATCAGTGGGAGTTGATGAAGGTTCATTCTCATGAGATGACCAAACCAACTTATTTTCTGCCAGGAAATGTGTTTGACACAAGACGTAGTGTCGACCATACTTCGAATATCGTCGTTCCGCATTCTGTCTCTCCTGGTAACACCGATCAAACACTTCATTTCACAAGTCAAAATTCTGCGCCCTGGATAGAGACCATGTTTAGCACCGGGAGCACAGAGTCAGCATAAATATACTGTTTATCAGCTGTTGCTTTGTTGATAAACTAATGCTCGGGTGTCTAATCAGTGGGACATCTGATAAGTCACAGCAGATGCTTTCTGACACCTAGTCTCAATTTCCCTGTCGATCCTGCTGTCTGCTGAAAAAATACTGCCCAAATATTTGAACTCATGGACCTGTTGAAGAGCAATATTATTGACACTTATCTTGAGTGACCTAGGTGGTCTACTGATCATCATAGTTTCTATTTTGTTTTCGCTAATTTGCATATTGTGTTTAGCACAGGTAGTCGAAAGAAAATATAAATAGACTATGCCATGATCAGAACAGATAGGACTTCAAGTAAACGCCTCAAAGTAAAAAATCATGGCTTCCACAAACACAACGGTTGAAATCAAACTACAGGGGAAATCTCTACAGAATGTCCACTACACTTACCTGGCGAGCAAAATGACACAAGATGGAGATGCCACGAAAGAAATTTCCGCTAGAATTGCTTTAGCCTTGTGCGCCTTTAATCAGCTCACCAACATCTGGAAATCAACGATACTCAGCAAACATACCAAGCTCAGACTATTCAACTCAATCGTAATATCAGTCCTGAAATATGGTTGTGAAAGCTGGAAGACAACAAAAACGCTGGAAAACAAACTAAATATCCTTGAAAATAAATGTTTAAGAAAATGATTGAATATACGCTGGGACCAGTTCATCATAACTAATGACTCGATAAGAACACAGACAAACCAACTATACATGCCGACCATCATCTGGAAAAAACGACGGACATACATCGGACATGTCCTTAGTATGAACAACAACCGTCTTCCATTGCAATCGCTCGAATGGACACCAAGGGACGTTCGGAAAAGAGGGAGACCCAAGGAAACAGAAGAACAATCATCCGAGAGGGCTCTTCATCATACGCAGTCAGACATCAACCTTTATTTTTTCGAAAAAAGCAGCGGTCATCCTGAGGCTATCGACACTGCCATAGAGCTTGTCTAGTGTTGCCACTGGTGATGGCCACATCTGCTCTCTCTGGTCCTCGTATGTCGGGCAGTTTTGCAGCAAATGCTCAGCGGTCATTTTCCCGATACCACACGGGCATTCGTCAGTGCCACCTATCTTCAATTTGTTGAATATGTGGTACCTCAGTCTATTGTGGCCAGTGCGAAGTCTGAAGACCACGACCTGATCTCTTGTGTTCAACTGGTAATAGGCATAGTTTTTTGTGTAGCCAGTATGTTCGGTTTCCCATTTGGTCATGTATCGAGCTCTAATAAGCCGTTTTGACTCTTCGTATGTCACACTAGTTTCTGGTTGTGGTAGTCTTGCACCTTCTTTTGCCAGTCTGTCTGCCTCCTCGTTGTCTTGGATGTTGCAGTGGGATGGAACTCACTGTACCACTACCCTTTTTGGTGCGGATTGCTGGCATGGTTGACAGATTACTGCTCTCAAATCATCCGAGAGAGCTCAACTATGGGCCTCAGCACCATAAAAGATCTAAAAACAGTGGTGTCACACCGTTCCAACTGGAGATCATTTGTTTCTGCCTTATGCGCCGTATTTGGCACGCAAAGTAGATAGATGGTCACAAGCGAGTTCATGTGATTTTGCAGTTTATTTTCATTGTTATACATCAGACACTGATCATCTGCAAGAAATTTTTTTTATGCCAGCTTTCTAGAATGAGGATAGCTGCAAGGGTGATCATATACTCCATAGGGAGTCACAAGTAGACGAGAAGTAGCAGAAGAAAATCAATATGTCTCTTAACTGGTAATAGTGATCATATACCTCTTTTGGTTGAGATGAAGCATAGGGTTACTACTAGAGGAAGCCTGTATCTGAGCATTTGCAGTGGCAGTTTTAATATCAATAGTTTTTACATGATGAGGTTGCCTTCTATGCCATGATTGGCAGGTTACAGTGGTTCTATTATATTCAGCCTCATAACTAGAGTGCCAGACTGTTGCAAGTTGTGTTATACTTCAATTCAAGTCAAACGATCTTTCAACTTGCTTACTTAGTTGCTCCTCCGCTACCCTGGGGTGTAGAGTCTACTACCTTACATACTTAGTCACTCCTCTTCTACCTTGGGGTGTAGAGTCTTCTACCTTACATACTTAGTCACTCCTCTTCTACCTTGGGGTGTAGAGTCTTCTACCTTACTTACTTAGTCCCTCCTCTGCTACCCTGGGGTGTAGAGTCTTCTACCGTAACATATTTAATTGCTCCACACATGTTCCTCTGTACCACATCGTGACAGACTACCTTCCTCTGTCCTGAATGATTGAAGGAAATGATTAACTTGATTGATTTGTCTGATTGTTGTGTTCGCCTTCACAAACATTTATTAAATTTCATACTTTTGATTTAGCCCTAAAAGAAATTGTAGGTCATAATTGTATGTATTTTACAAGTCATAAAAGAAACTGCTTGCTCGTGATTTGGTATGTTATATTTATAGGATTAGTCCTTGTGAGAATATGTAGGTCATAGTTGTATGTTTAGGTTTCGGGGTCAAAGCTGCAGCAGTGATTCATAGCTCGTGGCCTACATCAGACCCATAACTGAGCGAGACCCTTTTCTACCTTCAAGTGGTAGCCCTGGAAACTGACTGCAACCATGCAGTCTGACTAAGAGATTAGGAATCCAAGCGGGAACACAAACCCTGTCCGAAAAATATGGAGCTGCAATCGGATGTGTTGAGCCAAAAGGTACAGATATTGCAGCCTATGTGTAAACTATGACATGGTCAAAAACTTCCTTTTCAGAATGAGTGCTGAAGAAGAAGGAGAAGCCTGTATGAGTTTTACGTTATGTCAGGAGAAGCCTATATGAGTTCTACGTTATGTCAGGAGAAGCCTGTATGAGTTCTACGTTATGTCAGGAGAAGCCTATATGAGTTCTACGTTATGTCAGGAGAAGCCTGTATGAGTTCTACGTTATGTCAGGAGAAGCCTATATGAGTTCTACGTTATGTCAGGAGAAGCCTGTATGAGTTCTACGTTATGTCAGGAGAAGCCTATATGAGTTCTACGTTATGTCAGGAGAAGCCTGTATGAGTTTTATGTTAGGAGAAGCCTGTATGAGTTTTACGTTGTGTCAGAAGAAACCTGTATGAGTTTTATGTTATGTCAGGAGAAGCCTATATGAGTTTTACGTTATGTCAGGAGAAGCCTGTATGAGTTTTATGTTATGTCAGGAGAAGCCTTAATGAGTTTTACGTTATGTCAGGAGAAGCCTGTATGAGTTTTACGTTATGTCAGGAGAAGCCTATATGCGTTTTATGTTATGTCAGGAGAAGCCTGTATGAGTTTTATGTTAGGAGAAGCCTGTATGAGTTTTACGTTAGGAGAAGCCTGTATGAGTTTTATGTTATGTCAGGAGAAGCCTGTATGAGTTTTATGTTATGTCAGGAGAAGCCTGTATGAGTTTTATGTTATGTTAGGAGAAGCCTGTATGAGTTTTACGTTATGTCAGGAAAAGCCTGTATGAGTTTTATGTTATGTCAGGGGAAGCCTGTATGAGTTTTACGTTATGTCCTGGGGGAAGGTACAAATAATTTGGGTATATTTTTAACATGAATTTTGTCCGGGCAATGACTGTTCAGCCTACTCTTTTAGATTTCTAACTGCCGGGGAATTTTTAACATGCTCAACACTGAAGACGGAAGTCCGATCTCGCTACCCAGAGATCAGAGGAATTTTTACCAGAAGATCCACGTGAAAAAATCCTGGTCTCCACCACTGTGGTTCGAACCCGCGACCTCCGGCACCCGAGATGGACAACTTACCTAGAGACCGCTGAGCCCCAAGAAACTGCTTGTTCAAGATTTATGCTTTGTATCTAAATTTCCCCAGGCTTCATCAGGAACTCAAGGATGCAGTACATGTGCACTCATTGTCAGACCATGCAGGAGCAGGTGATGATGGAGAGACAGGGAGGGATGTTTTCATACAAAACCTTCAGCGCCAGCTCGACTTTCTCACTTCTGTAAGGTTGTAGTATTTCATGATGAATTGCGTTTGGAATATTCTCGTGTCATTTTTGTTCTTCCTGTCTCCATTTGACCTCCGGCACCAGCTCGACCTTCTCACTTCCTGTCTCCGTTTGACCTCCGGCGCCAGCTCGACCTTCTCACTTCCTGTCTTCATTTGACCTTCGGCGCCAGCTCGACCTTCTCACTTCCTGTCTCCATTTGACCTCCGGCGCCAGCTCGACCTTTTCACTTCCTTAACTAATTTAACTTAACATCTTTATACTGGTTTAGAAGACCCTGCAGAGTCTGTATACAACCAGTTTCATTTACATCACCTTGCTCTAAAAGCTATGCGCATCCAATTTATTCTTAAATGCATTAACTGTCCCAGCCTCCACTACCTGCCCTGGCAATGCATCCCAAGCAGACACCACTCTCTGACTAAAAAAATATTTCCCAATATCTAATCTGCACCTCTCTTTAGTCAGCTTGTAGCTATGCCCTCGTGTTGTTGTGGGTGGCTCCAATTTAACTCAAACAGAACACAAGGTCACTACTGCTGATGCTTTCCTTGCAGGACACCTCCATCAAAGCGCTCGTGTGCTCTCTTCTAGTGGTGGTTTCTGTAGCGATGTGTTTTACATGATGAGGCTGCTAGTCGCATATGTACTTTGAAGGCGAGTTGAATGCTATTCTTATCTTCCCTGGTCACTCTCGCGTTTCATCTATTGTTGCTGGCATCTATAATAAATGTCATATATAGAATTGTAATAAAACATGCTTGGTTATCCCATGTTTGATTGTCCTAGAAAACATGTTTGATTGTTCTAGAAAACGTGTTTGATTGTCCTAGAAAAAGCTTCATGGACAGGCAGACAAGTGATTGCCCATCCCATATGGACAGAGAGATGAGTGACTGTCCCATATGGACAGAGATGAGTGACTGTCCCATATGGACAGATGAGTGACTGTCCCATATGGGCAGAGATGAGTGACTGTCCCATATGGACAGAGAGATGAGTGACTGTCCCATATGGGCAGAGATGAGTGACTGTCCCATATGGGCAGAGATGAGTGACTGTCCCATATGGATAGAGATGAGTGACTGTCCCATATGGACAGAGATGAGTGACTGTCCCATATGGACAGAGAGATGAGTGACTGTCCCATATGGACAGAGATGAGTGACTGTCCCATGTAGACAGAGATGAGTGACTGTCCCATATGGACAGAGATGAGTGACTGTCCCATATGGACAGAGAGATGAGTGCCTGTCCCATGTGGACAGAGATGAGTGCCTGTCCCACATGGACAGAAATGAGTGCCTGCCCCATGTAAGACAGAGATGAGTGCCTGCCCCATGTAAGACTGTTACAGAAGCACTGGTCAAATTGAAGAAGAAAATTATCTGTATCCAACAACAACACAAACAGAAGAAACCTAAAAAACTGTTTTGGTTGTTACCAAAAACCTGGTTTGGATTATCTATTTAAACATCCCAAAAACCTGGTTTGGATTTGCTATTTAAACATCCCCAAAACCTGGTTTGGATTTGATATTTAAACATCCCACAAAGCTGGTGCGGATGTGCTATATAAACATCCACAAAACCTGGTTTGGATTTGCTATTTAAATATCCCATAAACCTGGTTTGGATTTGCTATTTAAACATCCCAAAAAGCTGGTGCGGCTTTGCTATTTAAATTTAAACATCCCAAAAAGCTGGTTCGCATTTGCTATTTAAACAACCCAAAAACCTGGTTTGGTTTTGCTATTTAAATATCCCAAAAACCTGGTTTGGATTTGCTATTTAAACCCCCCAAAAAGCCTGACTCAGCCATTGCAGCCAATAGTTTGTGTTGTTTATCTATTTTGACTTGTTGCTGTTCCCTTGTCAGCTCTCGTGTCTTGTTTGTTAGTTAAAAATAGCTGCATTGTTTTCTTTGGCTTGTTTGTTCAGGAAAAAGATGCAGCCCAGGAAAGATGGAAGGACGCAGCACATGAGGTTGATCGGTTGGAAAGGATGCTTGAGGTTTGTCATAATTTCTTCCTTTGCTATCATAAAGTGGAGGCTGCACCAACACTTGATTCACCCCTTTGTTTGTAAGTGAAGCATAAGGCCTCCACTGCACCTGACCCCTATACAAGAAGAATGTATCCAAGCATTTACAGTGGTGGTTTGATAGTCATAAATGATGAGGTTGCTAGGCCCATGCACAACCTTCTTTGGTCACCTTTAACAATATACTTGGAATGTTACTGTGGTCCTAATTTTTATGACCGAAGATGCAGCACAGTGAAGGAGCTGACACACCCAGCGACTCTGGGGCCAAGATAGGGCACAGTGAATGGGCTGACACAGCTAGAGACTCATAGCTGGGGCCAAGATGGGGCACGGTGAATGAGCTGACACACCCAGAGACTCATAGCTGGGGCCAAAATGGGGCACGGTGAATGGGCTGACACAGCCAGAGACTCATAGCTGGGGCCAAATGGGGCACGGTGACTGAGCTGACAGCAGCCAGAGACTCATAGCTGGGGCCAAGATGGGGCACGGTGAATGGGCTGACACAGCCAGAGACTCATAGCTGGGGCCAAGATGGGGCACAGTGAATGAGCTGACAGCAACCAGCGACTCATAGCTGGGGCCAAGATGGGGCACAGTGAATGAGCTGACAGCAACCAGCGACTCATAGCTGGGGCCAAGATGGGGCACAGCGAATGAGCTGACAGCAGCCAGCGACTCATAGCTTGCCGCTTGCATCAGGATCAGTGAACCAGAGCTGACCAAGACTATATTCCACCTCCACAAGATGGCCCTGGAAACAGGCTACACTAGGGACTAGTGAAGTTTGGCCAAGGGAAGGCAAACTCCATACTAAAAAGAAAGCCAACCGAAATTGGATGTGTCAGGCTGATAGGTGTTGATATCGCAGTCTCGCTGTAAATTATATCACAATGACACAACGTCATTTTCAAGACGAGTGCCAACGAAGAAGAAGAATTTCAGTCCAGGTACCACACAAGTGACCAATAACATTGACTCAATTTATTATGCCAAGTTCTCTCCACATCTAAACATACCTTGTCGAGGTTGAAGAGTTTATGCACCCCAATGATCTTGGGAGATATGGTGACGGGAGTTCTACTTCTGGCAGGATCAGCCAAGCTGGACAGATGTGAGTCTCTGGTAACAGGAGAAGTGGTAAGATGTGAGTCTCTGGTAACAGGAGAAGTGGCGAGATGTGAGTCTCTGGTAACAGGAGAAGTGGTAAGATGTGAGTCTCTGGTAACAGGAGAAGTGGTGAGATGTGATTCTCTGGTAACAGGAGAAGTGGTAAGATGTGAGTCTCTGGTAACAGGAGAAGTGGCGAGATGTGAGTCTCTGGTAACAGGAGAAGTGGTGAGATGTGATTCTCTGGTAACAGGAGAAGTGGCGAGATGTGAGGCTCTGGTAACAGGAGAAGTGGTGAGATGTGAGTCTCTGGTAACAGGAGAAGTGGCGAGATGTGAGGCTCTGGTAACAGGAGAAGTGGTAAGATGTGAGTCTCTGGTAACAGGAGAAGTGGTGAGATGTGAGTCTTTGGTAACAGGAGAAGTGGTGAGATGTGATTCTCTGGTAACAGGAGAAGTGGCGAGATGTGAGTCTCTGGTAACAGGAGAAGTGGTGAGATGTGATTCTCTGGTAACAGGAGAAGTGGCGAGATGTGAGGCTCTGGTAACAGGAGAAGTGGTGAGATGTGAGTCTTTGGTAACAGGAGAAGTGGTGAGATGTGATTCTATGGTAACAGGAGAAGTGGTGAGATGTGAGGCTCTGGTAACAGGAGAAGTGGTGAGATGTGAGTCTCTGGTAACAGGAGAAGTGGCGAGATGTGAGGCTCTGGTAACAGGAGAAGTGGTAAGATGTGAGTCTCTGGTAACAGGAGAAGTGGCGAGATGTGAGTCTTTGGTAACAGGAGAAGTGGTGAGATGTGAGTCTTTGGTAACAGGAGAAGTGGTGAGATGTGATTCTCTGGTAACAGGAGAAGTGGCGAGATGTGAGTCTTTGGTAACAGGAGAAGTGGTGAGATGTGAGTCTTTGGTAACAGGAGAAGTGGTGAGATGTGATTCTCTGGTAACAGGAGAAGTGGCGAGATGTGAGTCTTTGGTAACAGGAGAAGTGGTGAGATGTGATTCTCTGGTAACAGGAGAAGTGGCGAGATGTGAGTCTCTGGTAACAGGAGAAGTGGTGAGATGTGATTCTCTGGTAACAGGAGAAGTGGCGAGATGTGAGTCTCTGGTAACAGGAGAAGGGGTAAGATGTGAGTCTCTGGTAACAGGAGAAGTGGTGAGATGTGAGTCTTTGGTAACAGAAGAAGTGGTGAGATGTGATTCTCTGGTAACAGGAGAAGTGGCGAGATGTGAGGCTCTGGTAACAGGAGAAGTGGCGAGATGTGAGTCTCTGGTAACAGGAGAAGTGGTGAGATGTGAGTCTGGTGCTTAAACCAGAATTCTCTGCATAGAATAAGGCACAAGAGATGGACATTCTGACTTTAAACTACTTGCTGCCTTGCTGGTAGTCTGATAACAGTCAAGAGTTGGGAGAATAACAAGAATTGCAGAAAGTGAAAGGTTTCTCTCTTTCTCTACACCTTTCTCTACCCTATGTCTCTCACTCTTTCTCTCTCTACTCTCCATATATCTCTCTCTCTCTCTGTTTCTCCTCTCTCTATCCTCTTTTAGTATTTGTCTGTGTCACTTCCCCCTATCTCTGTGCGTCTCTCTCTCACACATCTCAGCTCTGAAATATTTGTTTGTACTTGTGCTGATATGTTGTTGTTGTACTTCGAACAGATGGAGAAAGACAGCCACCAGTGGAGGGTTGTAGAGCAGCAAGCATTGCAGGTCCAGTAACTGTTGCCATTTTCTCAGCTGCTCACAAACTTTCATAAACAACAGACACTTCTTTACTCGTCAGTTATTGCTGCTTTGAATCACTTCCCTTAGTTGCTCCTGGCAGATTGCAGAAATTATATGGGGATTAAATTATACAGGGATTACATTGCTGTCGGTGCCAGGCAAGATATTCAACAGAATCATCTTGGACAGATTAAAAACTGAAGTAGACAAAAAGCTCAGAGAGGAACAGGCAGGATTTCATCAGGGAAACTGTTGAGACACTATAGGATACCAGAGAAGTTCATAACACTCATCCAGAATATGTATGGAGACAGTTAGTAGAGTTGTACATGAAGGAGCACAGACGGACAGCTTCTGGGTACAAACGGGGGTGAGTCAGGATGTCTGCTCTCACCTTTCCTGTTCTTGTTGGCTATAGATTGGATAATGAATATGTATGAAGACAGTTAGTAGAGTTGTACATGAAGGAGCACAGACGGACAGCTTCTGGGTACAAATGGGGGTGAGTCAGGATGTCTGCTCTCACCTTTCCTGTTCTTGTTGGCTATAGATTGGATAATGAATATGTATGAAGACAGTTAGTAGAGTTGTACATGAAGGAGCACAGACGGACAGCTTCTGGGTACAAACGGGGGTGAGTCAGGATGTCTGCTCTCACCTTTCCTGTTCTTGTTGGCTATAGATTGGATAATGACGACATTTGTCAAAGGAAAAAGAACTGGTATTCAGTGGACACTATTGTCACGATTGGAGGACCATGACTATGCAGCTGATCTGGTACTTTTGTCATACAGGCAAAGTCAATTGCAAGAGAAACTTGATTTGGTGCAAGAACAATTGGCCGAATTGGGACTGAGTATCAACATGAGGAAAGCCAAAACTGAATCTTTAGAGAACTTCCAAGGAATGCCCAGAGATGTTTCACAATACCTTGTGAGACCATTTTTACCTAACCCCTATAAACATTTGTCACTATACCCTGGGAGACCATTTTTATTGTACCCTTAGAGACAGTTTTCACAGAATCCCTAGGGATCTTTCACTGAACCCATAGAGACCTTTCACTGAACCCATAGAGACCTTTCACTGAACCCATAGAGACCTTTCACAGAACCCCTAGAGACCTTTCACTGAACCCCTAGAGACCTTTCACTGAACCCATAGAGACCTTTCACTTTAAGGTTCTGCAGAACACTTTTGAGAAAGCCTGCACTAGAGGAACCATCACCGTCCATACAGGATGCTGAAAGAGACAGCACCAGTTGGTCTGCCCAAAGTGCAGTGATACTGCCTCTGTGAAACATAACATGTTGTTTCGAATGCCAACAATAAGTAGGTTACTCTTTTGTGCACCCTGAAAAGGACGTTAAGTGGCGGGTTGCAGTAGCTTTCCTCACATCCCGAGCGTGCGGATGAAGGCGGTCCGGTTAGTCCTCCAGGCGATTGTGCTATGCTTGGATTCACCTGCATGTTGCCAACTACTACGGGGACCGAAACATAATATAGTACTGACAGTCAGTCGACGAATGTTTAAGAAAACGTTATGTGTTGGACGAGCAATCATTGACAGTTGTATGGTACTAATCACTTTCCATGGCAACCAACAGGTGAAAGAGCAGTATCAGCAGTCTGTCACAGCTTTAAACAGGGAGGTGGAGGCTCTGCAGAATGATCTCAGGTAAGGGGACAATGTTTACAGACTTAGATTTGACCCCCGCAGAAACTATGAGCCACAAGGAAAAGGAAGAAGCCTCTACACTTCATGGTAGAAGACTGAACATCCCTTGGTTGTTGTTTGTGTTGATTAATTAGGTCTGTCGAGATGTTTGCTCTTTTGTAGTTAATGCCAAGTTGAAGTATGTGCATGTGTTTTGTAGCTGGCAAGTGGAACTGTATAAGGTGTTCAGTAAGTAAGTTGCTCATCGCAAGCGAAGATGGCGACATCATCAAACTGTCCTCGTCCTGAAGATGTAACTTGCGGTGAATGGCGGTTATAGTGAGAGAGAAGCTGTCCTGGACATCAACCTCACTCTCTCGTCCTGAGTTACCGGGAACCAGTGGCAGGACATACAATCAAGATAACTGGACATCAACCTCTCACTCTCTCGTCCTGAGTTACCAGGAACCAGTAGCAGGACATACAATCAAGATAACTGGACATCAACCTCAATCTCTCGTCCTGAGTTACCAGGAACCAGTGGCAAGACATACAATCAAGATGACTGGACATCAATCTCACTGTCTCGTCCTGAGTTACCAGGAACCAGTGGCAAGACATACAATCAAGATGACTGGACATCAATCTCACTCTCTCGTCCTGAGTTACCAGGAACCAGTGGCAAGACATACAATCAAGATGACTGGACATCAACCTCAATCTCTCGTCCTGAGTTACCAGGAACCAGTGGCAAGACATACAATCAAGATGACTGGACATCAATCTCACTGTCTCGTCCTGAGTTACCAGGAACCAGTGGCAAGACATACAATCAAGATGACTGGACATCAATCTCACTCTCTCGTCCTGAGTTACCAGGAACCAGTGGCAAGACATACAATCAAGATGACTGGACATCAATCTCACTGTCTCGTCCTGAGTTACCAGGAACCAGTGGCAAGACATACAATCAAGATGACTGGACATCAATCTCACTGTCTCGTCCTGAGTTACCAGGAACCAGTGGCAAGACATACAATCAAGATGACTGGACATCAATCTCACTCTCTCGTCCTGAGTTACCAGGAAACAGTGGCAAGACATACAATCAAGACAACGAGAAGTAGCTCAAGATGCAGACATGCAGGTCGTACAATCTGTGAGACCAGGGGTCGCTTGAAACTTGTGGGAGTCGACCGTCCACCTTATCCTTGACGATTTGAGAGGCGAATGTCGTACCTCTCGACAGCAGCAGCCCCAACTTGTAGACTAGAAGACGCTGCTGCTGACCAGCTCCCACATCTGTAGGTCTAGGTGAGGGACCATTAACCCATTGCTGAGGGAAGATTCCGGTTGTGACATGCAATGAAAAGGGATGCCATTTCCAAGTAGGTCGTTCACACCAACCAAGGACGGTGCGCAATCTGTAGTCACGTCCTATCCAACAACGTGTATAGGAACAGATCGTGTTTTCTCAGAATTCTAAGGAAAATGACACATACAGACTTCCTGTGAATAGCGTAGGACGTGCTAGAAAATGATCACCACACAACACTGTACTCCATACATTAATTGGAACAAACAAACCACACGAACATCCATGAGAGCAGCTGTTGCATGGTCGCCATCTTACCGGAACTCGTACCGGGCCTAAGGTGTCAGTGATTTCTGGGGTGACTAAATCAAATTTGCTGTCATGTACTGTACAGTTTGTCTACCAGAATGGCACTAAAAGTCACACTGTTCTTTATATAGATATTTGTATATACTACGAGGAGTGTTCAAATGAAACCGGACCTAATTACACCAAGTGGACATACGTACAATGCGCATGATGACGTCACTTCTGGTGTAAACAGCACATACCAACCGTCAAGTCTGCAAAATTTCATTATCCTATGACTCATAGTTTACTCGGCAGACCGTTGAAAACATGGCGAATGTGATACGGAATCCGTCCAGAGTTGATCAGCTAGCGGTGATTCGGTTTCTAACAGCTGAAGGATGTCAACCAGTTGACATTCATTGTAGAATGCAGGCGGTGTATTGTGACAAAAGTGTGTAGAAGACAACAGTGAAGAACTCGACAATGATGTTTAAGGAAGGACACGAGTTAACATAACAATATGCGCCTGACCTGGTCTCGGAAGATCTTTCGTTAACTCGCATCCTTCTTTAAACATCGTTGTCCAGTTCTTCGCTCTGTAAGACTGTCAATCTTCGGCCATTTATCCTGCTTTCATTGCCGTCATCTTCAGAACATCTTTGATGTTGTTCGTAAAACTTGTCTTTTGTCTGCCATTGTCTGTGTTCCAAGTACCATTTCCTTCCAGTATAGTTTTTGTTTTCTACCTTCCAGTATAGTCTTTGTTTTCTACCTTCCAGTATAGTTTTTGTTTTCTACCTTCCAGTATAGTTTTTGTTTTCTACCTTCCAGTATAGTTTTTGTTCTCTACCTTCCAGTATAGTTTTTGTTTTCTACCTTCCAGTATAGTTTTTGTTTTCTAGTCTGTGGTGTTTAATGTGGCCAGATAGTTTTAGACTCTTAGATGTAACGCCAGTGTTGTTCTATATCCAGCTCCCTTAGGAAGTCTGTGTTTGTCTTGTTTGCTAGCTACCCATGGTAAAGGCGGCCGGCGAGATGCTGATCACATCATTCACTATATGCCCTAAATCACAAAATAATATGGGCCTAACACCATATTTCTTATGCGCGCATGGCGTGACGGGATCTTTACTTTACTTACCCATGGTATTCTGGGAACTTTTCTGTAACATTTCGACTTGAAGGATTACATTTTCTTCTTTAGTGTTTGTGTGATGTCCATGTTTCGCATCCATCCGTTGCCACAGGGAAGATGCATGTCTGCAGGATTTGTATTTTTGTTTGTTTGTTAGTGTTCTGCCATATGTTGCTTGTTTTATTTGACCTCTGCCGTGGTCTTCTTTATGACAGTCTCTAATGTTGCACATAATGGAGCCGAGATACTCACAACTTGTGGCATTTACAATTGCTTTCTTCTCTAAGGTAGCAATGGGCTCTTCTAGGGTAACTATGGGCTCTTCTAAGGTAACTATAGACTCTTCTAGGGTAACTATGGGCTCTTCTAGGGTAACTATGGACTCTTCTAGGGTAACTATGGGCACTTCTAAGGTAACTATGGACTCTTCTAGGGTAACTATGGGCTCTTCTAGGGTAACTATGGGCTCTTCTACGGTAACTATGGGCTCTTCTACGGTAACTATGGACTCTTCTATGGTAACTATGGGCTCTTCTAAGGTAACTATGGGCTCTTCTAGGGTAACTATGGACTCTTCTAAGGTAAGTATGGGCTCTTCTAAGGTAACTATGGGCTCTTCTAGGGTAACTATGGACTCTTCTAAGATAACTATGGGCTCTTCTAGGGTAACTATGGATCTGTTTTGAAGGTTGACATGTCAATAAATGTACAGATTTACAGAAGACCAACTAGTGTACCTAACCCAAGAAATAGAAAATGTATTCCAGGGGTAAGGAAAAAGTGTTTGGGACTTTGTGGATATGGCAAAAGCTTTTTACAAGGTATGGAGAGAAGGACTCCTCTTTAAATTATTGAACAATAAAATAGAAGGGAGGATGTACAGTTGGATACGAGATTTCCTCTAGAACAGAACACCAAGAGTGAAATTAGATGGATCACTGAGCTATAGACTAACTCTCCAACAAGGCGTACCCCAGGGAGGAGCCATCTCTACTACCCTCTTTATCTTGTTCAGGAAAACTCCCAAAGATATTATCCAATGCCCTACATGTTGATGATGTTGCAATGTGGAGCCTTGCAGAAATGTTACGTGCCCATGTGGAACAGGGAGTCAGAGTCCTGAACACATTCTACAGGAATGTCAACTTTATAGCGAAATAAGATACTAGACCTGGCCAGAGGGTGCGGAGTTGAGACAAAAGCTGTGGGGCAGCCGCTCCGACCTGCTGAAAACCACAGACTTCATCTTGGCGACTGACCTGCAGATATAGCATGCCCAAAGATCATGAACGCAAAGAAGAAAGAACATTAGAATGCCTGATTATTTGTCATAATTCTTTAGTCATTGCCAAGACCTTATTATATGCATGGTCTTTTCATGATTTTTGACACATGTCCAACTTGATGAAATGAGTTTTAAACAGTTGACAGCGCAAGAATAAATGTTTCTCTGGCAGGGATTGTCGTTCTGAAAATGGAGGTTTGATTCAGAAAATGTCTGAACTCAGGATAACGGTGAATGACCTTCAACAACAGCTGATTTGGAAGGTGAGGATTTGTAAATGTTGCTGCATGAATCCTGCATCTGTAATTTTTTAATTTTTAATTTTACATGTTTACCTCACTAGTTTCTACTGGCGGAGGCGCGCCTATTCCACCCCAGACCGAAGTCAATTGGGGGATATTAGGATGCATAAACCAGTGCTTGGATGCATGTGTGCACCTGTATGTACCTATGCTAGGTTTGTGCACTCTCAGAAGCCAGCCCAACCAAAGTGCAATGGAAGGGCCTCACCCTGAAGGCACGTGTGAAAGTTGTGATGGTGGTAGTGATAATGGTTGTAGTTATGGTGGTGGTGGTGATGAGGATGATGATGGTGATGGTGGTGTTTAATGGCCATGTAAGGGTACACATTTTGAAATAATTAACTATACAATCTGTTTGTGGTGTCTTTTAGGCTCAGGAGAATGCAGACACAATTTTCAAGGAAGGCTTGTCTGATAGTAAGGTCTTGGAGTTGAAGAGGATCATGGATGAGCTTAAGGGCAGGTAGATATACTCCCCCTTGATGTAGGCTAGTCTAACACATGTATTTGAAAGCATGCTCAGTATCTGTAATCAAACTAGTTATCCATTCTTCTATTCCTGTATCATACATGGGCCATTGTTTCTAGAGCTTTCTTTTATTCCTGTATCATATATGGGCCATTGTTTCTAGAGCTTTCTTTTATTCCTGTATCATATATGGGCTATTGTTTCTAGAGCTTTATTTCAAACCCAGATGGCTATTCAACACTCTGCAGGTTTTTTACTTTTCTTAATAGTAGGATGTGCAATGTCATGAGTTGGAGAGTCTTCTAAACTATAGGGTTTTTACCACATTGTTAGTCGCTTCTTACAAGAGTAACAGCTGGATGGTTCAGCTTCAATGACACCCACTCTTCAGCAGATGAGATACGACAAAACGAGAGCTTATGCCTTCAACAGAATGCTTATTTGGTTATTCCAGCCGTGGTATATGGCTGCGGGGTGTGGAACCTATAACACTTCAAGTTACTCAAGGGAAAATGGAGCATAGAACACTGGCAGTCTCACTATGTGACTGAATGTACAATGTTGCAATCCGGTGCAGAACCACTATCAGCGATGTCATAGATACTGCGTTGGTCAGAAAAACATAAAGGCTAGTCATGTGATGTACATGTCTGGCAACAGATGGATATGAACAGTTACCCTGGCAACAGATGGATACGAACAGTTACCCTGGCAACAGATGTATACGAACAGTTACCCTGGCAACAGATGTATACGAACAGTGACATTCTGGAGACCCTGGCTACAGATGGATATGAACAGTTACCCTGGCAACAGATTGATACGAACAGTTACCCTGGCAACAGATGTATACGAACAGTGACATTCTGGAGACCCTGGCTACAGATGGATATGAACAGTTACCCTGGCAACAGATTGATACGAACAGTTACCCTGGCAACAGATGGATATGAACAGTTACCCTGGCAACAGATGGATACGAACAGTGACATTCTGGGGACCCTGGCTACAGATGGATACGAACAGTTACCCTGGCAACAGATGGATACGAACAGTTACCCTGGCAACAGATGGATACGAACAGTTACCCTGGCAACAGATGGATACGAACAGTTACCCTGGCAACAGATGGATACGAACAGTTACCCTGGCAACAGATGGATACGAACAGTTACCCTGGCAACAGATGGATACGAACAGTGGCGTCATGGTAACTCTGGCAACAGATGGATACGAACAGTGACCACCTGGTGACTACAACTTTAAGCATCCACTCGGACGTGCTCTGATAAGATGGAGAATTGGCCTTAGTAGAGCCATCAGCCCAACACGCTACTCTAAGAAAACATTCTGAAAAGAGCTGAAACATTTGGCTACCTGGCATCAGACACTTTTATACTTGATTAAATACCAGGATTACAGAGCTTATCCTGTGCCCTAGGGGGGGTTAGACTGCCCTACAAACTGCTGTCAGTGTACTGGTGACCATATTCTTGTCTCTGTCACATGTAGAACCCTTGAGGAAACCACTCAAACAGCAGCGGAGGTCGTCTGACACAGACCCAATCATTTTTGTCATGTCTAGGTGCAACGTAATGACTTATGTCAGCTACCGGCTGTGAATGACTTATGTCAGCTACCAGCTGTGAATAACTTATGTCAGTTACCAGCTGTGAATAACTTATGTGAGTTACCAGGTGTGAATAACTTATGTCAGTTACCAGGTGTGAATAACTTATGTCAGTTACCAGGTGTGAATGACTTGTCAGCTACCAGCTGTGAATGACTTATGTCAGCTACCAGCTATGAATGACTTATGTCAGCTACCAGCTATGAATGACTTATGTCAGTTACCAGCTACAAAATGACTTGCCTAAATCTGAGAGTGACATGTATGCCTTGTTCTTCTCTGTTAAACCTACTTCTTCCTCTCTTTTAGGTTGTCAGAAATAACTACAGAAGCTAATGAGCAACGAAGGGAAAATTCCACCTTACAATCACGAGTAGCAGATCTGCAAAGACGGCTGTAGGAAGCAAATGATTTCTTATTTCTTTGCTCTTTATTTATGTTTTTACAAAGATTTGTTTATGTTAAGGGAATCGTCTGAGAAGTTAATTTTCACTAACACAATTAAGAAAATGAATGGAGATTAGAAGTTTTGAGTTCTACGTATGAACTTAACGTCTTTATAAATGGTTAAAAAAACTGCAGAGTCTGTATACAACCAATTTCCTTTACTTCACTTGATCTAAAAATAACTATGCACATTCAATTTATTCTTGAATGTATTAATTGGCCCTGCCTCCACTATTTCCTGTGGCAATGCATTTCAAGCTTTGACTAAAACAACTTTCCTAATATCTAATCTGGACCTCTGTTTAGTTAATTTGTAGCTATGATTTTCTTGTTCTTGTAGGTGGCTGTATTTTGAAAAACTTGCTCCAAGTACAAGGGCAGATGAGCAAAAAGGTGACACTCAAGCAGGGAGTACCCCAAGGGGGAGTATTGTCACCCACACTCTTCCTGGTATATATAAACGATATTACAGAGAATATACCAAGAAGAGTCCATAGCTCAATGTTTGCAGACGATCTGGCTATGTGGACCTCTGAAAAGAATCTCACCATAGCAAGAAATCGGATGCAGACGGCCCTAACATCGCTGGAAGAGTGGGCGAACTCATGGCTGGTCAAAATAAACGAGGAGAAAACCACGTGCACAATATTCTCGCTTTCATTAAAACCCCAAAGTACCAAATTAAGTCTAAATGGCAAAATCCTGCAGCCAAACGACAACCCAAACTATCTGGGAGTCACATTTGATCGGCGCATGACATGGAAAAGTCAGATTGAGAGAAACCGAATGAAAGCCAGAGAAAGAATGGCAATCATGAGGAAACTTGCTGGCACAAGCTGGGGAGCAGACGAAGGCATACTAAAGAAACTGTACACTGGAAGAGTGAGACCAGTTCTCGAGTATGGCATTGCGGCATGGACAACAGCAGCGAAGGCGAACTTCGATAAAGTTAACAAACTTCAAAACCAAGCCATGAGAATTATAACAGGTGGCATGAAGTCAACGCCAATTGTAGAACTTGAAAAGATTACAAAACTGCAATCCATGACCGATAGAAGAGACTGCAGAGCCCAGCTGCAGTCAGAGAAACTCCGAAGACTGACGGACCATCCAATGTATCAGAGACTAAACAATTTGGGAAATGGGAAACTAAAGCGGAGAAACTTTGCAGAAATAGCCAAAGCAAAGATGCACGAAGATCCCATAAACGCGCTAACAACACCAAAACCCATCACTACTGTACGAAAACCTACCTGGAGGCAGGATATATTTCCAGAGGTGGTAGAAAATATACCAGGTATTGCAAACAAAAACTGCCAGACTGAAAAAGAAAGGAGAGACACTACCCTAAGCTTCATAACGAAAAGCTACCCAAGCATGGACTGGACCCATGCATACACCGACGGTTCTGTAACAAACACTACACAGAACGGAGGGGCAGGAGCATTCCTGAACCTACCAAATGGCAGAAAAATAACACTGTCATTCGCTACTGGTAAGTACACAAGCAATTTCAGAGCGGAGGCAGAGGCACTGAGGGCGGCAGTGGAAGAAATGGTGACACACAGTGAAAATGAGAGCCATATAGTCCTGCTGACAGATGCTCTCGCCGTAGTCACAGCGCTAAAAAGCCAGAAAAACACTGAGCTTAATGACTTAAGAGCAGCACTCTGCAAACTGTGCCAGCAGTCCGCACCAAAAAGGGTAGTGGTACAGTGGGTTCCGTCACACTGCAACATCCAAGGCAACGAGGAGGCAGACAGACTGGCAAAAGAAGGTGCAAGACTACCACAAACAGATACCAGTATGACGTATGAAGAGTCAAAACGGCTTATCAAAGCCAGATACATGACCAAATGGGAAACCGAACATACTGGTTACACCAAAAACGATGCCTATTACCAGTTGAACCGAAGAGAGCAGGTCGTTGTCTTCAGACTTCGCACTGGCCACAATAGACTGAGGTACCACCTATTCAACAAATTGAAGATAGGTGGTACCGACGAATGCCCGTGCGGTACTGGTAAAATGACCACTGAACATCTGCTGCAGAACTGCCCGACATACGAGGATCAGAGAGAGCAGATGTGGCCATTACCAGTGGAACTGCAAGACAAGCTCTATGGCAGTGGCGAGAGCCTCAGGATGACCGCCGCTTTTTTCGAAAAAATAATGGTTACTGTCTGACTGTGTACGCAGAAGAAGAAGAAGAAGAAAAACTTGTTATAGTCTAATTTATCCATTTCTTTGATTATCTAATAAACCTGTAATAATAATAATAATGTTCGCATAGCCGTCTCAGGCCCATTGCGTCGGCCGGCCACACCCATGACCCACAGCTGTAGCGTGGTTCCAGGCCTCGTGAAGGACGGAGGTAGAGGTTGCTATTTGCTGAGCCATACTGTTTGGGGCCGGCCTCTTCTGCACCTCCAGCTGGTCGGGGGAGGATGTTTGGCACGGAGGAACGACTTGTGTAGTATCTTGTAGGCAGGGCTTCCTGGTCCAGCCGTACAACATGACTGAACAAAGAAACAGCGCAGGTCAAGTGTTTCTGAGATTTGGCGGAGGGTTGTCGTAGCTTTTCTCATATCCCGTTGGGGCTTATGAAGGTGGACATGGGTCCAGGCGGTTGTACTATGCTTGGCCTCATCTGCATGTCGCTCACTACTACAGGGAATCATGTTGATTCCTTTCCTTGTTAGCCAGGCTGCCATGAAAACAGCCCGTTTCCGGGTAGAACTGCGGGGAAGTCAAGGTGAAGGTCTTGGCCAATATATTTTGCCTAACTAACATGTCTGACCAGTATATTTTGTCTGGCCAGATGTTAAGTCTTCCCCCCCCCAAGTATACTTGATCAATGGTTAACAAATTAGGACTGAGGATACATGAAGATAAAAACCAGATTATAAGAAGAAAAGCAGCTTTCGACAATTAGGTTGTTCTGGGGGGGGGGGGGGGGGGGGCTGGAATAATTCATGTATCTAATAGTAATATACGCAAAGTAGGAGGTCTTTAACATCGATCACCTTTATTACCCCCAGTGGAGCATTAGCTCTCAACAAAAACATGACAAGCATTTCTGTCTTCTGTCAACACCTCCAGTTGGTCCTAAGTCTGACCAGCTTCCGCCATGTTTATGGCTATTTCCCTTCTCCAAATATGTCAGACCGCTCTAGATTCCTCTTGCCCTCTGGGGACCTGAAAGAGATTGAGAGGTAACTCTTACCTGCCTTGAGTGTACCATAACGGAGTTGCTTATGCATGCGAACATGCCCAGTCCACCAAACCTGGGCTTCCTGCCACACAGTGTCCATGTTAGGGAGTTCTGCCTTTTGGAGTACTTCGCAGTTGGGTACCCTGTTCTGCCAGTTGGTACTAAGTAGCCGGCGCAGATAGTACATGTAGAGGGGATTGTGCCATCTGGCATGACTGCGGTAGACTGTCCATGTCTTGCAAGCGTACAGGAGGGCGGTTAGCGCGATGGCATTATGGACTTGGACCTTGGTTTCTGCATTGATACTTCATCAATTTCAAACACTTTGTGGAGACATCCAAATGCAGCTTTTGTAGCCAAATGCATCACTGGTGGCTAAATGCATCACTGGTGGCTAAATACAGCACTGATGACTAAATGCATCACTGGTGGCTAAATGCATCACTGGTGACTAAATGCAGTACTGGTGGCTAAATGCAGCACTAGTGGCAAAATGCATCACTGGCGACTACATGCAACACTGATGGCTAAATGCAGCACTGGTAATCTTATCGTTGATCTTGGGAGTCTTTGCTCACATCTATGGTCAGGATGCTGGCCAGGTATCCAATTCGTTTGATAGTATATGCCAAATGTGTATCATTGATCAGTTAGTGCTGGTTTGTAATTTGTGCTAGGTATGTTTCAGTTCTGACACTGAAGTTCGAGAGAATGAATCCATCACACAGGTCAGAGAAGCTGTTCAGATGGTTGAAGCTGCTGTCATGGAGAAAGATCAGGTGAGTTTGTTGATAAGTTGGATGGAGAGAGATCAGGTGAGTTTGTTGATAAGTTGGATGGAGAGATATCAGATGAGTTTGTTGATAAGTTGGATGGAGAAAGATCAGGTGAGTTTGTTGATAAGTTGGATGGAGAAAGATCAGGTGAGTTTGTTGATAAGTTGGATGGAGAGATATCAGGTGAGTTTGTTGATAAGTTGGATGCAGAGAGATCAGGTGAGTTTGTTGATAAGTTGGATGGAGAGATATCAGGTGAGTTTGTTGATAAGTTGGATGCAGAGAGATCAGGTGAGTTTGTTGATAAGTTGGATGGAGAGAGATCAGGTGAGTTTGTTGATAAGTTGGATGGAGAGAGATCAGGTGAGTTTGTTGATAAGTTGGATGCAGAGAGATCAGGTGAGTTTGTTGATAAGTTGGATGGAGAGAGATCAGGTGAGTTTGTTGATAAGTTGGATGGAGAGAGATCAGGTGAGTTTGTTGATAAGTTAGATGGAGAAAGATCAGATGAGTTTGTTGATAAGTTGAATGGAGAGAGATCAGGTGAGTTTGTTGATAAGTTGGATGGAGAGAGATCAGGTGAGTTTGTTGATAAGTTGGATGCAGAGAGATCAGGTGAGTTTGTTGATAAGTTGGATGGAGAGAGATCAGGTGAGTTTGTTGATAAGTTAGATGGAGAAAGATCAGATGAATTTGTTGATAAGTTGAATGGAGAGAGATCAGGTGAGTTTGTTGATAAGTTGAATAGAGAGATCAGGTGAGTTTGTTGATAAGTTGAATAGAGAGATCAGGTGAGTTTGTTGATAAGTTGGATGGAGAGAGATCAGGTGAGTTTGTTGATAAGTTGAATAGAGAGATCAGGTGAGTTTGTTGATAAGTTGGATGGAGAGATCAGGTGTTTGTTGATAAGTTGGATGGAGAGAGATCAGGTGAGTTTGTTGATAAATTGGATGGAGAGATCAGGTGAGTTTGTTGATAAGTTGAATGGAGAGAGATCAGGTGAGTTTGTTGATAAGTTGAATGGAGAGAGATCAGGTGAGTTTGTTGATAAGTTGAATGGAGAGAGATCAGGTGAGTTTGTTGATAAGTTGAATGGAGAGAGATCAGGTGAGTTTGTTGATAAGTTGAATGGAGAGAGATCAAGTGAGTTTGTTGATAAGTTGGATAGAGAGAGATCAGGTGAGTTTGTTGATAAGTTGAATGGAGAGAGATCAGGTGAGTTTGTTGATAAGTTGAATGGAGAGAGATCAGGTGAGTTTGTTGATAAGTTGAACACAAAATTGGATGACATGTTGGAACTGATGTCACGGATCATGTGAGTTTGTTGATAAGCTGAATAAAATTATTTGTTTTCAAACATGCTACTCAAGAACAGGGGGCAGGACAACCAGACTCTGACATTCGTAACAAGTTAACGTGTTGAGCTGCCATGAGCTGTCTGCTAGCAGCCCAGATAAGATGGGTGTGTTGAGCTGTCTGCTAGCAGCCCAGATAAGATGAATGTGTTGAGCTGTCATGAGCTGTCTGCTAGCAGCCCCGATAAGATGAATGTGTTGAGCTGTCATGAGCTGTCTGCTAGCAGCCCAGATAAGATGGGTGTGTTGAGCTGTCTGCTATCAGCCCAGATAAGATGGGTGTGTTGAGCTGTCATGAGCTGTCTGCTAGCATCCCAGATAAGATGGGTGTGTTGAGCTGTCATGAGCTGTCTGCTAGCAGCCCAGATAAGATGAATGTGTTGAGCTGTCATGAGCTGTCTGCTAGCAGCCCAGATAAGATGGGTGTGTTGTTCACATGCTAGATAAGCACATACTCCGGCAACTGTTAGACAGTGATCTCAGAACAGGCAGACGCTCACCAGGGGACAGAAGAAACACAACAGAGTCTCCTTAAACGTGTCTCTGAATAGCTTCAACATTGATGTCACCTCCTAGAAGATGCTTGAACAGAACTGCACCGTCTGGTGCACTATCATCACACATGGTGCTCAGATAGCACAGCAAAACTTCATCGCTGAGACTCAGAGAAAGTGAGGTGCCCGAAAGAACAAAACATGCAACAACTTCACAGCCAACTTCGTACGTGTGTGTCAAATGTCAAATTTTGTGTTTTGCTAGTGAAGTCACCCTCAGTAGCCTAGCTTAATACAGCATATGGGGTACCACGATGAAACAACTGCATGTATTTGAGGGCGAAAGCATTTCTGTGAAATAGAGAACAAATTGTTAAATTCTGCAGCATGACAATGTGGGGCAGCGTTAGCTGTGGAGTTTACTTACCTAAAGAGTTACTTCTTCTTCTTCTTCGTTCGTTCTCAATCTCCCACTACCAAACCCTGAAAGGGCTTAAGTAGCAGAATGTAGTCCAGAGAACGGAATGCGTTGTGTCGTAGTTTACAGCTTGGCTGTGATATTTGCACCTTTTGGTCCAACACATCTGACTTCAGCAAGCATTTTTTGAGTACCGGGTTAGCATTCCCTCTTCGATCCCTTCTCCTTAGCCAGTCTGCCCTGCTGCAGCCTGTTATCCAGGATCACCATGTGGAGGTGTAGAAGGGTCTTGGCAGCTATGGTTCGCTGGCCCTGACGCTAGCATTCAGCTATGGGTCGCTGATCGCTGCAGCATCTTGATCCCACCTAAAGAGTTACAACATCTATCTACACCACGACACGACTTCACGCAGTAAAGAACACAGTAAACAATATCCAACAGAAATTATATAATTTAATAATTGTTAAATCAAAACAATATTAACATAAAGGACAAAGTACATCTAAACTAAATAATCATAATATATATTGAACTACATCAGTGGTTTTAAGCACTAACTTTTGATATTTCCCCTAAACTACATAACCCAAGCTCTGGCCACTGCACTCCCCTTATCGGCACACTCAACACACACTCACAAACTCGTCCTCACAATCACATTACTTACGCCGTCGTTCTGTGCATTCGCATATAATCAGATCACCTTCCATCAGGTGATCTGTACATCCTCATACAATCGGTTCACGTATGCTCAGGAAATCTGTGCATATGTAATTAGATCATGCCACTTATAGTCGGCTCATGTACTCACTTGTGGTCACATACTCAGTCGATCTGTGCATACACATATAATCAGAACACACATCGTTCCCAAAGTGTCCTGTACATATCACAGACATTCAGATCTCATCCTTAGGTGATCTGTACATTCGAAATTACTTCGATCACTTCACGCACATACATGAATATGTACATTCATATGTAATTAGATCATGCATTATTTTCTAGATGTCCTGCACGTACGACACACATTTAGATCTCTTATTCTCACAGGGTGTCCAACATAAACACATACACTTATAGAATGACTGGCCAAAACTCGAGGTGTATGCTGGTTCAGTTACCCTGCAAACTCACTCTCACTCTCAGACTACTGACAGCCTCTCAGTCACTCTCCTAGCCAGCCAGCCCCATGGCCAACCCTCTTTAATCATCTCTTACAACATGCCTGGCAAGTTACAGTGTTGCTATTCTCCACTCATATAACTGTGTGGGTTTGTGTTGTTTGTTTGTTTGTATATATTCTCGTCTCATACCGATGATTTCAGAATCAAAATGTTTGTTCAATTTAGGCTGTAGTGGTGGCTCAGCAGACAGAGCAGGAGTTGGAAGAAATGAAAGGTGTTGTATCAAAGCTGATCAACAAGGCAGGAGCTCGCACTCGGGAGGAGGTCAGTATTGTCTTTTGTTGGATTGTGTGACTTGCCCCAGAACTGTGCCAGTGAGCATCTTGATGTGATGATGTTTGTGTTTTGTTGGTGGTGTCTAACATCTGTTGGTGGTGTCTGGCTTGGCTTGGCTTCGTTCGTTCTCAATCTCCCGCTACCAAACCCTGAAAGGGCTTAAGTAGCAGAATGTAGTCCAGAGAACTGAATGTGTTGTGTTGTAGTTTACAGCTTGACTGTGATATTTGCACCTTTTGGTCCAACACATCTGACTTAGCAAGCATTTTTTTAGTACCGGGTTAGCATTACCTCTTCAATCCCTTCTCCTTAGCCAGTCTGCCCTGCTGCAGCCTGTTATCCAGGATCACTGAGGTGTAGAAGGGTCTTGGCAGCTCTAGTTCGCTGGCCCTGACGCTAGCAGTCAGCTATGAGTTGCTGACCACTGCAGCTAATGCGCTGCTCTGCATCTTGATCCTGTTGGTGGTGTCTAACATCTGTTGATGGTGTCTAACATCTGTTGGTGGTGTCTAACATCTGTTGGTGGTGTCTAACATCTGTTGGTGGTGTCTAACATCTGTTGGTGGTGTCTAACATCTGTTGGTGGTGTCTAACATCTGTTGGTGGTGTCTAACATCTGTTGGTGGTGTCTAACATCTGTTGCTGACTTAGAAACATGCATGTACACCCACATACAGGCTGCCATGGTGAAGGCAGTGTGATGGGATTATAAGGGCAGAGGGAGCTCACATGGGGGGATTCGCTAAGTATCTCTTTATGTGTTCCTATCTCTTTTGAATGTATTACTCTCTTCTTCTTGATGTGATATACTAATATGTGTATAAAAATTGTTAAAATTATACAGATGACAGATAATCAATGTTTACAAGATCAGTATATCTGTTAGTTTCCATTAAAAACATATTTATTGCATCTCCATAAACAAACTAAATAGATCTACCTCAGAAATATCAGTTTCAAAAATTAACTTCCCCATTTTCAATAATGGGGGAATCTTTAATTCCAAGTGAAAAACAGAAAAAAAATAATTTTCAAATGTCTAAAACAAATTTCAAAATCGCCATTGTTTATAACCTGACAGGACGTAAGTCAAACTCTTTACAATCGAAAGAGCAGTGTTTTCAGCCGATTTCTACTAAAGCCCAGTTGTCTATCTAGGATTAAAATGCTTTGAAAAAAACATCTGCCGTGAAACGTAAATTAAGTCAGATAAAAGCGACACACAATGCCCGGGGCAAATTTTTTCTCTAATGATTATGTAAAAGTTAAATTTGTTTTACTAACCTCCAACATTTGTTGTATACATGTATCTAATTTTGTTTTACTGGCCTTCAATATTTGTGGCACACGTGTATCTAATTTTGTTTTACTGACCGTCAATATTTGTGGCACACGTGTATCTAATTTTGTTTTACTGACCGTCAATATTTGTGGCACACGTGTATCTAATTTTGTTTTACTGACCGTCAATATTTGTGGCACACATGTATCTAATTTTGTTTTACTGGCCTTCAATATTTGTGGCACACGTGTATCTAATTTTGTTTTACTAGCCTTCAATATTTATGGCACACATGTATCTAATTTTGTTTTACTGACCTTCAATATTTGTATCACACATGTGTCTAATTTTGTTTTACTGACCTCCAATAGGTGGACAGCATCAGAAAGCAGTGCAACGAACAGATAACAAGGCTAACAGAGGAACTCCACTCTCTAGAAATGGTAACAATTGTTTCTGGCTCATATTTGATGGCAGAAACACGTTTACATGCCTCGACGCAAATAATCCAGTTTGAGGGCCACACTTTAGGATGGACTTTACAATGGAATTAAAGATTTGTCTTTTATTAATTAATTTGGTTTCTGTAATGGAATACTTGCCTATACAGATGCATAACATGAGTGACCAAAGTGGCAAGTTAAGGCAGTCAAATAAACTAGACAATTGTAGCAAGGTAAGGCAGACAAATAAACTAGACATTTGTAGCAAGGCAGACAAATAAACTAGACAGTTGTAGCAAGGCAGACAAAAAAACTAGACAGTTCTAGCAAGGCAGACAAATAAACTAGACAGTTCTAGCAAGGCAGACAAATAAACTAGACAGTTATAGCAAGGCAGACAAAAAAACTAGACAGTTGTAGCAAGGCAGACAAATAAACTAGACAGTTCTAGCAAGGCAGACAAATGAACCAGACAGTTCTAACAAGGCAGACAAATAAACTAGACAGTTGTAGAAATCAATAGCTACTGGCAAGTTAACGTTTCTGTCTGTTTCAGGAAGGAGCAGAGAGACAGTCACGACTTGACAGGCTTCTCCGGGAGAAGAGAGCCGTAGAGTCCGAGCTACAACAGGTTTGCTGTTTTCATGGATGACCTCTTCATTTTGTGATGTTCTCTCTTCACGCTCTTCACTTTCTACCCAAATTATCCAGGAACAGCTACCAACAGCTTGGTCGACAACTAAGTCTACATTCAATAGTTGCAGGTTGAGTGAGACGAGTGGCTAGAACAGCTGTAGAAGTTGAAGGTCGTTGTTCAGCCAAAACTCCTGGCTCATCTCGTTAGTGAAACAAGGTGCTTCTGTCACCTGGTGGATCATGGTTTCATTACTGAGCACTTTTTGCTATACATTCTTTTCTAGGCGTGTGGTGAATGTTTTCCAGGTGTGCGGTGAATGTTTTCCAGGTGTATGGTGAATGTTTTCCAGGTGTGCAGTGAATGTTTTCCAGGTGTGCGGTGAATGTTTTCCAGGTGTATGGTGAATGTTTTCCAGGTGTGCGGTGAATGTTTTCCAGGCATGTGGTATGTTTTCCAGGTGTGGTGAATGTTTTCCAGGTGTGCGGTGAATGTTTTCCAGGTGTATGGTGAATGTTTTCCAGGCATGCAGTGAATGTTTTCCAGGCGTGTGGTATGTTTTCCAGGTGTGTGGTGAATGTTTTCCAGGTGTGTGGTGAATGTTTTCCAGGTATGCAGTGAATGTTTTCCAGGTGTGTGGTGTATGTTTTCCAGGTGTTAAAAAAATAAATGTCTTTTCAATTATTGTTGTTGCTGCACTGCTTACCAGCAAAAGTGGAAACATTTCTGAGTTGCCACAGGAGCTGTGGGGTTCATGCTCTGTCATCTACACTCTCAGCAACGATATCGACTGAGCACATATGGGTGGAAGGGGTGGGCGGGACTCTCGGCAACGATGGCTGGTGTGAGGAAGTCTGTAACACATCATCCCAGATAGCAGCACCCTCTATGGGACTAACCTGGGCCCTTCCTGGCAGCAAGCAAACTAGTTGCACCATCTTTCTCCATGTGGAACATCCCATGAAGGGTGGTGAGGATTCAGGCTTGACTAGCTGTTCTGCTCTTTCATTTAGATTTATAAGGAGGGCATGGTGGAGGGCTCCAGGTCAGCTGAGGCTTACCAGCAACTGTCCAAGAGGGCCATAGATGCTGAGCGAGCTAGAGATGAGGCTTATATGAAGATTGACAGTCTCCAGGCTCAGGTCGACAAACTAGCCATGGGGTGAGTCAGTGACACACAAAACTTTCTGTTTTTATTGTTGTTTTCGTTGTCCATGTTTTAGGACCATACTGAGGAGGGGGGGGGGGGGGGACTCAGTGGTGTTAAAGGAAGTGTCCACCTTGAGTTCCGGAAGTCGCGGTTTTGAATCACGGTGAAGATGTGGATTTCTTTTCACGTGGATCTTCTGGTAAAAATTCCCATGATCTCTGGGTAGTGAGATCGTCCTCCCATGTTCAGTGTCGAGTGCGTTAAAAATTCCTCGGCAGTTGGAAAGCGAAAAGAGTAGGCTTAACAGCCGCTGCCCGGCAATATTCAAATAAAAAATCTACCGAAGTTATTTGTACCTTTCCCCAGGTTAACAAACGTTAAGAGCAGCTATAGATGGCACCTAACTGGTTGCGGGTATACTTATCTCGCACATCCGTTAAACCACTCTCCAAGTAACTGGTTGTATACAGACTCTGTAGAGTCTTCTAAACCAGTATAAATAAGTTAAGTAAGTTAAGTTAAGTTAATAGGACTGACTTGACATTGGAGTTGACAATTTGACTTATGCTTTTATTAATTAATTTGATTTTCATACATTTCACAAATTGATGAAAGCGCCTCCTGCCTTCGATGTTCTTAGTTGGAGCAGGCTCTTTTCATTATCAGCAATCCTCATCAACAACTTGTCAGTTCCCTGTGGAGCATAGGGCTTCAACAAATAGAAGTCAAGTCATCAAATTTTGACCTGTCCAAATCTGTTTAGTTTTTGTCACTTAAAGTTTCTATATATTGGTGTAGCTAGCCCCATTCACATCCCTCCTTAGCCGTCTGTTACTGGCAGGTTTCAGTGTTGCTGTTATCTTTGCTACCTTTTGTGTCCCACTATAGGTTTGCAAAAAAAATAACTATTCTATTTCTTCTGATTGCAAGGAAAAAATATATGGGCTATTGTTTCTAGAGCTTTCTTCTATTCCTGTATCATATATAGAACATAATAGGATATTGTTTCTAGAGCTTTCTTCTATTCCTGTATCATATATAGAACATAATAGGATATTGTTTCTAGAGCTTTCTTCTATTCCTGTATCATATATAGAACATAATCGGATATTGTTTCTAGAGCTTTCTTCTATTCCTGTATCATATATAGAACATAATCGGATATTGTTTCTAAAACTTTCTTGTATTCCTGTATCATATATGGGATATTATGGGCTATTGTTTCTAGAGCTTTCTTCTATTCCTGTATCATATATAGAACATAATCGGATATTGTTTCTAGAGCTTTCTTCTATTCCTGTATCAAATATGGGATATTATGGGCTATTGTTTCTAGAGCTTTCTTCTATTCCTGAATCAAATACGGGATATTATGGGCTATTGTTTCTAGAGCTTTCTTCTATTCCTGTATCAAATAGGGGATATTATGGGCTATTGTTTCTAGAGCTTTTTTCTATGCCTAGTGGCTACTAAGCAGGATTGGGGTCTGTGTGAATGCCATGACTAGCATGGCATTGAGTTGGATAGTCTTCTACCCTAGATTGTTAGACTCACTCAGTGTGGCAGTGGTCCAAGTCTCATCTCTGTCACACACACACACACATCCTTCTCCGGACCACACAGGATGCACACATTCATATGTAAGATGAAACCATTGCTATATAATCTGGACAGGAAGTCGTCCGGAGAACGGAATTCCATTCTCCGTACTACATCCGGCTACTTGACAAGCTCTTTTCAGGGTGCTTGGTAGCGAGAGTTTGAGAACGAACGAAGAAGAAAAAGAAGATATAATCTAGCCGCAGTTGTCTCTTCCCTTCTAGAAACAAACAGCAGAAACAGCAGATGGAGGCGGAGATTAAACAGCTACAGGAGAGACTGTCCAGCATCCAGTCGGAGTTTGAGGTCATCCACGAGGACAGCGTGACCAGCATCAACAAACTCAACGACACGGACAAGAAGTTGGTGGAGGCACAACAGGAGAGGGATGGAGCCCAGAGGAAGTTCTTGAAGGAAGTGAGTAACATGGTAGCTGCATGAATTGTTTAGTTATGTTATACAGAATTGGCATCACTGCATTCTGGGCAGAACCATAGGGACTGAGTCTCTCTATCTAAACAGACTCCTAAGGATGTCATGTAACCACTGATGGTATTTGTGAACCAGTTGGAGCACATCGTGCACTTCTGGACCACTTAGGTCAATCATGTATTTGTGGACCAGTTGGAGCACATCGTGCACTTCTGGACCACTTAGATCACATCATGTATTTGTGGACCAGTTGGAGCACATCGTGCACTTCTGGACCACTTAGGTCACATCATGTATTTGTGGACCAGTTGGAGCACATCGTGCACTTCTGGACCACGTCACATCATGTATTTGTGGACCAGTTGGAGCACATCGTGCACTTCTGGACCACTTAGGTCACATCATGTATTTGTGGACCAGTTGGAAAACTTCCTATACTTGTGGACCATTTGGAACACTTCCTGTACTTGTGGACCAGTTGGAACACTTCCTGTAATTGTGGACCAGTTGGACTTTAATGTCTTTTCTCATTCTTATACTCCTGTGGGATCATGCCGCCGAGCAGCGCATGAGCTACAACAGTCAGCGACCCAATGCTGACTGCTAGCGTCAGGGCCAGCGTCCCAGAGCTGAGCAGTGCATGAGCTGCAGCGGTCAGCGTCTAAAAGATGACTGCTAGCATCAGGGTCAGCGAACCAGAGCTGCCAAAACCCTTTTACACCTCCACAAGTAGATCCTGGATAACAGGCTGCAACAGCGCAGACTGGCTAACGAGAAGGGGTCGAAGAGGGTAGGCTAACCCAGTACTAAACAATGCCTGCTGAAGTCGGATGTGTTGGACCGACACAATGTATTCCGTTCTCCAGTCAACATCCTGCTACTTGCAAAGCCCTTTTCAGGGCTTGGTAGCGGGAGATTGAGAACGTTCAGGGCTTGGTAGCGGGAGATTGAGAACGTTCAGGGCTTGGTAGTGGGAGATTGAAAACGTTCAGGGCTTGGTAGCGGGAGATTGAGAACGTTCATGGCTTGGTAGCGGGAGATTGAGAACATTCAGGGCTTGGTAGCGGGAGATTGAGAACATTCAGGGCTTGGTAGTGGGAGATTGAGAACGTTCAGGGCTTGGTAGTGAGAGATTGAGAACGTTCAGGGCTTGGTAGCGAAAGATTGAGAATGTTCATGGCTTGGTAGCGGGAGATTGAGAACGTTCAGGGCTTGGTAGTGAGAGATTGAGAACGTTCAGGGCTTGGTAGCGAAAGATTGAGAATGTTCATGGCTTGGTAGCGGGAGATTGAGAACGTTTAGGGCTTGGTAGTGGGAGATTGAGAACGTTCAGGGCTTGGTAGTGGGAGATTGAGAACGAATGAAGAAGAAAATAATCCTGGTGACATTAATGGCTTCTCTCCTTATAATAATTTTTTGTCAGACATTTAATTCCACATTGCAATGTTCCTGTCCTGTGCCTTGGATAATGATCAAGTCTGACACTGGTAACAAGGACTTGGTAGAAAGTAAACTGTTTATCAGTTGGATGTTGGGAGTTGGTGAAGCTGATGTTGGGGGTTGGTTAAGCTGATGTTGGGAGTTGGTGAAGCTGATGTTGGGTTAGTTGGTGAAGCTGATGTTGGGTTAGTTGGTGAAGCTGATGTTGGGTTAGTTGGTGAAGCTGATGTTGGGAGTTGGTGAAGCTGATGTTGGGTTAGTTGGTGAAGCTGATGTTGGGGGTTGGTGAAGCTGATGTTGGGTTAGTTGGTGAAGTAGATGTTGGGAGTTGATGAAGCTGATGTTGGGGGTTGGTGAACCTGATGTTGGGTTAGTTGGTGAAGCTGATGTTGGGTTAGTTGGTGAAGCTGATGTTGGGTTAGTTGGTGAAGTAGATGTTGGGAGTTGATGAAGCTGATGTTGGGGGTTGGTGAAGCTGATATTTGGTTAGTTTCTGAAGCTGATGTTGGGAGTTGATGAAGCTGATGTTGGGGGTTGGTGAACCTGATGTTGGGAGTTGGTGAAGCTGATATTTGGTTAGTTGGTGAAGCTGATGTTGGGAGTTGGTGAAGCTGATGTTGGGAGTTGATGAAGCTGATGTTGGGGGTTGGTGAACCTGATGTTGGGAGTTGGTGAAGCTGATATTTGGTTAGTTGGTGAAGCTGATGTTGGGAGTTGGTGAAGCTGATGTTGGGTTAGTTGGTGAAGCTGATGTTGGGTTAGTTGGTGAAGCTGATGTTGGGTTAGCTGGCAAAGCTGATGTTGGGTTAGTTGGTGAAGCTGATGTTGTGTTAGTTGGTGAAGCTGATGTTGGGTTAGCTGGCAAAGCTGATGTTGGGTTAGTTGTTGAAGCTGATGTTGGGTTAGTTGGTGAAGCTGATGTTGGGTTAGTTGGTGAAGCTGATGTTTGGAGTTGGTGAAGCTGATGTTGGGAGTTGGTGAAGCTGATGTTGGGTTAGTTGGTGAAGCTGATGTTGGGTTAGTTGGTGAAGCTGATGTTGAGTATTGGTGAAGCTGATGTTGGGAGTTGGTGAAGCTGATGTTGGGAGTTGGTGAAGCTGATGTTGGGTTAGTTGGTGAAGCTGATGTTGGGTTAGTTGGTGAAGCTGATGTTGAGTGTTGGTGAAGCTGATGTTGGGAGTTGGTGAAGCTGATGTTGGATTGTTTAAGCTGTGGTGACTTAGTAAGAGACAGAACAGGCACTTTGACATCTAAAAGACATTTTTGAAGCTTTCCTTTTTCCATTAAAACGTTTCCCAGGTACTCAACTCTGGAGCCCTGTTCTGGTTTAGTAAACGTTTATGGAATTGTTTTTGTTCTATCAATCAAAGCTGGCACTGATAGAACAAGTACATCATGTCAAGGTCAGGGACATGGAGGTGAAGATTCAAACAACAGAGGATGCTCACAGGAAGACTGTTACAGAACTACGAGGTCTTCTGACTGGGCAGCAGAGGATGAGTGCTAGGTTAGTCAGTGTGGATTATAGGATTCAGGGAGGATGGGTGCTAGGTTAGTCAATGTGGATTATAGGATTCAGGGAGGATGGGTGCTAGGTTAGTCAATGTGGATTATAGGATTCAGGGAGGATGGGTGCTAGGTTAGTCAATGTGGATTATAGGATTCAGGGAGGATGGGTGCTAGGTTAGTCAATGTGGATTATAGGATTCAGGGAGGATGGGTGCTAGGTTAGTCAATGTGGATTATAGGATTCAGGGAGGATGGGTGCTAGGTTAGTCAATGTGGATTATAGGATTCAGGGAGGATGGGTGCTAGGTTAGTCAGTGTGGATTATAGGATTGAGTGAGGATGAGTGCTAAGTTAGTGTGGATTATAGGATTGAGTGAGGATGGGTGTTAGATTAGTGTGGATTATAGGATTGAGTAGGATGAGTGCTAGGTTTGTGTGGATTATAGGATTGAGGGAGGATGGATGCTAGGTTAGTGTGTATTATAGGATTGAGGGAGGATGGGTGTTAGATTAGTGTGGATTATAGGATTGAGTGAGGATGAGTGCTAGGTTAGTCAGTGTGGATTATAGGATTGAGTGAGGATGAGTGCTAGGTTTGTGTGGATTATAGGATTGAGGGAGGATGGATGCTAGGTTAGTCAGTGTGGATTATAGGATTGAGTGAGGATGAGTGCTAGGTTTGTGTGGATTATAGGATTGAGGGAGGATGGATGCTAGGTTAGTCAGTGTGGATTATAGGATTGAGTGAGGATGAGTGCTAGGTTAGTCAGTGTGGATTATAGGATTGAGGGAGGATGGATGCTAGGTTAGTCAGTGTGGATTATAGGATTGAGTGAGGATGAGTGCTAGGTTTGTGTGGATTATAGGATTGAGGGAGGATGGATGCTAGGTTAGTCAGTGTGGATTATAGGATTGAGTGAGGATGAGTGCTAGGTTAGTCAGTGTGGATTATAGGATTGAGGGAGGATGGATGCTAGGTTAGTCAGTGTGGATTATAGGATTGAGTGAGGATGAGTGCTAGGTTAGTCAGTGTGGATTATAGGATTGAGGGAGGATGGATGCTAGGTTAGTCAGTGTGGATTATAGGATTGAGTGAGGATGAGTGCTAGGTTAGTGTGGATTATAGGATTGAGTGAGGATGGGTGCTAGGTTAGTGGGAAAATGGTGGGACATTCAGATTGAGTCTGTCATTAATTGTTGTGTAACAGTACACCTGCAGACAAGCGGTCATTGATAAACTCAGAAGCATTAGAATCAAGTTTTACAATTGTCTGTGATTGGTGGTTGATACTTGTCTGTGATTGGTGGTTGGTAATTGTCTGTGATTGGTCGTTGATATTTGTCTGTGATTGGTGGTTGATACTTACTTACTTTCCGTGTCCAAGTACCACATTATCCAGCATGCATCCAGTATCCAGCGACATGGATTGCCTTGTCATTTGCCTTCAACATGTCGCACCTATTGCATGTTTCCTGGAGGTTGGGGCAGGTCATCAGGGGGGTCTGGGTCCTGTATTGCATCACAGTCACATGTGTCATCATCTGTGTATCCCCATCGTTTCATAGTCCTCTTGCACCGTGATACGCCAGTTAGGCACCCTGATACTATCCGCCTCGTCTCATTTATTGCTGTATCAACTAGTTTTGCATGGGCAGAGTTTTTCCAGACTGGCTCAGTGTATTCAGCTACGGAAGGCAACTGCAGATATCCGAAGGACTGAAAGCTGTGCCCCCCATATTGTGCCGGTCAGTTTTTGGATATTATTTCTTGCGTGTATCTTACACTTTGTTTTCTTGCTGTGCGTTATTTAGAACAATGTGCGGTCTAACTTCACTCCTAGAAATTTGGGAGCCGTGCAGTGTTTAAGCTCCTGCCCTTGTAATCTAATCTGACATTTTCTTTTTGCCTCTCTGTTTCTGAGCTGGTAGGGACATACCTGGGTTTTACTGGGATTTGGTTTAAGGGGATTCTTGTAGTAGGCATATACCTGGGTTTTACTGGGATTTGGTTTAAGGGGATTCTTGTGGTAGGCATATACCTGGGTTTTATTGGGACTTGGTTTAAGGTGATTCTTGTGGTAGTATTCTGTAAGGGCATTGGGAGAACTTGACAGTCTGTCCCCAACCTCTTCAAACCTTTTTCCCTGGGTAACAACTGCTGTGTCGTCAGCGTAGATGGATTTCCTTGTGTCTGTGTCCATGGGTTGGTCATTATTATATGTGTTATATAGCATGGGAGCTAGGACACTTCCTTGTGTCAGGCCCTTGTTTTGGTTTTGCCATCTGCTGTCCTTCCCCAAAGTGATATAGACCTGTCTGTTCTTCAGGAGACATTTGATGATATTGGCCAGACGCCAGTCTTTTGTCATAGTGTACAACTTTGATAGTAGTCTTCGATGGTTTATGATGTCATATGCTGCACTTAGGTCAATATAGACCACTCCTGTAACCTGTTTGCGTTCCTATCCATCCTCTATTAATTGTGTTAAGTTAAGGATTTGACTGCTGCAAGATCTTCCAGGTCTGAAACCAGCTTGTTCCTTGATCAGCTTCTTGTCTACCGAGGGGGAGATTCAGAATCAGCTTCTCGTCTATCGAGGGGGAGATTCAGAATCAGCTTCTCGTCTATCGAGGGGGAGATTCAGAATCAGCTTCTCGTCTATCGAGGGGGAGATTCAGAATCAGCTTCTCGTCTATCGAGGGGGAGATGCGATTCAGAATCAGCTTCTCGTCTATCGAGGGGGAGATTCAGAATCAGCTTCTCGTCTATCGAGGGGGAGATGCGATTCAGGATCAGGATTTTGAAGATCTTATACATGTAACATAGCAGCGATACTGGACGGAAATGTGTAGGTTCTGTTGGTGGTTTTCTTGGTTTTATCAGCACAACCACATGAGATTTCCTCCAGATCTTAGGTTTGGTTGGTGGTTTTCCTGGTTTTATCAGTCCAACCGCATGAGATTTCCTTCAGATCTTAGGTTTGGTTTGGGGTTTTCCTGGTTTTATCAGTCCAACCACATGAGATTTCCTCCATATCTTAGGTTTGGTTGGTGGTTTTCCTGGTTTTATCAGTCCAACCACATGAGATTTCCTCCAGATCTTAGGAATGTGCATTTTGTCAATGCATGTGTTCATGAGCTTTAGCAGCCATTTGATTGTTTCTGGTCAGAATTTTAAAATTTGTTCTGTCCTCAGTTCATCGGGACCAGCTGCTTTATTGTTTTTCCATTTAATTTATTGCATGATTGAATCCCTCTATGGAGACGGGTGTGCTCATTGTGTCGTTGTCATTCTCGCATTGACGTTGGATCTTTGTTTGCTAAGTTTTGTGATGGATTTTCCCATTGATCAGTAATTGGTGGTTAATAATTATCTGTGATTGTTAGTTGACAATTTTCCGTGATTATTCTCTTCTAAAACTGCGTTTCAATCTCAGTGACCATGAGTAGATTCAACAATGTCCATGTATTACCAGGGCCTGAAAGGGGAACAAAGATTAGTAGCACCGTAACATACCAGGTGTGTCATAAGATAAACTAACAACAGTTGGACAATCCTCAACACTCTTAGCCACAAGAACAAGAAAAGCAGTAGGAGATATTGAGAAAATCAAGTATTGTAATGTCATTGTTCTAGAATATTTGATGGTTTGTCAGTCATGTAGAATATTTGTTGGTTTGTTAGTCATGTAGAATATTTGATGGTTTATTAGTCATGTAGAATATTTGATGGTTTGTTAGTCATGTAGAATATTTGATGGTTTGTTAGTCATGTAGAATATTTGATGGTTTGTTAGTCATGTAGAATATTTGATGGTTTATTAGTCATGTAGAATATTTGATGGTTTGTTAGTCATGTAGAATATTTGTTGGTTTATTAGTCATGTAGAATATTTGTTGGTTTGTTAGTCATGTAGAATATTTGATGGTTTGTTAGTCATGTAGAATATTTGATGGTTTGTTAGTCATGTAGAATATTTGATGGTTTGTTAGTCATGTAGAATATTTGATGGTTTGTTAGTCATGTAGAATATTTGTTGGTTTATTAGTCATGTAGAATATTTGATGGTTTGTTAGTCATGTAGAATATTTGTTGGTTTATTAGTCATGTAGAATATTTGATGGTTTGTTAGTCATGTAGAATATTTGATGGTTTGTTAGTCATGTAGAATATTTGATGGTTTGTTAGTCATGTAGAATATTTGATGGTTTGTTAGTCATGTAGAATATTTGTTGGTTTATTAGTCATGTAGAATATTTGATGGTTTGTTAGTCATGTAGAATATTTGTTGGTTTATTAGTCATGTAGAATATTTGATGGTTTGTTAGTCATGTAGAATATTTGATGGTTTGTTAGTCATGTAGAATATTTGATGGTTTGTTAGTCATGTAGAATATTTGATGGTTTGTTAGTCATGTAGAATATTTGTTGGTTTATTAGTCATGTAGAATATTTGATGGTTTGTTAGTCATGTAGAATATTTGATGGTTTATTAGTCATGTAGAATATTTGATGGTTTGTTAGTCATGTAGAATATTTGTTGGTTTATTAGTCATGTAGAATATTTGATGGTTTATTAGTCATGTAGAATATTTGTTGGTTTATTAGTCATGTAGAATATTTGTTGGTTTATTAGTCATGTAGAATATTTGATGGTTTATTAGTCATGTAGAATATTTGATGGTTTGTTAGTCATGTAGAATATTTGTTGGTTTGTTAGTCATGTAGAATATTTGATGGTTTATTAAAGGTGGAAGGAAGAGTGCCAGACGATTACCCATAAATTTGAGTGCAAAATGGAGGACATGAGAAGGGAGTTAATCCATGTCAAAAAGAGAAATGAAGAGTTGACATCCCTTTTAAAAGACAGCCAATCAAAAACTGCAGATGTGAGTATACATGACCGTTCTGGTTCCATTTGTTTCGGCTGAGAACAAATATTTAAATGACTACAGGGGAAATACGTGATACGAAAAATCTTCAGAAGAAGACTAGCTATCGCAATGCAGAGACTGAACAGCCTGAAGAAATTATGGCAGGGCACCAACAAAACCGTAAAAGTAAAAGTCTTGAGAGCCTGTGTTTTTCCTGTGGCAGCTTATGGCTGTGAAGCATGGACGATTACC
Source organism: Ariolimax columbianus (assembly GCA_036924085.1). Classification (NCBI taxonomy): domain Eukaryota; kingdom Metazoa; phylum Mollusca; class Gastropoda; order Stylommatophora; family Arionidae; genus Ariolimax; species Ariolimax columbianus. Next base: position 64,560,748 of record JAVGWX010000018.1, on the reverse strand, counting down.
AAAACTTCTAGACAAAGAATCGAATCCTTCGAGGCAAAATGTTACAGAAAGATCCTCAGAATACCCTGGACAGAGAAAAGAACAAATGTAGACATTCGGCAAGAGTTGAGCATAGACGAGAACTGGTTTATCAATTCCATTTTGGCTAGAAAATGCAAATACTTTGGTCACATCAAGAGACACAACAGTCTTGAGAGAACGGTGATGGAAGGTATGGTGCCAGGCAAAAGAGGAAGGGGTAGACCAAGAAGACGATGGCACCAAGATATCCAGGAGTGCCTGAGTATGACAGTGGCGGAAGCTGGAGTTTTGGCAAGGGAACGAGTTTCTTTCAGACAGACTGTGATGGGAGCGACGTTCTATAAAGGACATGCTACATGAGAGACAGGGGAAATATTTTTAGGTGGTCAATCTGGGGTTGATCAACCTGGGGTTATTGGTATCGTATCATTCATATGTTTTAGGGGTCAATCTGAATATGTCTAAAGAAAGAAGTGGTCAGCCTGTGGTCACAGTCGTAGTTCTTGTCTGGGAATGGTACAAGTGATGGCCGTGTGTCAATTCAAATTTGAAATATCATTCTTGTCAGGTTCAGAGAATGCTGACGGAGTACACTAAAAACATTCGACACATGGAAGAGAGAGTCCGAGAATCTCAGCAACAAGCAGGGGAGGCAAGCAAACAGGTAGCCTTGCAGAGCATCAAGGCACGACAGATGGCAGCGGACAGAGAAAGTCTCTTATTTGAGTTGGCTCGCAGTCAGAGGTAATATCTTATCTGAGTTGGTCTACAGTCAGAGGTAATCTCTTATCTGAGTTGGTCCACAGTGAGAGGTAATCTCTTATCTGAGTTGGACCACAGTCAGAGGTAATATCTTATCTGAGTTGGCCCACAGTCAGAGGTAATCTCTTATCTGAGTTGGTCCACAGTCAGAGGTAATCTCTTATCTGAGTTGGTCCACAGTCAGAGGTAATCTCTTATCTGAGTTGGTCCAGTCAGAGGTAATATCTTATCTGAGTTGGTCCAGTCAGAGGTAATATCTTATCTGAGTTGGTCCACAGTCAGAGGTAATCTCTTATCTGAGTTGGCCCACAGTCAGAGGTAATCTCTTATCTGAGTTGGCCCACAGTCAGAGGTAATGTCTTATCTGAGTTGGTCCACAGTCAGAGGTAATCTCTTATCTGAGTTGAGAACATCACATTCACAAAATCCTAGCTGCTAGAGGAAGGGGTAATTGTGAGTCTCTGACACCCTAGAACCAGTCTCTGACACCCTAGAACCAGTCTCTGACACCCTAGAACCAGTCGGACACCCTAGAACCAGTCTCTGACACCCTAGAACCAGTCTCTGACACCCTAGAACCAGTCTCTGACACCCTAGAACCAGTCGGACACCCTAGAACCAGTCTCTGACACCCTAGAACCAGTCTCTGACACCCTAGAACCAGTCTCTGACACCCTAGAACCAGTCTCTGACACCATAGAACCAGTCTCTGACACCCTAGAACCAGTCTGACACCCTAGAACCAGTCTCTGACACCCTAGAACCAGTCTCTGACACCCTAGAACCAGTCTGACACCCTAGAACCAGTCTCTGACACCCTAGAACCAGTCTCTGACACCCTAGAAGCAGTCTCTGACACCCTAGAACCAGTCTGACACCCTAGAACCAGTCTTTGACACCCTAGAAGCAGTCTCTGACACCCTAGAACCAGTCTGACACCCTAGAACCAGTCTGACACCCTAGAACCAGTCTCTGACACCCTAGAACCAGTCTCTGACACCCTAGAACCAGTCTGACACCCTAGAACCAGTCTCTGACACCCTAGAACCAGTCTCTGACACCCTAGAACCAGTCGGACACCCTAGAACCAGTCTCTGACACCCTAGAACCAGTCTCTGACACCCTAGAACCAGTCTCTGACACCCTAGAACCAGTCTCTGACACCCTAGAACCAGTCTCTGACACCCTAGAACCAGTCTCTGACACCCTAGAAGCAGTCTCTGACACCCTAGAAGCAGTCTCTGACACCCTAGAACCAGTCTGACACCCTAGAAGCAGTCTCTGACACCCTAGAACCAGTCTGACACCCTAGAACCAGTCTGACACCCTAGAACCAGTCTCTGACACCCTAGAACCAGTCTCTGACACCCTAGAACCAGTGTCTGACATCCTAGAACCAGTCTCTGACACCCTAGAACCAGTCTCTGACACCCTAGAACCAGTCTGACACCCTAGAACCAGTCGGACACCCTAGAACCAGTCTGACACCCTAGAACCAGTCTGACACCCTAGAACCAGTCTGACACCCTAGAACCAGTCTGACACGCTAGAACCAGTCTGACACCCTAGAACCAGTCTGACACGCTAGAACCAGTCTGACACCCTAGAACCAGTCTGACACCCTAGAACCAGTCTGACACCCTAGAATCAGTCTAAGGCACTCTAGAACTACAGTACTCAGGATAGATAAGGCCTATAAGCTACAGCTGGTAATTCAAGTGGTCCGTGAAAGGTTTCCTGAATTTAAAAAAAAGACTTCAAAAAAGTAGAAATGCATGTCTGTCTGTCGGATATTTGTATTTGTTAAATATATATTTTGTGAGCTTCAGATGGTTGTCTATGTTGGGATTACATAACCATTTTTTGTTGTTTTCCTTTTGTCTAGCGGTAACCATGAATCTCACCTAGGCCTGGCAGATGCACTGAAGGCAAGTCATAACGGACGTGTCATTACTGACCCAAGTCCAAAGGCTGGCGGATCTTTTGGACAGAGTTATAAGGGGGAGCTTACTCTGGATCAGCTAACTGTATCCACCAAACAACACTCTTCAGCAGCCGGAGTTCAAGATAGATAATGCTTGTTCTCAAATTAGAAAGCTCTATACATTTTCCGATGGCTTAAAATATACTTTTCTTTGGAATTGTTGTTGATACTTTGATGATATCTTTCTGTCAATTATTGACCATCATAGTGAAATATTAGAGTAACTTTCCTGTTAGACCATTTATCTCAGAATACGGGCATGAACTGCATGTTGTGGCCATACAAATGTTTGGATGTGGATATATAAGGCTTGTTAATTTTACAACTTTTTGTCCACAAGGGGGCTAGGAAATTATTCTTTTGAAAACATGAATTCATATATTTACCCTGGGTAAAGAAATTACAAACGCCCACAAAATAAGTTGTGAGATTTCAGGATGATAGCAGCATGATGTTGTGGCTTGAATTGTATCAAAGCCATACTTCAGCACATGATAAACGACAAAGCAAGATCTCACATCTTCAACAACAGCATGGTACATGGCGGTAAGGTAAGGAACCTATGGAAAGAAGATGCAGAGAAGGTTCGAGCTGCCCAAAGGGCAAAAGTGCAGAAAAACATTCTCTCTACGGGACCAAAATCAGGTGTCAAACCTCCTTCAACAACATTATAGGCGCTGTGTTGCTAAGAAAATACAGATAGGCTGGACATGTAATGCACATGCCAGACAACGGATGGACACGTTAATTTTAAGTATCCACGCAGCCGTCCACCAATGAGATGGAGAGTTGTAAAGGACCTAGTCCGACATGGTACTACAAGATAAAAGACCAAAGTGAGTTTAAACATTTGGATACCTGGCATTATACACTTGTTGTGCCTGATTGAGTGCCAGTTACACACAGATATCTGCTTCTTATGAATGTGGGACCACCACTGGGACTGACCTTCTTGCAGGAAGTCTGTATCAATGTACTTTATGTGCTGCAGAGGTGATTTTGTGTTAACAATTTATTTTATAAAATAAAATGAAACTGTTAGCTCCATGTACGACTCTCCTTTATATTTTTGTTTGATATGGTCCTAAAGATCAGGTCCCTTGCATGCACACTCACAAGGCTATTGGTTTTTTTATGAATTTTGTTTGGCGTTGGCCTTATTTCTCAATCCCTTAGATGGTGTGCGTTACACTATGTTTCCATTTTGCTCCTGTGGGCCCAGTACATCCGACTTTGGCATGCATTTTATGTAAGGGTCTGCTTCCTCCTGCATTTTCTAAGGACTTGCTTCTACGGGATAGCGGCCAGTGCTGTGATTGGGGAGCGAACCCAGCACCTTCGGATCATGCCGTCCCCTCAACAAGGCTGTAACTGGGTGAGCTCTCTCATAAATGTTGACTAATGTCTGTACCGTATCGTTTGCTGTTATTAGGAAGACCAAAAACTATTGTTCCACCATTTATTCCCTTAATTGTTGTCTGGCTGAAGTATTTATATGGCTGAGGAATAAAGACTGCTTGCTCTTGTAGTCATCACACAGTGAATATGTTAGGTTTTTATTTCATTGAAATTCATTGAAATAAAAAACGATAGGTCTGACCTAGTTTTGAATTTGTCTGCTTGGTCATGACTTGACCGGTATCCAAGCCACTGAACTACCCATCTGTTAACTTAACGTCTTATACTGGTTTAGAAGACTCAACAGAGTCTGTATACAACCAGTTTCTTAGAGGGTGGTTTTTATCTTAATAGACTCAAACACTAAAGCTAAGTAGACCCGCAGCCAGTTAAGGGAAAGGTACAAATTACTTTGGTGGATTTTTAATTTGAATTTTGTCCGGGTAGCAGCGGTTAAGTCTACTGTTTTCGATTTCCAACCGCAAAGGAATTTTTAACAAGCTCGACACTGAACATGGTTGTCCGATCTCACTACCCGGAGATCGGGAATTTTTACCAGAAGATCCACGTGAAAAGGAAATTACTGTCTTTCACCGTGATTCGAACCCGTGACCTCCGGCAGCCGAGGCGGACACCTTACTTCAAGACTACTGAGTCCTCCCTGTTAATAGAATCAGAATTGACTCGCCTTGGTCGATCTCTGAACAGTAATAATATGTTATCAGTTACCTATGTCAAGCAGTTATCACAAAATGTACATCACTTGAAACTCTCTGTATGTATGTGTGTATATGTATGTGCACTTTTGTATGTACTTGGATGTATGTGCACTTTTGTATGTACTTGGATGTATGTGTACAACACTTACCATCTTCTTACATAAAAACTGCGTACATAGACAGCTTTATTTATCAACTTAAGTTACTGTTAACCTTCTACCTCAGTGTCTATCCTTGCATATCCCCATCTGAAAGGACGGCGTGGGCTAGTGGTTAAGTGATATGGCTCACAACCCAAAGGTGCTGAGTTTGCTCCCCAATCACAGCATGGGCCTTTATTATCAGCCAGGACTACCAGACTACCAGCCAGGACCAAAAACCAGGATTACCATACATCCAACCAGGGCTACCAACCAGGGCTACCAACCAGGACATCCAACCAGGGCTATCAGACTACCAACCAGGGCTACCAACCAGGACCAAAAACCAGGATTACCATACATCCAACCAGGACATCCAACCAGGGCTATCAGACTACCAACCAGGATTACCACCTGGATTATCAGACTACCAGCCAGGACTACCAGACTACCACCAGGACTATCAGACTACCACCCAGGACTACCATCAGGACTACCACCAGGACTATCAGACTAACACCAGGACTATCAGACTACCACCAGGACTATCAGACTACCAGCCAGGACTATCAGACTACCAACCAGGACTACCACCAAGACTATCAGACTACCAACCAGGACTATCAGACTACCAGCCAAGACTATCAGACTACCAACCAGGACTATCGTGCTTCTCCCTGATTTGTTCCAGCACATTTGCTCACACTTGCAAGAACTGGATGATCTAATAGCTGGATACCTTCAACTGAATACCTCAGCTGACAGATTCCTCTTCCAGGAAATCATAACTTACAAACACAACAGAACGAAACAAGAAATATAGAATAACGAATATTGAATAGTATATTTTATTGTATTGCAAAATTGTATCAAAAACAATTTCTTGTCATTAGTTAACCCTTTTCAGTCCAGCCTAGTTTTTATATGTCTGTCTTATACTGAACCAGACGTTAATATCCACATATAATCTAGATTCATGATAATCGGCCAGATAAAACCAGTAGTGTCTCAGCTCTTGGTCCTAATGTCATGTCACAAAAAGTCACGAGTTTAAAACGTGTCCAACGACTCATAGAGCCTATACTGATGGAACATATAAGACTCTTTACTAAATTAAAACTGCGCATACGCTGGAAATTCTGCCATATTTTACATTATTCCAAAAACTGGGTTCAAGATGCTGAGCAGCACATGAATTGCAGTGGTCAGCGACCCATAGCTGACTGCTAGCGTCAGGGCCAGCGAACCAGAGCTGCCAAGACCCTTCTACACCTCCACGCGGTGATCCTGGATAACAGGCTGCAGCAGGGCAGACTCGCTAAGGAGAAGAGATCGAAGAGGGAATGATAACCCGGTACTAATAAAATGCTTGCCGAAGTCGGATGTGTTGGACCGAAAGGTGCAAATATTGCAGCCAAGCTGTAAACTACGACACAACGCATTCCGTTTTCTGGACCACATTCTGCTACTTAAGCCCTTTCAGGGTTTGGTAGCGGGAGATTAAGAACGAACGAAGCCAAGCCAAGCCGTTTCAAAAACTAATGTAGTTAAAGCAAGAGTGAAACACATGTGTCATAGACGTAGATTTCATATAAATCAGACTTGAATGTATGTGCCGTCAACCCACTGAAAAAGGTTAAACAGCAGGGAGGCAGGCATTTGAAGTGTTTACAGTAACAAACATTTGAGACATATGTTTTAAGGTCAGGGTCACTGATGTGTAAGAGGGAGTGTGATGGTCCTCACCTTCCCCAGGGTCAAGATCATAGCAAATGGTTTTTAAACCATCTGGTAGTGACTTGCAAATGTAATACCCTATACCGGGTATATATGTATATAAATAAGAGACCCGATTATAAATATGATTTCTTATAGACAATACAAGTACAGAATACTGTAAAACATATAATCACAGATACATAATTCATATCTTTATGGAAGAGTTTGCATAGTACTGTCAGTAACTGAATATAGAGATGACAAACTATGGCTGTCATGTCTCTCTTCTTGTTGTCAGGGCAGGAATACTTGGCATGTATTTGTTTCAAGTAAAACATCTCTCATGGAATGCTCATCAAAACACTTTCTCTTCTTCTAAAATACCCATTGTCCTGCCAAAGACGGATATGTCGGATCGAACGGTGCAAATATCACAGTCAAGCTGTAAACTAACGACACAATGCATTCTGTTCTCCGGACTACATCCTGCTACTTGCAAAGCTCTGCTCAGAGCTCGGTAGCAGGAGATTGAGAACAAACACAGAAGAAAAAAACTCATTGTTGGTTTGCAAGTTGATTCAAACCCTGTCAATATCTTATAGCCAAAGTGGCTGGTGTCAAAATCAGATGGTGTCAAAGTGAGCTATACATCTTACAACCAGAGTGGCTGGTGTCAAAGTGAGCTGTTGTGAAAGTGAAATATAAATCTTACAACCAAAGTGAGCTGGTGTCAAAGTGAGACATAAATCTAACAACCAGTGGCTGGTGTCAAAGTGAGCTGGTGTGAAAGTGAAATATAAATCTTACAACCAAAGTGAACTGGTGTCAAAGTGAGATATAAATCTTACAACCAGAGTGGCTGGTGTCAAAGTGAGCTGGTGTCAAAGTGAGATATAAATCTTACAACCAGAGTGGCTGGTGTCAAAGTGAGCTGTTGTGAAAGTGAAATATAAATCTTACAACCAAAGTGAACTGGTGTCAAAGTGAGATATAAATCTTACAACCAGAGTGGCTGGTGTCAAAGTGAGATATAAATCTTACAACCAAAGTGAGCTGGTGTCAAAGTGAGATATACATCTTACAACCAGAGTGGCTGGTGTCTTAGTGAAATATAAATCTTACAACCAGAGTGGCTAGTGTCAAAGTGAACTGATGTCAAATTGAGCTGGTATCAAAGTGAGATATACATCTTACAACCAGAGTGGCTGGTGTCTTAGTGAGATATAAATCTTACAACCAGAGTGGCTGGTGTCAAAGTGAGACAAGTTGAGAGTGGTTGGTGTCAAAGTGAGACATGTTGAGAGTGGTTGGTGTCAAAGTGAGACATGTTGAGAGTGGTTGGTGTCAAAGTGAACTGATGTCAAAGTGAGCTGGTATCAAAGTGAGATATAAATCTTACAACCAGAGTGGCTGGTGTCAAAGTGAACTGGTGTGAAAGTGAAATGTAAATCTTACAACCAGAGTGGTTGATGTCAAAGTGAGATATGTTGAGAGTGGTTGATGTCAAAGTGAGACATGTTGAGAGTGGATGATGTCAAAGTGAGACATGTTGAGAGTGGTTGATGTCAAAGTGAGACATGTTGAGAGTGGTTGGTGTTAGGAGATATTGCCACACAAATGAGGACTAATGTTAATCTACTACACATATATGATTTTCTGATTTTTATGTTGTGATGGTGAAATGCATCTTCACTCGTCTCCTCTACCTGTCTCCTCCTATGTTGCAGAGGAGCTCCAAACCGACCAGAAAACCCAATCCAAACTGGATAGACTGTGCTACAGGCTAAAGATACAGTCAAAGTTAATTTAGTTGAAGCTAATAGACAAAGTAGACCAGCGACAACAAAACTAATTACAGACATGCAGCTATTGTACAGCACGTTCATAGTTTGAGAAAACAGCCAAATTGTTGCATCTTCTACAAGATAAGAAAACCAAATCACAGATACATGCAAGAAGGTCTAATCCGAGAATACCCAACAGAGGATCACCTAAAAGTGTAGGTTGGTACATTCATTCAAGAAAACATGGCTGCTTACCATGCCAGACTGTACACACAAGCATGATCACCTTAAAGTGTACGTTTGTAGATTTACAATAAAATATATTAGTTTCAGCGGAGAACTGGATGACAAGAACATAATTTACCATACCAATTTGTACCACAAAAACATGAACACGTACAATACCAGATTGTACATAAAAACAAGATAACTATAAAATGTAGACTTATGCATTCAATAAAACTTGGCACACTACAAATGTGTAACTTACCATACCAGATTGTACATCAAAATGTGAGCACCTTAAAATGTAGGCTTGCCGGTTAAGCAATTTTAAAAAATAACTTACAGCAGAGGACTATGACAACCACATGACTTGCTATGCCAGTTTGCACGACAAAAAAATTAAACTTTAATGTACCGTACATGTTTGTAGATTAATCAAAATATTATAACTTACAAAGAAGGCATGGCACTTTACAATACAATGCTAACATGGACACCTAGACTATGGCAACTGAGAAAGAACTTTAAGTATGAGTTGTATAAATGTTGATAATGTTATATTTCCGTAAACATATAACAAATTATAGAGTCCTTGCTGATAGACAAAGTACCGGGTCCTTGCTGATAGACAAAGTACTGAGTCCTTGCTGATGGACAATGTCCCGGGTCCTTGCTGATAGACAATGTATCGGGTCCTTGCTGATAGACAAAGTACCGTGTCTTTGCTGATAGACAATGTACTGTGTTTCATGTGACATAAAAAAACTTTTGAAGTATGGGTAGGTGAACTATCACAATATGGCATTTACTGGTGAAAACAGGATAGGATGCACTGTAATAACAGCATAGAATGTACTGTGACAACAACATGGAATGTACTGGTCATAACAACATGGAATGTACTGTGATAACAATATATAATGTACTGTGATAACAACATGGAATGTACTGGTCATAACAACATGGAATGTACTGTGATAACAATATGGAATGTACTGGTCATAACAACATGGAATGTACTGGTCATAACACCATAGAATGTACTGTGATAACAACATGGAATGTACTGTCATAACAATATAGAATGTACTGTCATAACAATATAGAATGTACTGTCATAACAATATAGAATGTACTGTCATAACAATATAGAATGTACTGTGATAACAACATAGAATGTACTGGTCATAACACCATAGAATGTACTGTGATAACAACATGGAATGTACTGTCATAACAATATAGAATGTACTGTCATAACAATATAGAATGTACTGTCATAACAATATAGAATGTACTGTCATAACAATATAGAATGTACTGTCATAACAATATAGAATGTACTGTGATAACAACATAGAATGTACTGTGATAACATAGAATGTACTGTGATAACAACATGGAATGTACTGGTCAAAACAACATGGAATGTACTGTGATAACAACATGGAATGTACTGGTCATAACGACCCTGGAAGTGATTATTTAATGCTGAAAGGGAAAAAGAAGTTTTGTAAGAGCCAAAAAACATCCATAATATCCACATCCGTAACAGAATGATATATAATTATCAGGATTAGTTTTTCATCCATGAAGTGTAAAAAGTGCATTCTGGAAAAGAGTATTTAAACAAAAACCGAACAAATAGGGATTTAGGTCGAATCCTTCCACTCGTGTCTTTCTTTGCAGCAAGGCACATCAGTCACCTGGATGGTCAGCCACATCAGTCACCCGGATGGTCAGCCACATCATGGTTTCAATCTGGATTGTCCATTACTTGACTTTCTTTTCTGGTGTCTGATGTGCCAGTTATCTGATGTGCGTCTTTTCTGTGGGATGTTCTATTGTTAATCTTTTTTTTCTATAAATAGAACAGATCCCATCAAGGTGAGTCAAGCGGACTCAGATCCCATCAAGGTGAGCCAAGTGGACTCGGTTAACAAGATAAACCTATTATCCCTGTCAAAGACGGATGTATCGGACCGAAAGGTGCAAATATCACAGTCAAGCTGTAAACTAGCGACAATGCATTCCGTTCTCCGGACTACACCCTGCTACTTGCAAAGCCCTGCTCAGGGCTTGGTAGAGGGAGACTGAGAACGAATGCAGAAGAAGACAAAGAAAAGCTATTATCGGTGGACACGCATGTGTAGGGGAAAGCCTGTCACATGACTTTGGTGAAATGGCAGCAGATCTAACGATAAATCATTATATAAGGATCCCAATCTGGCAGAAAATTGGCCGAGACTTGCAGGAGATAGTGCGGAACTGGCCTCCTCAGCACTCCTAAGATGGGGCAGATAGCTGAGACAGACACGTTCCCACAATTCCTTGGCTGCTGTCAGTGGATGTTCTGAGTGTTGGAACGTAGGTCCAGCTGACAGGAAATAGGTGGGGTAGAAGCTGCGGTGGGGATCGGCAGGGGTCTCATGGTAAGCGTCGCTAAGTGGGAGAACTGAACACGCAGACAGTGTCAGGCTTGGATAGCTGGACGTATAAAATGGGGGCTGGATGCGGGTGTCTGAAGAAGGAGGGACGGCAGGATAGGAGTGTGGGAAGACCGGATACAGTGGAGGGTGGTAGTTGCTGGATAAGTAAAGGCTAGAGGCTCCAGCTTGGGAAGATGGTGGTAGAGGTACAGATGGTGATGGTTGCGGGATTAGTTGTGATAATGGTGTGTAGGTGGGGCTGCTTGTATGAGTCCGAGTGGAAGATCTATGAGAGGGAGAAACGGAAGAATGGATGTCTGTGTATGGGGTAGAAGAGGTGCTGGCTGTATGTGAAGGGAGATAAATGGAAGATGAGGACAGAGACACGGAATGTAATGGTTGAGGGGTTCGCTGTGAAAGTGGGGTCGTGAAGAGGTCGCTGGTAGATATTGCTGTAGAACGACTAGAGGGAAGAGGCGTAGGAGAGGGAGAAACAGAAGAATTGATGTCTGTGAATGGAGGAGTGGAAAAGGTATGGGTATGTGAAGAGTGAAAAAGCGAAGATGGTGTCAGACTTTGACAGCATGGCTCAGGGTTGTGTGGAGCTGGAGTGGAATGAGACCGTCTCACAAGAGTTGATTGAGTCCCCAAGGAAGTTGAGAGACGCAAGGTCTGCAGCTCTTTCTCTCGGTTCATTATCTTTCGTTTCTTCCAGTGCTCGATGGGAGAAGTTTCGGAGAGACGTTTAGCGGATAAGATGAGAGAGGGAGAAATTGAGTTCAGTTTGGCTGTTTGACCGCAGTCACTGACAGTATGGTTGGATGAACGAGGGGGCAACTTCTCTGTCAAACTTTCAGTAGGAGACGAAAACCTACTCTCTGACGGCAGCGACAAATCAGATATGAAATTGTCATTGTATTTGAGAACTTTGCTGTCACTATCAAACAGCTTATCTTGATTATTTTCTTGTTCATTTATTGTTTCTTTCATAATTTGTTTATGATGGTCAAGCAAAGGATTCAATGCTGCACTAGTCTTTCCTGAGCCGCGGGAGCTGTGTTTTCCTGAGCTGTTGGAATTGTGTGTAAGGGGATTGATGTTCACATCTTTTTCTGTATTTTTATGAGTTTTTAAAACTTCAGATTTCACATTCTGTTTTTGCCATATCAGTTTTTGAGCTTCTAAAGCATCTCTAATCCTGTCTGTATTGTTGAATTTATCTTCATTATCTCTATTTCTTTCTAATTTATAGAATGTATTCTCACATTCTCTAGATTTGTCTACACCATTTAATCTATTTTCACCATCTCTATTTCTGTTTAAACTATTGAACCTATTCTCACTATCTCTAAACTTGTCTAAACTGTTGAATCTATTTTCCCCATCTCTATCTCTGTCTAAACAATTGAATCTCTTCTCACCATCTCTAAACTTGTCTAAGGTGCTGAATCTATTTTCACCATCTCCATTTCCGTCTAAACTCTTTAGTCTATTCTCGCCATCTTTAAACTTGTCTAGTTTGTTTATTTTACATTCACTACCTCTAATCCTGTCCAAATTGTTTAATCTATTTTCATCACTTCTAAAACTGTCTAGATTGTAAAACAGTTCCTCACTATGTCTAGTCCGATCTAAGTTATTTGTTCTGCCTTTAGAAAGCATTGTTTTGCAAACATTTTCAACATAATTTTCAGAATTGGTTAATCTTTTCTGAAATTCTCTACTCTCACCAGTAGGGTCTAAAATGACACGTACTTCTTCAATATTAATATATTCTTGTCTTGTTTTCTGAGCAATCACACAATCAGAATTATTACAGTTGTTGAACTCACAAATAAGTGCATTATTTAAGTTGATCTGGGTATCAACAGACTGTCTATTGGCACAGTAGCCTTCCAGTTTCAAGTCCTGTGCCTGCAGTACCTGGCTGTCACTTGAATGATACGACACAATCCCACTGCAATCAAAACTGTGTCCATGTGTACGCACATGTTTCCGCAGGGAGCTGGGGTCAGTATATCGTTTCCTGCATCCTGGCATTTTGCACTTGTAGGGTCTCTCTTCCTGGTGTGTGCGGACGTGTTTGAATCTGTCACTGGAGTTTGAATAGGCTTTACAGCATCCAGGGAAGTTGCAGGTGTAAGGTCTCTCTCCTGGAAGTAAACACATTCATCTTAAGTTAGTTCTATGAAACAGTTAAAGTAAACACATTCATCTTTGGTTAGTTCTATGAAACAGTTAAAGTAAACACATTCATCTTTGGTTAGTTCTATGAAACAGTTAAAGTAAACACATTCATCTTTGGTTAGTTCTATGAAACAGTTAAAGTAAACACATTCATCTTTGGTTAGTTCTATGAAACAGTTAAAGTAAACACATTCATCTTTGGTTAGTTCTATGAAACAGTTAAAGTAAACACATTCATCTTTGGTTAGTTCTATGAAACAGTTAAAGTAAACACATTCATCTTTGGTTAGTTCTATGAAACAGTTAAAGTAAACACATTCATCTTTGGTTAGTTCTATGAAACAGTTAAAGTAAACACATTCATCTTTGGTTAGTTCTATGAAAAATCTGATCACACCATCACAACCTCCCTACGAAAGTCTGATCACACCATCACAACCTCCCTATGAAAGTCTGATCACACCATCACAACCTCCCTACGAAAGTCTGATCACACCATCACAACCTCCCTACGAAAGTCTGAACTTTCTTGGCTGAAGTTATTTTTGTTGTCTGTGTTTCAGAGTAAGACAAATTTAACATTGGTGAAAAATTTTTTTAAGTTTTGTGATTGACTTGATTTAGAAAATTTCCACAGTGCTATGAAAGTTCTTGTCACCTTTTGAATTTTCAAATCTTTATCCTATTTAGTTACTTCTAACTGCCGCAAAATGTGACTCGGGCTACGAGAGGCGAAAGACAAATACATATCACGACACTGGTCTACAACATGGTAGAAAGTGAGACGACAAAATAATAAGAAGAATATCTTTATCTGCATCTTTTGCTTTGTCTATATTCCTACCAAAATACGTGGATGATTACATAACCTCTCAGAGTGTGTCTCCCAACACTATCAGATTGTCATTAGCTGCATCTATTCTCATAATCTGAAGTTTGTTTTCTCTGTGTATTTTAAGTCCCAATTTTTGTGATCTCTAAAGGTTTATTGATGTTATTTCCGTCTGACTGCGATTATAGAACAGAAGAGTCCAGTCCAGGTCATCACGATAAATGTTTCTCAGATTCCTTGAATTCCATTTTTGTTGGTTGAAGCTGTTTTCTTGGTTGCCTCCACTCATCACAATGTACATGGCAGATAAGGACTTGCAACATCACAATGTACATGGCAGATAACGACTTGCAACCTCACCATGTCATGGTCGCCTCCACTCATCACAATGTAAATGGCAGATAAGGACTTGCAACATCACAATGTACATGGCAGATAACGACTTGCAACCTCACCATGTCATGGTCGCCTCCACTCATCACAATGTACATGGCAGATAAGGACTTAACTTAACTTAACGTCTTTATACTGGTTTAGAAGACTCTGCAGAGTCTGTATACAACCAGTTCCAATTACATCACCTTCCTCTAGAAGCTGTACGCATCCAATCTGTTCTTAAATGCATTGACCGTCCCAGCCTCCACCACCTCACTTGGCAATGCATTCCAAGCATTCACTACTCTCTGGCTAAAGAAATACTTCCTAATATCTAACGACTTGCAACCTCATCATGTCTTGGTCGCCTCCACTCATCACAATGTAAATGGCAGATAACGACTTGCAACATCACCATGTCATGGTCGCCTCCACTCATCACAATGTACATGGCAGATAACGACTTGCAACATCACAATGTACATGGCAGATAACGACTTGCAACCTCAACATATCCAATAAAATGTATACAAACAACCATCAAGTGTTTGTCAAAGGTTTGGTGCAGGCTTCCTGTGAGGATGCCAACTGCAGTGGTGGCCATATACTCATAACATTTTTTAAACTATACGATTACAGCATTTCTCCCATTGCTGTGGTCTATCGGGGAGGATTTATTGGGCTGAGCAATAAATGCCATTTGTCTCAACAGTAGGCGTGAAATGTGCAAGTCTGGTTTTTTAATTCATTTTTGACTAAAAAAAACCCAGAGATTTTACTAGGGCTCGAACCCATTTCTCTAACTGCTTGACCACCTGACCTCTTCCATACTCCAACTGTTCAAAGTGATACATAGGGTAACCACTACAACCAGCCTCATTACAGGAAGCCTGTACCTGAGTTTTTGCAGTGATGACTTTAATAGTCATGGTTTTATGTGATAAGGTTGGTAGCATCAGGCATAACCCTCTTTAGTCACCTTTTACCTCATGTTTGGGAGGTTACAGTGGCCCTATTCTTGTCAACCGTAGTGCCACTTGTGAAGATGATATATAATAATACCAACAAGCATTACTGTTTACCTGTGTGAGATCTGGTGTGGATTTTTAAGTTTTCCAGCCGAGAGAAACTCTTGTTACATAGGCCACATGAGTGTGGCTTCTCGTTGGTGTGGGTTCGGATGTGTATCAACATTTTGTACCTGGCAATATCAAATATGCTGTGTCATAAAAACATCAAGTTTAAATGACATTTGACATTAAAATAGTAACATCAATTTGCTATCATAAAGTGGGCTCAAATGTTGATATTGGAAGAGGGAAAGACTATAAAGGGTGGGCTCTACTTGGACAATAAAGGGTGGGCTCTACATGGGCAATAAAGGGTGGGCTCTACTTGGACAATAAAGAGTGGGCTCTACTTGGACAATAAAGGGTGGGCTCTACTTCGACAATAAATGGTGGGCTCTACTTGGACAATAAAGGGTGGGCTCTACTTGGACAATAAAGGGTGGACTCTACTTGGACAATAAAGGGTGGGCTCTACTTGGACAATAAAGGGTGGGCTCTACTTGGACAATAAAGGGTGGGCTCTACTTGGACAATAAAGGGTGGGCTCTACTTGGACAATAAAGGGTGGACTCTACTTGGACAATAAAGGGTGGACTCTACTTGGACAATAAAGGGTGGGCTCTACTTGGACAATAAAGGGTGGGCTCTACTTGGACAATAAAGGGTGGACTCTACTTGGACAATAAAGGGTGGACTCTACTTGGACAATAAAGGGTGGGCTCTACTTGGACAATAAAGGGTGGGCTCTACTTGGACAATAAAGGGTGGACTCTACTTGGACAATAAAGAGTGGACTCTACTTGGACAATAAAGAGTGGGCTCTTCTTGGACAATAAAGGGTGGGCTCTACTTGGACAATAAAGGGTGGGCTCTACTTGGACAATAAAGGGTGGGCTCTACTTGGACAATAAAGGGTGGGCTCTACTTGGACAATAAAGAGTGGACTCTACTTGGACAATAAAGGGTGGACTCTACTTGGACAATAAAGGGTGGACTCTACTTGGACAATAAAGAGTGGACTCTAATTGGACAATAAAGGGTGGACTCTACTTGGACAATAAAGAGTGGGCTCTACTTGGACAATAAATAGTGGACTCTACTTGGACAATAAAGGGTGGACTCTACTTGGACAATAAAGGGTGGGCTCTACTTGGACAATAAAGGGTGGACTCTACTTGGACAATAAAGGGTGGGCTCTACTTGGACAATAAAGGGTGGGCTCTACTTGGACAATAAAGGGTAGACTCTACTTGGACAATAAAGAGTGGACTCTACTTGGACAATAAAGGGTGGGCTCTACTTGGACAATAAAGGGTGGGCTCTACTTGGACAATAAAGGGTGGGCTCTACTTGGACAATAAAGAGTGGACTCTACTTGGACAATAAAGGGTGGGCTCTACTTGGACAATAAAGGGTGGGCTCTACTTGGACAATAAAGGGTGGGCTCTACTTGGACAATAAAGGGTGGGCTCTACTTGGACAATAAAGGGTGGGCTCTACTTGGACAATAAAGAGTGGACTCTACTTGGACAATAAAGGGTGGACTCTACTTGGACAATAAAGGGTGGACTCTACTTGGACAATAAAGAGTGGACTCTACTTGGACAATAAAGGGTGGACTCTACTTGGACAATAAAGAGTGGGCTCTACTTGGACAATAAAGAGTGGACTCTACTTGGACAATAAAGGGTGGACTCTACTTGGGTAATAAAGGGTGGGCTCTACTTGGACAATAAAGGGTGGACTCTACTTGGACAATAAAGGGTGGACTCTACTTGGACAATAAAGGGTGGACTCTACTTGGACAATAAAGGGTGGGCTCTACTTGGACAATAAAGGGTGGACTCTACTTGGGTAATAAAGGGTGGACTCTACTTGGGTAATAAAAGGTGGGCTCTGCTTGGACAAGTACTGATGGACTTTAGCGAGAGAACTGAACTTCACGTGTAGACAATAAAACACACGACCAACAAGTAGAAGAAGACTGACAGTTTCGTCAGTGATCGTCGGCCGAGAAGACGAAGAGGAATATAAAAGAATATCTTGTTCACTTCATGTGCCAGTTTGACTTATAGATGTGAGTCGTGGGCAATGATCACAACTCAGAAAAGCCAGCTTCGATTGTCAGAAATAAGATGTCTAAGAAAGGTGGTTCAGGTAAGAATAGACATGGTCCATGATCAGACAATACTGCACAATCTCGGAACACAGCCCTTGCAGACTCGAACCCAGCCTTTGCAGACTCGATTGGAACAAACCCAACTTCTGTGGTTTGGCAATGTTTGCAGAATGAAAGATGATTGGCAAGGGCGGCAGTCACGGTTGGACACACCTGGGCCTGAGGATGACCCAAAGTCTGCTGGGATGGTACCAGAAGACAGACGACCCAAAGTCCGCTTGGATGGTACCAGAAGACAGACGACCTAAAGTCCACTGAGATGGTACCAGAAGACAGATGACCCAAAGTCCACTGGGATGGTACCAGAAGACAGACGACCCAAAGTCCACTGGGATGGTACCAGAAGACAGACGACCCAAAGTCGGCTGAGATGGTACCAGAAGACAGACGACCCAAAGTCCGCTGGGATGGTACCAGATGACAGATGACCCAAAGTCGGCTGAGATGGTACCAGAAGACAGACGACCCAAAGTCCGCTGGGATGGTACCAGAAGACAGTCGACCCAAAGTCTGCTGGGATGGTACCAGAAGACAGATGACTCAAAGTCCACTGGGATGGTACCAGAAGACAGACGACCCAAAGTCCACTGGGATGGTACCAGAAGACAGACGACCCAAAGTCCACTGGGATGGTACCAGAAGACAGACGACCCAAAGTCCACTGGGATGGTACCAGAAGACAGACGACCCAAAGTCGGCTGAGATGGTACCAGAAGACAGACGACCCAAAGTCTGCTGGGATGGTACCAGAAGACAGTCGACCAAAAGTCCGTTGGGATGGTACCAGAAGACAGTCGACCCAAAGTCCGTTGGGATGGTACCAGAAGACAGTCTACAAAAGACCGAGGACTAGACTGGGACCAGGCCAAGAGCAACACAGCGGATATAATAGTATGAGGCTCTTTCTGGCATACCTCTACACCTCAGGGTAGCAGAGGAGTGACTAAGTAAAGTAGACGACTCTACACTTCAGGGTACAATATAAATGACTAAGTAAAGTAGAAGACTACACCTCAGGGTAGAAGAGGATTGACTTAGTAAGTATTTTGTACACCCTACCTTGCATTGAAGCCCCTCCCATGTCGTTGACAGCCCTGCCAACGGCACTGGAAGTCAACATCAGGGCCTTCAATACGGACATGCTCGTCATTGACATGGTCTGCCAGCTCCTTCAGGTGGGAGAACTCTCTGCCACAAGTCTGCCAGTGGCAAGCCATTACCCTGCTCTTGTTGGCCATCTGTTTACATAGGTAACAAATACAGGTGAGAATAGTGTGAACTGACATGATCTGTTTACACAAGGTAACAAATACAGGTGAGAATAGTGTGAACTGACATGATCTGTTTACATAAGGTAACAAATACAGGTGAGAATAGTGTGAACTGACATGATCTGTTTACACAAGGTAACAAATACAGGTGAGAATAGTGTGAACTGACATGATCTGTTTACATAAGGTAAGAAATACAGGTGAGAATAATGTGAACTGTCATGATCTGTTTACGTCTGTATTCATGCATAATTTATTGTTTGTTTCAGGTGAAGCATAGTGTCACCACTGCAGCTAGTAGCTTTATAGGTAGCCTGTAGCCTGTATTCGAGAATTCGTGGTGGCTGTATATATATATGTTTCACTTAATGAGGTAGTGGGTGAAAAGTAACATCCGGGTCAGGTGAGAGAGAAGAGTAACATCAGGGTCAGGTGGGAGAGAAGAGTAACATCAGGGTCAGGTGAGAGAGAAGAATAACATCAGGGTCAGGTGAGAGAGAAGAATAACATCAGGGTCAGGTGAGAGAGAAGAATAACATCAGGGTCAAGTGAGATACTGATCAAGGTGGGAGAGAAGAGTAACATCAGGGTCAGGTGAGAGAGAAGAATAACATCAGGGTCAGGTGAGAGAGAAGAATAACATCAGGGTCAGGTGAGAGAGAAGAATAACATCAGGGTCAAGTGAGATACTGATCAAGGTGGGAGAGAAGAGTAACATCAGGGTCAGGTGAGAGAGAAGAATAACATCAGGGTCAGGTGAGAGAGAAGAATAACATCAGGGTCAGGTGAGAGAGAAGAATAACATCAGGGTCAGGTGAGAGAGAAGAATAACATCAGGGTCAGGTGAGAGAGAAGAATAACATCAGGGTCAAGTGAGATACTGATCAAGGTGGGAGAGAAGAGTAACATCAGGGTCAGGTGAGAGAGAAGAATAACATCAGGGTCAGGTGAGAGAGAAGAATAACATCAGGGTCAGGTGAGAGAGAAGAATAACATCAGGGTCAGGTGAGAGAGAAGAATAACATCAGGGTCAAGTGAGATACTGATCAAGGTGGGAGAGAAGAGTAACATCAGGGTCAGGTGAGAGAGAAGAATAACATCGGGGTCAGGTGAGAGAGAAGAATAACATCAGGGTCAGGTGAGAGAGAAGAATAACATCAGGGTCAGGTGAGAGAGAAGAATAACATCAGGGTCAGGTGAGAGAGAAGAATAACATCAGGGTCAAGTGAGATACTGATCAAGGTGGGAGAGAAGAGTAACATCAGGGTCAGGTGAGAGAGAAGAGTAACATCAGGGCCAGGTGAGAGAGAAGAGTAACATCGGGGTCAGGTGAGATGAAGAGTAACATCAGGGCCAGGTGAGATGAAGAGTAACATCAGGGCCAGGTGAGAGAGAAGAGTAACATCAGGGCCAGGTGGGAGAGAAGAGTAACATCAGGGTCAGGTGGGAGAGAAGAGTAACATCAGGGCCAGGTGAGAGAGAAGAGTAACATCGGGGTCAGGTGAGATGAAGAGTAACATCAGGGCCAGGTGAGAGAGAAGAGTAACATCAGGGCCAGGTGAGAGAGAAGAGTAACATCAGGGCCAGGTGAGAGAGAAGAGTAACATCAGGGCCAGGTGAGAGAGAAGAGTAACATCAGGGCCAGGTGAGAGAGAAGAGTAACATCGGGGTCAGGTGAGATAAAGAGTAACATCAGGGCCAGGTGAGAGAGAAGAGTAACATCAGGGTCAGGTGAGAGAGAAGAGTAACATCAGGGCCAGGTGAGACATACTGATCAAAACTCAACTTCTCGCGCACCTTGACAAAGATTGTTTGGATAAGTCTGGCCACGGAGATGTGGATGTGTGATCCCAAAAGATCCCCAAGTCTCGAATGACACTAGATTCAGGTGTGCCTCGTAATGATAGAAGAGTCACTGTAACCTACCACCACAGAGAGACCAAGCGTTCACTAAGTGAGTTAACTCACTACACTTTTCTTCCAATAACATCAAATAACAACATGATGAGGCTGCTATCTGCCATCAGAGCATTCTGTAGCCACCTGTTATTGAATGCATGGAAGATTACGGTGGACCTACTCTGTGCAATCATGGTGTCCCTCAGGTGGAGCCTACATTGAACAACATCGATGACATCTTCTAAGTTTATTTACCCAGGGTAAATTCTTCAGGGGCTTCAGATTAGCAACCTCATCAAGTAAAATAAATTACTACAGAAACCAGCACTGCTGTCTCTTCGATAAAACCAGGACCCTTTTCATTTTCAGAGGGACATGGGACCAGCACTGCCTTCCTTTCAGTGGGACATGAGACCAGCACTGCTTTCCTTTCAGTGGGACATGAGACCAGCACTGCCTTCCTTTCAGTGGGACATGAGACCAGCACTGCTTTCCTTTCAGTGGGACATGAGACCAGCACTGCCTTCCTTTCAGTGGGACATGAGACCAGCACTGCCTTCCTTTCAGTGGGACATGAGACCAGCACTGCCTTCCTTTCAGTGGGACATGAGACCAGCACTGCTTTCCTTTCAGTGGGACATGGGACCTGCACTAGTCCATATGGCCCACACACATTCTCCAATATTGCCTAAACACATTCTCCAACCAGACCCCAACCAACCAGGCTCCCCCCAACCCCCTCCAACCAGACCCCTCCAACCAGGTCCCCACCAACCAGGCACCCACCAACCAGGTCCCCCCTAACCCCCTCCAACCAGGCCCCCACCAACCCCCTCCAACCAGGTGCCCCCGAACCCTCTCCAACCAGCCCCTTCCAACCAGGCCCCCCACCAACCAGGCCCCCCACCAACCAGGCCCCCCACCAACCAGGCCCTCCACCGACCAGACCCCTACCAACCCTCACCAACCAGGCCCCCCACCAACCAGGCCCCCCACCAACCAGGCCCTCCACCAACCAGGCCCCCCACCAACCAGGCCCCCACCAACCCCCACCAACCAGGCCCCCCACCATCCAGCTCCTCACCAACCAACACCAACCAGGCTCTTCACCAACCAGGCACTCTCCAACCAGGCCCCCCACCAACCTCCACCAACCAGGCCTCCCACCAACCAGGCTCCCCATCAACCCCGACCAACCAGGCCCACAACCAACCCCCATCAACCCCACTAGCCAGGCTCCCCACCAACCCCCACCAACCAGGCCCCCCACCAACCAGCCCCCCCCCCCCCCACCAACCGGGCCCGCCACCAACCAGGCCCCCCCACCAACCAGGCCCCCCGACCAAACAGGCCCCACACCAACCAGGCCCCCCACCAACCAGGCCCTCCACCAACCAGGCCCCCCACCAATCAGGCCCCCAACCAACCAGGCCCCCCACCAACCAGGCCCCACCCCCCAACCCCCACCAACCAGGCACCCCACCAACCCCCACCAACCAGGCCCCCCCCCTCCAACAAGGCCCTCCCCCACCAACCAAGCACCACAAACCAGGCCCCCTTCAACCAGGCCCCCACCAACCAGGCCCTCCACCAACCAGTCCCCCTCACCAACCAGGCCCTCCACCAACCAGGCCCTCCACCAACCAGGCCCTCCACCAACCAGGTCCCCCACCAACCAGGCCCCCACCAACTCCTTCCAACCAGGCCCACACCAACAAGACCCCCCCTCCAACCTGGCCCCCACCACCAACCAGGCTCCCCACCAACCAGGCCCCCCCACCAATCAGGCCTCCACCAACCAGGCCCTGTCAACAACCCCTTCCAACCAGGCCCCCCACCAACCAGGCCCCCACCAACCAGGCCCCCCTTCAAACAGGCCCCCCACTAACCAGGCCCCCACCAACCAGGCCCCCTTCAACCAGGCCCCCACCAACCCTCACCAACTAGGCTCCCTCCAACCAACCCCCACCAACCAGGCCCCCCACCAACCCCACCAACCAGGCCCCCCACCAACCCCACCTCTCCAACCAGGTCCCCACCAACCAGACCCCCGACCAACCCCCACCAACCAGGCCCCCACCAACCCCCTCCAACCAGGCCCCTACCAACCACCTCCAACCAGACGACACATATGCTAAGCCTGTTGTTGACAATCAAAGAACATGTCCTCTGGATTATCCGTTAGGTATCAATTCAACAGCTAGAACACATCCATGTTTTGTCCCAGACTTCCTACAGACTTCCTGCGATGGTGCAATGCCCTCATTACCTCATCTTCAATAAGAGAACTCGTGAATTCACTCAGTTCATTGACCTCTCACCAACACCAGAGATCTAATGCAATATTGATTGGAGAACTGACGCGCTGTGCAGCCATTTCTAAGTGAAGTTTGTGTGTAACAAGGGAACATGGTATCGAGTGTCTGGATAGTAAGAGCGGTAGAGTGCTCGCTTTTCTAGGTAAAAATACCCATTGGACACTCATTAACGACACTCTCTAGTCGATCGAGTTGGAAATGGGTACTGACTTACTGTTAGAGAACGAAAGGTAACGCGGAAGGTCACCCCACATCATCTAGCTAAAGTTGAGAGCTAGTACAATTATGTTTCTAGCACTTCATCTCTGACAGCTGTGTCTGCTATGAGACTCCCGTAATATTTTCCAAGACAATCTGATGGAACAAGAACAATCTGATGGAACAAGAACAATCTGATGGAACAAGAACAATCTGATGGAACAAGAACAATCTGATGGAACAAGAACAATCTGATGGAACAAGAACAATCTGATGGAACAAGAACAATCTGATGGAACAAGAACAATCTGATGGAACAAGAACAATCTGATGGAACAAGAACAATCTGATGGAACAAGAACAATCTGATGGAACAAGAACAATCTGATGGAACAAGAACAATCTGACGGAACAAGAACAATCTACGAGAAGACGATGCACACCAACCAAGCCATAACATTAATTTGTAGAGCAAAGAATGAGTGGGGTTACTTACTGTAGTATCTACAGCTTTGTCCAGGCTTCCCTGAGCAGTGTCATACACTGCCAGGTCGGGCCCGATGTGGTTGTGAGCGATCAGGACTTGAGTTAGGACATGACGGGTAGATGAGGCATGTGTCCTGTCTGGGAGAGGATGTCTCTGAATCCCACCATCTTCCCAGTTGTCAGACAATCTGTGAACACTACTCTGTTCATCTCCTGAAGACTGTGCCGTAGTGCAGTCCTCGTTTGTGTTCCCATTTGAGGTCAGCGTTGAGGTGGGCGATGTGGATGGAGACGGCAAGGTTTCTGAAGATGATGATTGACGGGTTAATGATTCTGGAGAATGATTGAAGGCACATTTTCTTCTAACATGGCTGGCATTACCTTCCTGAAGTGAGTTAGATAAGTCCATTATTGTATGTTTTCTTCCTTCATTTATCTTACCGCTCAGTAAGCTGTGCCATTTTTCTCCATTTATTTTAGTGCTGAATGTTACTACCTTTCTCTCCCCAGTTACAAAACTGAATTGTCCTCGCTTTCTCTCCCCAGTTGTCAAAACTGAATTGTCCTCCCTTTCTCTCCCCAGTTACAAAACTGAATTGTCCTCCCTTTCTCTCCCCAGTTACAAAACTGAATTGTCCTCGCTTTCTCTCCCCAGTTACAAAACTGAATTGTCCTCGCTTTCTCTCCCCAGTTACAAAACTGAATTGTCCTCCCTTTCTCTCCCCAGTTACAAAACTGAATTGTCCTCCCTTTCTCTCCCCAGTTACAAAACTGAATTGTCCTCCCTTTCTCTCCCCAGTTACAAAACTGAATTGTCCTCCCTTTCTCTCCCCAGTTGCCAAAACCGAATTGTCCTCTCTTTCTCTCCCGTTGTCTATCAATCCCCTCCTTCCCGATGTCAATCCACTATATATTCTTCCTGTCACCTGACATCGTCACAGTGACTATCTACTGAGAATACCATCCGTATCAGTTCTGATATTAGGCTTGTCAGTTATGCTCAATTCTTTATTCTTCCATAAAAGTAACTGTCCCGCCATTAACATGTAGATATCAGTGCCAGCAGTTTGAGCATCTGTCCAGACCAGATTGAATGCTCGAGAATGAAATATATGGCCAATCCTGGATCTACTGCCACACTGCGAGCATGTTGAAAGGGGTGAACTAGAGCGTTAACCGAGTTCTGGAAGCGGCGACGGTTAGCGTGTACAAACAACCACAAGAATCAGTCACGGACTTTGGAGATTGTTGGACGCTTTGTCTTGTCAGCGTGTCTGCAGCCCCAGGTTGGAGATTGTTGGAAGCTTTGTCTTGTCAGCGTGTATGCAGCCCCAGGTTGGAGATTGTTGGAAGCTTTGTCTTGTCAGCGTGTCTGCAGCCCCAGGTTGGAGATTGTTGGAAGCTTTGTCTTGTCAGCGTGTCTGCAGCCCCAGGTTGGAGATTGTTGGACGCTTTGTCTTGTCAGCGTGTCTGCAGCCCCAGGTTGGAGATTGTTGGACGCTTTGTCTTGTCAGCGTGTCTGCAGCCCCAGGTTGGAGATTGTTGGACGCTTTGTCTTGTCAGTGTGTCTGCAGCCCCAGGTTGGAGATTGTTGGAAGCTGTGTCTTGTCAGCGTGTCTGCAGCCCCAGGTTAACTCACAAACCAAACAACAGAAACGAAAATGAAGTAATAAGCTTTCTGGATCCGAGTGTTTAACAAATACGTGTTCCCACGATTGTTATAGCTACAGTGATGATTGACTTTACTTGCCTCGAAGTACACACAATGTTTCAAGCACTTTATGTTTAACACCAACAAATTATTGATCCAAAATAGGATATGTATAAGCAGCTTTTGTTTATAAACTGAAAATAATGTTTATTTTATATTCTCCTGGTTATTGACATTAGACTTTTGATGAATCCCAAACTGGCAAGAAGAACCTCCGGTGGCCATCTTTCCTTTACCAATGTTGACACTCAGACTGTCACCAAATAGACCTAGACCTCATGTCATCAGACGCAACGGGTGATTCATTGAAAATAATCCAGCACATTTCTCAGAAGCTGGTATTGAAGGTTGAGATATTAAACTTTTTTGTTTGAAGATCTCGGTTTGATGACTTGCTTAGTCACAGGTGACTGATGCAGTACCAGAGAATATGTCACAGGTGACTGATGCAGTACCAGAGAGCCTGTTACAGATGGTTGACACAGTACCAGAGAATTTGTTACAGATGGCTGACACAGTTTCAGAGAATTTGTTACAGATGGCTGCCTCCCCAACAGTTTTCTGATAAAAGTTGCCGTTGTCTGGTAAAACCTTCTACTAGGGCAGCCTGGTAGAGATAACAGATTACAAAAAATTAATATAAGATAAATGAGGAGTTAGAGAGTACATCCACACACCACGCCAAATGGAGAGAGAGAGGGAGATAGAAAGAGAGAGAGATAGATTTAGAGAGAGAGAGATATATATATATATATATATACTACATCAACGCCATGCTAGATTTGGTAGACTAGTCGCTTCACTAAATAATTAACATACTCAAACCTTTCATTACTTTTGATACCTGTATTGATGAACATACTCAAAGCTTTCATTACATTTGTTACCTGTAATGAAAACCAAGTACCTTAGGAAAACCATTTTAGTTGGATTTTCTTAGGAAGTTTGTTATTATTACAAGCATGGAGCAATGCCCGTGTTCTCTCTTGGTATGCTCTCGTATTTGTGGAAGAAAGTAAGAAAATGTTCTGTTCTTATGTGAACAATAATCCATAGAGTTACCACAGCCTGGATACTGACGAAGCACAATGATCTATTTTGATTTCAATCAAATATCGCACAGTACTAGGGAGACTGAGAAGCTAGTCCGATCGGGCACAACATACTGACCAGGACGTCTCATCAGGGTCAGACACAACATACTGACCAGGACGTCCCATACTGGCTAGGCCGTCGCATCAGGATCAGACACAACATACTGGCCAGGACGTCGCGTCAGGGTCAGACACAACATACTGGCCAGGACGTCGCGTCAGGGTCAGACACAACATACTGGCCAGGACGTCGCGGCAGGGTCAGACACAACATACTGGCCAGGACGTCGCGTCAGGGTCAGACACAACATACTGGCCAGGACGTCGCGTCAGGGTCAGACACAACATACTGGCCAGGACGTCGCGTCAGGGTCAGACACAACATACTGGCCAGGACTTCGCATCAGGGTCAGACACAACATACTGGCCAGGACGTCGCGTCAGGGTCAGACACAACATACTGGCCAGGACGTCGCGTCAGGGTCAGACACAACATACTGGCCAGGACTTCGCGTCAGGGTCAGACACAACATACTGGCCAGGACGTCTATTTCTCTTCCATGTAGCGTTGACTGGAAACATACTATTTTCAAGGTAATCTGGCTGAAGAGAAGTGGATCAACATGATCACCGTAGTAGTGAGAGACATGCAGATGGCGTCAAGCACAGCACAACTGTCTGGAGGACCGAGTTCTACCTTCATCAGCACACTCCGGATGTGAGGAAAGCTACTACAACCAGCCACGTAACGCCTTTTTCATGGCGCACAAAAAAATAAAGTTACTCATTGTGCCCATTCAACAACAGCAACAACAACAATAACAACAACAACAACAACAACGTATTGTCCTAGCTGACGTGCGAACCTAACCAAATCTCGTATTGTCCTAGCTGACGTGCGAACCTAACCAAATCTCGTATTTTCCTAGCTGACGTACGAACCCAACCAAATCTCGTATTGTCCTAGCTGACGTACGAACCCAACCAAATATCGTATTTTCCTAGCTGACGTACGAACCCAACCAAATCTCGTATTGTCCTAGCTGACGTACGAACCCAACCAAATATCCTATTTTCCTAGCTGACATACGAACCCAACCAAATCTCGTATTTTCCTAGCTGACATACGAACCCAACCAAATCTCGTATTGTCCTAGTAGAGATATGGTGGCCGAAACATCTCACCAATACTCACAGCTTGTCTGGTGTTGGAAGTCGCATGTATTGAGTTAATGTAACTTCTGACAACGTTTTGTTTGGGGGATGGTTACAGTGGCTCTTCTTACATCCCGAAGCGTACTTTAAAACGTGGATCGAGGTTCTCCTAGGTGTAGTATATTGTGAGGTTTCTCAGCAAACTAGCCACTATTGAGAGTACTGAATCGATTCCCGCCTCGTTGGCCACACTGCTGTAATACAGCCTGTTTACAGAAGCCATACGAGGAAGAGAGTTCAGCTCTTGATTTATCAGAATGTTTAATCTGAAGGTAATGTTACTCTTCACTCCCTGCAGCTTGCCTTTAAGAGAATTGCATTTAATTAGAACACCTAATGACCGTTTTAAACTAACCGTCCTGCAATAAAACACTTATGTCCCTTGATCAACGTTTCTCAAGCTGGGGCAGCACAGACTACACCAATGAAGTACTCTTCCTTCCCATGATGGGTCTGGGCAGTGATGGTGCTAATATTTGCACCAAACAACGGGGGAGATTGTTCTGTAGCTAGTTGGTATGTCTTCGTTCAGCATCGTGTGCCACGTGGACCGCCAAATCGATCATGGATCTCCCCTACTTAACGTCCAGGCTTTGTTCATTATTTCTAGCCCTATTATTCGTGTTGTTACCTGCTCCAACCCTTCTCATCTCCTAACATGCTTGGCAAAACATGGCTGTTTTGTTCGAATGTGTTTTATATTGTTGTTTGGGGAACTGAGACGCTAGTCCAGTCAGGCACAATATACTGACCAGGAAGTCACGTCAGGGTAAGAAGGCACAACATACTGACCAGTACGTCGCGTCAGGGTAAGGCACAATATACTGATCAGGACGTCACGTCAGGGCCAGGCACAATATACTGACCAGGACGTCACGTCCAGGTAAGGCACAACAAACTGACAAGGACGTTGCGTCAGGCACACTGTACTGACCAGGACATCACGTCAGGCACAATATACTGACTAGGACGTTGTATTAGGGTCAGGCACAATATACTGACCAGGACGTCGCATCAGGGTCAGGCACAATATACTGACCAAGACGTCGCGTCAGGCACAACATACTGACCAGTACTTTATGTCAGGGTCAGGAACAATATACTGACCAGGACGTCGCGTCAGGCACAACATACTGACCAGTACTACAAGTCAGGGTTAGGCACAACATACTGACCAGTACTTCATGTCAGAGTCAGTCACAATATACTGACCAGGACGTCGCGTCAGGTACAACATACTGACCAGTACTTCATGTCAGGGTCAGACACAACATACTGACCAGTACTTCATGTCAGGGTCAGACACAACATACTGACCAGTACTTCATGTCAGGGTCAGGCACAACATACTGACCAGGATGACCAACATGCCTTACTCTAAAACCACAAGAACCATGTTGAGAGCGGTGTGCCGTG
This sequence comes from Ariolimax columbianus, assembly GCA_036924085.1. Lineage (NCBI taxonomy): Eukaryota > Metazoa > Mollusca > Gastropoda > Stylommatophora > Arionidae > Ariolimax > Ariolimax columbianus. The sequence goes on along the minus strand of JAVGWX010000018.1, from coordinate 64,531,316 downwards.
TAAGAAGGCGACAATGACTGAAACATGGCTTGAAAGATTTGACATAATGGAGTGGGGGAATGGTCTCGGAAGATATGACATAATGGAGTGGGCAGGGCGGGGCGGGGGGTGAATGGTCTGGGAAGATATGACATAATGGAGTGGGCGGGGCGGGGCGGGGGGGGGGGTGGTCTGGGAAGATATGACATAATGGAGTGGGCGGGGCGGGGAAATGGTCTGGGAAGACATGACATAATGGAGTGGGCGGGGCGGGGCGGGGGGGGGGTGGATGGTCTGGGAAGATATGACATATTGGTGGAGAAAATGACACAGTTTTCACAACAGTCCCAGCTCCTACATTGTTGAGAACCGCTGAATAAAGTCAATAGCCTATCTATGTCTAATGGTGAGACAATCAAGGAGGACACCCACTCATAAACACTGATTTCACACGTAACTTTCATCTTATCTGATCAATATTTGACGTCAATAAAACCCATCCGAAGGTTAACCAGGTCTGCTATCTTCCAGATAAAGCCACTTCAACAAAAACATGATGAACTGTCTGAGACTTGACCTATTTCCATCACCAGACGCCAGATACAGTCATAGGTCATCGCGACACAAATAAGATGTGTTTTTTTTAGAAAGTAGATTCTTGAATAGGATGGCTACACAAAAGTGAAGGATGGCTACACAAAAGTGAAGGATGGCTACAATGAAACTGAAATAAAGCTACGTGGAAAGTGAAATCCGACTCTACGGTAACTGAAGAACCGGTTAAAAGTGTGTGTAGGCGGATATGTGGTAATGTATGTGTGGGTGGATATGTATCTGTGGGTGGATATGTAGTTGTGGGTGGATATGTATGTGTGGGTGGCTATGTAGATATGTATGTGTGTATGAGCATGTGAATGTATGAGAGTTGTCCTATTTGGTGGTAAGAGGTATAATTTAGAGTAGCTTCCCTTCAAACGTCTCCCGGGGAAGCAAACCGGTCTCCTTTCAAACACTGCCGTCGGGAATGAAGTGACAGTATAAACTCTATTGTAGGAGATCTGTTTTCTTTAAAGTAGGTACTCCTGGTATTCAATATGGCAGAGCGGTGCCTGATGCCAGCTAACCAAAAGCTGTTCTGTAATACCATCTGGTCGGCCTTGGAAGATATTGCCCTGTGTCTTCGCTGGCTGCCTTTCGGACTCGCATTTGGCTATTGGTAGTAAGTTTGTGAGTGGTTTCATGCCTGCGGCTTGCTTAGTCTGAGAACAGTCATTGTTCTCTCGTTCTCCGTGGTCCATTCTCTAGTTCTCCGTGGTCCATTCTCTAGTTCTCCGTGATCCATTCTTTAGTTCTCTGTGGCCCTTTCTCTGATCTCACAACAAATAACAAAACATCATTTTCTTGTTCTCTGATGATCTTACAACAAATAACAAACATAACTTTGTTGTATGTTCTATATATGTATTTGTTGTTGTACATTTACTTAAGAGCAGGTGTCAGAGGTGATATATAGGTATATTGGTGAATGGACGACTGGGGGCCAGGGCTGGAGGTACATATTAGTGAAAGGACGGTTGGGTTCCAGGGGCTGGAGGTACATATTAATGAATAGACGGCTGGGGGTGGGGGGAGGGGGGGGTGGAGGTGGGGGGTAGGGACTGCAGGTACATATTAGAGAATGGACGGTTGGTTCCAGGGGCTGGAGGTACATATTAGTGAGGATGCCTATGTAGGCATTTCTTTCACAAAATTCGAGTTGCTAGTCTAGTGCACAACCCTCTTTACTCCACCCGATGTACTATTACCCTTACTCCACCCGATGTACTATTACCCTAACTCCACCCGATGTACTATTACCCTTACTCCACCCGATGTACTATTACCCTGACTCCAACCGATGTACTATTACCCTAACTCCAACCGATGTACTATTACCCTGACTCCACCCGATGTACTATTACCATGACTCCAACCGATGTACTATTACCCTGACTCCACCCGATGCACATCCTGACACACTTGACCTTAGCACCTACATTTTAATCACTTTCCCGTGTTGACACATTCTTCCGTCTCTTAGCCTATTTTGGTATTGACTATTTGTGTGTTGTCCGGATGGTCAATGGACAACGATAAAACCCAGTAAGTGCAGACCTGAACCCCCAAGCAATGACGTCAGCGTTACTGTGAAAGATAAGCGGCAACGCTTTTGACATTAATGGGCGGGTCTTGTTAAGCCAACTTCCCACTAACAGGTGGACCGAACCATTACCACTCTTTCACGGCAATTTACATAAATTTATATCGTTCTGTTTACTTTACATTTCTTTTATGTGCATTTTTATGTTTTCCTGCAGTCACAAAGTTCTCTCTGTTTTTATTATTGTAGTTTTTAATTTGATCACTGCTAATAATTCGTTTCGGTGATATGTCCATATGCACCTCATCAATATGTTCTGGCTTATGTAAGGTTCCATGTCAACGATATTAAACAACAGAGAACATTGGAGGGGGTTACGGGGGAGGTCGGGGTGGGGTGGGGTGGGGGTGAGGTGAGGTGGGTCGAGGGATTAGCAAGATCGTCAATAAATAGAAATAGGGGAAAAAAAACACGTCTTTTTCTTCTGTCCTCGCCATTTGGTAGTCGTAGAGTGGCGGGATGTCCTACTGCTCTCACCATTTGGTAGTCGTAGAGTGGCGGAATGTCCTACTGCTCTCACCATTCGGCAGTCGTAGAGTGGCGGGATGTCCTACTGCTCTCACCATTCGGCAGTCGTAGAGAGCTGGGATGTCCTACTGCTCTCACCATTCGGCAGTCGTAGAGAGCTGGGATGTCCTACTGCTCTCACCATTCGGCAGTCGTAGAGAGCTGGGATGTCCTACTGCTCTCACCATTCGGCAGTCGTAGAGAGCTGGGATGTCCTACTGCTCTCACCATTCGGCAGTCGTTGAGAGCTGGGATGTCCTACTGCTCTCACCATTCGGCAGTCGTAGAGAGCTGGGATGTCCTACTGCTCTCACCATTCGGCAGTCGTAGAGAGGCGGGCGGGATGCTTAGATTTCTTGTTATCGCCCAATGGGAGTGCTGTACTGTTGTTATGTGTAACTTCCTGAGAGTGTCAGAGACATCATCAATCCATCTACGTCGTGGTCTGCCTCTTGCTTGTGGACCAGAGACCTGTATATGATATGCTCTTGCTGGTCGTAATTCGTTCTGACTAAATGACCAAACCACGTGACTTGTTGAGAGTCAATGTAGGCACTATGAATGTAAGGAAGTGGAGGTAGAGACGGGAAATCTAGAGAAGGGGAGAGAGCGAGGCAGGAAAAGTAGGGAACGAGGAGAGAGAGAGGTGGATGGTAGGGAGGGAAAAGAGAGAGAGAGAGACAGGGAATGTTGGGAGGGAGAAGAGAGAGAGACGGGAAGGTAGACAAGAGTGGGAGAGAGTCAGGGAAGATAGGGGAGGGAGAGACGGGGAGGTAGGGAGGGAGAAGAGAGAGACGGGGAATGTTGGGAGGGAGAAGAGAGAGAGACGGGAAGGTAGACAAGAGTGGGAGAGAGTCAGGGAAGATGGGGAGGGGAGGGAGAGACGGGAAGGTAGGGAGGGAGAAGAGAGAGACGGGGAATGTTGGGAAGGAGAAGAGAGAGAGACAGGAAGGTAGACAAGAGTGGGAGAGAGTCAGGGAAGATAGGGAGGGGAGGGAGAGACGGGGCAGGTAGGGAGGGGGAGAGAGAGAGACTGGAAGGTAGACAAGAGTGTGAGAGAGAGGCGGAGAATGTAGGGAGGGGGAGAGAGACGCGGAGAAAGTAGGGAGGGGGGTGGGGAAAGACGGAAAAAGTAGCGAAGGTGTGTGGAAGAGCCTAGGTTTCGCTGAGTAGTTTACTTATCTACAGTGTTACAAAATGTATCCACACCACGGCACGACTTCACACAGGAAAACCCAGTAAACACTATCTTGTCCCACAAGTCTTTAAAGTTTTATTAATAAGATTCAACAAAACACTTTTAGCAAAAAGAACAAAATACATCTGAATTAATAATCATAATACCTATATCTATTTATTTAAATATTATCTTCAGCGGAGGTTTTCAGCCTTAGCTTTTGTTAACTCCTCCAAACTAACTAACCCAAGATTCTCGCCGCTACCCTCCCCTTATATGCACACTCAACAAACTCGTCTCCACGATCGTATTATGTACTCTGTGCATTCACACACACTCAGATCCCTTCAGTCAGGTGATCTGTACATCCCCATTCGACCGAATCACGTATATTCAGGTCAATCTATGCGTTCATATGAAATTAGATCACGTCACTTATAGTCGGAACATGGTACTCACTTGTGGCCACACATTCAACTGATCTGTGCATACACATACCTCAGAACACACATCGTTCCTAAAGTGTCCTGCACAATACCACAGACAATCCCGTATTCTTGCGTTCATATGTACTAGATCACACATCGTTCAATAGGTGTCCTGCACGTACGACACACATTCAGATATCTTACTGTTCACAGGGTGTCCAACACACACACTCATAGAGCGACTGGCCAAAACTCGAAGGTGTATGCGGGTTCAGTCACGCTGCAAACTCACATTCAAGTCTCACTCTCCTAGTCAGCCTGCTAGCTACTAGCAACCCATCAATATCTCTCCAAGCCAGTCTCCTGAGTTCATCTTTGCTGAGTATTTTATAGTCTTAAGCAACTTCATGGTTGTCCAATGGGCTTCTTTTGGTTGTCTGACTTAGCCATCACTCTAATTTGGATATACCTCCAACTAGTTGTTATTGGACCAATAACTTCGAATTCCTATCACTCTAAAAGTTGAAGCAGGTCGTGGCGGCCTCTGACTATCACCAATCCTCCCACTACGCTAAAACGGAACTCTAGAGTGGTCAACTCCGAACCCCCATCTATACTAGACACATTCTTCCTCCTAAGCCATCGTTTCCTTTGTCGACTTAGTGTCGAGAAGGTGAGGGACCTTGGCACACATTTAGGTAACCTTTGTTCCCATAGTCGCCAGCCCCATCTCCCCTGATCTAAACGTTCATACTCCAGCTGGAACTGTTACAGGGAATGGGGGAGAGGGGGGAGGGAGGTTGGGAGGAAGGAGATAGAGATGGGGAAGGTAGGGAGGAGGAGAGTGACGGGGAAGGTAGGAGGAGGAGAGAGACGAGAAAGGTAGGAGGAGGAGAGAGACGAGAAAGGTAGGAGGAGGAGAGATACGGGAAAGGTAGGAGGAGGAGAGATACGGGAAAGGTAGGAGGAGGAGAAAGACGGGAAAGGTAGGAGGAGGAGAGAGACGGGAAAGGTAGGGAGGCAGAGAGAGCGGCGGGGAAAGTAGGGATGCAGAGAGAGACGGGGAAGATAGGAGAAGGAGAGAGACGAGAAAGGTAGGAGGAGAAGAGATACAGGAAAGGTAGGCGGAGGAGAGAGACGGGAAAGGTAGGAGGAGGAGAAAGACGAGAAAAGTAGGAGGAGGAGAGAGACGGGAAAGGTAAGGAGGCAGAGAGAGCGACGGGGAAAGTAGGGATGCAGAGAGAGACGGGGAAGGTAGGGAGGCAGAGAGAGCGACGAGGAAGGTAGGGAGGAGGAGAGAGACGAGAAAGGTAAGAGGAGGAGAGAGACGGGAAAGGTAGGGAGGCAGAGAGAGCGACGGGGAAGGTAGGGAGGCAGAGAGAGCGACGAGGAAGGTAGGGAGGAGGAGAGAGACGGGAAAGATAAAACGAGAAGGAGAGAGATGGAGAAGATGAGGAGAGAGAGACGGGGGAGATGATGGGAGGAGAAGATGAGAGGAGGAGAGAGAGACGGGGAAGATAGAAGGAGGAGAGATAGACGGATAAGGTGGAGGGAGGATAGAGAGACAGGGAAAGGTAAGGAGGAGGAGAGAGACGGGACATATATAAAGGGAGAGAGAGCAGGGGGATATATAGAAGGTGGAGAGGCACAGGGAAGATATAAGAGAGGGAGAGAGACTGTGAAGATATACATGGAGGGAGAGAGGCGGTGGAGATATAAAGCGATGGAGGGAGAGACTGAGAAGATATAAAGGATAGAGAGAGAGACGGGGAAGATATAAAGGGATGGAGAGATGCGGGAAGATATAAAGGGATCGAGAGAGAGACGAGGAAGATATAAAAGGATAGAGAGAGAGACATACACAACGACCTTGACAATCCATTCAGTCCCAGGTCAATCGGCGTGTGTGCCACATGTAACTCTGTCACGTGACCTGAAACCAGGGAGTCTGTCAGGACCAGCCCTATCGACTCGTCCCCTAACGGTGCTCTCCACCGTGGGATCAGATACATTTCTGGTGTCTGTCCGGGCCAGGAGAAAGCTACGGACACCCTTTGCTTATATTTAAATTCTCGAGACCTAATGTCTCACGGATGCTGCGTAGAAAAAGAAGAAGAAGAAGAAGAAGCCTGTTTCCGTGACCCGAAAAGCCACAGCTCTACCCACTCCGCCGATCCTACTTGGTAGTTTACATACACTCCCAAAACATTGTCTCAACATTTCATGCCAAGGAACAGAATCTGCGGACTGGCTGTCCAAAACAAGAAATGATAACTTGCATCACTGGAAGGAAAGACGGAAGGCAAGCGGGCCAGAGGAAGACAGCACAGCGATACGGATGGAAGGATACGATCATAACATGGACAGGCCAACGCTTGGCAGATTGAACCATCGTGACAAACGATGGAGAGCATTGGAGATCCATTGCAGAAGACCTTTGATATGGATATTGCACTTGAACTGAACTGACCAGCCGACACACGCTGTAGGGAGGAACTCCACTGTCATGCCCTCTGTCGGAGTGCCTGTGCCACGGACTTTTGGAGAGCTCTGATCTGTGTTCTTACATCTTTAACTCTGTCTCTTGAAACTTGTGTCTTACTTTCTGACTGTTAAGTTCTGGTCATAAGGTGTGCTGCCGCCTTGCCCGTCACCTGGCCTACGATCGTATGTAACATGGTTTTTGATATCTCTCTCTCTCTCTCTCTTCTCTCTCTCTCTCTCTCTCTCGTGTCACCGTTTAGGGTTTTAGTGAGATCCCACAGTCTTGTAGTATCTTTTTCCAGGTCTAAAGAGCTGGTCAGTTTGTACCAGCTTTCTCTCACACTCTTCTTCTTCTTTTATGAAGGCTGCCTTTGATTTGTTGTGCACGATTGTATTTTCATCTGTTGGGTTCGTCTCCATGATTTCTCTGTACGCCTTGCATCTCTTCCAGTTTTTGGGTCCAGAAAAGTTGGTAGTCTTTTCTGCAGCCTCTTGGGATACTTTTGTTGGCAGTGTCAAGAATGCACATATTGAAGGTTTGAAGTTTAGAGTTTAGAGTTTTTAACACGATTTTAGTTTTGGACAGAGAGCTGTCAGTCTTCAATGTAAATAGGCTCCAATTTCCTTACCTATAGTTCCATCTAGGGAGGGCATTATCCACTGGGGAACCCATTTTGTTCCCTCTATGGTAATTACTATTGGTCTGTGGTCGGTGTCTCCCAGTTGTTGACAAATGCTTCGACTCGAGACCTCTATCTCTTCTGTAGCCATGGGAAGATCTGGATTGCTTGTTTTCCTCCAGGACCTAGAGTAGTATGTGTGTGGCTCGTCCCTCCAGAATCTGGAGTAGTGTGTGTGTGGGTCGTCCCTCCAGGACCTAGAGTAGTATGTGTGTGGGTCGTCCCTCCAGGACCTGGAGTAGTATGCGTGTGGGTCGTCCCTCCAGGACCTAGAGTAGTATGTGTGTGGGTCGTCCCTCCAGAATCTGAAGTAGTATGTGTGTGGGTCGTCCCTCCAGGACCTAGAGTAGTATGTGTGTGGGTCGTCCCTCCAGGACCTGGAGTAGTATGCGTGTGGGTCGTCCCTCCAGGACCTAGAGTAGTATGTGTGTGGGTCGTCCCTCCAGAATCTGAAGTAGTATGTGTGTGGGTCGTCCCTCCAGGACCTAGAGTAGTATGTGTGTGGGTCGTCCCTCCAGGACCTAGAGTAGTATGTGTGTGGGTCGTCCCTCCAGGACCTAGAGTAGTATGTGTGTGGGTCGTCCCTCCAGGACCTGGAGTAGTATGCGTGTGGGTCGTCCCCCCAGGACCTGAAGTAGTGTGTGTGTGGGTCGTCCCTCTAGGACCTGGAGAAGTATGCGTGTGGGTCGTCCCTCCAGGACCTGAAGTAGTATGCGTGTGTGTCGTCAGGTTTATTTAGCATGACTATGTTGTTGTTTAGGATAAAGCCTTCCACCTCCTCTCCCTTGGCATTTAGGTATGTGTACCCAAGTTTGGAGAATGACCGTTAAAGTCCCCGACAATCATCCAGTCGTGGCTACCAGGTCTGATATTCTCCAGGTGTTTGTCTGGTGGAGAATATCAATGACAGATTGTGAGGTCTCCGCCCAAGCTTCTCAAACCAATACTTATGTGCCCCGTGTCATGAAGCTTGGATCGCTGTACTTCCTAGGCCGGGTAATTGTTCCTGGTGGCAGTGAGGAATCCCCTTTTTGGTCGATCTTCTCTGTCCCGTTGGAAGATCTCATGTCCTCTTATCGGGAATATGTGATCGCTGGTAAGACAAATATCAGGACAGGTGAGACAGATTAACATCAGGGTAGATGAGACAGACTAACATGAGGCTCAGGTAAGACAGACTAACATAAGGCTTAGGTTAGACATACTAACATAAGGTTCAGGTGAGACAAACTAACATAAGGCTCAGGTGAGACAGACTAACTTAAGGCTCAGGTGAGACAGACTAACCAAAGGCTCAGGTGAGACAGACTAACTTAAGGCTCAGGTGAGACAGACTAACTTAAGGCTCAGGTGAGACAGACTAACATGGCTCAGGTGAGACAGACTAACATAAGGCTCAGGCGAGACAGACTAACATGGCTCAGGTGAGACAGACTAACATGGCTCAGGTGAGACAGACTAACTTAAGGCTCAGATGAGACAGACTAACTTAAGGCTCAGGTGAGACAGACTAACATGGCTCAGGTGAGACAGACTAACATGGCTCAGGTGAGACAGACTAACATGGCTCAGGGGAGACAGACTAACATGGCTCAGGTGAGACAGACTAACATGGCTCAGGTGAGACAGACTAACATGGCTCAGGTGAGACAGACTAACATGGCTCAGGTGAGACAGACTAACATGGCTCAGGTGAGACAGACTAATAAAGGTGAAGACCAATAAAGGTGAGAGTAAAGGATAAGATCAGGGCCATGTGATTCATACTTATCAAGAAACACTCCCCCCCCCCCCATCCCCGGTCTCGCATGACATTACAGCTAGGAGACATGGACCACCCTCTCAAGTACGCCTCGGGATGTAAGCAGAGCAACTGGAACCCGCTACGCAAAAAACGTCGACAAGAATGATCTCAGCACGAGCAGCTTTTAACAACCACAACAACAATAACCACAACAACCACAACAACAACTACAACAATAATAGCCACAACAACAATAACCACCACAACAACAACTACAACAATAACCACTACAACAACCACAACAACATCCACATCTGTGCTGTTATTTCATGTGACCAGTTCCTCAAGGTCTGCAGCCTGAATGTGTTCCTCTCAACTCCTCTGTATGTCATGTCATGTGTTCCCCCCAGACATGCTTCGCCCGCTTTCTGAGAAAGTACTGAGCACCCAAATATAGTTCCCTGTGAGAATTACGTAGAGTTGCACGTAGTTATAAAATAATCACAAAATTTCGAAATAATCTAAGCAGTTGATTCAATGACATACTCACGCGTTTAGAAAACTGTCCACGTATGTCCGACAGGACGGCAGTAACCGTACAAAGCAGTGTCGGACAGTGAGGGAGAATACTTTCCTTATCTAGAGTCCGCACGGATATCTATGACGAAATCCAGTACACGCATCCCCGACAAAAACAGAGCGCGTATCTAAGACAAATATTAGCTTCTCAAGTGGCTCGTAAATGTTCACTGACTGAAACAAGCACGGCAGATTATTATCAGGTTCAATAAGCAACGACAGGTTCTTGTCGTGTTCAGCGAGGGTACACACGAACAACACAACTTTACACGCCGCGGTTCATTTGACTATTGGGCGCTCAGCAACATTCGGGCATGGTAGCCTCCAAGCTGTTGAATGTAACACGATTGTTGTCAACGACGCCATAATGGCGCAACCACTCGACTGATGAATGGGCGTGGAAGTGTAAGGAACATGATGTTATCGATCATTGTGAATCTGCGCCGTGCACCCTACCCCCCCCCCCCCCCCAGGTCAGTTGTAGGAACTTGGCACCTTGGTATTTACAAGCGTTTCTCAAACCTTTAACATTCGAGGATCACTCCAGTGTTGTCTCCCGATCTCACGATACAACGGCCAATCTCTGCCGAATATGTACAAGTGTCATATGTTAATGATAAAAGCTGTTTGTTTTATATCATTGATGGGGCAGACATATATCTGGTGGATAGTATGTGTGTGTATTTGTGTTTGTGTGTATTTCTGTGTGCTTGAATGTGTCTGTGTATGTTAGTCTTTGTGTTGTGTATGTACATTTTTGTGTGTTTGTGCGTGTTTCTATATGTATGTTTGTGCGTGTTTGTGCGTGTTTCTGTATGTATTTTTTGTGCGTGTTTCTGTATGAATGTTTGTGCGTGTTTCTGTATGTATGTTTGTGCGTGTTTCTGTATGTATTTTAGTGCGTGTTTCTGTATGTATGTTTGTGCGTGTTTCTGTATGTATTTTTGCGCGTGTTTCTGTATGTATGTTTGTGCGTGTTTGTACGTGTTTCTGTATGTATGTTTGCGCGTGTTTGTGTGTGTTTCTGTATGTATGTTTGTGCGTGTTTCCTTTGGACGGTCATCGATCGCCTATTGGACAATCAAAGACTGCCTGTTAGACGGTCATCGAACGCTTATTGGAAAATCAGACTGCCTGTTGAACAGCCATTGACAAAACTTTGAGAATCCCCGTTATAAACTGCTCAGAATTGTCACATGTTCCTTGACGACGACAGGGCCTCATTCTGAGATTTGTATGCGTGACGTTTACGACATTAACAAAGAGAAATCCATTCAGTGTTAAACACAACAAAACAAAACATAACGTACAAATAATATATTCAAGCAACACAAAGAACCGTGGACCGTTTATGCTGATTGGCCGCTTCCACGCTGAACCGCAGAACCAACAGAAGGGTCATCGGGTACACATAAAACGATGACGCAAACTTGATTATACACTGAACTCTCCTGTCTCTATGAACGCAAGTTTATGGTTTGTCTAAAATCCGTTCTGTAGAGCTGAAATTACAAAATTGTTTGCTGTGGAAAACATGGACAATAAACGAACGGTTGGCCGAGAGAACTTATGCATGGCGATGGAGATATTCAGATTATCGGAGACGCGTCTCGTGTTAAAAGAAGGACGTAGATAAAGAGGTCATGGAGATGTTAGGGGCGACAAGACAGTTGATCATCTTGTACTCGAACATTACCGAGTCCGGAGAAGGTGAACAGTAACGCCATAACCTGCCATACATGTCGTAAGATGCGAGTAATGAGTGTTGGGCATAGGACTGGCTACCATATATTTTAAGCCAGAAAAACGTCAACAAATATGGACAGGTCAATGTTCAATGCTTGGTGTGTATTTGATGAAGACATGCTCCAGAGGGAGCGGGAAAGGTAATGACCGATAATGGCAATCTTCCGTAATGCACATCTGCCAAGCAGCTTAAAAAAGTAATATAAGTTGGCGGGTGGTAAGAAGCGACTTTCTTCAAAGGACATGCTACTTACTTGACCTGCCTACATTCGAAAGAAAGCTATGAACACTTGACTTGACAATGATATTGCCTGGTTTACCATTATATTAGCGGTGAAAAGCAGGTGGCCGAGCCGTGAGAGCACCGGTCCAAAACTCTTGATACGTCATGTGATAGTGCTGCTTTCTACAGTTAGTTTGTTGTATGTCATATAATTGCTAGTTCTAAACACACCTCTCTACCACCATTCACGACATATTACTTGACATTACGAGTGGAATTACCGTATACGACCACTACCAGAAACAGGAACCTTATTCAGTACTCGAAACATGATTGGCTGAACCTGCTTACATATCTATAACTAGGAACAAATAAAAAGTGACACAAAATATCCGAAATGCAATACGGACATGTACAAGCCAATATCAATATTCAGATAAGGAGGTATCAATTCACAAAAAGTCAATCTTTTAATGAAAACTCAGAAAATAAATTATTCAAATTTGTTCAATCAAGTCCCGGTTATTTAGTTCACTTAATCCGGAAAATCCATTGGCCTGATTTCTAACCTTTCCTGCTTGTGTGGGATACAAGTTATGGATAACATTCACAAAGGTGAACATTTCACATTTTATTTGTAGCGAGTCGGCAAAGGCATCCAGCGACGTCATCAATGGAACACAAGATACGATTGGCGATACATAGCATAGGTGTAAGGTCAGAAACTGTTGTTGGGGAGGAAGTGTTGTAGACTTGATTGTGCAAGAATTCAGCTTTATGGTGGGAGATGGTCAGAATGTTAGCGCTTTCGTGATCCTGTATCCCAGTTTGATCAGTGCAGTAGATCCACACCAACCTCTGGATGTTTGAGGCTCATCCACCTAGCTGTCATGCCTTCATGTCCTAGTGAGCCTTTCTATAGCTCATACATCTAGCTGGCATGCCTTCATGTCCTAGTGAACCTTTCTATAGCTCATACATCTAGCTGGCATGCCTTTATGTCATAGTGAGCTTTTCTATAGCTCATACACCTAGCTGGCATGCCTTCATGTCCTAGTGAACCTTTCTATAGCTCATACATCTAGCTGGCATGCCTTCATGTCCTAGTGAACTTTTCTATAGCTCATACATCTAGCTGGCATGCCTTCATGTCCTAGTGAGCCTTTCTACAGCTCATACACCTAGCTGTCATGCCTTTATGTCCTGGTGGCCCGTTCTATAGCTCATACACCTAGCTGTCATGCCTTTATGTCCTGGTGGCCCGTTCTATAGCTCATACACCTAGCTGTCATGCCTTTATGTCCTGGTGGCCCGTTCTATAGCTCATACACCTAGCTTTCATGTCCTGGTGGCCCTTTCTATAGCTCATACACCTAGCTGTCATGCCTTTATGTCCTGGTGGCCCGTTCTATAGCTCATACACCTAGCTGTCATGCCTTTATGTCCTGGTGGCCCGTTCTATAGCTCACACACCTAGCTGTCATGCCTTTATGTCCTGGTGGCCCGTTCTATAGCTCATACACCTAGCTTTCATGTCCTGGTGGCCCTTTCTATAGCTCATACATCTAGCTGTCATGCCTTTATGTCCTCGTGGCCCGTTCTATAGCTCATACACCTAGCTGTCATGTCCTGGTGGCCCGTTCTATAGCTCATACACCTAGCTGTCATGTCCTGGTGGCCCGTTCTATAGCTCATACACCTAGCTGTCATGTCCTGGTGGCCCGTTCTATAGCTCATACACCTAGCTGTCATGTCCTGGTGGCCCTTTCTATAGCTCATACACCTAGCTGTCATGTCCTGGTGGCCCGTTCTATAGCTCATACACCTAGCTGTCATGTCCTGGTGGCCCGTTCTATAGCTCATACACCTAGCTGTCATGTCCTGGTGGCCCGTTCTATAGCTCATACACCTAGCTGTCATGTCCTGGTGGCCCGTTCTATAGCTCATACACCTAGCTGTCATGTCCTGGTGGCCCGTTCTATAGCTCATACACCTAGCTGTCATGTCCTGGTGGCCCGTTCTATAGCTCATGCACCTAGCTGCCATGTCCTGGTGGCCCGTTCTATAGCTCATACACCTAGCTGTCATGTCCTGGTGGCCCGTTCTATAGCTCATACACCTAGCTGTCATGTCCTGGTGGCCCGTTCTATAGCTCATGCACCTAGCTGCCATGTCCTGGTGGCCCGTTCTATAGCTCATACACCTAGCTGCCATGTCCTGGTGGCCCGTTCTATAGCTCATACACCTAGCTGCCATGCCTTTATGTCCTGGTGGCCCGTTCTATAGCTCATACACCTAGCTGCCATGCCTTTATGTCCTGGTGGCCCGTTCTATAGCTCATACACCTAGATGCCATGCCTTTATGTCCTGGTGGCCCGTTCTATAGCTCATACACCTAGCTGCCATGCCTTTATGTCCTGGTGGCCCGTTCTATAGCTCATACACCTAGCTGCCATGCCTTTATGTCCTGGTGGCCCGTTCTATAGCTCATACACCTAGCTGCCATGTCCTGGTGGCCCGTTCTATAGCTCATACACCTAGCTGCCATGCCTTTATGTCCTGGGGGCCCGTTCTATAGCTCATACACCTAGCTGCCATGCCTTTATGTCCTGGTGGCCCGTTCTATAGCTCATACACCTAGATGCCATGCCTTTATGTCCTGGTGGCCCGTTCTATAGCTCATACACCTAGCTGCCATGCCTTTATGTCCTGGTGGCCCGTTCTATAGCTCATACACCTAGCTGTCATGCTTCCATATCCTGGTGAGGGGACGCGTGGCCTAGTGGTTAAGTTGCATGGCTCACAACCCAAAGGTGCTGGGTTCCTTCCCCATCACAGCACCGGCCGTTACCCTGGGGAAGCAAACCCTTAGAAAATGCAGGAGGAAGCAAACCCTTACATAAAATGCATGCCGAAGTCGGATGCACTGGGCCGACAGGCGCAAAATAAAAAACACTTTGCAATGCACACCGCCTTGGGGATTAGAAAAATAAGGCGAACGCCAAAAAAAATAAATAATATCCTAGTGAGCCTTTCTATACCTCATACACCTAGCTGGCATGCCTTCATGTCCTGGTGGCCCGTTCTATAGCTCATACACCTAGCTGTCATGCCTTCATGTCCTAGTGAACCTTTCTATAGCTCATACACCTAGCTTTCATGTCCTGGTGGCCCGTTCTATACCTCATACACCTAGCTGTCATGCCTTCATGTCCTAGTGAGCCTTTCTATTGACCTCCCTCCTTCCCTCGCTATATCTTTGACTAATATTTCAGTGCAGTTTTGCTCAGGTTTCTGGTCTGTTAACTATACAGTTTGAAGGTAACTTTTCCTTGATTTCAGTCGTCCATCTTTTGGATTATATACAAAACAGGGAGGGTCTCTGATAACGTGGCTGATTTTGTCTTCCTACTTATGATTAAACACATGTCCTTATTTCTGGTGGTGTGGTGTCAGCTATTGCATATACTGTTCGCATTGGTGTGGACTTATGGCACCCTGTTACAAAGTTGCATGCCTCATTTACTGCCACATGGACGTGTCTCGTGTGCGCTGACTCGTTCCGAACTAGCGGAGCGAATTCTGCTGAAGAAATGCACACCTCCAGGGCCGAAAACACCGCTGGTGATGGTCACAATCTGAATTATTTTTACAAATTGTGTCTATATGTTTTTTGAATGAAAGGAAACATCAAACGATGGTAACAATGATTTCAAACTGTTTTATAAGGGGATACAGGAGGGGGGGGGAGGGTAGAGAGGTGGGGGGGGGGAAGCGAGGCATGTCTCATTATCATCACGTGCCATGCCGACAGACGAGCTTTTGGCCGAGTGGTTGGTTTCTTCTTCTTCTTCTTCTTCCTCTTCTTCTTCGGTGTTCGTCCTGCCAAGATCGTTGTGACGTTGTGCTGTAGTTTCCAGCGAGGCTGTGATAACTGCACCTTTCGGTCTACCAAAACCGGTTTCAGCACGACCCTTTTGGGATCGGGTTTACCTTTAGGTGATTAAAGATATTGAAGATTAAACACGAACGGAGGATATCATATAAAATAATACAGAAAATGATATATTTAGAAACCAATTGGAACTATAGTACATGAACGAAGCGTGAAATAATAGTGGGATTAAAAGTGCATAAAATTATGTTAAAATTAGTAATACATGTCTGGTGCCGCGAAACTCTCTTAACAGCAAATGGAAAATGTATAGAAGAAATAACAATTAAAACAGGATCGTGCAAGCTAAAAGTTCTTGAGGAACACAAGAACAGCACACTAGCAAGTTTGCTCACGGCAATGTCAAGTGGACAGGTTGTACTAAGGTGCATCCTTGCGCCAGCGACATTGTTTACTTTCGACCCTTTGTTTATAGAACTTATCAATATGCTAACACTAGTTTTCTCTCGACTACCCCTAATCACCAGTCATGAAACGCTATAAGCATTGCCTTATGAAGTCGAGTGCTCTGCTGATTCCAGCCAGTCTTCAAAGGTCTGTCTCTTGTGACGGAATTCAATAACCTATGGCCACCTTTATTGCATTCCTCGCTGGTTCCCACTCGAGTATGCCAGTTAATGTCAAGCTTGGACAAAAAGGAATCCGTTTCATTACTATTTAGTTCCCGGCTTCTCCGCCATATTGCCGCTACAATAACTTGATATAAATCTCCTGGCTCAAGATATTCTTAGGTTAACCAAAGCTTCTCAGTCCCTGCTGCACAAAACAAATATATACTTGTAACTTCGTCTTCTTCTTTTTCTTCTTTTTCTTCTTCTTTTTTCTTCTTCTTTTTCTTCTTTTTTCTTCTTCTTTTTCGTCTTCTTTTTCTTCTTTCTTCTTTTCTTCTTCTTCTTTTTCTTTTTCTTCTTCTTCTTTCACTTCTTCTTTGTCTTCTTCTTTTTTTCTTCTTCTTTGTCTTCTTCTTTTTCTTCTTCTTCTTCGTCTACTTCTTCGTCTACTTCTTCTTCCTTGTAGTCGTCATTCGTCCGGTACAGGACATTTTTGTGTCTTAATTTACAGCAAAGCTGCGATATCTTTGTCTATCGGTCAGACACATCTGGTTTCAGTATGGAACATTTTAGGGATCGAGCATAGGGCATCTGTCCTTGTAGGTGTACAGGTAGACTACGGTACAAGGAATCTGTCTCTGTAGGTGTACAGGTAGACTTGGGTACAAGGCATCTGTCCCTGTAGGTGTACAGGTAAACTAGGGTACAAGGCATCTGTCTCTGTAGGTGTACATGTAGACTAGGGTACAAGGCATCTGTCTCTGTATGTGTACAGGTAGACTAGGATACAAGGCATCTGTCTCTGTAGGTGTACAGGTAGACTAGGGTACAAGGCATCTGTCTCTGTAGGTGTACAGGTAGTCTAGGGTACAAGGCATCTGTCTCTGTTTGTGTACAGGTAGACTAGGGTACAAGGCATCTGTCTCTGTATGTGTACAGGTAGACTAGGGTACAAGGCATCTGTCTCTGTAGGTGTACAGGTCGACTAAGGTGTACATTATCTGTCCCTATAGTTGTACAGGTAGGCACAGGTACTAGGGTATTGGCCAACTCTGGTTCGCCGATTATGACACAGTATATGAGTTGCTGACCCTGACGCAATCAGTCAGCTACGAGTCACTGACTCTGAGGTAAGCAGTCAGCTCTCAATCTGTTCCTATTTTTATTAACCATCTTCTTCAGTTCTGCCCACGTGACTAGCTGCAAACACCGTTTAAGGGAGGTATTCCTTGGCCTCCCCGCGTGCATCATTCCTTGTGGGTTCCAATCAATTTCTGAGGAATTGTTCAGAACTTCTTGCTGATGGGCTCACCTATCCATCTGTACTGTCTTTGAACAATATCCCACCGTGGTGGCGGCAGGCGTGTTCCTGTTGGTGAAGGTCTATAGTCTATATGTGAGGAGGACATCTGTTGGTGAAGGTCTTTATGTGAGGATGGCATATGTTGGTGAAGGTCTATATGTGAGGATGACATCTGTTGGTGAAGGTCTATATGTGAGGATGACATCTGTTGGTCTAGGTCTATATGTGAGGATGGCATATGTTGGTGAAGGTCTATAGTCTATATGTGAGGATGACATCTGTTGGTGAAGGTCTATATGTGAGGATGGCATATGTTGGTGAAGGTCTATAGTCTATATGTGAGGATGACATCTGTTGGTGAAGGTCTATAGTCTATATGTGAGGATGACATCTGTTGGTGAAGGTCTATATGTGAGGATGACATCTGTTGGTGAAGGTCTATATGTGAGGATG
This sequence comes from Ariolimax columbianus, assembly GCA_036924085.1. NCBI lineage: Eukaryota > Metazoa > Mollusca > Gastropoda > Stylommatophora > Arionidae > Ariolimax > Ariolimax columbianus. Next base: position 64,513,307 of record JAVGWX010000018.1, on the reverse strand, counting down.
ACATCTGTTGGTGAAGGTCTATAGTCTATATGTGAGGATGACATCTGTTGGTGAAGGTCTATATGTGAGGATGGCATATGTTGGTGAAGGTCTATATGTGAGGATGACATCTGTTGGTGAAGGTCTATAGTCTATATGTGAGGATGACATCTGTTGGTGAAGGTCTATATGTGAGGATGACATCTGTTGGTGAAGGTATATAGTCTATATGTGAGGATGGCATATGTTGGTGAAGGTCTATATGTGAGGATGACATCTGTTGGTGAAGGTATATATGTGAGGATGGCATATGTTGGTGAAGGTCTATAGTCTATATGTGAGGATGACATATGTTGGTGAAGGTCTATAGTCTATATGTGAGGATGACATCTGTTGGTGAAGGTCTATATGTGAGGATGGCATATGTTGGTGAAGGTCTATAGTCTATATGTGAGGATGACATCTGTTGGTGAAGGTCTATATATGAGGATGACATCTGTTGGTGAAGGTCTATATGTGAGGATGACATCTGTTGGTGAAGGTCTTACTGTACACCTGCCACCGTACTGACTCCTGTATATGTGGTCCGCTTACTGTACACCTGCCACCGTACTGACTCCTGTATATGTGGTCTGCTTACTGTACATCTGCGACCGTACTGACTCCAGTATCTGTGGCCCGCTTACTGTATACCTGCCACCGTACTGACTCCAGTATCTGTGGCCCGCTTTCTGTACGCCATACTGACTCCTCCCGTCATTGTGATCTGTATCGAACAAAGCTTGACACGAGCCAATAAGATCACACACCTGCTGTCTGTCCTACCTGAGTGACCCCAGTTGTTATCTATTGATCGAACAGTCCCTGGCAGTGATTGAAAGACACTTGTTGCTAATCTCGAGAGAATTAAAGCCAACAAAATAGGGTTTTCATTTGATATTTTTAGTCTTATTACGCTTTTATAAGTCAACTCTAATAACATACCTCCTTCTTACGTTTTCTCAAGTCAACTTGAATATACCTTCTTTGCATATTTACATGTTACCTTAAATACACCTTTCTGTACACTTTCATAAGTCAACTAGGATATACCTTAAATGTGTTTGTACATTTTCAGACGTCAAATTGAGTATTAGTTTAGTTAAGTTCATTTTTTAAAATAGTTTAGTATAATCTAGTTTTTTTTTAGAGTTTAGTTTAGTTGAGAGGAAGAGGGGGGGGGGGGGGAAGAGTAGCGAGGTCTGGTTAAAGTGAAGCGTCTGATATAGCCTCTTCTTTCCAGGTGTAGAGATCGTCGCTGGATTCACTTTTCGGCTTGCTGGGCAGGAGTTTCCATGACAATGGCCTCTCCTACATTAGTGTGTCCCCAGTAGCACTTTCACGATGGGCCCACTGTTGCTTACAGGGCCTGCTGTGGGGCGCTACCGTGTACCCAGCGATATAACTGGGCTGGCAGATTGGGCTCATTAGCCTTGGTTGGCAGCCAATCTAAGAGAAGGTAAACTCTGACTCTAAACCCGGGTAGACGAAGCTCTTAGGGAGTCTCTGTGGCGAAGTGGTCAAGCCGTTTGCCTCGTGTTCAGATGGTTGGAGTTCGAGATCAAGCTGCGATGGTCGGTCCTTGATGTAAATTTTTTTCCGGAGATCCCTGGGTTCATCGCTGGAGCTACGGAGTTCGTGCTTTGTGCGATGCTCTCGACTGATGGGGTACCCATCTGCCAAAAGAGACCGAGCTAAGTTGGGAAAAACCGAGGCGATGAAGTCGCACCCCCGCTTAAAGATTAAAGATTAAAGACGAAGCTCGTTAGCCTGTTCAGGCAGTTTGCCTAGAAGAGGGGGAACTGATTTTAACCCTACAAGTGCCTATTAGTGCTGGCTAGTCTGGGGACGATACGAGTATCATCGGATGCCTCGAGTAACTAGCATCTGTAGGCAACGACTCCACTGCCTTGTGGAAACTTCGGGAGAGGGTAGGTCTCCCCTAGTAGACCCAGACAGAAAAGTGGTAGCACCTAAGGTGGATGGTTTCAAAATTGCAAACTCCTTTCGGCAGCTCCTGCAGCTGAGCTGGTGCCAAATTTTCATACTTTGCATTCCTTTGGATTACACCAGCGAGACTGAGAGGGGGATCCTGCAGTTTGGGCAGCCCATGGTCTCCATATTCAGCGCCCAGGCTTGCGCCCAGAGAAGCCACATGCATGGTCTACAAAGACTGAGACGTCTATCAAGTCCAAGAATCAACGTCATTTCACGCGGTTTAACCCATATTTGCGGAGACCCTCAGTACAATGGACGGACTCCGCAGCACTGGCGAGGATACCGTAATAGATTGGACACATTTTTTACATAATTTTGAATTTTGCCAGGGCAGCGGCCGTAAAGTCTACTCTTACTGATTTCCAACTGTCGATGGATTTTTAACGTGCACACGGGTGTTCAATCTCTACTACTCAGAGATCCGATGAAATACCATAAAGTCCATGTCAACAATTCCACCGTGATTTGAACCCGTGAAATCCAGCATTCGAGGCCGATGCCTAACCTCGTGACCACTCAGTCTTGAGTATACCTTTTTTGTCTTAGTCTGTTGACCTTCCTCTGCATTGAGAAGTCAGCTTAAATACATCTAAAGTCGCCCCGTCAGCCAGGTGTACCTGGTGCCTCCATAGACCACTAACTTCTTCTAGTTGTGTCGTCATGTCAACTTGGACAAATCTAAAGCCGCCGGCCATCAGCCGGAGGAATCCATATCTCAGCTCATGAATGACTCCCTTGCCTGCAGGCCTAACGAATCAGTGTGACACCCATATCACTTTATAACACTGGGATTGGATTTCTTTCAATTTCAAATGGTCTTAAAGGAATACTCCCTCACAGTGGTTGCCAGTTTGGGTTTTGTTGAAAGTTCGATTAGTACCAGGTGTCCTAAATTTTTGTTCCATTTCTTCAGAATTCAATAACCAATCAATATATTTGATTAGCCATTCCGTTTTTATATTAATTAAAATGGTGAAGCGACTAGCATGTTATCAAAGATGGTTTCATGATTGTCAGAGGCGGGAATACTTGCTTCCTCCCAAACATACGAAAATACTTGCTTCCTCCCAAACATATGATAATACTTGCTTCCTCCCAAACTTATTAGAATACTTGCTTCCTCCCAAACTTATTAGAATACTTGCTTCCTCCCAAACATATTAGAATACTTGCTTCCTCCCAAACATATTAGAATACTTGCTTCCTCCCAAACATATTAGAATGCTTGCTTCCTCCCAAACTTATTAGAATACTTGCTTCCTCCCAAACATATTAGAATACTTGCTTCCTCCCAAACTTATTAGAATACTTGCTTCCTCCCAAACTTATTAGAATACTTGCTTCCTCCCAAACTTATTAGAATACTTGCTTCCTCCCAAACTTATTAGAATACTTGGTTCCCCACAAACATAGGAGAATATTTGCTTCCTCCCAAATATACTTGAATGTATTTATACAAACAGCAACATGTTAATGAAGCATAGGAGCATATCTTCAATTACTATGTGATGAGATTTATACATGCAGTTACAAATACAAGTATCGATATATGTGTGCAATGCAGGTTCTTTGCTATTGTGACCAAAGCTATATACATTCTACTATTTATTTCTTCTTCTTCTTCTTCTTCTTCTTCTTATTCTTCTTCTTCTTCTTCTTCTTCTTCTTCTTCTTCTTCTTCTTCTTCTTCTTCTTCTTCTTCTTCTTGTTCTTCTTCTTCTTCTTCTTCTTCTTCTTCTTCTTCTTCTTCTTCTTCTTCTTCTTCTTCGTCTTCGTTGTCAATCTCCTTCAACAAAGTTCTGAACAGGGTTTCGCAGGCAGCAGTATATAGTCCGGAGAACGGAATGCGTTGTTTCGCTAGTTCGCAGCTTGACTGCGATATTTGGACCTTTCGGTCTGCCACATCTGTCTTTAGTAGCGTATGTGTGTGTGTGTGTGTGTGTGTGTATGTGTGTATGTGTGTATGTGTGTGTATGTGTATATAAGTGGGTGGGTGAATGAATATATGTTTATACATACATGTATGTATGTGTGGGTATATATGTGTGTGTGTGTGTGTATGTGTGTGTGTACGTGTGTGTGTGTGTGTGTACATGGGTGTGCGCGTGTGTAATACTGTACAGCGCGTTTCTTGGTGTGACTAGGTGTGACTAATAAATAATATTTGACCCCGTGTAGTTAAGATGTACTACACATATCTACACAACGACACGACTTCAAAACGACTTGAACACGACTTGAACACGACTTGAACACCATTTCAACACTACTTGAACACAATTTCAACACTACCTGAACACCATTTCAACACCACTCGAACACGATTTGAACATGACGTCAACGCGACTTAAACACGACTTGAATACGACTTGAACATGACTTGAACACGACTTGAACATGACTTGAATACGACTTGAACACGACGTCAACACGACTTGAACAAGACGTCAACCCGACTTCAACACGACTTGAATACGACTCTAAAATCTGATTGGCTGTAATATCCATATCTCTGTCATTCTAAATGTGGTAGTCCGACAGCTCAGTATTTGTCAACAACCCCTATCCCTCTGACACCAGAATGGTCAGTTCTGACACCCATCTCTAGTATAACTCCTATCCCTCTTAAGTCTGTCACCAGAATGGTCAGTTCTGACACCCATCTCTTGTGTGGCAGTTCAAACTGGAGCGTGGATGTTTAGGGCAGAGGAGATTGGGCTGACGACTCTAAGAACAAAGGTTGCCTGAATGAGTTAGACGAACGCAGGTCACCCAATGTCAATCACCGTTTCGACACTAGGTCGACGAAGGAAGCGAGGGGTTTAGGCGGAAGACAACCCGACCTGCCGAAGACGGAGTGTGTCAGCTACGGCGCAGGAACCGGGACTAATCAGGGCACACACGCATCAACAGGATATGGTCATGCGACAGTCTATTCTATCGTCATGGTGTCGCTCCTACAAGTTACAACCGAGGAGGAGCGGGGCCGGGCCCCCAGCCTCGAGACAAAAGCTGTGGGGCAGCCGCTCCGACCTGGTGAAGACTACAGACTTCATCATGGCGACTGACCTGCAGATATAGCATGACCAAAAGATTCTGAATGCAAAGAAGAAGAAGAAGGCAGAAGACTTTGTCTGATACAGGGGAGGGTGTTAGGAGCTGAGGTAGGTGTTTGGAGCTGACCACTCTGGCGTTAAAAATTGGCGTAAATGGGGTTGGTCACAAGTTGATGCTGCCACAACCGGCTACGACATTTAGAGTGACAGTGATTCGTGGATAGTCCTCCAATAACAATCAGTTGGGGGTAGTTCCAAATTAGAGTGACGGCTATAGCATAACACCAACAGAAGCCCTTTGGACAGCCATGTTGTTGTTTGAGAATCGCATGATTGTAAGTGATCTGATCGTACGTGAAGGTACAGATTCGTCTGAGTATGTGCAGTGATCTATGTAATATGATCGTGAGGACGCGTTTGCTGATTATTTATGAGCGTACAGATTGGTCTGAGTATGTGCAGTGATCTATGAAATCTGATCGTGAGGACGAGTTTGTTGATTATTAATGAGCGTACAGGTTGGTCTGAGTACGTGATCTGATCGTGAGGACGAGTTTGTTGATTATTAATGAGCGTACAGATTGGTTTGAGTACGTGATCTGATCGTGAGGACGAGTTTGTTGATTATTTATGAGCGTACAGATTGGTCTGAGTACGTGATCTGATCGTGAGGACGAGTTTGTGTTGAGTGTGCAGATAGAGGAGTGCAACGGCAAGCGTCTGGGTACGGTAGATCTTGGAGGAAACATCAGAAGCTAGTGCTTAAAACCTCCTATTGTAGTTCAATATATATATTATGATTATTTAGTTTAGATGTACTTTGCTTTTTTGTTGATATTGTGCAACAATTAATAAATAATATAGTTTTGCTTTATGGTCAGGATAGTGTTTACTGTATTTTACTGTGTGAAGTCGTGACGTGGTGTAAATTCATGTTGTAACTCTTTAGATAATTAACTATTCAGCAAAACCTAGACTACCCACTAGACTAGACCAAGTCTTCACACTATCGTGACCTCTCGCTCTTTTGTCGACCTGGGGTCGAGATCAGCGATTGACCCTGGAGTGATTGAGTTCGTTCAACAACATTCAGGTAACTTTTGATTCATAGCGAACCCAGTCGCCAGCCCAATCTCCCCTGCCCTAAACTCCCATGCTCAACAGGGAGCAGGAACTGTCACACTCGCATGTATACTTACGAAACCATTTTTTAAAATGTAGCTATCGTTAGGATCAGACATTTTATAAACGTGTGGTTTTTTTTTTTCTTTTTTTTTCGTTCGCCTTATTTTTCTAATCCCCAAGGCGATGTGCGTTGCACTGTGTTTTTATTTTGCGCCTGTCGGCCCAGTGCATCCGACTTCAGCATGCATTTTATGTAAGGGTCTGCTTCCTCCTTCATTTTCTAAGGGTTTGCTTCCCCGGGGTAACGGCCCGTGCTGTGATGGGGATCGGACCCAGCACCTTCGGATTGTGAGCCGTGCCACTTAACCACTAGGCCACGCTGTCCCCCAACGTGTCGTTTAATGACCTCTTTGGTCAAATCGAACTTGCTTTCAGCCTTGTTTTCTGCTGGTCCTTGACGATGCCTTGAACCCAGATGAGAATGATCGCTGACGCGTCTATTGTTCACTTTTCTGGGTTTAAAATACAATGATAAAAACTCTGAGGTTTAGTCAAGTCAAGTCAAGTTAAGTCAAGTCATCCCGTAAGGGTGAGGTCGTTCGTGTACACGTGAAGACGGAAAACCTACTTCAAACGCCGAAGGAATACAGAACAGGCACGCACATTAAAACAGCAATAAGAACTGTTCATGGACTTGGTGGAACACTCGTAACTTTTAGGAAGACAAAAAATGTTAGGACCAGAACGGAAGTAAAAATAACGTTGTGAAGACACAAAAGAGTCAAAGATAGTGCTGGAGTTCAGAGATCTAGAAGTAAGGTGTTCGCGTCGGGCGACTTGGGGGTGGGGGGTTTGGGCCTCAGAGCTCTAGAGGTAAGGTGTCCGCCTCTGGTGGGGGCTCAGGAGTCTAGAGGTGAGGTGTCCGCCTCCGGTGGGGGGACTCAGAGCTCTAGAGGTAAGGTGTCCGCCTCTGGTGAGGGCTCAGGAGTCTAGAGGTAAGGTGTCCGCCTCCGGTGGGGGCTCAGGAGTTTAGAGGTAAGGTGTCCGCCTCCGGTGGGGGCTCAGGAGTCTAGAGGTAAGGTGTCCGCCTCTGGTGGGGGCTCAGGAGTCTAGAGGTGAGGTGTCCGCCTCCGGTGGGGGGACTCAGAGCTCTAGAGGTAAGGTGTCCGCATCTGGTGGAGGCTCAGGAGTCTAGAGGTAAGGTGTCCGCCTCCGGTGGGAGCTCAGGAGTCTAGAGGTAAGGTGTCCGCCTCTGGTGGGGGCTCAGGAGTCTAGAGGTAAGGTGTCCGCCTCTGGTGGGGGCTCAGGAGTCTAGAGGTGAGGTGTCCGCCTCGAGTGGGGGGGGGGGACTCAGGGGTCTAGATGTAGGGTGTCCGCCTCTGGTGGGGGCTCAGGAGTCTAGAGGTAAGTTGTCCGCCTCGAGTGGGGGGAGGGGGGGGACTCAGGGGTCTAGAGATAAGGTGTCCGCCTCGAGTGGGGGGACTCAGGAGTCTAGAGGTAAGGCTTCCGCCTCTGGTGGAGGCTCAGGAGGCTAGAGGTAAGGTGTTCGCCTAGAGTTGTTGGACTCAGGGGTCTAGAGGTAAGGTGTCCGCCTCGAGTAGGGGGCTAAGGGTTCTAGAGGTAAGATGTCCGCATCGAGTGCCGGAAGTCGCGGGTTCGAATCCCATGGAGACGGTGATTTTTTTTCACGTAGATTTTCTGGTAAAAATTCTTTTGATTTTGGCCAGTGAGATCGGACCCCATGATCTCAGGCTAGTGAGATCGGACCCCCGTGTTCAGTGTCGAGCACGTTAAAAATACATTGACAGTTGGATGTCGAAAAGCATGGCCATCTGTTGATCTAGATTAGGTCATGTCGAAAAAAATAGGCTTAACGGCCGCTGCACGGACAAAAATGATCAAAAAAATCCACCCAAATTATTGGTATCTTTCTCCAGACCTAGTGTGCCGCAGGAAGTGGGTCAAATACCTGGCACGTGTAGCCGAAGCCCCCAGAAGAGCTCTTCTTCTTCTTCTTCTTACGCTGTCAGACGTCGACCTTTATTTTTTGGAAAATAGCAGCGGTCATCCTGAGGCTGTCGACACTGCCATAGGGCTTGTCTATTGTTGCCACTGGTGATGGCCACATCTGCTCTCTCTGATCCTCGTATGTCGGGAAGTTTTACAGCAAATGCTCAGCGGTCATTTTCCCGGTACCACACGAGCATTCGTCAGTGCCACCTATCTTCAATTTGTTGAATAGGTGGTACCTCAGTCTATTGTGGCCAGTGCGAAGTCTGAAAACCACGACCTGCTCTCTCCAGAAGAGATCAAATGGGGACATTAGAAATATGGGCCGAATACGTTCTAAGTTAGAAAGTACCATTGGTCTGCCATTTCATGCTAATACAACCTGATCAATAACCAAAGGCAAAAGGCCGCGGCCCATCGTAGACGATGATGGCATAATTTATTTTGCTAGCGTTTTTTAAAATAAGAATTAACTGCGCTACTTTTTATCCTCACTCTCTGGTCTCGAGCCGCCCGACCCCAGTGGCAAGTCAAGGACAAGACGACTAGGGGGCGACTACGAGATGTAGGAGACTCCGCAACAAGCACCAGTGAAAAAGACGGCGGAGTCCGCAGTCGAACCCACACCACCTGATCACGAGGCCGACGGCTTAACCACTTCGCCACGGAATCCCCTACCACTGCGCGCTTATATCACAAGAAAATATCACGAGAAAGATCTTGCGGTAGACGTATGGATGACACAAGAAACATTCTACATCCACACGGACTACAGCAATCAACGCAACAAAGTTAACACAAGAAAGACATCATAAACTTCTCACGTCGCTTATCGACACAGTAGAATAGTTATTGGCAAATCACATCTATTCTTTGTAAAAAGTAGAATGTTTCTGTGACATCAGTCAACGGGTGTGCTCTGTGCCACGTGTCTCTGCTGGTACCAGTGGAACGTCGGGTAGCCAATATGCTTCCAAGATACCTTGCCTGTCTTAACTGCCAAAATCCAACACCAATTTACTGCTAGGTAGACCAAAAAGTGGCTCGACTAGGCTACATACCCAGATAGGTTCTTTGTGAAAGTCATGCACTCTAAGTTAATCCGTTCACCTGGACACAGGATGTGTTACAGCAGACTAACTAATCCGATCACCTGGACACAGGATGTGTTACAACAGACTAACTAATCCGATCACATGGACACAGGATGTGTTACAGCAGACTAACTAATCCGATCACATGGACACAGGATGTGTTACAGCAGACTAACTAATCCGTTCACCTGGATACAAGATGTGTTACAGCAACCTATTCAGTAAGATGGGGATCGACATGGCTGAGTAGCCTTGAGCTGCACTACAGCATGGATGATCCAGATCTACATTCACCAGAGCGCCCCGATATGTAAGAAAAGCCGCACTAAACTAGCTGCTACATAAAGCTCGTCAAGAAACAAGAACTGTTGTTCGAGAGTCTTCTAAAACAACAACACCGAACAACAACACCGACCAACAACACCAAACAACAACACCGACCAACAACACCAAACAACAACACCGACCAACAACACCAAACAACAACACCAAGCAACAACACCAAACAACAACACCAAACAATACCAAACAACAACACCAAAGAACAACACCAAACAACAACACCAAACAACAACACCAAACAACAACACCAAACAATACCAAACAAAAACATCAAACAACAACACCAAACAACAACATCAAACAACAACATCAAACAACAACACCAAACAACAACACCAACCAACAACACCAACCAACAACATTCCCTTTGCCACTGAGAAACAATTTCAGCAAATGCACACAAAACGTCACAAGGCTATTAGAAAACAGGAAGTGTATCACATAGATAAGAAAAGGAAAAGGACGCGAAACGAACTAAACACAAACAAAACAGCAAGAAAACACGATCAAGACGGACGGAGTCCACACCACCGAGAGTTGACCTTACCTACTTCAGACAGGTAGGAACAACATCTGCCTAGGCAGCAGTGACAGAAATAACGTCTCTATCAGTGAGACCTGCAGGTAAACTTATGGAACGCGATCTATTGAGGCGCGTCTGTCGACAAGACAAGCTGAGTCCAGGCACAGGTCTAGCACAGTTCTGGAAGAAGGTGTAGCTTCAGCCTCAGCGTCTCTTCGAGTGCAGTGTGGCCAGAATGCTTTGCAGTCTTAGTAATGGTGTAGGGTTCTACCCTGGTCTAACCGCCAATACCATTCCTAGACAAGTTCTATGGAGATACCAATAGTCTAAGGCTAGCCACCGCGGCCTTTATATTTATATATTCAAGATGACGTTTGAAAGCGTACGAACAAGAAGAATCCCCAAACTCGACACGCTCCAGTCTACCGAGCTGTACATTGGTATTGGACCTGTTGAAATGAAAGAAGACAGCGAGCAAACATACTGAGCCACCAACCGCACAATAAGCTGCGGCCTAGTGCAATCAAGTCCCATAACCCGACAGCAGTGTCTGCTTTCCATCAATCAATCAATCAATCAATCAATCATTCAAAACCTGTCAATCTCAATATAGATCAGAGCACCGAGTACATGGGGCAAGTAATGAAATGTTGCCCTGCCTGTTTCAGATGGGTTTTATTTGATGAAAGTTTCTACAAGAGGGAGTAGCCAGCCGCATGCACAACCCTTGCCAGTCGCCTCTTACGACATGCTTGGCAGGTTACTTCAACCTCCTTTCCGACCATGGCAACATTCAGGCGAATATCTGCGAGGAGATCCCGTTAATTTGTTCTTACGTTAAGCATGAACGTACACCAGGCTGTACCACCGGGCGCTTGTCTCTGGCACCAAACGGGGGGATATCCCTGCAGGCTGTACAACCGGGCGCTTGTCTCTGGCACCAAACGGGATTATATCCCTGCAGGCTGTACCACCGGGCGCTTGTCTCTGGCACCAAACGGGGGGATACCCCTGCAGGCTGTACCACCGGGCGCTTGTCTCTGGCACCAAACGGGGGGATATCCCTGCAGGCTGTACCACCGGGCGCTTGTCTCTGGCACAAAACGGGGGGATATCCCTGCAGGCTGTACCACCGGTCGCTTGTCTCTGGCACCAAACGAGGGGATATCCCTGTAGCAGCACAACCCAGTCTACCCATCTGCAAATATGTACATGTCTGTTATCTTTATCTGAACCTAACTTCCACAATCTCTTCATTTCTTGAAGTGTAGGTAATTAGCAGAACAGGAAACTCCTCAACCAAGGAAACAAAAGCGGAAACACCCTACAATATTGTTTCTACCACATCATCGACCACGGCAACTCCTACAATATTGTTTCTACCACATCATCGACCACGGCAACTACCAAAACTCGTGACTGACTCGTATGTTATTGATCTTATTGGCCAACCGCATTTAGCCTTTTTTATTTTCTCAGTTTCTGTTGGTCTCCATTTAGACCATAGTTGACATTTATTGTTCAGTGTCACGCAAAGACAGACGTGTTGTCGTGGCGCGGCGTCGTGGCTTGGCATCGTGGTGTGGTAGAGTCTAGGTTTAGCTGAGTAGTTTACTTATCTAGAGAGTTACAACATCTATCTATACCACAATATGACTTCACACAGTAAAACACAGTAAACACTATCCTGACCACAAAACAAAAGAATATTATTTATTAATCTTTACACAGCATCAACAAAATACAACGTACATCTAAACTAAATAATCATAATATATGTATGTATGTATATATATATTGAACTACAACAGGAGGTTTTAAGCACTAATTATTGATGTTTCCTCCAAGATCTATGGTACACAGACTCTTGCCGCTGAACTCCCCTATCTGCACACTCAACAGAAACTCACAAACTCGTTCTCGTGATCACTTCACGTACTCAGACGAATCTGTACGCTCACACAAAATGAACAAACTCGCCCTCACGATTAAATTACGTAGATCACTTCACAGACTCAGACGAATATGTACATCCACATTCGATCAGATCACTTACAATCAGGTGATCTAATACTTAGATCACTTCACGTATTCACGCGAATCTGTACATTCACGTGTAATTAGATTACGCATCGTTCACTAGGTGTCCTGCACGTACGACACACATTCAAATCTCTTACTGTTCCCAGGGTGTCCACCATAAACACCTATTGAGCGCGACTGATCAACTCGAGGTGTGTGCTGGTCAAGTCATCCTGCAAACTCACTCACTTCTAGACTCACTCTCAGCCTTCCCCCTAGCCAGTCTGCTAGCCAGTCGGTTAGGATCATCCTTGCAGAGTATTTTATAGTCTCAATCAACAACAATGGAGCCGCGTAGCGCAGTGGTTAGCGCGCTGGCTTCGCATCTGAGTGGTCCTGGGTTCATTCCCCAGTTGAGGCGGTAATGTTTTTTCAGACCCCAGTGGCTCCCGGGTCGACCCAGCCTTAAATGGGTACCGGTTCAGTCCGGGAAGTAAAAGCGGCGAGGGAGAGGAGATGGCTACCGCCCTCATATAGCCGAGCCTTTGAAATGTGAGATCGCTAAACCCTCACACCCCTACGGCAGTAATGCTATGGGATGCTTTACCTTACTTTTAATCAACAACATGGCTGTCCAAAGGGCTTCTGTTGGTTGTCTGACTTTAGTCATTACTCTAATTTGGAACTATCCCCAACTAATTGTTATTGGTTGACTATCCACAAATCACTGTCACTCTAACTGTCATAGCCGGTCGTGGCAGCATCAGCTGTCACCAACCCCCATTAACGCCAAATCTGAACGCTAGAGTGGTCAGCTCCGAACCCCCACCCATGTACTAAACAAAGTTTTCACATAAACCCCTCGTTTCCTTTTTCAACCTAGTGTCGATCCGGTGATTGACCTTAGCACGCATACAGGCAACCTTTGTTCTTAGGGTCGCCAGCCCAATCTCCCCTACTCTAAACCCCCATGATCCAGCTAGAACTGTCACAATGGTGTAACATGCTGTCGTGGCGTGACGTCATGGTGTGGTGTTGTGTGGTGCCATGGCGTCGTGATGTGGTGATGTGTGGTGTGGTGCCATGGCGTTGTGGTGTGGTTTATGCGTGGCGTCGTGGCGTGGCGTCTTGGTGTAGTGTCGTGCGTTTTGGTTAATGGTTGGTGTGGTATTTATAAAAATTGCTGGTTCTGTTCTGTTGTGTCAGGAATCTACGTCACTTCACTTGGAGCAAGTCCATGGTAAATAGTGTGCACACAGGTGGCATCTCCATTTTACCCGATACAAATCTCCAGATCATCCAATACAAGTCTCCACTTTGCCCAGTACAAGTCTCCACATCCTCCAATACAAATCTCCACTTTACCTAATACAAGTCTCCACTTTACCCAATACAAGTCTCTACATCATCCAATACAAATCTCCACTTTACCTAATACAAGTCTCCACATCATCCAATGCGTGTCCCCACTTTGCCCAATACAAGTCTCCCCCTTGCCCAACCCAAATCTCAACTTTGACCAACACAAGTCTCCCGCTTAGATTCCTCTGGACAAAATTGTTTTGGTTCTGTTTTGGTTCTGTGTCTGTCTTAGTCCACCACGTTGTCTCAATTCTGGAGTCAGCTACTGTGACCTTTACCTTGTAGATACATTATGAAACTGGTCCACGGAGGATGATATGGTGTGCCCAAACATCAGGGATGTCTAAATCTGCAGCCATTTCATTCACAGCCATTTGGCGATTGATTCAGCACGAAGCGTCCACGTGCTACAATTGAATCGAGTGTCAATCATCGGTGTACGTGGCCTGTTCCAGAAGTCTGTCACAGAACTCACGCCCATTTTGAACTTCCTGCTCCACTCGTGAAAACTTGCTGGAGTCAGAGACGCCTCATCATGCTGAGCTTTAATTCCCCAATGATATGGAACGGTATCACACCTTCGCGGCTAATAAACCGCACAGAGAACAGAACGCTGCTTCTCTTTGGTGCATGTTACTAGTTGAACGGTAACTATTGCGTCACGTGGCACTCGCAGGACACCGTTGATACTCTGTTAGGGAACTGGCCAGACCCACTCATAAACGATCTGTGACCTATTAGAAATCAAGCCCGCAACACTTCATCCGCTACAGCATTGCCTGCTATAGGACCACCATTACTTACCCTCAGCGACAGGCAGGAAGATAGATAACTCCAACATTGAAAGAATACCTGACCTCCCCGGACCCTTGTTTAGTTGACGCCCTTGGCAGATTTAAGTCTCTGAAGACATTTAAACTGGCACAACTGATCGATGCATCAATTTCGTGGATGTGTTTATTGAATGCTGGGTCTGTGTTTAGTTTGGGGAACGTCCAGGCAACCTGGAATGAAAGGGTGCGGTGGTGGTGGAGGTTTGTAGGGAAGAGGCAGAAGACGGAATAGAGAGAGGTGTCTAAAATAAACATCGATGTTCGTCAGTACTTAAATATCAGAATCGGAATCCATGCAATTTTCACAGGGCTTGTGGGCCTGTGGGCTTGTGGGCCTGTGATTAATTGAAAGTAACTAATCGCTTCGGCCCTTGAGCTCAAATACATGAATGCCCTTGGTACAGACCGTGAAATATATAATTGGGATAGTATATGACGATTTACAGGCCAGAGACAGACACACAATGGCGATTTACAAGCCAGAGACAGAAGCACAATGGGGATTTACAGGCCAGAGACAGACACACAATAACGATTTACAGACCAGAGACAGACATACATACAGACCAGAGACAGACATACATACAGACCAGAGACAGACGTACATACAGGCCAGAGACAGACACACATACAGACCAGAGACATACATACATACAGACCAGAGACAGATATACATACAGACCAGAGACAGACATACAATAACGATTTTCAGACCAGAGACAGACATACATACAGACCAGAGACAGACATACATACAGACCAGAGACAGACATACAATAACGATTTTCAGACCAGAGACAGACATACATACAGACCAGAGACAGACATACATACAGACCAGAGACAGACATACAATAACGATTTTCAGACCAGAGACAGACATACATACAGACCAGAGACAGACATACATACAGACCAGAGACAGACATACAATAACGATTTTCAGACCAGAGACAGACATACATACAGACCAGAGACAGACATACATACAGACCAGAGACAGACATACAATAACGATTTTCAGACCAGAGACAGACATACATACAAACCAGAGACAGAAACACAATAAAGATTTACACAGCTGTCCCAACCCAGCTGTCCCAGCACACCTGCCCCAACCCATCTGCCCCAACTCAGCTGTCCCAACCCACCTACCCCAATCTAGCTGTCCCAACCCAGCTGTCCCAACACAGCTGCCCCAACCCAGCTGCCCCAACCTAGCTGTCCCAACCCAGCTGCCCAAACCCAGCTGCCCCAACCCAGCTGCCCCAACCCAGCTGCCCCAACCTAGCTGTCCCAACCCAGCTGCCCAAACCCAGCTGCCCCAACCCAGCTGCCCCAACCCAGCTGCCCCAACTCAGCTGTCCCAACCCAGGTGTCCCAACCCAGCTGTCCCAGCACATCTAATCGAAAATAAGCAACCTAAGCTCTCCCCGCTATAGATATTGTTACATTCTGTTCAAACAACACCACACAGGTATAGTATAGTATAGTATAGTATAGTATAGTATAGTATAGTATAGTATAGTATAGTATAGTATAGTATAGTATAGTATAGTATAGTATAGTATAGTATAGTATAGCATAGTATAGTATAGTATAGTATATAAGTCAGTGATCATATCATTTACCGACATGACTTGCCTGACCGAACGCTTATCGCTTCCCCTTTTTGTGTTCAGAAAATTGTTTTCATAAAGGGAATTTATCACATTATATCGAACGGGCTTAATAAATCAGCGGTTATCTCCTTTACGTCAGAGTGCCATGTTGATCATTTAGACTTGAAGATGATTGGGGCGGGAGATTTGTTGTAAACTAGCGACACAACACAATCCGTTCTCCGGGCTACATTCTGCTACTTGTAAAGCCCTGTTCAGGGCTTGGTAGCGGCATACTGAGAATAAACGCAGAACAAGAAGAAGTTGATAATAAACTTTATTAATCTGTGTTTTATATCAGACTATGGGATTAAGATGCTGAGAAGCGTATGAGCTGACTGCTAGCGTCAGGGCCAGCGAACCAAAGCTGCCAAGACCCTTCTACATCTCTTCACGGTGATCCTGGATAACAGGCCGCAACAGGGCAGACTGGCTAAGGAGAAGGGATCCCGGTACTAAAAAAATGCTTGCTGAAGTCGGATTTGTTGGACTGAAAGATGCAAATATCGCAGTCAAGCTGTAAACTACGATACAGCGCATTCCCTTCTCTGGATTACATTCTGCTACTTAAGCCATTTCAGGGTTTGATAGCGAGAGATTGAGAACGAATGAAGCCAAGCCAAGCCAAGCCAAGCCAAGCCAAGCCATATCAGACTAAAGCGAAGATAAATTATGAGGGAGGGACAGCGGAGACAAAGAGAGATAGAGAGAGAAAGAGAGAGAGAGAGAGAGAGAGAGAGAGAGAGAAAGAGGAGAGGCGGCAGGAGGGACAGGGGAAGAGACTTGCAAAATCAACAGAAATACAGAGGGAGAGAGATCTGAGACAGAGATAGAGACGGCGAAGACAGAGAGATACAGAAGACAACGAATAGACAGAGGGAGAACCTAATGAAGACGGATCGAATGCAGCAGACACATGAGAAAAGGCAGATACATATAGAGAGATAGTGGAGGCAGAGAGAGAGAGAGAGAGAGCGAGAGAGAGAGACAGTGAAGCAGAGAGATAGAGAGACAGCGAGATACATAAATCGAAGGAATGAGTTACAAAAGTAAAAAATTAATGTAATATGTCTGACTGAACCGACTTCATTACCCCTAAAAGCCTCCAAATGTCCTCAGTCCATGCTGAAAAGGCTGACTGAACCGACCTCATTACCCGTAAAAGCCTCCAAATGTCCTCAGTCCATGCTGAAAAGGCTGACTGAACCGACTTCACTGCCCCTAGAAGCCTCCAAATGTCCTCAGTCCATGCTGAAAAGGCTGACTGAATCGACTTCACTGCCCCTAGAAGCCTTCAAATGTCCTCAGTCCATGCTGAAAAGGCTGACTGAACCGACTTCACTGCCCCTAGAAGCCTCCAAATGTCCTCAGTCCATGCTGAAAAGGCTGACTGAACCGACTTCACTGCCCCTAGAAGCCTCCAAATGTCCTCAGTCCATGCTGAAAAGGCTGACTGAATCGACTTCACTGCCCCTAGAAGCCTCCAAATGTCCTCAGTCCATTGCTGTAAGGAAGGACGAAAGGGCACAGACAATGTAGCTCCCACGGCGGCTCCGAAATGTTCCACTGACTTCATCAGGTACCAATTTAAAGCTGAGTCGACTGAAAAAAAGAGACTATATAATGAAAATGCCCCTAGATGCCCGGTCTATCAAACTGGACAACGATGTTTAAAGAAGGAACTGAGTTAACGAAAGATCTCCTGAGACCAGGTCAGGTGCATATTGTTATGTTATCTCATGTCCTTCCTTAAACATCGTTGTCTAGTTCTTCACTGTTGTCTTCAACACTCTTGTGTCCCCATACACCGCCTGCATCCTGCGATGAATGTCAACTGGTCGACATCCTTCAGCTGTTAGAAACCGAATCACTGCTCGCTGATCAGCTCTGGACGGATTCCGTATCACGCCCACCATGTTTTCAACGGTCTGCTGAGGAAACTATGAGTGGGAGAATAATTAAATGTTACAAATTTGACGGTTGGTATGTGCTGTTTACACCAGAAGTGACGTCATAATGCACATCGTACGTATGTTCACTTGTAGCAGTTTGGTTCGGTTTCATTTGAACAGGCCTCGTATTATACAGATCCATGCTACTGTGGCATGAAACGATGTTGTAATACACAGCTCTATGGCACTGTGCCCTACCTTGTAGTTTATCGTACACATACGAGAAGGTCAGCTGTGGAGGTAGCAGACGAGGGGTTTTGTTCTACGTATGCTTCTAAAATCTTAACAGGAAAATCACGAGTAGGGTTTGCTCCAGGCTTCCTTTAAGAAGGTGTGGCGCCATGCTCGGTGGGCAGTACGTGTAAAGGGACTTTTACAACTATAAATGAATGCAGCCGTACGTGTTAACTTTTACAGAAAGGAAATTAGCCTGTGATGTTTTGGCGCGAAGAGTCTCAGTTATTCATGCCATGTCCACGCATTTCCCGCCATGTTGTGAGCAGCCAGTTGATTTGGGTTGTTGGGAAGTAAGGTTTAGTCTTACTTTTTTTTGGGAAGTAAAGTTTAGCCTTACTATTGTTGGTAAGTAAGGTTTAGCCTTACTTTTGTTGGGAAGTAAGATTTAGCCTTACTTTTGTTGGGCAGTAAGGTTTAGCCTTACTTTTGTTGGGAAGTAAGGTTTAGCCTTACTTTTGTTGGGAAGTAAAGTTTAGCCTTACTTTTGTTGGGAAGTAAGATTTAGCCTTACTTTTGTTGGGCAGTAAGATTTAGCCTTACTTTTGTTGGGCAGTAAGATTTAGCCTTACTTTTGTTGGGAAGTAAGGTTTAGCCTTACTTTTAACGAGCGCTTTACAATTTAAGCCACATAATGCTTTCTTGTCTATTTATATCAAGACACGAACAATCATAAAGATAACATAATACTCAACAAGCAGACATAAACCCTTAAGCAAGTCTGAGAGGCACTTGTCCCCGGACATGGTTCATCTCTTACCTAACCACAGGAAACAACAAGCTGAAGGTTGAGCTGTCTTTAGCCCACTGCTCTACCCCTGGCCAGGTCGACAGCGTGCCCTTGGCACAATCGTATCATTGAGCCGGTCAGGTGTTGTGAATGAGTTTGGGGCGGTCAAGGACTTTGCTTGCCTTCTATTCATCTCTAACCAAGTGTAAAAAGTTTAAACAGACGATAAATAATATATTTGTACCGGACACCAGTGTCAAACATATTCTGTATCCAATGTCTGAAATAATGTGAAAACAACCTTCTCAGGTGACATGTCTGAACAAAGTCGTGAATCTGACAATGAAAGAGAAGATGTTGTTGTTATTGTTGTTGTGGTTGTTGTGGATGTTGTTGTGGTTGTTGTGGATGTTGTTGTGGATGTTGTTGTGGATGTTGTTATTGTTGTTGAATGTTCACAATGAGTAGGTTTACTCGTTTGTGCGAACTGAAAAGGGCGTTAAGTGGCTGGTTACATTAGTTATATGTTACTCACTACTGTGGAGATCACGTCAATCCCTCACCTCGTTAGCCAGGCTGCCAAGAACATCCCATTTCCAGGGATTACTGCGAGGACATCGAGGCGAGAGTATTCGCCAGTTTGTTCTGCCTGACCCTGACTAACATGTCTGATCAGTTTGTTCTGCCTGACCCTGACTAACATGTCTGATCAGTTTGTTCTGCCTGACCCTGACTAAAATGTCTGATCAGTTTGTTCTGCCTGACCCTGACTAAGATGTCTGATCAGTTTGTTCTGCCTGACCCTGACTAACATGTCTGATCAGTTTGTTCTGCCTGACCCTGACTAACATGTCTGATCAGTTTGTTCTGCCTGACCCTGACTAACATGTCTGATCAGTTTCTTCTGCCTGACCCTGACTAAGATGTCTGATCAGTTTGTTCTGCCTGACCCTGACTAACATGTCTGATCAGTTTGTTCTGCCTGACCCTGACTAAGATGTCTGATCAGTTTGTTCTGCCTGACCCTGACTAAGATGTCTGATCAGTTTGTTCTGCCTAACCCTGACTAACATGTCTGATCAGTTTGTTCTGCCTGACCCTGACTAAGATGCCTGATCAGTTTGTTCTGCCTGACCCTGACTAACATGTCTGATCAGTTTGTTCTGCCTGACCCTGACTAACATGTCTGATCAGTTTGTTTTGTCTGACCCTAACTAACATGTCTGATCAGTTTGTTCTGCCTGACCCTGATTAAGATGTCTGATCAGTTTGTTCTGCCTGACCCTGACTAACATGTCTGATCAGTTTGTTCTGCCTGACCCTGACTAAGATGTCTGATCAGTTTGTTCTGCCTGACCCTGACTAAGATGTCTGATCAGTTTGTTCTGCCTGACCCTGACTAACATGTCTGATCAGTTTGTTCTGCCTGACCCTGACTAAGATGTCTGATCAGTTTGTTCTGCCTGACCCTGACTAACATGTCTGATCAGTTTGTTCTGTCTGACCCTGACTAACATGTCTGATCAGTTTGTTCTGCCTGACCCTGACTAACATGTCTGATCAGTTTGTTGTGCCTGACCCTGACTAACATGTCTGATCAGTTTGTTTTGCCTAACCCTGACTAACATGTCTGATCAGTTTGTTCTGCCTGACCCTGACTAACATGTCTGATCAGTTTGTTCTGCCTGACCCTGACTAACATGTCTGATCAGTTTGTTTTGCCTGACCCTGACTAACATGTCTGATCAGTTTGTTCTGCCTGACCCTGACTAAGATGTCTGATCAGTTTGTTCTGCCTGACCCTGACTAAGATGTCTGATCAGTTTGTTCTGCCTGACCCTGACTAACATGTCTGATCAGTTTGTTCTGCCTGACCCTGACTAACATGTCTGATCAGTTTGTTCTGTCTGACCCTGACTAACATGTCTGATCAGTTTGTTCTGCCTGACCCTGACTAACATGTCTGATCAGTTTGTTCTGTCTGACCCTGACTAACATGTCTGATCAGTTTGTTCTGCCTGACCCTGACTAACATGTCTGATCAGTTTGTTCTGCCTGACCCTGACTAACATGTCTGATCAGTTTGTTCTGCCTGACCCTGACTAACATGTCTGATCAGTTTGTTCTGCCTGACCCTGACTAACATGTCTGATCAGTTTGTTCTGCCTGACCCTGACTAACATGTCTGATCAGTTTGTTCTGCCTGACCCTGACTAACATGTCTGATCAGTTTGTTCTGCCTAACCCTGACTAACATGTCTGATCAGTTTGTTCTGCCTGACCCTGACTAACATGTCTGATCAGTTTGTTCTGCCTGACCCTGACTAAGATGTCTGATCAGTTTGTTCTGCCTGACCCTGACTAACATGTCTGATCAGTTTGTTCTGCCTGACCCTGACTAACATGTCTGATCAGTTTGTTCTGCCTGACCCTGACTAAGATGTCTGATCAGTTTGTTCTGCCTGACCCTGACTAACATGTCTGATCAGTTTGTTCTGCCTGACCCTGACTAAGATGTCTGATCAGTTTGTTCTGCCTGACCCTGACTAACATGTCTGATCAGTTTGTTCTGTCTGACCCTGACTAACATGTCTGATCAGTTTGTTCTGCCTGACCCTGACTAACATGTCTGATCAGTTTGTTGTGCCTGACCCTGACTAACATGTCTGATCAGTTTGTTTTGCCTAACCCTGACTAACATGTCTGATCAGTTTGTTCTGCCTGACCCTGACTAAGATGTCTGATCAGTTTGTTCTGCCTGACCCTGACTAACATGTCTGAGCAGTTTGTTCTGCCTGACCCTGACTAAGAAGTCTGATCAGTTTGTTCTGCCTGACCCTGACTAACATGTCTGATCAGTTTGTTTTGCCTGACCCTGACTAACATGTCTGATCAGTTTGTTCTGCCTGACCCTGACTAACATGTCTGATCAGTTTGTTCTGCCTGACCCTGACTAACATGTCTGATCAGTTTGTTCTGCCTGACCCTGACTAACATGTCGGATCAGTTTGTTCTGCCTGACCCTGACTAAGATGTCTGATCAGTTTGTTCTGCCTGACCCTGACTAAGATGTCTGATCAGTTTGTTCTGCCTGACCCTGACTAACATGTCTGATCAGTTTGTTCTGCCTGACCCTGACTAAGATGCCTGATCAGTTTGTTCTGCCTGACCCTGACTAACATGTCGGATCAGTTTGTTCTGCCTGACCCTGACTAACATGTCTGATCAGTTTGTTCTGCCTGACCCTGACTAACATGTCTGATTAGTTTGTTCTGCCTGACCCTGACTAAGATGTCTGATCAGTTTGTTCGGCCTGACCCTGACTAACATGTCTGATCAGTTTGTTCTGCCTGACCCTGACTAACATGTCTGATCAGTTTGTTCTGCCTGACCCTGACTAACATGTCTGATCAGTTTGTTCTGCCTGACCCTGACTAACATGTCTGATCAGTTTATTCTGCCTGACCCTGACTAACATGTCTGATCAGTTTGTTCTGCCTGACCCTGACTAACATGTCTGATCAGTTTGTTCTGCCTGACCCTGACTAAGATGTCTGATCAGTTTGTTCTGCCTGACCCTGACTAACATGTCTGATCAGTTAGTTCTACCCGACCCTGACTAACATGTCTGATCAGTTTGTTCTGCCTGACCCTGACTAACATGTCTGATCAGTTTGTTCTGCCTGACCCTGACTAACATGTCTGATCAGTTTGTTTTGCCTGACCCTGACTAACATGTCTGATCAGCTTGTTCTGCCTGACCCTGACTAAGATGTCTGATCAGTTTGTTCTGCCTGACCCTGACTAACATATCTGATCAGTTTGTTCTGCCTGACCCTGACTAACATGTCTGATCAGTTTGTTCTGCCTGACCCTGACTAAGATGTCTGATCAGTTTGTTCTGCCTGACCCTGACTAACATGTCTGATCAGTTTGTTCTGCCTGACCCTGACTAACATGTCTGATCAGTTTGTCCTGCCTGACCCTGACTAAGATGCCTGATCAGTTTGTTCTGCCTGACCCTGACTAACATGTCTGATCAGTTTGTTCTGCTTGACCCTGACTAACATGTCTGATCAGTTTGTTCTGCCTGACCCTGACTAACATGTCTGATCAGTTTGTTCTGCCTGACCCTGACTAAGATGTCTGATCAGTTTGTTCTGCCTGACCCTGACTAACATGTCTGATCAGTTTGTTCTGCCTGACCCTGACTAACATGTCTGATCAGTTTGTTCTGCCTGACCCTGACTAAGATGTTTGATCAGTTTGTTCTGCCTGACCCTGACTAACATGTCTGATCAGTTTGTTCTGCCTGACCCTGACTAAGATTTCTGATCAGTTTGTTCTGCCTGACCCTGACTAACATGTCTGATCAGTTTGTTCTGCCTGACCCTGACTAACATGTCTGATCAGTTTGTTCTGCCTGACCCTGACTAACATGTCTGATCAGTTTGTTCTGCCTGACCCTGACTAACATGTCTGATCAGTTTGTTCTGCCTGACCCTGACTAACATGTCTGATCAGTTTGTTCTGCCTGACCCTGACTAACATGTCTGATCAGTTTGTTCTGCCTGACCCTGACTAACATGTCTGATCAGTTTGTTCTGCCTGACCCTGACTAACATGTCTGATCAGTTTGTTCTGCCTGACCCTGACTAACATGTCTGATCAGTTTGTTCTGCCTAACCCTGACTAACATGTCTGATCAGTTTGTTCTGCCTGACCCTGACTAACATGTCTGATCAGTTTGTTCTGCCTGACCCTGACTAAGATGTCTGATCAGTTTGTTCTGCCTGACCCTGACTAACATGTCTGATCAGTTTGTTCTGCCTGACCCTGACTAACATGTCTGATCAGTTTGTTCTGCCTGACCCTGACTAAGATGTCTGATCAGTTTGTTCTGCCTGACCCTGACTAACATGTCTGATCAGTTTGTTCTGCCTGACCCTGACTAAGATGTCTGATCAGTTTGTTCTGCCTGACCCTGACTAACATGTCTGATCAGTTTGTTCTGTCTGACCCTGACTAACATGTCTGATCAGTTTGTTCTGCCTGACCCTGACTAACATGTCTGATCAGTTTGTTGTGCCTGACCCTGACTAACATGTCTGATCAGTTTGTTTTGCCTAACCCTGACTAACATGTCTGATCAGTTTGTTCTGCCTGACCCTGACTAACATGTCTGATCAGTTTGTTTTGCCTGACCCTGACTAACATGTCTGAGCAGTTTGTTCTGCCTGACCCTGACTAAGAAGTCTGATCAGTTTGTTCTGCCTGACCCTGACTAACATGTCTGATCAGTTTGTTTTGCCTGACCCTGACTAACATGTCTGATCAGTTTGTTCTGCCTGACCCTGACTAACATGTCTGATCAGTTTGTTCTGCCTGACCCTGACTAACATGTCTGATCAGTTTGTTCTGCCTGACCCTGACTAACATGTCGGATCAGTTTGTTCTGCCTGACCCTGACTAAGATGTCTGATCAGTTTGTTCTGCCTGACCCTGACTAAGATGTCTGATCAGTTTGTTCTGCCTGACCCTGACTAACATGTCTGATCAGTTTGTTCTGCCTGACCCTGACTAAGATGCCTGATCAGTTTGTTCTGCCTGACCCTGACTAACATGTCGGATCAGTTTGTTCTGCCTGACCCTGACTAACATGTCTGATCAGTTTGTTCTGCCTG
Organism: Ariolimax columbianus; assembly: GCA_036924085.1. Classification (NCBI taxonomy): domain Eukaryota; kingdom Metazoa; phylum Mollusca; class Gastropoda; order Stylommatophora; family Arionidae; genus Ariolimax; species Ariolimax columbianus. Next base: position 64,488,663 of record JAVGWX010000018.1, on the reverse strand, counting down.
ACCCTGACTAACATGTCTGATTAGTTTGTTCTGCCTGACCCTGACTAAGATGTCTGATCAGTTTGTTCGGCCTGACCCTGACTAACATGTCTGATCAGTTTGTTCTGCCTGACCCTGACTAACATGTCTGATCAGTTTGTTCTGCCTGACCCTGACTAACATGTCTGATCAGTTTGTTCTGCCTGACCCTGACTAACATGTCTGATCAGTTTATTCTGCCTGACCCTGACTAACATGTCTGATCAGTTTGTTCTGCCTGACCCTGACTAACATGTCTGATCAGTTTGTTCTGCCTGACCCTGACTAAGATGTCTGATCAGTTTGTTCTGCCTGACCCTGACTAACATGTCTGATCAGTTAGTTCTACCCGACCCTGACTAACATGTCTGATCAGTTTGTTCTGCCTGACCCTGACTAACATGTCTGATCAGTTTGTTCTGCCTGACCCTGACTAACATGTCTGATCAGTTTGTTTTGCCTGACCCTGACTAACATGTCTGATCAGCTTGTTCTGCCTGACCCTGACTAAGATGTCTGATCAGTTTGTTCTGCCTGACCCTGACTAACATATCTGATCAGTTTGTTCTGCCTGACCCTGACTAACATGTCTGATCAGTTTGTTCTGCCTGACCCTGACTAAGATGTCTGATCAGTTTGTTCTGCCTGACCCTGACTAACATGTCTGATCAGTTTGTTCTGCCTGACCCTGACTAACATGTCTGATCAGTTTGTCCTGCCTGACCCTGACTAAGATGCCTGATCAGTTTGTTCTGCCTGACCCTGACTAACATGTCTGATCAGTTTGTTCTGCTTGACCCTGACTAACATGTCTGATCAGTTTGTTCTGCCTGACCCTGACTAACATGTCTGATCAGTTTGTTCTGCCTGACCCTGACTAAGATGTCTGATCAGTTTGTTCTGCCTGACCCTGACTAACATGTCTGATCAGTTTGTTCTGCCTGACCCTGACTAACATGTCTGATCAGTTTGTTCTGCCTGACCCTGACTAAGATGTTTGATCAGTTTGTTCTGCCTGACCCTGACTAACATGTCTGATCAGTTTGTTCTGCCTGACCCTGACTAAGATTTCTGATCAGTTTGTTCTGCCTGACCCTGACTAACATGTCTGATCAGTTTGTTCTGCCTGACCCTGACTAAGATGTCTGATCAGTTTGTTTTGCCTGACCCTGACTAACATGTCTGATCAGTTTTTCTGCCTGACCCTGACTAACATGTCTGATCAGTTTGTTCTGCTTGACCCTGACTAACATGTCTGATCAGTTTGTTCTGCCTGACCCTGACTAACATGTCTGATCAGTTTGTTCTGCCTGACCCTGACTAACATGTCTGATCAGTTTGTTCTGCCTGACCCTGACTAACATGTCTGATCAGTTTGTTCTGCCTGACCCTGACTAAGATGTCTGATCAGTTTGTTCTGCCTGACCCTGACTAAGATGTCTGATCAGTTTGTTCTGCCTGACCCTGACTAACATGTCTGATCAGTTTGTTTTGTCTGACCCTGACTAACATGTCTGATCAGTTTGTTCTGCCTGACTCTGACTAACATGTCTGATCAGTTTGTTCTGCCTGACCCTGACTAACATGTCTGATCAGTTTGTTTTGTCTGACCCTGACTAACATGTCTGATCAGTTTGTTCTGCCTGACCCTGACTAAGATGTCTGATCAGTTTGTTTTGTCTGACCCTCACTAACATGTCTGATCAGTTTGTTTTGCCTGACCCTGACTAACATGTCTGATCAGTTTGTTCTGCCTGACCCTGACTAACATGTCTGATCAGTTTGTTTTGCATGACCCTGACTAAGATGTCTGATCAGTTTGTTCTGCCTGACCCTGACTAACATGTCTGATCAGTTTGTTCTGCCTGACCCTGACTAACATGTCTGATCAGTTTGTTCTGCCTGACCCTGACTAACATGTCGGATCAGTTTGTTCTGCCTAACCCTGACTAACATGTCTGATCAGTTTGTTCTGCCTGACCCTGACTAACATGTCTGATCAGTTTGTTCTGCCTGACCCTGACTAACATGTCTGATTAGTTTGTTTTGCCTGACCCTGACTAACATGTCTGATCAGTTTGTTCTGCCTGACCCTGACTAAGATGTCTGATCAGTTTGTTCTGCCTGACCCTGACTAACATGTCTGATCAGTTTGTTCTGCCTGACCCTGACTAACATGTCTGATCAGTTTGTTCTGCCTGACCCTGACTAACATGTCTGATCAGTTTGTTTTGCCTGACCCTGACTAACATGTCTGATCAGTTTGTTCTGCCTGACCCTGACTAACATGTCTGATCAGTTTGTTCTGCCTGACCCTGACTAACATGTCTGATCAGTTTGTTCTGCCTGACCCTGACTAACATGTCTGATCAGTTTGTTCTGCCTGACCCTGACTAACATGTCTGATCAGTTTGTTCTGCCTGACCCTGACTAACATGTCTGATCAGTTTGTTCTGCCTGACCCTGACTAACATGTCTGATCAGTTTGTTCTGTCTGACCCTGACTAACATGTCTGATCAGTATGTTTTGCCTGACCCTGACTAACATGTCTGATCAGTTTGTTCTGCCTGACCCTGACTAACATGTCTGATCAGTTTGTTTTGTCTGACCTTGACTAACATGTCTGATCAGTTTGTTCTGCCTGACCCTGACTAACATGTCGGATCAGTTGGTTCTGTCTGACCCTGACTAACATGTCGGATCAGTTTGTTCTGCCTGACCCTGACTAACATGTCTGATCAGTTTGTTCTGCCTGACCCTGACTAACATGTCTGATCAGTATGTTCTGCCTGACTCTGACTAACATGTCTGATCAGTATGTTTTGCCTGACCAGACGCTAGTCAAGCTCTTCCTAAAAGAGATGTTGTTGCTTAGATGTTTGCCTCACTAGTTTCTACTGGCGGAGGCGCGCCATTTTCCACCCCAGACTGTAGTCCATTGGGCGATATCAGGACGTATAAACCAGTGCCTGAATGCATGTGTGTGTCTGTATGTACCTATTCTAGGTTTGTGTGCGCCCTCAGAAGCTAGCCCAACCAAAGTGCAATGGAAGGATCTCACCCTGATGGCGTGTGTGAAAGTTGTGCAAGAGTGTGACTGTAGGACAGAGTCAAATGAAACAGAGTGAGGTGAGAAGAGAGAGAAAGGGAAGAGTTGCCTCCCGGGTGAGCCTGTCTCCTCTAGCTCTTCCTAAAAGAGAGACAGAGAAGCAATACATTTAGTGAGGAGTACTGCTAATGTTGAGAAAATAGTCAAACAGAAAATAAACGGCTTGATTATCTCGTGTGAACGCTACATGATCAACTCCCACTGCGCGAACAAAACACCTGAATATGGTTACAAGGCACGATGCTGTCCACGTGGAAGATGGATAGTTAACATTATATAAATCCTACAACAAAACTGGCCAACAACTTCCAAATCACCAGACCTGTAGCAACAAATGGCAGTCCAGCTGATCGTAACGCTTGGCGCCAGAAGTTGTCGGACAGTGCCAGCATGTAGGGAGGTAAGAAACATATATCCACCTCAGGTCAGAAACAGATATCCACCTCAGGTCAGAAACATATATCCACCTCAGATCAGAAACAGATATCCACCTCAGGTCAGAAACAGATATCCACCTCAGATCAGAAACAGATATCCACCCCAGATCAGAAACAGATATCCACCCCAGATCAGAAACAGATATCCATCCCAAATCAGAAACAGATATCCACCTCAGATCAGAAACAGATATCCACCCCAGATCAGAAACAGATATCCACCTCAGATCAGAAACATATATCCACCTCAGATCAGAAACAGATATCCACCCCAGATCAGAAACAGATATCCATCTCAGATCAGAAACATATATCCATCTCAGCTTAGAAACATATATTCATTTCAGATCAGAAACATATATCCATCTCAGATCAGAAACAGATATCCACCTCAGATCAGAAACATATCCACCTCAGATCAGAAACAGATATCCACCTCAGATCAGAAACAGATATCCACCTCAGATCAGAAACAGATCACCACGTCAGATCAGAAACAGATCTCCACGTCAGATCAGGAACATGTCTGATCTAAGCTCTCTCTTTGATCTGTGTGGTCTACGTATCTAGGTGAGTAATGACGCCATATGTTCAGTTAGTCAGTGAGAGTTAGGCCAGACGGACGAATACCTAAAACATGCACATCCGAACAAGTGCTTCCCCATTTTCTCTCCTTGTACGCCTGGCCGTGTTATTGTTTGGGATTTGGCGAGAAGGCCCCTATTTCAAGCACAGATAGAGTCCCGTTTGGTTATATGTGGAAGGGATTACCATTTTGGTGGTATGGAAGCTGGACTGACATGGTAAGAGATGAAGAATTGTATGTTATAGTGTACCTATCAGAAGAACGTTTCTATTTTTGAAAACTAAACAAATTGTAATTGAATAATTAATAACAAATGTGTTTAAAACAATTAAAAAACTTATTACTTAACTTAACGTCTTTATACTGATTTAGAAGACTGCAGGGTCCGTATACAACCAGTTTCTTTGAGGGTGGATGGCTAACCGATGTGCGAGTACATCTTAATAGACTCAAGCAATAGAGCAAAGTAGACCCGCAGTCTGTTAGGCGCCATCTATGCTGCTCTTAACAAACCACCTAACCATGCCGTTGTAATGCCATGTCACACAGTTAGTCACCTCATGCGACATGCTCTCTGTGGGCCAGTGGTGCTATTCTTGTCCCTGTCATTCACGAAGACCCCTGTGGACTACATATAACAGTTACATAACCAGCTATAAAAGAAACATCTAACAGTTATATAACCAGCTATAAAAGAAACATCTAACAGTTATATAACCAGCTATAAAAGAAACATCTAACAGTTATATAACCAGCTATAAAAGAAACATCTAACAGTTATATAACCAGCTTTAGAAGAAACATCTAACAGTTATATAACCAGCTTTAGAAGAAACATCTAACAGTTATATAACCAGCTTTAGAAGAAACATCTAACAGTTATATAACCAGCTTTAGAAGAAACATATAACAGTTTTATAATCAGCTTTCGAAGAAACATCTAACTGTTATATAACCAGCTACAGAAGAAACATTTAACAGTTATATAACCAGCTTTAGAAGAACACATAACAAACAGCTATAAAACCAGCTTTAGAAAACACATAACAAACATTTATATAACCAGCTTTAGAAAACACATAACAAACAGTTATAAAACCAGCTTTAGAAAACACATAACAAACAGTTATAAAACCAGCTTTAGAAAACACATAACAAACATTTATATAACCAGCTTTAGAAAACACATAACAAACATTTATATAACCAGCTTTAGAAAACACATAACAAACAGCTATAAAACCAGCTTTAGAAAACACATAACAAACAGTTATATAACCAGCTTTAGAAAACACATAACAAACAGTTATATAACCAGCTTTAGAAAACACATAACAAACAGTTAAATAACCAGCTTTAGAAAACACATAATAAACAGTTATATAACCAGCTTTAGAAAACACATAACAGTTATATAACCAGCTTTAGAAAACACATAACAAACAGTTATATAACCAGCTCTAGAAGAAAAATTGATTAAATAAGCCTGACACATAAACGCTTGTGTAACCTTATGTTGATGTTAGACAAAAGCGACATTACTGCACTCACAACAGACCCAAAGGTGCTCAGTCTCTCACAACAAATGGCAAAGTGTTCCAATACTAATGGTTTATGTAGGTCGAACGGAATCACAAAGTTACAATTGGCACGGAATCACAAAGTTACAATTGGAATACAATATGCACAGGGACGTGAAGGTGCGTCATGTAAATGGACGAAGTCAATAAATCGCGGGTTACCGATACTGTCAATCAATTAGGGGATGCAACACACACACTGTACCTGGTGAGAATCATGTCTTCGGTTCACGTCTCTCTCTCTCCCTCTCTATCTGGTGAGAATCATGTCTTGGGTTCTCGTCTCTCTCTCTCTCTCTCTCTCTCTCTATCTCTCCCTGTACCTGGTGAGAATCATGTCCTGGGTTCACGTCTCTTTCTGTACCTGGTGAGAATCATGTCATGGGTTCACGTCTCTCTCTGTACCTGGTGAGAATCATGTCTTGGGTTCACTTCTCTCTCTGTACCTGGTGAGAATCATGTCTTGGGTTCACGTCTCTCTCTGTACCTGGTGAGAATCATGTCTTGGGTTCACTTCTCTCTCTGTACCTGGTGAGAATCCTGTCATGGGTTCACGTCTCTGACTGTACCTGGTGAGAATCATGTCTTAGGCTCACGTCTCTCTCTGTATCTGGTGAGAATCATGTCCTGGGTTCACTTCTGTCTCTGTACTTGGTGAGAATCATGTCCTAGGTTCAGGTATCTCTCCCTGTACCTGGTGAGAATCATGATCTAGGTTCACGTCTCTCCCTGTACCTGGTGAGAATCATGATCTAGGTTCACGTCTCTCTCTGTACCTGGTGAGAATCATGTCCTGGGTTCGAATCTCACATTTCAGAACGAGGTCCTCTGAGGCACTGCTTGTAAGTTCAGGTTTGGTAAACAACTTACACATATTGTAGCAGATGAAAACAATGTAGTTTGCTCGGGTCTTCTTTCACTCCAGCGTCCGTCCAGGAAAGAACGTCGTGTCGCAGTTTACAGCGAGGCTGCGATTCCTGTGCCTTTCGTCTCGACACATCACATTTCAGCTGACTTTTCTGAGTAGCAGGTTTGCCCTCAAACTGGCATCCCTATGTCTTGGTCAGAGCACACACGTGACTTGTGCAGCCCGTTTCCAGGGAAGCGGGGGTTGAATAGGGTCTGGATTAGTAATGGTTTGCTGACCCTGATGGAAGCAGCCAACTATGAATCGTTGGCTGATGTCAGTTCATTTACTGCTGAAATCTTGGATTGGCTCGGATCTTAAGCTCACGTGGGCCCTATGTTTTTGTAAAACAGGCCTGGGGGCCAAAATATGAAGATCGCAGCTATAGAGAATCAATCTAGTTGACTTGGATCTCCCATTTCAGAGCTAGGTGCTCTGTTCGTTGCTCGTGAGTTCACACCTGGAGATCGACTATTTGTTTACGCCATGTGGTGTCCTTGTATAAACACAATTACTGATTGAAAGGGCGTTCATTTTCCCGGAATAATGTTCACTTAAAGCTCAACAAACAGCACGCGCGGTAACAGTATGACGTCACGCGCACGGACAGGGACTACTTCTTTGACTGATGCTGCTGTTTTCCGTGTTAAAGAAACAACAACATAATAACACGTCGGGATTTTTTTTTAAAATTCAGATTTTTAAAGTAACAAATACCTCACAGAATAACACCGGATGTCAAATAGTGATGAATCAATCAATCAATCAATCAAAATATTGTCAACTCCGTGTGGAGCATGGGTGTTATTACAAACAAAAGAATCCCCCCACAATCACAAGGTCCCCCATAAACACAAGGTCCCCCACAAACACAAGTTCCCCCACAAACACAAGGTCCCCCACAAACACAAGTTCCCCCACAAACACAAGGTCCCCCATAAACACAAGGTCCCCATAAACACAAGGTCCACAAACACAAGGATCCCCCACAAACACAAGGTCCCCCATAAACACAAGTTCCCCCACAAACACAAGGTCCCCCATAAACACAAGGTCCCCCATAAACACAAGGTCCCCCATAAACACAAGATCCTCCACAAACACAAGGATCCCCAAAACAAACACAAGGTCCCCCATAAACACAAGGTCCCCCCATAAACACAAGGATCACCCACAAACACAAGGATCCCCCACAAACACAAGGTCCCCCACAAACACAAGGATCACCACAAACACAAGGATCCCCACAAACACAAAGATTTCCATAAACACAAGGATCCCCACAAACACAAGGATTCCCCCACAAACACAAGGATCCCCCACAAACACAGTTTTCCCACAAACACAAGGATCCCCCACAAACACAAGGATCCCCCACAAACACAAGGATCCCCCACAAACACAAGGATCACCCACAAACACAAGGATTCCCCCACAAACACAAGGATCCCCCACAAACACAAAGTTTTCCCACAAACACAAGGATCCCCACAAACACAAGGATCCCCACAAACATAAGGATTCCCCACAAACACAAGGATCTCCACAAACATAAGGATTCCCCACAAACACAAGGATCCCCATAAACATAAGGATTCCCCACAAACACAAGGATCCCCACAAACATAAAGATTCCCCACAAACACAACTATCCCCCACAAACATAAGGATTCCCCACAAACACAAGGATCCCCACAAACATAAGGATCCCCCACAAACACAAGGATCCCTCACAAACACAAGGTTCTTCCACAAACACAAGGATCCCTCACAAACAAGGATCCCCCACAAACACAAGAAAATTGTGTTAAATATGTGAGGGACCAGAGTGTTGAGAGGACCAGGGACAGGAAGGGGGGAAAAGTGTGTTAAATGAGAGACTAGAGTGTTAGATTGTTCCTCATGCTCCACTAATGAGGCACAGGGCATTGTTCTGTACTCTGTCCATGGACATTAGTCTGTCAGCACGTTGTCAGGAGTGCACTGCTGTATTCTAAAGCAGAGGGTACATATCCAAGATACAAGCCTCTCATAGTGTCTTTGTCTGATCCCCATGCTGTACCAGTGAGCCTTTCAGAGTGCCCTTGTCTGATCCCCATGCTGTACCAGTGAGCCTCTCAGAGTGTCCTTGTCTGATCCCCATGCTGTACCAGTGAGCCTCTCAAAGTGTCCTTGTCTGATCCCCATGCTGTACCAGCGAGCCTCTTCAATAACTAGCCGCCTCTTCGCTTTATTTTAAACATTACGGACATGTTTCTTGAGGCTGAGCTGTCGGTCTAGAGTGACTCCAAGATGTGTAGGCTCTTCCTCTCTGGGCAATTTCTGTTTGTCGAATCTCAGACTGATATTTTTCTTGGCTACTTTGTGGCTCTTGGTAAAGATAGTGTAAACAGTCTTTTCACAGTTTATCTTCAGTTTCCACATTTGGTAACACTCATGCAGTCTTCTAATGTCTCCATTTAATCTTTGTGCTGCACTTTCTACATCTTCATGGCTCTGCCATATTGCCAGATCATCAGCATACATGGCTTTTTCAGCTTTGATGTGCTTGGCCAGGTCATTAATGTAGATGAGGAAAATAGTGCAGCTCAAAGCAGAGCCCTGTGGTAAGCCTTCCTCTAAGACTTCTTTAGAGGAGACTGCATTGTTCATCTTTGGATTGTTTGGTCAAGGAGGAAATATTTTATCCAGTTGTACAGCTGTTCGCTAATGCCCACGTCAGTCATCATCATTAAGAGACCTTTTCTCCATACTCGATCATAAGGCTGTTGGAAGTCGAAGAAGATTGCTGCTGTTCACAGAGGCAAAGTACCGGTTAAAGTGCTCTGTTCACAGAGGCAAAGTAGCGATTGAACTGCTATGTTCACAGAGGCAAAGTACCGGTTGAAGTGCTCTGTTCACAGAGGCAAAGTAGCGATTGAACTGCTATGTTCACAGAGGCAAAGTACCGGTTGAAGTGCTCTGTTCACAGAGGCAAAGTAGCGATTGAACTGCTATGTTCACAGAGGCAAAGTACCGATTGAAGTGCTCTATTCACAGAGGCAAAGTACCGATCGAAGTGCTCTGTTCACAGAGGCAAAGTACCGGTCGAAGTGCTCTGTTCACAGAGGCAAAGTACCGGAGGAGTGCTCTGTTCACAGAGGCAAAGTACCGGTCGAAGTGCTCAGCTTTATTCTGGTCGACAGTTATTTATCTTCTTCTGTCTATCACGTGATTAGCATTTGTTCTGTTCCTGTTTCCAGACAAGTTGTCCATCAATGCACAGCCTCTCTTCCCATTGTGCTTTAGGTCAAGCTTTGAACATAATGATCATTTTTCATTTTGTGCATTCTTAATTATGAGTTTGACATTTGCATATAAGTTTATTGTAGAGGATCTTAACTTGCCAGCAGTCCGCACCAAAAAGAGTAGTGGTACAGTGGGTCCCATCACATTGCAACCATCCAAGGCAACGAGGAGGCAGACAGACTGGCAAAAGAAGGTACAAGACTACCACAACCAGATTCTAGTGTGACTTGCGACGAGTCCAAAGGGGTTATTAAGGCCAGATACATGGCCAAGTGGGAAACAGAACATATTGGCTACACAAAAAATGATGCCTACTACCAGTTGAACAGAAGAGAGCAGGTCGTGGTCTTCACACAGGCCACAACAGACTGAGGTACCATCTATTCAATAAACTGAAGATAGGTGGCACTGACGAATGCACATGTGGTACAGGGAAAATGACCTCTGAACATCTGCTGCAAAACTGCCCGACATACGAGGACCAGAGAAAGCACATGTGGCCATCACCAGTGGCAACACTAGACAAGCTCTATGGCAGTGTCGACAGCCTCAGGATGACAGCTGCTTTCTTCAAACAAATTCAAGTTGACGTCTGACAGCGAACGAAGAAGAAGAAGATTTCTTTCAGACATGACAGCTTTCAATACAACTCTTGTCACCCCATTATTGCTGTCACACTGCTGCTGTCGATATTACCCAGCAGGCAGTTCGATGATTTCTGGAATAGTCTCCAGCCAGCTTGACCAAAGTCACAGCAAGTGCATAGCCTGCTTTACGGGGAGGGGTAATGGTGGTGAGGATTCCTGATCACTCCCGATATCATTAAGAACTTGTAGGTGGCAAGTGTCCATTGACATCAGCAGTAAGTAAAGTTCTGTGGTACTGTGTCTAGTGGTAGTTCTGGTATGTTGCGTGTTGTCTGAGGTAGACTGAATATACAAGAAATGATGTATTTTCCTCCAGTGTGCTAGATGGTCAGTGTTTGTGCTGTTTGATGGACTGTTAGCTGTGTGACAGGCATCTGAATTCCATTTCGTATGTACGTAACAATGCCCCGACAATCATTGCACTTACAGGCATAGCTGGTGTATCCGTACACATGTAATTCACTGGAGAGACAGAATAAGTAAGGTAGAAGACTTTACACCCCAGGGTAAAAGAGGAGCGACTAAGTAAATGGAGCATAGGAGTTAAACAAATGTTAACCAGCCCTTAGCTATCGAGGGTATGGCTAATAGTTTATACATGATGGGTTGTCCAGCCCCATGCAGAACCAGGTACTTGTGTCTTAATTCACCCCAAACAGTTTCTTGGTTATCCATCATACGTATTTCTTCTTCTTCTTCTTCGTTCTCAATCTCCCACTACCAAACCCTGAAAGGGTAAGTAGCAGAATGTAGTCCAGAGAACGGAATGCGTTGTGTCGTAATTTACAGCTTGGCTGCGATATTTGCACCTTTCGGTCCAACACTTCGACTTCAGCAAGCATTTTTTTAGTACCGGGTTAGCATTCCCTCTTCGATCCCTTCTCCTTAGCCAGTCTGCACTGCTGCAGCCTGTTATCCAGGATGACCGGGTGGAGGTGTAGAAGGGTCTTGGCAGCTCTGGTTCGCTGGCCCTGACGCTAGGAGTCAACTATGGGTCGCTGACCACTGCAGCTCATGCGCTGCTCAGCATCTTGATCCCCTACGTATTTGACAGCTGATGACTGTAGCGGGATATTCCATCTCGGGCAAAGGGGATGACAGGTCGATATAATTGTATTTTAAAAAAATAAGTTAAAACTTAGGTAAAGATAAATATGTAGAAACGATGGCTACTTTCAGTCCTCCGACCAATCTTCTGGAAGAATGTAGGGCCCTAAAAAGGAGCAGAAGGACATTTCCTGGCAGGTGGACTGAAATAATTAGATGAGCAAACACGACAATTGTAATTTTTGAGGTGGCCAGAATTGAACAATGCGGACAAGAATGGCGATGAAAGCGTCCAAAACATTGACTTTGCGGCGTCGACGCCACATGGACTCGCCCATGTACGGATCAAGCATTAACCGGTGTGTGCCATTTTGGCGCTTGTTTCTGTCCTTTGCCGTTTTCCAAGAACGTTCGATGCATTGAGTATGTGCACCTGTAGTAGGGTCGACAAAGTGGACTGAGTTATTGACTGTTTGATGATTGAATCTAGGTTTGTTGGCAATCCCGTTTTGGGGGCGATGTTTGACACCCCTACAGTTAAAAAGTGGACTATTATATGACGTCACTTCTTTAAAATCCGATGCTAAAATATTTATTTCTTGTTTGGGGTGAATGAAGAGGCAAATCCCCCAGCCCTCCTTAGTTACTTCCTACGAAGTTTTTAGGTTTCAGTGTTACTTTTCTGTGCTGACTTTTCAAGGCCCGTTAATACTTGAGCGATGAGGATGAACCTATGTGACCCGTGTTGAATCCAGAGACCCCCAAAACACAAGGACAACCATCTTTTACAAACAGACCAAAACCAATTTCCCCAATATAACCAAACAAAACACAAGGACAACCATCTTTTACAAACAGACCAAAACCAATTTCCCCAATATAACCAAACAAAACACAAGACAAGACACCCCGACAATGGGAATGATGAATGGGTGTGTCAGAGGCTGAGTAGCAGAGTGTTCGCTTGTGGAGATATATCTACCGGGTTCCATACCAGTTATTGACACGCTCCAGTAGATCAGCTGTATACGGATAACTGACGCGAGCAAGGGAGCTGGCTACATTATTCAACAAAAATGTGGCTGCGTACAATGAAGTCTCTAACGCTTAATTCCCGACAGCAGTGCATTCTATGAATAACGCTTCATCCCAGACAGCAGTACATACTATGAATAACGCTTCATCCCCGACAGCAGTACATACTAAATCCTTCATCCCCGACAGCAGTACATACTAAACGCTTCATCCCAGACAGCAGTACATACTAAACGCTTCATCCTCGACAGGTGTACATACTAAACGCTTCATCCCCGACAGCAGTACACACTAAACGCTTCATCCCCGACAGCAGCACATACTAAACGCTTCATCCCCGACAGCAGCACATACTAAACGCTTCATCTCCGACAGCAGTACATTCTAACCGCTTCATCTCCGACAGCAGCACATACTAAACGCTTCATCCCCGACAGCAGCACATACTAAACGCTTCTTCCCCGAAGGCAGTATATACTCTGAGACAACTATTGAATATCGTGCCACTTTTGACAATTTAAATACTATCCACGCTCAGCAAATCTTGTGATTCGGGGTAACATCATCTAAACTTTGGCTTTACCCACTCTACCTGCAAAGCAGCAGATGGCGTGAAGTGAAAGTTTCCCTTATCCTAGATGACCTTTCATGCTGCCTCATCTATCCAAGGCATATGGCTATAGAACGCCAGAGAGCAGGCACTCATCGGGTATGGGAGTGTTAGATCTTTTTTTTTTCTGTAGGGTGATCTGGTCTCTTTCCTTCCTTTAACATAGCATCAGGTAGTCATTAACAGCTGGGTAGACTGTGTTCAGTGATTCAGCCTTTACCGTGAGAAATCAGCACATATTTTCTAACCACTCTTGAGCTTTCATAATTTACAGTACACGTATAGAGTATTACAAATCTGGGAGTATTTCCCGATTGCTTAGAAAACAGAGTGAAGGCCAGAGCGTCAGTCCGTCACGTAGGCCTGCCTGGCCTGGTGGTCGTGTGTTGTTGTGTTCAGACCAATCAGCTGTGAGGCGGGCAGTCAGCTGATGACTAGCGACCTGGGATGGAAGCCGGCTCGTACCACGGTCTGACTGACTTCCGACGGGGAGGTCTTCCCACTGACAGGAGATAATTGATTCATAAATTTCACTTTCAAATAAGTTGGTAGTATAGCAAATAAATTGTTACTAGTGTTAAAGCGGTATAATCTCTGTTCGAAATTGTCGCTGAAAACGTAATTTGAGACTATTATATTTAAGAAATGAAACCAAACGACGACCAAGCGACATGTTCTCCTGGTGCCCTGAGACTGGAAGCTTGCCAAGATGTCCGCCACGGATGTTTATTTCAGCTTTCCCGCCTCCTGCCAGCGGGGACTATTTATTATCATTGATCAGTAAGGCTGCGCATAGTTAAGGAGCCCTGCATGTTTTACAAATTTTCACTAAAATTGTACCAATATTTGGCACAAGATAAACGCAGACTCTCAATAAATGACATTGACTTCCAGTTGACAATAATTAATATTTAGTTTAGTTTATAGTTTTCGAATGTGAATTATAGAGTGTCCAATGAGTAGCAGAAGTGAATAGGCCAACAGCTGTTTCCCGCCAATTATTACTCATTCTAGCAGGTTTATTGTACACGTCGGCCTGGTGTTCACTGTCAACAGTTCCAGTAGCTGCTGCAGCCATTAAGTCCGATATTTCATCCAGTCAACAAATTCAGCATGTCCGTGGATATACGCAACAATGATCGGAGACGATATTTGAACGAACTGCAAGCCAGGGAGAAGGAGATTGCAGCAGGACTCCTCAAGTAAGTTGTAGAAAGTAGTGCCCCAGCCATAAACATTGTAGTACGCCACGGCGAGCGACGCGTCCTGCCTGGATATCAATTACTGTCTGTCACATTGTTGTCCTTTGTTGAGACTCTTTCACTTGAAATTGTGCATGCCTGCTGTTCCGACAACCCATGTAAGTGCTGCAATTTACATTCAAGCTTACAACTTGTATATGTTTAACGATAATCTGACTAGAAGAAACTGGGGTCGAGCGAAGCGTGTCCCGGTTTGGACAAGAGACCAGTCATTTTTATAATTATATCCGCGTTGGTAGCAGGCCATGGCCACCCTGGACCAATTAACGTTCTCAATTTCTTATGTTATTATGTGGTTTACAAATATACATTTATAGGACTTTTTATGTAGATAACATCAACCGGTTATTTTTGTGAATGACAATTGAGCAATTCTTGACTTATGTGGTTAGTGATAGCGGACTAGAAAGTATTTCCATCTCTAGTCTACAAACTACAAGTTTCGCAATGAGATGAACACGCTGACTGTGGACGTGTGGTGAGACTTGATCATTACTAGTTGAAGGAAAGATTGTGTTGTACATAAGACTGTTTTCAGTCCAGATTCTTGAATGAAAGTCTGAATTAAATGTGAGCTGATTTACGGCCGAACAACTGATTAACAGACAAAAACATGCCACATTATTGGTTCGTTCATTGATCAACCCGTTGTTCATCATTGAGTGTACATGGCATGTAGGCGGCTGGCTACACGCGTGTCTGTACACACACAGCTCGTCTGTCCGTGTTTTGTGTTTCTAACTGGAGTACGGTCCCTGTGGGGCATACAACTGCAACTATCGCTCTCCGTATTGGTTTTAGTGTCTACAAGCTTTGTGTATGTATTCTGATGTTTGGTGGTCATACCATGATTTGTGCTGCTCGCATATTGCAGGATATAATCATTCTATTGATACACTGCTAGATGTAGACCATTTCGTCAAGACCAAGCAATTGCGTAGTTATGTTTTGAGATGCAGACAAAAGCAATCAGTTATGATGCCGCTGCGTCTATAATATAATAACTTAATAATAAGCGACAATCTTTATTAATGCTGTCTTTCTTGGCCCTTATTATTGTCTGATACCAACCCATAGAGCCATATCTCCACGGAGACTCAGAGTGCATCAACACTGAGTCTCAGGTGTGTTTTCGCACCTGTGTCTGACATTCGAAATTGTCATTAAACTTAAATTATCCTTAAGCAATCGTCCCCAACTTCATTCATTCTAATTCATAAACTATATATTGGTATGGGGACATTCTCGTGGAGTGCTATCCAATAAATGTCCTCGTACAGATCTCAAACTATCCTCACCATGGCTTTATGCACGTTGGCTTTGTTTATCTTGAAGTACGCGATTCATTTCGAGTATTTGGGGGGGGGAGTGGGGGGGAATTTTTACAGACTGAGGAATAAAGTCACAACTGTCGCCACGCTTACGCGGACACACTTTTATTCTCCTCTCCTGTATTTAAAAAAAGTACTGTTTTAAGCACGTGTGTGTCCCTAGACTACCTCACCGGCACATAATGACATGTATAATATGTCTAGCCCTACAGCTGATCTGTTGGGCCGTTATGTGTTACTAAAGTTCTCTCACGCCAACCTTGTAATTCGCTGCCAAGACCGCGTCACACTGGTGGTACCAGCCCTCCACTTCCCCCTCTATGGCAGAGTGCCAGAGTTTATTCAGCTCTCAAGCTGGCGGTATTGGCCAAAGGCCAAGGCGCCGCCCCTCCCCCCGAACGTTCAGACATCTGAATTTGTGGAGAAGAAAGTAAAGAAACAAAATAGCTTCTGAGCACTAAGGGATGGATTGATCCAGCGGTCTTGCTGTTGTCTGTACCGACGCGACATTTTTTTTTTGCCTCGGAATTTTATAGAGCAGTTAGTATTTAGTGAGATGGGTTGAGGGTAGTGGGTGGTGCCTTCCAGTTTATTACATTTGTTTCGCAAGTTGCCCGTTTCCAACCAAAAGGAATCACGATTTGTGCGTGCGTATACCTACACATGATTGCATCAGTAGAATGTCTAGTTTGTGCCAGGCTTTATTCATTGATACTGACAACTGCTACGCATTCCATTTCTCTTCAACGAATACGCCTCTGCTTTAAATAACCTTCCGATCGTGCCACGAGAGGCACGCGAGCGCGGAACACTACTACAGGGCTATCTGCTTCACGGCATCTATCGCTAGCTATACCCTAGTTTAAAAGGATAGTACCACTGTAACCTTCCAAGCAGTCATAACATGCGACTAAAGAGAGCATTGTGCTAGTAACCAAGTATAACCAATGCTTAGCAAATGTTCGGACACAAGCTTCCTGTAATGCGGAAGGTAGCCAGCTGTGGCCATCCTATACTTCAAACAGTTGTGGAGGCTCTTGATATTTGTATTAGATGATAATCTTACCAGTCCCAAACACGTCTCCTGTTTAATCTCTTCTGAGAAATTTCATGTTAGGCTTGCCGTGGGTCTATTTCTTTCCTCAATAAGGGGTCACCTGTCTAGGATCCACATTGCGGGCCTACAGTCAATAAATACTCACTCTCTCTTCCAACCAAAACTAGTGCCATTTTTGGTCAAGTACATTGCCCATGTGTCATTCCAGCTGGCGTAGCCGATCATGTCTCCATATCACATTATTACTTTGACTAGTGGTAAAGTACTTTGTACTTGTCCAGAATAGTTTGACTGTATCACACTGTAGAACTGATAACAAACAGACAGCCAACATCCTTTGAGAATTCATAAAACGCGACCAGGACATTCTATGTGGAAGTATTAGCCAACTCCTCAAAACAGTACTTATACTTGACCACTATATATGGAAACTGGGGATTCCGTGGCGAAATGGTTAAGCCGTCGACCTCGTGATCAGGTGGTGTGGGATGACTCCGGACTCCGCCGTCTTTTTCGCGGGTGCTTGATGCGGAGTCCCCTGCATCTCGTAGCCACCTCCTAGTCGTCTTGCCACTGAGGTCGGGCGGCTCACGATGATAGAGTGAGTATAAAAAGTAGCGCAGTTAATCCTTACTAAACATAGCGCTAGCAAATAAATTATGCCATCATCGTCTGCGATGGACGGCGGCTTTTGATAGATGGAAACTAAAGTCTGCTTGACTAGTAGAATAACCCGCGAACATTAGCCAGAAAAGTCTCCAACATTTGAGGAACATAGAAAGCACACATCACTCTCATTAGTACCATTCCAGAAGATGCCAGAAGTCCCAGTCTGGCCACTGCTTTCTTTGAATGTACTACAGTTAACGCCTGAAATTCTGATTCCAAGAACAAGCTGTATGGAGTCGGTGATCTGAGGTGATCATTGCCTAATACAATATATTACAACTGATTCACTCTGTGGAGTCGAAATATTGGCTAGAAAACTTTCTTACAATGCTACAGGGCCGATGTATTGGCTAGCGAACTTTCTTACAATGCTACAGGGCCGATGTATTGGCTAGCGAACTTTCTTACAATGCCATAGAGCCGATGTATTGGCTAGCAAATTTTCTTACAATACCACAGAGCCGATGTATTGGCTTGAAGTATTACCATACTTTTGTTTGAAAGTTTGTCAATAACACCTTTTCCCAAATATATAAATGTGTCTATAGTTCCTAAATATATGTGAAGAGAAGTCTACAATATTCCTGAATGATTGAGTTAATGGTCACGCCTGAAAGCGTTCGAAGGGCCAGATCTATGGGGATGTTCTTGATGATCACTGCTTTCTAACGGAGGACCAGATCTATGTTATTCATCTCAGGTGATCACTGCTTTCTTCTAAATATTAAAGTTGTTTCTTCTTCTTCGCTCACTACCAAGCCCCGAAAATGGTTTTCAAAGTAGCAGAATGTTGTCTGGAGAACGAAATGCGTTGATTCGTAGTTTACAACTTGACTGCGATATCTGCACTTTTCAGAACCACCAAATCTGACTTCATCAGGTACTTTTGGGTACTGGCTTAGCCTTCCCTATTTGATCCCTTCGCCTCAGCCAGTTTGCTCAATTGCAGCATGTTATCCAGAATCACCACATGGAGGTATAGAAGGGTCTTGGCAGTTCTGGTTAACTGGCCCTGACGCTAACGGTCAGCTATGGCTTGCTCATCAATGCAGCTCATGCGCTGCTCAGCATATTGATTCCAAAATTGATGTTTGAAAGTATTCGAAGAAGAATATCACTCATGATAGTTGTTTTTTGTGTGGTTATATTTTGTGTCCTTCAACCACATAGTCCTTTTGTCTATACCAGTGTATGTTTATTTCTTTATTGTCATCGTTAAATGTGTGTGAGACAGTCGACATTAGATGAAACACTTGTTCTTATTCAACTACATATTTGTTTGATCACCTAGAGGAAGTGTTCTTCAGTTTGATCATTACCAACAGGTCGTCCCAGCCAGATTCACCCAAAGGATTGCAGGAGAACGAAAAGCGGATGAGACGAGAGATTGCCAACAGCAATGAGAGGCGCAGAATGCAGTGCATCAATGCTGGATTCTCAAACCTCAGAGCACTTATCCCTCAGCTGGAAGGGGAGAAACTTAGCAAGGTAATCAATTAAAACCTTTTCATCTCCCTCTGCAGAATCAATCTTCAACTCAGAGTACGTCGTGGCCTAGTGGTTAAGTGGCATGGCTCACAGCCCGAAGGTGCTGGGTTCGATCCCCATCACAGCACCGGCCGTTACCCCGGGGAAGCAAACCCTTAGAAAATGCAGGAGGAAGCAGACCCTTACATAAAATGCATGCTGAAGTCGGATGCACTGAGCCGACAGGCGCAAAATAAAAACCACAGTGCAACGCACATCGCCTTGGGGATTAGAGAAAAAAGGCGAACGCAAAAAAAAAAAAAATATCTTCAACTCCATCACATGTCATCAAATGTTGACCTGACTATCCATTGGGAATCTTGTGTAGCCAGGTGATTTGCAGGGTGGGATAAGTAGCCCTGTGTGTGTGGCCCCCCCCCCCCTCCCTAATCTTGTGTAGCCAGGTGATTTGCAGGGTGGAATAAGGAGCCCTGTGTCTCGTCCTCTTCTTCTCCCCCCCCCCCCCCCCCCCCCCCCCCCCAATTCTGAACATTTAAAAACACGTGGTCTTAGTTGTTTATTGTCTATGATTGGCTTCCATATAACTGTTACAAACTTTCTTTGATAAAAGCTTGTTATGTGGGATATCACCAGTTCCTCAAATGCTGTTTTTGCCAGGACAAATCAAGAATCTCATCTGTATGGCCAGGTGGTAATTGAATAACCAGTGTCCCTCTCAAGTGTTAGCATGGGGCTGCCTATAGTTGGTTCTTTCCTGTGTATTATTTGGTGTTGTCTGACTCTCGTATTATTTGGTGTTGTCTGACTCTTGTATTATTTGGTGTTGTCTGACTCTCGTATTATTTGGTGTTGTCTGACTCTCGTATTATTTGGTGTTGTCTGACTTTCGTATTATTTGGTGTTGTCTGACTCGTGTATTATTTGGTGTTGTCTGACTCGTGTATTATTTGGTGTTGTCTGACTCGTGTATTATTTGGTGTTGTCTGACTCGTGTATTATTTGGTGTTGTCTGACTCGTGTATTATTTGGTGTTGTCTGACTCGTGTATTATTTGGTGTTGTCTGACTCTCGTATTATTTGGTGTTGTCTGACTCGTATTATTTGGTGTTGTCTGACTCTCGTATTATTTGGTGTTATCTGACTCGTATTATTTGGTGTTGTCTGACTCTTGTATTATTTGGTGTTGTCTGACTCGTGTATTATTTGGTGTTTCGTGTATTATTTGGTGTTGTTCGCCTCTAACTGGTCTGTTCTTATCTTCAGCTTACCATTGACTTGTCTATAAAGTTGCGTGCTAGTCTTACTTTGGGCTCTCACTATCTTTCCCCAACCCACCTTTTGCGGCGTACTTGGCTGGTTTACAATATTACTATTCTGTTCTTCCCGACAACAGCCGGGAACTGTTTGCTATGTATATGTTAAGAACATTACTTAACGCCTGTTAAACATACACATACATATCTTTGCGACTTGACCGAGGCAGATTTCAACATACGCTACCTAGCCCTAACAGCACCGCCTGGGATCGGCATTCTACGGCCTACTTTCCGTGACCTGACAGCTCGGAACACACCCCCCGATAGAGATTGGCCAGCCAATGTAGGCCAGGCCTGCAGCCAAGCTTAACTGTGACCTGGCCTGACGCTAGCCTCGTTTTAGAAATACTTGCTGGACTTACGGTACTACTCCAAAAACATGGATCCTCGCTTTCGCAGCCCCGCCTGTGTGCAACCTAGAATCGAAGCACTTCGCCGAGCAAACAGAATAACACCAGTTTCCTTCCCAGTCATAATAGACTAGTAGGAGCGTTGTGCATGGGGATGGCAAACTTCACCAAGAAATTAAACATCACTGCAAATAACTTGATAACTTCCCCAATAGGTGATCACGGTGAACCAAAAACAATATTGAATCGTTTATCTGTAATGTGGGTATGATCAATGAAGCTATAGATCTTTCATTCTGCGTGTTGTGCACCAAACACACAAGCTACCGCTGAACCAACCTCAAATATCTCTCTCTTCCAGACCCAACGCTATGTTTGTATTGTGTTTGAGATAGAAACGACAAGCCCAGATACACTAAATGAACCGTTGAAAAGGAGTTTCACAGAAATGGCTCTTTTCTTGACGCCTGAACATGAATGAAACTAGTTAAACCGGTTCCATTGCCAGTTCCCGTCAGTGTAAATTGTGGCGCCTGGGACATCCAGATGTGTTTATGAAGTGAATGATTTGGACTACATGAACCATATTCACCTTACAACAATTAAAGAAAAAACAATAAAATATGACAAGCATTTACACAGTAGTTTTGTGATAGAGTACATAGAAATACACTTTGGACATCATTAGAGGACAAGACATACACGGACAGCTGTTGGGGGACAATGGGATACACAGACAGCTGTTGTGGGACAATGGGATACACGGACATCTGTTAGAGGGCAATGGGATACACGGACAGCTGTTGGGGGACAATGGGATACACAGACAGCTGTTGTGGGACAATGGGATACACGGACAGTTGTTAAAGGGCAATGGGATACATGGACAGCTGTTAACGGGCAGTGGGATACACGAACATCTGCTGGAGGACAAGGAATACACGGACAGCTGTTGGAGGATAACCGAATACACGGACAGCTGTTGGAGGACAAGGAATACACCATGGACACCTTCTAGATAATGTGAGATTATTGTACTATAGCAATGGACATGTGGCGGGGGCAGCTGATGAAACCACTTGTGCTTTTCAAATATTTGCAGGAATCACTGAATAGGTAAATACTTTCATCATTACTGCACCAACAGAAGTCAGAACGTTAGAACAAATAAAATGGAGTCAACACAGGAAGGAAAGATCTCAACTCAGTACACGAACTAATCTATGCATATAACCAGAGCTTGATATACGAGGGCGAAGAATATAACCAGGGTCTGATATACGAGGGCGAAGAATATAACCAGGGTCTGATATACGAGGGCGAAGAATATAACCAGAGCCTGATATACGAGGGCGAAGAATATAATCAGGGTCCGAACACCAGGCTTACTTCACATTTATGTAAACAATACCAAACTGATACGGGTCCAAGAGCTCAACTACCTGGGAAGAATATATTACAGAAGGTTGAAGGCTCGATAGAGAGAGAGAGAGAAACTAAATGTCAGAAAGCTTGGCCAGGCCTTATCAACTGTCACCACTACATGTACATCAGTTTGGTGACACAACAACGGGCAGACAGTGTGTGTGTGACATGTCTGGTTGTTGTTGTTGAATGATGACAATGAGTAGGATTACTCTTTTGTACACCCTAAAAACAACGTTAAGTGGTAGGTTGTTGTAGCTTTCCTCACATCCCGAGCATGCTGATGTAGGTGGATCGGGATGCTCCATCTGGAACTATCCATTGGTCCACATGAGATGAGAGATGTTAACAATCAGAAATATTGTGAGAAGCTAGTCCTTTTGTTGAATACATGACAAAGGAATGAAAGCCATATAGTCCTGCTTACAGATGCCTTGGCCATAGTCACAGCACTAAAAAGCCAGAAAAATACTGAACATTAATGATTTAAGAGCAGTACTCTGTCAACTATGCCAGCAGTCCGCACCAAAAAGGGTAGTGGTACAGTGGGTTCCATCCCACTGCAACATCCAAGACAACGAGGCAGACAGACAGACTGGCAAAAGAAGGTGCAAGACTACCACAACCAGAAACTAGTGTGACATACGAAGAGTCAAAACGGCTTATTAGAGCTAGATACATGACCAAATTGGAAACCGAACATACTGGCTACACAAAAAACGATGCCTATTACCAGTTGAACAGAAGAGAGCAGGTCGTTGTCTTCAGATTTCGCACTGGCCACAATAGACTCAGGTACCACCTATTCAATAAAGTGAAGATAGGTGGCACTGACGAATGCACATGTGGTACTGGGAAAATGACCGCTGAACATTTGCTGCAAAACTGCCCGACATACGAGGATCAGAGAGAGAGCAGATGTGGCCATCACCAGTGGCAACACTAGACAAGCTCTATGGCAGTGTCGACAGCCTCAGGATGACCGCTGCTTTTTTTTTGAAAAAATAAAGGTTGATGTCTGACTGCATACGATGAAGAAGAAGAAGAATACATGCCAAAAATTTTGTTGTCACACGAGAGCGCAATTTGAATCAACTACTATTGCTCGCGTATAATACATGGTCTGACTACAAGACACGAGGAAGAACAGGTGGATATATTATATAACACTTACTGCACCACGAGCCTATAACTGGTACAACACACTTGGCTCAAGAAAGGTGACCTCAACTGACCACTGCTTAACGGCACAAGATTGACTAGTAACAATGGCGTGACAACTATTTGTGTGGTAGGGTGGTCGGTATAACAGGGATGTTTGGGTGGTGAGACGGTATGACATGATGAGGGGGGTCGGTATGTCATTAATCGTGTCGTGGTCTGTAAACCTCGGGACGATTAGATCCGGTACATGACCAGCCAGTGAACTAGCACCAACAATAACTGGCATGGGATTTGCACGTTCAAAAGTCTTTTTCTCTCTTCTCTTACCTCCTCTCCCCGTCTTCCCTTACCTCCTCTCCCCCTCTTCCACGCAATTCCCTCTCTCCTCCTCTTTCGGCCTTCCCCCCCCCCCCCCATTTTGTTTGTTGTCAACATTTAATTTGAACAGTTGGCGTTATTTTATTAGCACACTGGGACCAGGGATTGCTTTTTGTTGTCAATCATGATAGATTCTAGAGCTACTTTATCCACAGTCGACTCCTGTATTCCGTATATAGGGCAAACGCGCGTGGTGGGCGTGGCAGTCAGCGTGCACTACCTGTTTGCTTCCCCAGCAAGGAAAGCTCTTAGTTCACAGAAAGACTTGATGGAAACCAGTTCTGGGAAGCCCAGTTACCTGCTTGGCCTGTAGCTAGTAATATGTTTCTATGTCCCACTAGCTAGAAAGTAATACTCTCTCCCTATCATTTCTCAATAATTATATAATATACTGTTTTCAAGGATTGCTAGCTAATACCCACATGGTACAGTCCAGCTTCACTCCGGTTTCCTCTGCGTTCGTCCTCAAACTTAGTTGTTACGTTCCGTCGTAGTTTACAGCGAGGCTGTGATATCTGTACCTTTCGGCTTGACATTTAAGATTTCAGGATGGCCCATTTTTGGGACTGGGTTTACTTCCTTCTCCGATCCGTATTCTCTCAGCCAGACTCCACTGGTGCAGTCTGTTCCCAGAGCCACCACTTGTAAGCGCAATGTGGTTTTGGTAAACTCTCGTTTGCTGATATCCGATCTTCTGCTCTTGTTCATTGAGTGGTGGGCCCCACTCGTATTTAGAACCCCCACTCGTATTTAGAAGAATAGAACTGTAACCTTCCCGGCATGTCATATAAATGTTTAAAGATCATTCATCAAGACGTCCACATAGTGTAAAACCATCCCCTCTGTCCACCTTGGATTGATCCATCCCCTCCCCCCTGCCTCTTCTTAATGTCCTGCCCACCTAGACAAATAATACCTCATCAATTTAATCATATGAAACTCCAGTTGCTTTAATATACAATTTCTGTTGTTGATTGTTAGTCTAAAAAGGTCTCCCAAAGACAGTTTAATTGGGTTGGGTAATAAGCTTTCAAAGATATGAGTGTTTATTGCTTTTGATAAATCTGTGTGTGCGTGTGAATGATTTGCTATTCTTTATTGATTTGTTTGTGAATGATTTGCTATTCTTTATTGATTTGTGTGTGAATTGGTCAATAGATCTGAGTGTTAGAGTTACCATGTGATGTGTGAATTGATCGTCCACTTTCAACTGAATACTTCCACCCCGTGCCCCCTTGTTATGTTCACTTTTCTACATGTCCCTTACTACCCTCTCTGATATGAACATCTTTTATGGGTAGTTCCTTATGCATCTGATTAGCAGCCTCATCGTGTAAAACCATATATAGTGCTGGCCATATGTTTCACTTGGAACAAAAAAGGAGAATCAATATCCAACTTTGTTTAGTGCATGGCCCGCTTGAAAATGTCAAACACATGATGGGGTTAGTCTGTAAGAATCAGGGTACCTGATGACCCCCTTCAGTCTACACCAGCGGGTGTGTGTGTGTGTGTGGCTGGCCCCCTCCAGTCTACACCAGCGGGTGTGTGTGACTGGCCCCCTCCAGTCTACACCAGCGGGTGGGTGTGTGTGGCTGGCCCCCTTCAGTCTACACCAGCGGGTGTGTGTGACTGGCCCCCTCCAGTCTACACCAGCGAGTGTGTGTGACTGGCCCCCTCCAGTCTACACCAGCGGGTGGGTGTGTGTGACTGGCCCCCTCCAGTCTACACCAGCGGGTGTGTGTGGCTGGCCCCCTCCAGTCTACACCAGCGGGGGTGTGTGACTGGCCCCCTCCAGTCTACACCAGCGAGTGTGTGTGACTGTCCCCCTCCAGTCTACACCAGCGGGTGGGTGTGTGTGGCTGGCCCCCTTCAGTCTACACCAGCGGGTGGGTGTGTGTGTGACTGGCCCCCTCCAGTCTACACCAGTGGGTGTGTGTGGCTGGCCCCCTTCAGTCTACTCCAGCGGGTGGGTGTGTGTGTTACTGGCCCCCTCCAGTCTACACACAGGAAATGGTTTTTAAAAAATTGGAGGGGTTGAAAGTGAATAAATGTCCAGGTCAAGATGGTATTCACCCAAAATTGCTGTATGAAATTAGAAACCAACTAGCAAAAACCATTGGCTATATTATGTTCTCAATCACTTACAAAAGGGATTGTTCCACGGGATTGGAAAGATGCAGGAGTGATCCCCTTATTCAAAAAAGGCAAAAAATCAGATCCGGCAAATTATAGACCGGTGAGTTTAACGAGCATAGTCTGTAAATTGTTAGAGTCAATAATCAAAGAAAACATTGTAATGCATTTAGAAAAATTTAATCTAATTAGAAATAGTCAGCATGGGTTTACTAGAGGGAGATCATGCTTAACAAATCTATTAGAATTCATGGAGGAGGTTACTAAAATCATAGATAAAGGGGAGCCAGTGGATGTTATTTATCTAGACTTTGCAAAGGCCTTTGATAGAGTACCTCATCAAAGATTATTTCGAAAGTTAAAATCACATGGAATAGGTGGCGAAGTTGCCAAATGGATTGAAAATTGGTTAACAGGAAGAAGGCAGAGGGTGGGCATAAATAAGGAGTACTCTGAGTGGAGTGAAGTGAAAAGTGGTGTGCCACAGGGCTCGGTTTTGGGACCAATTTTGTTCTTGATATATATAAATGATTTGGACATTGATATGAGATCCATGATTGCAAAATTTGCTGATGACACAAAACTATGCAGTAGTGTCTCATCTAAAGCGGAAGTGGATATATTGATGTCGGATTTAGATAAAATTCGAGAATGGTCTGTAAGCTGGCAAATGGAGTTTAATGTAGATAAATGTACAGTCATCCACATGGGTAGATCCAATATGGAACATAAATACAGAATGGGAGAAAACAATATTAGAAAGATAGATAAGGAAAGGGACTTAGGGGTTATAATAGATCATACAGGAAAGGTGAGTGAGCAAGTTAAGGTAGCAGTGAAAAAAGCAAATGCAATGTTAGGTATGATAAAAAGAAATATTAAACATAGGAGCAAGGAAGTGATCGTCAAACTGTATAAAGCTTTAGTTAGACCTAGATTGGAGTACTGTGTACAGGTGTGGAGTCCTTATCATAGAGGGGACATAAACATGCTAGAAAGAATACAAAAAAGAGCGACAAAGATGATAGTTGGATTCCAGAATTACAGTTATGAGGAACGACTCAGAAAAACAGGCCTACAGTGTCTCGAAGAGAGAAGAATTCCTGGTGACTTAATACAGGTTTATAAGATGATCAGAGGAATCGATAAATTAGACTATAACAAGTTTTTTAAAATACAGCCACCTACAATAACACGAGGGCATAGCTACAAGCTGATTAAAGAGAGGTCCAGGTTAGATATTAGGAAATATTTTTTTAGTCAGAGAGTGGTGTCTGCTTGGAATGCATTGCCAGGGGAGGTGGTGGAGGCAGGGACAGTTAATGCGTTTAAGAATAAACTGGATGCGCATAGATTTTAGAGCAAGGTGATGTAAATGTAACTGGTTGTATACAGACTCTGCAGGGTCTTCTAAACCAGTATAAAGACGTTAAGTTAAGTTAAGTTACACCAGCGAGTGTGTGTGTGTACGTATTTACACACCATTTGATTGATAGTAAAGACGGTTTCATTCATTTTCCCCTGCTGATATCTCGTCAAAGGATTGCATATTTGCACTGATAACTGGGGGAAGTGGGGTGGGCGTGTTAAGCCTAGCTAACCGGAGGTGTAGGTGGACCGAGTCACGTATCACCCCTACAATCTACTCATTTGATAAGGGTAAGGGCATGGTCTTGTCTGTGCTAGATGAATTGAAGACAACAAAGTATCTCTCTCTCCTCTATTGTATTGATTGGCAGTCGGATATTGTCACATTCATAATGAAGGCATGTTCGCTCCAAGTTAAGCATAGTACTACATCTGGTGTTGCCATACTGGTAACGTACATTCCAGAATATGCTGTGTTGGTTTTTAAAGCAATTATTTGACACACTCAAGTTGCTGGCTCATTCACATCGCTATTTGGAATGTTAAATGGACTAATTAGTTTATTAGTTGGTCATGGTCCTCGTGTTGGTCATGGTCCTCGTGTGGTTTGTATCATGCTAACCAAAGTGCAAAGAAGCCAACTGAAACTAGCTTTGGCGCAGGGTTCTTGCAGTGGCATCATCTTGTCTATAACCTAAGAAACAAAAACTTAATTATTGGGAGACCTGTCCATTCACTGTGTCTCCCTCTTGATATCTACCCACCCATTCACTGTGTCTCCCTCTTGATATCTACCCACCCATTCACTGTGTCTCCCTCTTGATATCTACTACACATGACCCCATCCCGACCAGCTATATAGTTAGCCCCGGCATGTGATTGTTGCTGTTGTGTTTGTTTTAGATGATTCAACGGCACGCCTCCTTTTGAATCCCCTATCAGACAGCCGGAAGTAATATAAACAACCAATTATAACAGAATGCAAGAAACATTCACTAGACCAGTTTTATATTAAACGAGTTGAAATACAGTTAATCCACTGCAAGGATTACATTGATTTCCACTGCAGTGCTACATAGTACTCATGAGGCAGAAAAACAAGTCGAAACAAATGCAAACTCAAGAAATGTGTATTGTGCGTGTTCCCATAGTCCACACAATACATTATCTGTGTCAGCGGTATATATTAATGGTGCTGGCTTCATTCAACTTATTTGAAAATAACGTTTGTTTATTAAAATCGGATGCATTTGGTTTGAATTCCGCGCACAAATCGTCATAAGTTTACAATGAGAGGGAGGGAATATGAGAAGAAACAAATCTATTGTTCATAGCTAGTTTACCTAGCGCGTGAATGGTGTAACTTTGCGTGGAAGGTGATCGCGCATGAATACAAGTGTCAGCTGCCGATGATTCACCCTCGCTGTTCGTCTTTAAATAATGGCATTAATCAGAGGAGGCATATTATGTCACACGGAATAGCGACAGAGTGGTTGGAGCCCTTGAATGTCATTGACTAGCCTGACTGGTAAAGATGAATCATAATTGTGTTAGTTGTTGAATGGTGATGCATTCCACGGACTATAAAATGTTTGGAGACAGATAATTGATTGTGGGGGGTTAAAAAAAGCTGCTGAAATGAGTCATTAATTTGACGGGCTTCAAATACAAGCCGGTTCGGTTTATAGTTGCCAGGATAATGTAGGCCGCTCTATATTTATTTTGCCAGGATAATGTAGGCCGATCTATATTTATTTTCAAGAGTGCAAAAATGCTTTGATGTGATTGTATACAACACGTGCTTACATCTATCAGTTCGCTTACATACACTAGCAGCATTCATACACTCTCTCTCGCATCACAATGCTTACATAGACTCACATCACAATGCTTACATAGACTCACATCACAATGCTTACACAGACTCACATCACAATGCTTAAATACTCACACATCACAATGCTTACATAGACTCACATCACAATGCTTACACAGACTCACATCACAATGCCTACATAGACTCACATCAGAATGCCTACATAGACTCACATCACAATGCTTACATAGACTCACATCACAATGCTTACATAGACTCACATCACAATGCTTACATAGACTCACATCACAATGCTTACATAGACTCACGTCACAATGCTTACATAGACACACATCACAATGCCTACATAGACTCACATCACAATGCTTACATAGACTCACATCACAATGCTTACATAGACTCACATCACAATGCTTACATAAACTCACATCACAATGCCTACATAGACTCACATCACAATGCCTACATAGACTCACATCACAATGCCTACATAGACTCACATCACAATGCTTACATAGACACACATCACAATGCTTACATAGACTCACATCACAATGCTTACATAGACACACATCACAATGCCTACATAGACTCACATCACAATGCTTACATAGACTCACATCACAATGCTTACATAGACACACCAGCATTCATACACTCTTTGATGTCAGCTGACTGCCACACAATCAGCATTCTGACTTCCATCCGGATGCTTACACCAGCACTCACTCACTGACAGTCAGACCAGGGACCAAATACCCCGTCTACCCAACTGGAATGTTTCCACTGTGTGTAATGGCAGACGTCACGTGCTAGGAGAAATCAATGCGCGCGGTAGCCAGCCAATGGCACGCCATCACTGAGGTGGTGCGATGTGACCAGCATCCTCCTCACCTAATGGCACCATGACCCTGGTCCCGAGTCATCCGTGCGCTGTAACTGCCGGGACGATCAATTTGTTTGCGTTTTCCTAGACCTTTTTTCAGCGCTGCTCAAGAGTTCAAGCCTGAGTGTCGGTTGTTTTATTTGAATGCCCAACATCCATACCATATACAAACTGACTTTGCTTAAAATGTAGTTCTTCATTCGTTCATAATATCCGGCTAGATAGCCATGAAAAGGGCTTTGTAAGTAGCACGATGTTGTCAGAAGAACGAAATACATTGTGTCGTACGATATTTGCACCTTTCGGTCCCACACATCCGACTTTTCTGTAAGCAAGAAAAGGTAGCCACACAGCATACACTGCTATCGGGGAGAAAGTGTTAACCTCTCGTGATCAGCGCGTTCTGTTACTCAGGCCAGCTTACCGGGGCGTGGTGTTTCTATGGTGGAAATGTCATTTTCGCCAAATGGAACATTGTTGCTATTTGCTGAGCTTGGTTTAAGAAATCTGGGTCTATGTTCAAATTATGTTCATTGTCCGTGCATTTATTACTTGCGTCTTAATTCACCCCAAACAGAGTTCCATGGGTTCCCATCGTACGTAACGAGACATTCCATTTCGGGTTAAGGGGAGAACAGGTCGATACAATTTTATTTTCAATAAATAAGTAAAGACTAAAACAGAACTGTTTTATATAACCATATTATAAAACAGAACTGTAGAAAAGATGGTTACATTCAGTTTTGTGAAGGGTTAGGTTTAGGGCTATGGTTCGGGGTTAGATCACATGGTTATTGCATCGTCTGTAAGCATGGATAATGCCACGCTGTTGTAGAAACTGGATGCTACTCTCTTTATCATGGACGAACGTCGATCAAGAAATTCATTGCTAAAACGGCAGGAATAACGGGATGCAGTATTCTCGTCTGTCCTCGCAGAATGTTTAACACTCCAAACAGTTAAAAGACCAAACACGACCATGGAATCAGTTCAAGATGTACCATCTAATCGAAACTCGGCTACACGAGCATAGGTTCAGTCCAGTTCAAGATGTGCCATCTAATCGAAACTCGGCTACACGAGCATGGGTTCAGTCCAGTTCAAGATGTGCCATCTCCTCCTAACTCGGCTACACGAGCATGGGTTCAGTTCAGTTCAAGATGTGCCATCTAATCGAAACTCGGCTACACGGGCATGGGTTCGGTTCAAGATGTTCCCTCTCCTCCTAGAAACTCGGCTACACGAGCATGGGTTCAGTTCAAGATGTGCCATCTCCTCCTAGAAACTCGGCTACACGAGCATGGGTTCAGTTCAAGATGTTCCCTCTCCTCCTAGAAACTCGTCTACACGAGCATGGATTCAGTTCAAGATGTGCCACCTCCTCCTAGAAACTCGGCTACGACGGATCTCCAACATCCTGTATCTCTCAGTGACTTCATCCTGTCTGTTGATTTTGTCATGCTACTTATAGCGCTGTTTGCTGTTTACCTCTGGCCGTTAATACCTAAGTTTCCCAGACCTGTAACATCTCATCCTGGACTTTGCCGACGGTATCGTTGTAGTCAGTAGAAACGTGCTTCTTTGTGTGTACTTCTATATATTTATTTATGCTATCGTCCTTATACACAATATTGCTTCATGTTCCGCTGTTTTGTTTGCGTCCACTTAGAATGTCGTTGTCTACTCTATCCTGTATAATTGTTAGCAGTATCTTAATGGTATGGCCCATCTGAAGTTAGCTGTACGAAGCTTCTTAGGGAGCGTTAAAAATGTAACTTAACTTCATTATGCTGGTTTAGAAGGCTCTACAGAGCCAGTGTATTCCACTCCACCGATACTAAAAATAAAATGTAACTTAACTTCATTATGCTGGTTTAGAAGGCTCTACAGAGCCAGTGTATTCCACTCCACGGATACTAACAATACAATTTAACTTAACTTCATTATGCTGGTTTAGAAGGCTCTACAGAGCCAGTGTATTCCATTCCGCCGATACTAAAAATAACTGCGAGCACCCAATCTATTTTTGAATGCATCAACTGACCCTGCCTCCACCAACAAAT
Organism: Ariolimax columbianus; assembly: GCA_036924085.1. NCBI lineage: Eukaryota > Metazoa > Mollusca > Gastropoda > Stylommatophora > Arionidae > Ariolimax > Ariolimax columbianus. The sequence goes on along the minus strand of JAVGWX010000018.1, from coordinate 64,456,668 downwards.
AGATCATTAACATTTGTTGTGCATCTGTTGGACAAATCTTTCACATCAAGCAATATGTCTCCATTCTTGTTCTTAACCCATCCTCCTCTCTTCATTGAGCCAGTCTTGTGTTTGAAAGATGTTTCTGTAACCACATAGTAGTTTGCCTAGTCAACAACGCGATCCTCTTACCAATCAAAGGAGCATCAACAATGACTACTAAATTGACCACTATTCTATCAGGTAAATGAAACGTTCGCATGTCTCCTGCTCAAACAAAGGGAGACAGCAGACGTGAACGTTAGTGTTTGGAAACAAAGTCAGTCCCAGTCAGGTCAGTCATCTAGTCAATAAACAAAGAAATCACAGCATTCACAACAGACCAGTATATTATAAGCACTCGGGAAAACATTCACATCAGACAACACAACAGAAAGTCTAGTAATGGGCAATCTGGATTCGAACCATATACTTTCAGAACGTGTTTTGCTGCAAGAAAAAAATTGGCGCGACATCCTGGTCAGTATAGTGTGCCTGACCAGACTAGCGTCTGTTCCCCCGCGGACTAGCGTCTGTTCCCCCGCGGACTAGCGTCTGTTCCCCGCGTCATATGATACTTTACTTATCAACACCAATTTGGGGGGGGGGGGGGTGTGTTTTTGTGTTGTTGTTGCCGCAGTCTCCCATCTAGTTCACAACGGTGGCTGTGTGGTTATCTGCGAGTTTAGATACTACATGCTGGTAGAGTGCCCCAGTTATCCATATCACGCGCACCGCACGATAAACTAAGTGTCTTGTGATACATACAACGGAATCAGCTGAAGAGATCCTGTGGAGGTTATTCACAAACTGTTGTGTGCTATATTTAGATTTGTGGGTGGACCCAAGAGTATGATGTCATGGTGATGCTATTTTTAGTAGCAGACTTGGAGTACTATAACCCCAGGGTTGGTTGTTGCTAGTCAAGCATGCATGGTGAAGAGGGACTAAGGACTTGTTTGTTGTTGAGATAAGGACTAGTTTGAATTATATTGTTATTTGTGAGTGGTCCTTGTGCATATTGGATCTTCTTTTTAAATTAAAAATTCTTAGTGCTTCAAGATTGGCGTCTGAGAAACAGCGGTTAGAGCGATTGCTTCTTACAGTCAATGTGCCAGGTTCAATCCTGGGTTTGCTGTTAAGGAAGACAAGAAAACGAGACACTCCACCACATACACAAAAAACAATGGTAGCTAGTTCAGTCAAGTTTAACACTTCATCTTTAATGAAAGTGTCTGCTATATGACTGATTGATTGACTCGCATTTCTGATCCAGGTGAAGTATAGGGTCACCACTACAGCTGGTCACCCTTACAGGAAGCCTGTATCAGAGTATTATCAGTGCTGGTTACAACATCAATGGTATTACATGACGATGTTGCTAGACCCCTCTCTTTAGCTGCGCTTATTGGCATTTAGCAGGATGCGGTGGTCCTATTATTTTCACCCCACAGTGGGGACTGACTGATACTGCTGTCAGTTGATTAAGACCAGGCAGTACAGACAGGAACTGTATCAGGTGACTGACTGCGACATCGCTGTCACTTAAGACCAGGCAGTACGGAAAGGAACCTTATCAGTTGACTGACTGCGACATCGCTGTCACTTAAGACCAGGCAGCACAGACAGGAACCTGTTTCTGCCACATTTGTGGTGCTGAACATCTAGTTAGACTAAAGCCTTTAACATTTCGTTCATCCCCTGTATCAGAATCTGTTAGTGGCTATGCTAACGTTTTTTTTTTTGTTTTGTGTCATTCTAGGCTGCTATCCTTCAGCATGCCACAGAGTACATTACGTCCATGGAAAAGGACAAGGCAAGGCTACAGGTCCAGCTTGACCAGACCAAGAGGATGCTGTCAGAGTTGGGCCAGGACAGGGTTGTCACTGACACCTGTGTGTCAAGTTCACCTCCTCCATCCAAGCGGAAAAAACGGGACACAGGTAAGCGCATCATTTGCACCCAACGGTCTCTGTTACACACCTGACCTACCTAAGATCACTGGTCAGGGCAAGGAGATACACCAGGCTAGAAAACTACTTAGCACACCCTCCATAATGCTGAAATTGGACTTATAATGCTGTAAGAAAATAATATTTTGCATTGATTAACATAGGGAGCTGCGTAGTGCAGTGGTTAGAGCGCTGGCTTCACGTCTGAGTGGTCCTGGGTTCATTCTCGAATTGAGGCGGAAATGGTTCCCAGGTCGACTCAACCTTAAATGGGTACCGGGAAGTAAAGGCGGCTGGCATGATGCTGACCACATCATCCACTATGTGCCATGGGTTACAAAATAATATGGGAATAACACCAAATTTCCTATGCGGCGCACACGGTGTGACATGATCTTTACTGACTTATTGATTAACAAAGTGTTCTATTATAGTGGGGTCATTATTGGCGCATTTCACGCTAGATATACTGAGTTTGATTCTTGTCAGTAGCCAAAGCTGCAGCAAGAAATGGCCTGGCAGCAGCCAGTGACTCAGCTGATGGCTTGCATCAGGGTCAGCCAACAAGGACTCCATTCCATCTCCGAGTGGTGGGCCTAGAAACAGTCTGGCTAAGTTATAGGGATCACAGGGAAGGCAAACTAGGTTCTCCAAAAGACCAGACTCGCTATGGACAATCTCCAGTTGACATAGATGTAAATGGGTACCTGGTTTACTGGTTGGCAAGGAAAGGCAGCAAGAGAAACAATTGGCAACCTCATCTCACAGACAGTGGGGCCTCATCACTGACAGCAGTGTCTGCTATGGAAACAGATTGACTTGTTCGGTGTTGCAGTAATCTATGATATGCACTATTCCTGCCAGATTTGAGTACAACGATCTAGTATTTAAAACAGGAAATAGGTGGCCATAGGTTGGGAGCCACTGTTGCATAACCAACAACTCCTCTAACCAACATCTCAAATAGAATATCTTGCTGAAGTCGGATGTGTTGGAGCGAAAGGTGGAAATATCGCAGTCAAGTTGTAAACGACAAAACATTCCGTTCTCTGGACTACATTCTGTTACTTGCCCTTTTGAGGGCTTGGTAGCGGGAGATTAAGAACAAACAAAGCCAAGCCAAATAGAATATGAAACTGTAATCTTTATATTTCGTTGATGTTTAATCCAGGCTTTCTTGTATAATAGGGTTTTACATTGTATGTTCTGTTATAATCAGGTTTCTAAAAATATTCTTTTAATTTGTTCATATTGTAGATTTGTCAAGTTTATTATTTTCAGATGTTACATGAACTTGCAAACTTGACAAATGGTTCTATTTGTTGTTTTCAGAATCATCAGATGAAGGTGTAGGTTCCTTATCTGATGCATCTGATGAAGGTGGTTTGGATGTGCAACATGAGAATGTCACTTTGCGACATCAGTTGGAAATTGAGAGACAGAGGTGTGCCACACTAGAGGAACGTATATGTGTTCTGGAGGACAAGTTGTTGGCAGTGATGCAGGCTCAAGGTTGTCAGTCTGGCTCACTTCATGTAAGTCTTCCTTTGTCTCTGCTTCTTGCTCTCTTTGTAAGTCTTCCTTTGTCTCTGCTTCTTGCTCTCTTTGTAAGTCTTCCTTTGTCTCTGCTTCTTGCTCTCTTTGAGCTCAAACTTCTAGACATTTGATTCTTGCTCTGTTTGAACAACCTACCTGATCATTCTCTACACCAGAAGTTTCAAGAGAGAACATAAAACAGACTACTAAGAAAAAGCCCCAACCATCTGGCCAGAGAAATCCACAGAAAACATGCAGACATCCTTGAAGCTGAAACTGAAAAGTGCAAAGCACTCATTCCAGAACCTTGGACAAGGAGCCAGTGCAGGTCCAAAATAATCTTGGAGTTTCCAGGGCTAACGAAGAAAAGTGAGCAGTCGGCAACAGAGCAAAAAATCCATGTTCTGCAGGAGCTCAAGAGACAGTACCCTAGTAACTCTTGGACACACGTTCTACAGGAGCTCAAAAGACAGTACCCTAGCAACTCTTGGACACACCTTTGATACAGAATGGTTTTCAATAAATATATTCCACAATTTACTGGCAATAACAGGTAGGAACATTAGAGATGACCAGGTCGGTCAATTTGAGATATAATCATAAAATTAGAGCACCATAGTTTTGTCATAGTAAATAGTTTTCCTCAGATGTTTGTCTTCTAGTCTGTGATGTACGTTTGATTGGACTGTGGTCTTTCTGACTTATTTGCTATTTTGCTCCAGTAGGAGCACTGGGGCCACCACAGCATTTTGTCTTTTTACAAGAAGCCTCCAAAACATTTCGGGGCTTTTGTGGTGATTGTTTTCTTACGTACGTTGTTGTTCTTGTACATGGTGAGGTTGTATTGATGGTTTCTGTAGTATGTTGTTATCCTTGTACAAAAGAGACACAATAGTGGAACAGTTTAAGGGACAAGACACTGAACGGTAAGAGAGATAAGGTGTTGGACAGGTAGGACAGTTGAAGAGATAAGGTTCTGGACAGGTAGGACAGTTGAAGAGATAAGGTGTTGGACAGGTAGGACAATTGGAGAGATAAGGTTCTGGACAGGTAGGACAATTTAAAGGACAAAATACTGAACAGTGTAAGATCAAGAAACATAAGAAAGTCAAAAGAATTAGCAAACAACTCTACGACGGGAATTTCTTCCAATTAACAATGGTAATTTCTTTCAATTAACGACAGGAATTTCTTTCAGTTAACGGGAGGCATTTTTCCCAGTTAACCACTGGAATTTCTTCCAATTAATGACGAGAATTTCTTCCAATTAATGACGAGAATTTCTTCCAATTAACTACAGGAATTTCTTCTGATTGACTTGTTACATAGAGATTACTGATTTGTTAGTTGTTTACCTGAGAGTGATCTTATGCCTTTCTTTGACATTGTGTTGGGATTAGTAGATATGACTTTTGTGTGTTTCTGTTGTCAGGATGTGCATCCAGTCAGCCATGACCATCTCCAGATACAGCTGCAGCAGACCTTGTACAACACTCGCCAGACACTTGTTCCATCACCTCGAGGGAAGAGCTTCCAGCCTCCTCGTCCTCTATCTCCAACACCCGAGCGAGCGCTGGCAGTGGAGACATCTATGCCCTTGGATGTCACCGTCCAGAGGTCAGAGACTGAGTCCTTGCGCTTCTGTGCCTTTAGTGGGGACCATATGTCCTCCGCTCTTAAACTGGAGATTGTCCCTGTACGAGAGACAAGCACCCCGAGTGGTCTAGTATCTTCTGCTGAAGTTGCTACAGCGACTACAACAACACCAACCATCTCTACGACAGCAGACCAACCGACCAACCACCATCATCACAACTACTGCCACCGTGACCATCCTAGACGCCGTCACAGACTGCAAGCTCAGCTGGAGCAGCAAAGAGTGCAAGAGGAGGAGGAGGAACAACATCGTCGCCAGCAGGAACAGCACGAAATGGCAGTAGCTGCCGCGGCATTGTACCGACCGAAACACAACACGCAGAACTTGGAAAACCTGGTCGAGGCCATCAGACAAATTGAAGGTGACCGCATCCTGTGTGGGGAGCGCAAGTTGTGTGAAGATAAACTTTCAGTGTACGATCAACACCATCGGACCATACCCACTGCTGAGAAACGGGGGAGGAAGAATAGTAGTGTTAGTGACCAGGATGAGTTCAAGTCAGAAAGCTCTGGTCGTGATTCCCCACCTCTTAACTACCACCACCACCACCAGCAGCAACTTCATTATCAGCAGCAACAGATCATTATTACTAGTCATCCAGAGACATCATCGCCATCATCCTCTCCCTCCGCGACAGTCAGCCAGAAAAATAGTATTAGCAACAGTGGCATGAACTTCTGTGAAAAGTATCCGATTGCCTCACACTTGCTTCACAGTCCACTTCAATTGTCCTTCTACAGGCCTGGTGTTATTGTACACAAGCAGTGACCTCAAACAGATATTGGTCATGTCATCGTGCCACTTCATCTCGTTACATAACACATTATTGGTGAGCCGCAGCTCTAGTTCCCGAGCCGACCATTAAGTTAGCTGCTGTTTTGGACTTTATGCCAGATTGGCCAATTTGACACTAATTTGGCTGGGATGATGAATACAGATTGCTGACGGACATGGCTTCCAGGTTTGAAAAGAAATGGTGTCTGACCTCCGACCTGGTCGTGGACCATGTTATCGGAGTGAGCTCAACAATTTGAGGTCAGCACTCTTCCGTTGTGTTTATTCTAGAATTATCTCATTCTCACAATGCGGAACCAGTTGTTGCAAATAATGGAGAGTTCAAGTTGAGCCCATTGTTCTAGCCTAACTTGTGCAGACAACTATTAAGAACAGTTATTGTTTAAACACTGTTCTTCTGTGGTTTAAAGTTGTGTTTTGACGTTGAAAACGGGTGTTTCAGAAGCCAGTGACTTTTGTTGTATTAGTTTCATTTGTGTACATTTCTGATACGTTCTAACGACTTGTCTATTACAATAAAATGTGTATTTGACCCCACCCAACCAGGTCAAAGACTTCATTGGTTTTCTTTAGAATGTGTTCTGTCATGTTGTTAGGTGTTCTGTCATGGGAACTGATGCTCTGTCGGGTATTCTATCATGTGAACTGGTGTTGTGTCAGGTGAATGTATGTCCTGTCATGTGACCTGGTGTTCTGTCAGATGAATGTATGTCCTGCCGTGTGAACATGTTCTGTCAGGTGAATGTATGTCCTGTCAGGTGAACAGGTGTTCTGATATGTGATTGTATGTACAGAGCTTGTCTTGTCTGTCGTTAAAGGATTTGCTTGCCCACAGCAACATGCTAGAGGGGATGTGGTTTGTGACTGTCAGGTTTATGCAACTTATGGATCTCCATGGTCAGTCCATTCCAGAAATTGTCACTTGTGAATTTACTGCTAATTTGATTGACAGTCCTCGTTTCCTGTTATAAAGTTGCTATATACTAGTAGTTCTCATTGATATCCTTGACTGACTTCTGTAGATTACAAGTTCAAGAGTGCTGTTACTATCACTTACCTGTATTCCCATTGCTGGGAAGATTTGTAGGGCTGAGATATAAAGGCTCGTTGCCCTTGCAGTCACCACGAACTGCACAGCTTAGATATTTATTTGATGTCCGATAGGAAAAAACAAACCAAGCCATGTCTTACTGAGATATTGAATGCTTGTCCTTATGATTAGATCTACATGGAAACCACTAGGTCAGTCACTTCACTAATGATGCTGTAACACCAGCGTAAATAGGGAGACTGAGTGGTCTGGAGGTAAGGTGTCTGCCTTGGGTGCCGGAGATCGTGGGTTCGATTCACGGTGAGGGCTGGGATTTTTTTACGTGGATCTTCTGTTAAAAATTCTCCTGTTCTCTGGATAGTGAGATCGGACTTGAGTGTCGAGCACGTTAAAAATTCCCCTGTTCTCTGGATAGTGAGATCGGACTTGAGTGTCGAGCACGTTAAAAATTCCCCTGTTCTCTGGATAGTGAGATCGGACTTGAGTGTCGAGCACGTTAAAAATTCCCCTGTTCTCTGGATAGTGAGATCGGACTTGAGTGTCGAGCACGTAAAAAATTCCCCTGTTCTCTGGATAGTGAGATCGGACTTGAGTGTCGAGCACGTAAAAATTTCCCCTGTTCTCTGGATAGTAAGATCGGACTTGAGTGTCGAGCACGTTAAAAATTCCCCTGTTCTCTGGATAGTGAGATCGGACTTGAGTGTCGAGCACGTTAAAAATTCCCCCGTTCTCTGGATAGTGAGATCGGACTTGAGTGTCGAGCACGTTAAAAATCCCTTGGGAGTTGGAAATCGGCTACATGGCCGCTGCCTGGACAAAATTCAATTTAAAAATCTGCTACGTCATTTTTACCTTTCCCCAGGTGGTTTGTTAAGTGCAGCTGTAGATGGCACCTAATTGGCAACGGGTCTACTTAACTCTAGTGTTTGAGTCTATTGAGACGGGCTCGCACATCGGTTAAATCACCCACCAAGAAATTGGTTGTATACAGACACTGTAGAGTCTTATAAACCAGTATAAAGACGTTAAGTTAAATAATTCCATCTTCGAGACAGACAATCCTGTGTGCTGAAAGTCTATACATATGATAGCGGATAGGACACAGTTTTCTGACTAGCATTACTAAGTCACTTTTTTTCTGGTGGCTTATACTTTCTTTGTGATGAGGTAATCAGCCACATGCCAAACCATATTTTCTCCTCTTTGTGATAAGGTAATTGGCCCCATGCCAAACCATATTTAGTCTCCTCTTACAACGTACCTGACAGCTTAGTTAAGTGTTATTGCTTCCTTTTTAGCTCTGGTAACAATCAGGGATTTACATAGCATTACGAGGGTGTGGTGGTGCTGTTGTTGGGTCCAGTAACAATCGCGGAGTATCTGACATTACGAGGATGTGGTGCTATTGTTGAAAACCAAGGTACATATAATAGAGGAACAAACAACAAAATAGATCATGAAAATTTGAGACACAAAGATTTAGGACAGTAATAAAGATTCAAGTCAAAGAAAGAAAGATGAGATTGAATGATCGGGTTTCAGAATGCTCAGGGTTGGCTATTTGAAGGTCTGTGCTCCGAACGGAACAAAAGACTAAGAGAAATGACACATTGTTGCAAATAGTTATCACGCTCACTGACACATATATTTCCTCAGCTGTTAGTTAACACTAAATGACACTGTCCTCAGCTGTTAGTTAACACTAAATGACACTATTTCCTCAGCTGTTAGTTGACACATCCATGTCCACAGCTGTTAGTTAACACTAAATGACACTATTTCCTCAGCTGTTAGTTAACACTAAATGACACTATGTCCTCAGATGTTAGTTAACATTACATGACACATCTATGTCCTCAGCTGTTAGTTGACACTAAATGACACATCTATGTCCTCAGCTGTTAGTTGACACTAAATGACACATTTATGTCCTCAGCTGTTAGTTAACACTAAATGACACATCTATGTCCTCAGCTGTTAGTTAACACTAAATGACACTATGTCCCCAGCTGTTAGTTAACACTAAATGACACTATGTCCTCAGCTGTTAGTTAACACTAAATGACACAATGTCCTCAGCTGTTAGTTAACACTAAATGACACTATGTCCTCGGCTGTTAGTTAACACTACATGACACTATTTCCGCAGCTGTTAGTTAACACTAAATGACACTATTTCCTCAGCTGTTAGTTAACACTAAATGACACTATTTTCTCAGCTGTAGTTAACACTAAATTACACTATTTCCTCAGCTGTTAGTTAACACTAAATTACACTATTTCCTCGGCTGTTAGTTAACACTAAATGACACTATTTTCTCAGCTGTTAGTTAACACTAAATGACACTATTTTCTCAGCTGTTAGTTAACACTAAATGACACTATTTCCTCGACTGTTAGTTAACACTAAATGACACATCTATGTCCTCGGCTGTTAGTTAACACTAGGACACTATTTCCTCAGCTGTTAGTTAACACTAAATGACACATCTATGTATGCGCTCCAACCTCTGGAAAACAGAATGTTGATATCTTCAAATTAATTTACCAATTTTGGATCAAGATGCTGCAGTGGTCAGCGACCCATAGCTGACTGCTAGCGTCAGGGCCAGCGAACCATAGCTGCCAAGACCCTTCTACACCTCCACGTGGTGATCCTGGATAACAGGCTGCAGCAGGGCAGACTGGCTAAGGAGAAGGGATCGAAGAGGGAATGCTAACCTAGTACTAAAAAAATGCTTGCTGAAGTCAGATGTGTTGGACCGAAAAGTGCAAATATCGCAGCCAAGCTGTAAACTACGACACAACGCATTCTGTTCTCTGGACTACATTCTGCTACTTAAGCCAATTCAGGGTTTGGTAGCGGGAGATTGAGAACGAACGAAGAAAAAGAATTTACCAATTGTCAACCTCTTATTGAGCGGAAGTAGTACTCCAGTGGGTCCCTGGCCATGTCGGAGTCCCAGGGAATAAGAAGGCTGATGAGCTGGCCAGAAGCGGGACAATGCTATCAAGTCACTTCCTAGTGCCACACCGCTGACCTGCAGGCAGATCCTGAGAAACGATAGGCAGGGGTGGCTAGATCAGTGGGCCAATCCCAGACAGGGGTGGCTAGATCAGTGGACCATTCCCAGACAGGAGTGGCTAGATCAGTGGGCCACATCCCAGACAGGGGTGGCTAGATCAGTGGGCCACATCCCAGACAGGGGTGGCTAGATCATTGGGCCACATCCCAGACAGGGGTGGCTAGATCAATCGGCCACATCACAGACAGGAGGGGCTAGATCAGTGGGCCACACCCAAGACAGGCTGAACATTAAAAAAAACCAGATCCCCAGGACCCAGCCAAGAAACTGAATCCAAGAGACCAGAGCGTGATCTTCAAGGCCCCCCCCCCCCCCCCACACACACACATACACAACAGGCCATCCCATCCCAACAGCCACGCCCCCGAACAGGGCAATTTTTCAAGAATAAGGAATCCACTGAATCACATCTCTCTTGAACCAAGGACACTATACGTCGCGGTGCAGTGGCTCTCTTCTGTCCACCAACAATTGTCCTTTCAACTGATATCACCAGCTTTAAATTATACTTACCTGTATCATTGATTGTAGATTAGGGTCTTCTGTTTGACAAGTGTGTCCACCACGAGTATGATGCCTCATTTTTTCAAACATTCTTATGTCCTTTACCATATCTTCTTCTTCGATCAACGGATGCTATGCTTCTAGTCCGGTGAGGTTCACGATCAACTGATGCTAGGCTTCTAGTCCGGTGAGGTTTACGATCAACTGATGCAAGGCTTCTAGTCAGGTGAGGTTCACGATCAACTGATGCTAGGCTTCTAGTCCGGTGAGGTTCACGATCAACGGATGCTAGGCTTCTAGTCCAGTTAGGCTAACGATCAACTGATGCAAGGCTTCTATTCCGGTGAGGTTCACGATCAACTTATGCTGTGCTGCTAGTCTGGTGAGGTTCACGATCAACTGATGCTAAGCTGCTAGTCCAGTGAGGCTCACGATCAACTGATGCAATGCTGCTAATCCGGTGAGGTTCACGAAGGAGACTGCGTTCCAGGTCTTCGCTGGTCCCCACAGTTTTTCAAGCATGGTCGCTTCCCCAGGCCAGACTACTTCTCTTTGGTCCGCATAAGTGGGCAGTTCTGCAGGATATGTTCTAGTATTTGCTTGGGTGGTCCACAATCGAACGTGGCGGTGTCTCTGGGACCCATTCTGTGGAGGTGGGCCTCTTGAGTCTGCAATGTCCCATACCGAGTCTGAAGATCTTTGCCTACCAATCTCTGTCAATCTAACATAAAAAATCACGTCAAATCAAAGGCCGTTGCTTCTCCCGGTGCATAGACCAAAGACAGCACACACAGTTCTGGGCTCCTCTCTCATAGACCAATGACAGCACACACAATTCTGGGCTCCTCTCTCATAGACCAATGACAGCACACACAGTTCTGGGCCCCTCTCTCGTAGACCAATGACAGCACACGCAGTTCTGGGCTCCTCTCTCATAGACCAATGACAGCACCCTGATAGCACGCACAGTCCTGGGCTCCTCTCTCATAGACCAATGACAGCATACACAGTTCTGGGCTCCTCTCTCATACACCAATGAAAGCACACACAGTCCTGGGCTCCTCTCTCATAGACCAATGACAGCACACACAGTTCTGGGCTCCTCTCTCATAGACCAATGAAAGCACACACAGTCCTGGGCTCCTCTCTCATAGACCAATGACAGCACACACAGTTCTGGGCTCCTCTCTCATAGACCAATGACAGCACACACAGTTCTGGGCTCCTCTCTCATAGACCAATGACAGCACACACAATTCTGGGCTCCTCTCTCATAGACCAATGACAGCACACGCAGTTCTGGGCCCCTCTCTCATAGACCAATGACAGCATACACAGTTCTGGGCTCCTCTCTCATACACCAATGAAAGCACACACAGTTCTGGGCTCCTCTCTCATAGACCAATGACAGCACACACAGTCCTGGGCTCCTCTATCATAGACCAATGACAGCCCCCCCCCCCCCCGCCCCCCCCCTGACAGCATTCCCAGTCCCGGGTTCCTCTTTCTGCCTCTTTAAAAATGAAACCATTTAATATTAGCTGCTTCTCACATTCTACACTTCGTTAATTCAGAAGATGTTTCACGCCACTACGTCATTCTTCTGTTTCTGAATGCCCCTCCTTTCCCCGCGACCTTTTGCTTGTGCTCTGTTGTCAATGTTTACGTAACCAACTTTGTTTTGAAAGATTTGGATGATCTGCCCTAACCTAACCTATAATACTCTAGGTGAGTTGTCCGTGTTTGGTTGGTCGGCCCTAACCTATAATACTCTAAGTGAGTTGTCCATGTTTGGTTGGTCGGCCCTAACCTATAATACTCTAGGTGAGTTGTCCGTGTTTGGTTGGTCGGCCCTAACCTATAATACTCTAAGTGAGTTGTCCATGTTTGGTTGGTCGGCCCTAACCTATAATACTCTAGGTGAGTTGTCCATGTTTGGTTGGTCGGCCCTAACCTATAATACTCTAAGTGAGTTGTCCGTGTTTGGTTGGTCGGCCCTAACCTAAAATACTCTAAGTGAGTTGTCCGTGTTTGGTTGGTCGGCCCTAACCTATAATACTCAAGGTGAGTTGTCCCTGTTTGGTTGGTCGGCCCTAACCTATAATACTCAAGGTGAGTTGTCCCTGTTTGGTTGGTCGGCCCTAACCTATAATACTCAAGGTGAGTTGTCCCTGTTTGGTTGGTCGGCCCTAACCTATTATACTCTAGGTGAGTTGTTTTATAGGGTATTTGGCACGCTTTCAGCGCTGCCTTGGGGTCGAACTGGCAACACAATGTTCATAAAATGAACTTAAAAAAATTATGCATTTCTAAATAACTCATAGGTTATTTTGGGTTATTGCCCTTTTCAATGTAACGGAGATCAAGGTAAGTAAGAAAAAGATGGCCAACAGGTCTCAGCAACATACGACAAACAGCCTATCTCTCTTCTTCTCTGTTGTTACAACTCTTTGTCTCTCTCCTTCTCCTCTCCCTTCCTTCTTGCCGTTCTCGTCTTTAGCCAGCCGGTTAAATACATATAATTCTTTTCATTCTAATTGGTCTACTAGTTTTTCTCCGCCCCGCATTATCCCGTCAGCCAATCAGTTCTCAGGTGTCCTATCTGCATACCCATTCTTGGAACTGCCCTATAACTTGACGCCGACTCACGCCTGATCGGATGAACACATTTCCTCACACCCTCTGACAATGGGCACCACAATAAGAGGAACTCTTCATCACGCACCATGTCTAACTTTCACATTGTAAACTTGGTGCCTACACCCTAAAAAAATGTGTCGTCCTTTACTTGACCCTGCCTGCAGCTAGACTATAACAAATGCGTCATCCCTTACTTGACCCTGCCTGCAGCTAGACTATAACAAATGTGTCATCCCTTACTTGACCCTGCCTGCAGCTAGACTGTAACAAATGTGTCATCCCTCACTTGACCCTGCCTGCAGCTAGACTATAACAAATGTGTCATCCCTCACTTGACCCTGCCTGCAGCTAGACTATAACAAATGTGTCATCCCTCACTTGACCCTGCCTGCAGCTAGACTATAACAAATGTGTCATCCCTCACTTGACCCTGCCTGCAGCTAGACTGTAACAAATGTGTCATCCCTCACTTGACCCTGCCTGCAGCTAGACTATAACAAATGTGTCATCCCTCACTTGACCCTGCCTGCAGCTAGACTGTAACAAATGTGTCATCCCTCACTTGACCCTGCCTGCAGCTAGACTATAACAAATGTGTCATCCCTCACTTGACCCTGCCTGCAGCTAGACTGTAATAAATGTGTCATCCCTCACTTGACCCTGCCTGCAGCTAGACTGTAATAAATGTGTCATCCCTCACTTGACCCTGCCTGCAGCTAGACTGTAACAAATGTGTCATCCCTCACTTGACCCTGCCTGCAGCTAGACTATAACAAATGTGTCATCCCTCACTTGACCCTGCCTGCAGCTAGACTGTAACAAATGTGTCATCCCTCACTTGACCCTGCCTGCAGCTAGACTGTAACATGACGTATTAGAATGGACCTAGCGTTCCTCTCTGTTCTGAACACGATCAATTAGCATTCAGCTAATTCTGTTAATTTCGTCTCCGGCTGGCTCAGCTCGGCTCAACATTAACATCTCTTAACAGAACAGGCTGGGGGTCCTTCCTCGCCTCGAACAATTAATCCAATTGGTAATCTAATCGTGAAGTGCCTAGTTGATTCTTACATGTCTGCTAAGTTATTTATACCTGGGAGAAACCTTTGTACAAAACAAAGAGCATTGAACTCCTGTCACGTGTAATCGATGCTCCTATCGTACCTGGTCCCTTTGTCACGTCATACTAGCGCTCTCTATCCGCTCTGCCACTAACACGTCATGGATGGGCTTGATTGATTGGTTAGCTGGCTGGCCTTTTAGCTGCCGGAATGATAATACAACCACTACATTTGTTCTTGTACAGGAAGCTTCTGTATGTGAGTATTTCTTCATCTTCTTATCCTTCTTCTTTTCTTTCTTCTCTTCTTCTTTTTCTACATTCGTCATGAAAATGACGTTTTGTTAAGTTGTATTGTAGTTTACAGCGAGGCTGCAATATCTGCACCTTTCAGCCTGACACATCCGGTTTCAGCATGGATTGTGGGTCCTGGTTTTGTCGTCCTTTTTCTATCCATATTCTCTCAGCCAGGCTACATGGGTGCATGTTGTTTTCAGGGCCGCCGCTTTGAGGTGGAATATGACCTTGGTCAACACTGATTCGCTAACCAAGACGCAGACATCCAGTTCCGAATCGATGGCTGCTTTGAGCATATTCACTGCCGCGCCTTTGGCCTTTCCAAGCATTTGCAGTCTCGGCTTCAACGGCAATCATTTTACATAGTGAGGTTGCTAGCCCCATTCACATTCCTCTTTAGTTGATATTGCAACGGGCTTGGAGGACAGAAAACTAAGGTCGGGTAAGGCAAAACATACTGGTTGTACATGATAGGCTCATTTAAGATCTTGTCCAGTAAGTTTGACTTGACCCTGACTAACATTGTCCGAGCAGTATGGTTTGTCTGACCAGACGTTAGTCTCCTCTCCCCCCCCCCCCCCCGACCAGACGTTAGTCTCCTCTCCCCACCTGACCAGACGTTAGTCTCCTCCCCCCCCCCCGACCAGACGTTAGTCTCCTCTCCCCCCCCCCCGACCAGACGTTAGTCTCCTCTCCCCCCCCCCCCGACCAGACGTTAGTCTCCTCTCCCCCCCCCCCCCCCCGACCAGACGTTAGTCTCTCCTCCCATCCCCTCACCTGACCAGACGTTAGTCTCCTCTCCTCACCTGACCAGACGTTAGTCTCCTCTTCCCCCCTCCCTGACCAGACGCTAGTCTCTCCCCTACCCCCGTCCCCCTTTCTCCATCCATCCCAGGGATAGATAGATAAGATTTCCTGAGACTCTGAACAAAATGAGAGACTGGTCAGTACAGCCTATACACAAAGTGAGAGATGGAGGGAGAGATTCAGGGTAGGCAAATAAAGCGTGAGGGGTGGAGAAGAGGAAGAGTTCTGCCTTAAGACATCTGTTTGCAGTCAGGGATGGAGTGAGAGGGAGTGCGTTGCCTCAAGACATCCGTTTTAAGCTAGGGATGGTATCTTGACCCAGCCAATGGAAGAACGCCTGGCCGCGGCACAAATTAATTAAAGCAGCGGTTCTAAAACTATCAGGGACAGTGGGGCGCACGAGAACTCAGCGAGAACAACAAACTTAGCATTTGCAACACTTTTTTTTAACAACATAGAAAATTATAAACATGGAAAAGCTCAGGTGATGGGGCAAGAAATGAAATTGATTTTATTATGATCAGACACAGATTCAGAAATATTGTCAAAAACACCAAGACATACCCAGGGGCAGACACCAATTCAGACCACAATCCAGTTTGTATGAAAGTGCATACACAGCTCAAAATCCCAGAGTGTAGAGGGACAAAAACACTTAATAAAGACAGGTCAGCGCTAAAACAACCAGATATAGGGCAAAAGTACCAGGTGCAGTTAAGAAGGTGTATGAAAACTTACAATCAGATGACAAGGAAGGAAACACAGAGCGGAGAATAAACACTAAATGGGAACGTATAAAAGCCAGTATCCAAGTATCAAATAAATCGTTACCAGATAAAGAAATTAGGAAAAACCAAGAATGGATGATAGATGACAGATGAGAGATGAGAGATGACAGATTAGAGATGACAGATGAGAGATGACAGATGAGAGATGAGAGATGAGAGATGACAGATGAGAGATGACAGATGAGAGATGACAGATGAGAGATGACAGATTAGAGATGACAGATGAGAGATGACAGATTAGAGATGACAGATTAGAGATGACAGATTAGAGATGAGAGATGACAGATGAGAGATGACAGATTAGAGATGACAGATTAGAGATGAGAGATGACAGATGAGAGATGACAGATTAGAGATGAGAGATTAGAGATGAGAGATGACAGATGAGAGATGACAGATTAGAGATGAGAGATGACATCTTAACTAAAATTGCAGATAGAAAGAAGGCTAACAACACTACTGCATGTTCATCACTACACAAAGAGATACGTACAATGTACAGGCTGGCCAAAGAACAGTGCTTGGAAGAGAAATGTAAGGTAATAGAAGACATGGGACTAAAAGGCAATACCAGAGAAATGCATATAGAAATAAAGAAAACAACAAACAAGACACAGGTAACCCGGAGTGGGGGGATGCATCTGAGATAAGAATTGAGCCATTTTGATGGATGAGAATAACATACCGAAGAGATGGGCGGAATATGCAAGAGAGGTTTTTAAGGGCAGTCGCGGAACCAAACTATCAACATATGATAATGAAGAACCCAGCATCCTCAGATCAGAGGTGATAAAAACTATGAGAAAAGGGAAAGCAACAGGGCCGGACTCCATAAACATAGAAACTATAGAGGTCCTAGAGGAATTTGGTACAGAAATGCTTACTGATCTGTGTAAGGACATTTACAATGCTGAATGAATACCAACGGACCTGAAAACATCTACGTTTATAACACTCCAGAAAAAACCTCATGCAACAGAATGTTTAGACTTTAGAACAATAAGTTTAATGAGTCACACAATTAAAGTACTACTCAAGGTCATACAAGAGAGAATAATATTCCAACAGGAGGCTCACCCTGGGGGCCACTCTTCCCTTCTCTCTCTCCTCTTACCTCACTCTGTTTCATTTGACTCTGTCCTACAGTCACACTCTTGCACAACTTTCACACGCGCCCTCATTGTGAGGCCCTTCCATTGCACTTTGGTTGGGCTAGCTTCTGAGGGCGCACAAACCTAGCATAGGTACATACAGATGCACACATGCATTAAAACACTAGTTTATGCGTCCTGATATCGCCCAATTGACTACGGTCTGGGGTGGAAAATGGCGCGCCTCCGCCAGTAGAAACTAGTGAGGCAAACATCTAAGCAAAAAAAAAAAAAACGAGAGAGAATAAGAGGTCAAATAGAGGGGGAAGTTTCAGAAGAACAATTTGGTTTTCGAAAGTTTAATGGACGGAGGGAAGCAATTTTCTGTTTGCGAACTTTGACAGAAAAATATATAGAAATACATAATGACATTTATATTCGCTTTATAGACTACCAGAAGACTTTTGACAGTCAAAAATGAAAAATTAATTAAATGTCTCCAAGAAATAGGTCTAGATAGTAAAGACATAAGACTGCTCCGTAATCTGTACTGGGAACAAACTGCTACTGTAAAATCAGGAAAGTTCTGCTCTCCAAGTATAGATGTAAAAAGAGGAGTGAGACAGGGGTGTGTATTATCTCCCCTTGTCTTTTTAATATCTAGACATAACAAAAATTCAAACAGATAGCGGGAATGCCAGGGCTTGTCGTTGGAGGAGTGGCAATGAACCATCTAAGATATGCGGATGATACAGTTTTGATGGAAAAATGTGAGCAAGAATTACATGAGCTTGTGACAACAATATACACAATAAGTCAAGAGTTTAGATTAGACATAAACGTAAAGAAAACAAAGACTATGATAATTGGGACAAGTGACAAGACACCATTATGCAGACAAAAATAAAAGATCAACTACTTGAACAGGTACAGAGTTTCTCCTATCTAGGTCATATAATAACGGAAGAAGGCAGCTGTGAAAAATAAATCAGAAAGAGAATAAGTATGGCCAAGATTGTATTCGACACATACTGACATCCAAACAGTTAATCAGAATTTGAAAATGAGAATTGTCAGGTCTTATGTATACTCGTCACTACTTTATGGCGCAGAAACATGGACATCGAATAACAAGTTGGAAAAGAGTATTGAAGCCTTCGAAATGTGGGTATATAGAAGATTGGGTCGCATTTCTTGGAAAGAAAATAAAATAAATTTGGAGGTGTTGGAGAAGTTAGGGGTGAAAAGAGAATTAATGACCGAAATCAGGGTTAGACAGTTACGTTATTTTGGTCATATAGAGGGTAGGGTGGAAGGCAGTCGTCCAAGAGACAAGACGATGTTGTAAGTGGGTGGATCAGGAGATGGACTGGAAAAAGCCTCTCAGATTTCACCATTACGGCAAGAGAGAGTACACTGGAGATCCATTGCAGCCGACCTTCGATGCGAAGATGGCACCTGAACTGAACTGAACATCATACACCAATTGGTTCCCGGAAATATGAGAAAAGGAACCCCTCTTACTTTTCAGACGACTAAAGCAGTTTGTACACGGAGCTGGCAACCTCATCATGTCAAACCGTTGCTATTAAAACTGCCACAGCTAGTTCTCGGAAACCGGTGTCCTAGAAAGGGGACAGTAGCAGTGGCGGCTCTATGCTTCACGTGAAACCAGCGAACGAAAGAAAGAACAAAAGATTACCAAACTCTTGGCTCTATGAAAATCTTGTCTCGCCAAACCGATTCAACTGTAGTGAATGAAGTTATTATGTCTACTTGTTTCGATTTCCCGAACTACTATTCACGAATATTCTATACATGTCTATTCATAGCACTACTGAATACTATATAAAACCCTGCTGTTATTTTGTTTAGTCTGGGCGGATAGGTATAGCGTTTCTGATGGGGAAAAGTGAGGGGGGTACGGGGGGGGGGGACCTTTTAAATTTAAATAAAGCATACAGTTACGTTTTGAAGGTTCTAGAAATAATCAGGAAGCAAAAAGGTTTGTGTAGAGTGGGAGATAGACAGACGCTAAGGCGGGCTGGGTCAGTCACACACTAATCTCTCACACAACACACGACGGCAGAGTTGGGTAATCGATACACGATGGTGTCAGCGGTGACTGGGCGGCTCCTTGTGTCACTCGCTATTCCAAGAATAGAGGAGACCGGCCACAGAAAACGAAACCAAGGTTACACACCACGTGGCTGCTTCTGGCGTCAGATATAACCACTGATTGGACGGCCTGTTCGACCTTGGCCTTCTGCTATGACGTAACGACATAGCTGTAAACAAGTCATATGTTTCTTGGTCTGTTTATGTTCACAGCTCTCGGCTGATGCACTATTATATTAACAGACACGTAATAACCATTGTATCATTGCATAAAGAGGAGGTGTGAGTCAAAGGGTAAAACCTTGTCAGGGGAGGGCAGAAGGGCGGCGGGGGTTAGTTGTTTACATATCATGTCTCGATTGTTGCAGGGGAAAGCAAATCCCACAAGAGGAGTGTGAGAAAATGCATGCATGCAGATGATGCAACAAACTCGTCTCGAACTTTGAACTTTCGAGTCAGGAGAGATTTCCAGACCGGGATAAAGGTCATTGGTGAACTTGTCTGCTTTCCACGAATACGCCATAAGTGGAATTCTGAAAATAGTACAATAACTGCGGAAGGGGAAGATAGTATATGCGCCTGGTCTCAGTCTGTTCGTGGCTGAACTTCACGCACTCAGTTCCAATCAGATAAATGACTCCCCAATATAAGATGATCGCGTGATTCGACTTCTTGCTGCAAGGTACACACAGGGCCACCACTACAGCTGACCACATTACATACAGGAAGTCTGTATCCAAGCATTTGTAGTGCTCTTTCATAGCAATGGCATTACATGTTGTGGCCGCTAATCCCAAGCACATCCCTCTTTAGTCATATTTTACGACATAGCCGCAGTGGGAATATAATTTACAGCAGGGACATTACTTGGATAATATATGAAAAGTGGCTGTATTTTGACTCACTTATGAACCTATCTGAAGGTCGTCGTGCCAAGTAACCGCGCCGGCACACACATGTAGACAACACAAATAGACAACACATATAGACAACACTTGTGTTTCTACCACAAGACCTTCGCCAGGGACACATGGCAATACAAATAACAATTAATAACAAATCATAAAACCTCCAACGTGGAAAAAACGCAATTATGTTCATGAATGTATTCAGGGCTAGAATTGTATTCAGGGCTAGAATTGTATTCAGGGCTAGAAATGTATTCAGGGCTAGAAATATATTCTGTGCTAGAAATGTATTCAGGACTAGAAATGTATTCATGACAAGAAATATATTCAGGGCTAGACACGTATTCAGTGCTAGAAATGTATTCAGGACTAAATGTATTCAGGGCTAGAAATGTATTCAGGACTAAATGTATTCAGGATTAAGAATGTATTCAGGACTAAGAATGTATTCAACACTAGCTTAACACAAAACACAACATACATAGAAACAGAGACATATGATATCAGAGGAAGGCAATATGTTAAGATAAGAAAGTCCTCAATATGTTAATATAAGAAAGTCCTCAATATGTTAAGATAAGAAAGTCCTCAATATGTTAAGGTAAGAAAGTCCTCAATATGTTAAGATAAGAAAGTCCTCAATATGTTAAGGTAAGAAAGTCCACAATATGTTAAGGTAAGAAAGTCCTCAATATGTTAATATAAGAAAGTCCTCAATATGTTAAGGTAAGAAAGTCCACAATATGTTAAGGTAAGAAAGTCCTCAATATGTTAAAGTAAGAAAGTCCACAATATGTTAAGGTAAGAAAGTCCTCAATATGTTAAGGTAAGAAAGTCCTCAATATGTTAAGGTAAGAAAGTCCTCAATATGTTAAGATAAGAAAGTCCTCAATATGTTAAGATAAGAAAGTCCTCAATATGTTAAGATAAGAAAGTCCTCAATATGTTAAGATAAGAAAGTCCTCAATATGTTAAGATAAGAAAGTCCACAATATGTTAAGATAAGAAAGTCCACAGTATGTTAAGATAAGAAAGTCCACAGTAAAAGATTGCTTCACTGCACAAACATTGGATGGCTGGCGAGGGGGGGGGGGGGGGAGGCACACAAACATGGGGATGCTTGGCGAGGGGGGCCCACAAACATGGGGATGGCTGGCGAGGGGGGAGGGCCCACAAACATGGGGATGGCTGGCGAGGGGGGCTGACAAACATGGGGATGGCTGACGAGAGGGGAAGGGGAGGGGGGCACAAACATGGAGATGGCCAGCGAGGGAGGCCACAAACATCTGTATCTGTATGCCTGTATCTGTATGAAACACATCTAGTTGCCTGTTTTGCCTTTCTGATCATTCATTCTGCAGTCCTGTCTGCCTACCTCTCATATCCATCAATCACATCTGGGTGTCCGTATGACACACGAGAATGTGTAGCAATGTGCTGTTAGAAATGAGTCACTGAAATATGCAAATAAGGTGAGGGTTGGAACAGTTGAGGGTTGTCGATGGGAGGACCGTGCACAGAGCACATACCAACACGTGTTACACATGCCTGGGTTGGTGTGTTTACCAGTCTGTCCCTGTCTGGGTTGGTGTGTTGATGTGTTTACCAGTCTGTCCCTGTCTGGGTTGGTGTGTTGATGTGTTTACCAGTCTGTCCTTGTCTTGGTTGGTGTGTTGATATGTTTACCAGTCTGTCCCTGTCTGGGTTGGTGTGTTTATGTGTTTACCAGTCTGTCCTTGTCTTGGTTAGTGTGTTGGTGTGTTTACCAGTCTGTCCTTGCCTTAGTTGGTGTGTTGATGTGTTTACCAGTCTGTCATTGCCTTAGTTGGTGTGTTGATGTGTTTACCAGTCTATCCCTTCCTTGGTTGGTGTGTTGGTGTGTTTACCAGTCTGTCCTTGCCTTAGTTGGTGTGTTGATGTGTTTATCAGTCTGTCCTTGCCTTGGTTGGTGTGTTGGTGTGTTTACCAGTCTGTCCTTGCCTTAGTTGATGTGTTTATCAGTCTGTCCTTGCCTTGGTTGGTGTGTTGGTGTGTTTACCAGTCCGTCCTTGCCTTAGTTGGTGTGTTGGTGTGTTTACCAGTCTGTCCTTGCCTTAGTTGGTGTGGTGATGTGTTTACCAGTCTGTCACTGCCTTGGTTGGTGTGTTGGTGTGTTTACCAGTCTGTCCTTGCCTTAGTTGGTGTGTTGATGTGTTTACCAGTCTGTCCTTGCCTTACTTGGTGCGTTGATGTGTTTACCAATCTGTCCATGCCTTGGTTGGTGTGTTGATGTGTTTACCAATCTGTCCATGCCTTGGTTGGTGTGTTGATGCGTTTACCAATCTGTCCATGCCTTGGTTGGTGTGTTGATGTGTTTACCAGTCTGTCCTTGCCTTAGTTGGTGTGTTGATGTGTTTACCAGTCTGTCCTTGCCTTGGTTGGTGTGTTGATGTGTTTACCAATCTGTCCTTGCCTTAGTTGGTGTGTTGATGTGTTTACCAATCTGTCCATGCCTTGGTTGGTGTGTTGATGCTGCTGATCCCATGCAATGGAAAGAAGACTGATGATACGGTACTCGAGGAGGCATAAACACAACTCATTGCAGAGGATTGAAACAAGGCAGTCATTTTTTTCGCGTATCTACTGAGAAGAGGAAGTTTGGAGCATGTCGTGACAACGGGAAAGATAGCAGGAAAGAGAGAGAGAGGAAGGCAGAGAGAGAGAAGATGTTGGACAGCCTGAGAGACAGGAAGGCAGAGAGAGAGAAGATGTTGGACAGCCTGAGAGACAGAAGAAGACAGAGAGAGAGAAGATGTTAGACAGCCTGAGAGACAGAGAAAGGCAGAGAGAGAGAAGATTTTGGACAGCCTGAGAGACAGAGGAAGACAGAGAGAGAAGATGTTGGACAGCATGAGAGAGAGAAGATGTTGGACAGCCTGAGAGACAGAGGAAGGCAGAGAAAGAGAGAAGATGTTGGACAGCCTGAGAGACAGAGGAAGGCAGAGCGAGAGAAGATGTTGGACTGCCTGAGAGACAGAGGAAGGCAGAAGAGAGAGAGAGAAGATGTTGGACAGCCTGAGAGACAGAGGATGGCCGAGATAGAAGATGTTGGACAGCCTGAGAGACAGAGGAAGACAGAGAGAAGATGTTGGACAGCCTGAGAGACAGAGGAAGACAGAGAGAGAAGATGTTCGACGGCCTGAGAGACAGAGGAAGACAGAGAGAGAAGATGTTGGACAGCCTGAGAGACAGAGGAAGACAGAGAGAGAAGATGTTGGACAGCCTGAGAGACAGAGGAAGGCAGAGAGAGAGAAGATGTTGGACAGCCTGAGAGACAGAGGAAGGCAGAGAGAGAAGATGTTGGACAGCCTGAGAGACAGAGGAAGACAGAGAGAGAGAAGATGTTGGACAGCCTGAGAGACAGAGGAAGACAGAGAGAGAAGATGTTGGACAGCCTGAGAGACAGAGGAAGACAGAGAGAGAGAAGATGTTGGACAGCCTGAGAGACAGAGGAAGACAGAGAGAAGATGTTGGATATCCTGAGAGACAGAGGAAGACAGAGAGAGAAGATGTTGGACTGCCTGAGAGACAGGGGAAGGCAGAGAGAGAGAAGATGTTGGACAGCCTGAGAGACAGAGGAAGACAGACAGAGAAGATGTCGGACAGCCTGAGAGACAGAGGAAGACAGAGAGAGAAGATGTTGGACAGCCTGAGAGACAGAGGAAGACAGACAGAGACGATGTCGGACAGCCTGAGAGACAGAGGAAGGCAGAGAGAGAGAAGATGTTGGACAGCCTGAGAGACAGAGGAAGGCAGAGAGAGAGAAGATGTTGGACAGCCTGAGAGACAGAGGAAGACAGAGAGAGAAGATGTTGGACAGCCTGAGAGAATGGCAGGGGTGACAATCAACACCAGTTGGAGTAAACGACACACGTGATAGAAGCGGATGTAAGTCCACGATGGCTGACACCAACCGGCAGGGCACCTGATGATGACGAGGATGTATTCATGTGTGTAACAGTCCGTCCTTATATTGGTTCGTGTTTTCGTGAATAAAGTCCAGATATTTGAAATAAATTGTCTCCGACACACTCTACTTTGTTTTTTTCCTTGCGTTCGCCTTATTTCTCTATTCCCGAAGGCGGATGTGCGTTGCACTGTGGTTTTTATTTTGCGCTTGTCGGCCCAGTGCATCCGACTTCAGAATGCATTTTATGTAAGGGTCTGCTTCCTCCTGTAGTTTCTAAGGGTTTGCTTCCCCGGGGTAACGGCCGGTGCTGTGATGGGGATCGAACCCAGCACCTTTGGGTTGTGAGCCGTGCCACTTAACCACTAGGCCACGCCCTCCCCTGCCCTCTAGGTTTAAAAGGGCAAGGGTATTGATAGCGACCTGTCGTATAGAACCGGTCAACGACACACGGAGTAAAGAGGGACTTGGAGCTGGATAGGCCTCACTTTGAGAGTGGGCTCTGATAGTATTCCTAGACAGTCTCTGTTCTGGAACCCCGAAGGTACTAGACGTAGGGGTAGACTTGACGCCACTCTAACACAGCCTGACCTGGACACCACAGAGGGGAACAGAACAGGGGGGAACAGAATAGAGGGGAACAGTACAAAGGGGAACAGAACAGAGGGGAACAGAACAAGGCGGAAAATAAGAGAGGGGAACAGAACAGAGGGGAACAGAACAAGGCGGAAAATAAGAGAGGGGAACAGAACAGAGGGGAACAGAACAGTGGGGAACAGAATAGAGGGGAACAGAACAGAGAGGAAAATAACAGAAAAGAACAGAACAGAGGGGAACAGAGCAGAGGGGAACAGAACAGAGGGGAACAGAACAGAGGGGAACAGAACAGAGGGGAACAGAACAGAGGGGAACAGAACAGAGGGGAAAATAACAGAGGGGGACAGAACAGAGGGGAACAGAACAGAGGGGAAAATAACAGAGAGGAACAGAACAGAGGGGAACAGAACAGTAAAGACGATAACATAACAAAACAAAACAGAGCATACAAAATATTATAACCAAAGAACATTTGAATCTTTTATAAATAATGCTCTATCATGGCAAGCTATTTTATTTCTACAAGCTAATCGGCACCACTGACCACATTGGACAGAACAGAGTGGACACAACACACTGGACAGAACAGAGTGGACACAACACATTGGACAGAACATAGTGGACAGAACAGAATGGACACAATTCACTGGACAGAACATAGTGGACACAACACATTGGACAGAACATAGTGGACATAACAGAGTGGACACAACACACTGGACAGAACAGAGTGGACACAACACATTGGACAGAACATAGTGGACACAACACACTGTACAGAACAGAGTGGACACAACACACTGGACAGAACAGAGTGGACACAACACATTGGACAGAACATAGTGGACACAACACACTGGACAGAACAGAGTGGACACAACACATTGGACAGAACAGAGTGGACACAACACACTGGACAGAACAGAGTGGACACAACACATTGGACAGAACATAGTGGACAGAACAGAGTGGACAGAACATAGTGGACAGAACAGAGTGGACAGAACATAGTAGACACAACACACTGGACAGAACATAGTGGACAGAACAGAGTGGACACAACACACTGGACAGAACACACTGGACAGAACAGAGTGGACACAACACATTGGACAGAACATAGTGGACAGAACAGAGTGGACAGAACATAGTGGACAGAACAGAGTGGACAGAACATAGTAGACACAACACACTGGACAGAACATAGTGGACACAACACACTGGACAGAACACACTGGACAGAACAGAGTGGACACAACACATTGGACAGAACATAGTGGACAGAACAGAGTGGACAGAACATAGTGGACAGAACAGAGTGGACAGAACACATTGGACAGAACATAGTGGACAGAACAGAGTGGACAGAACATAGTGGACAGAATATAGTGGACAGAACAGAGTGGACACAACACATTGGACAGAACATAGTGGACACAACACACTGGACAGAACAGAGTGGACACAACACATAGGACAGAACAGAGTGGACACAACACATTGGACAGAACAGAGTGGACATAACAGAGTGGACACAACACATTGGACAGAACATAGTGGACACAACACATTGGACAGAACATAGTGGACACAACACATTGAACAGAACAGAGTGGACAGAACAGAGTGGACACAACTTATTGGACAGAACATAGTGGACAGAACATAGTGGACACAACACACTGGATAGAACAGAATGGACATAACAGAGTGGACACAACACACTGGACAGAACAGAGTGGACAGAACAGAGTGGACACAACACACTGGACAGAACAGAGTGGACAGAACACACTGGACAAAACAGAGTGGACACAACTCACTGGACAGAACAGAGTGGACAGAACTCACTGGACAGAACAGAGTGGACAGAACAGAGTGGACACAATACACTGGACAGAACAGAGTGGACACAACACATTGGACAGAACAGAGTGGACACAACTCACTGGACAGAACACACTGGACAGAACATAGTTGACACAACACATTGGACAGAACATAGTGGACAGAACAGAGTGGACACAACACAATGGACAGAACAGAGTGGACACAACACACTGGACAGAACACACTGGACAGAACAGAGTGGACACAACACACTGGACAGAACACACTGGACAGAACAGAGTGGACACAACACACTGGACAGAACACACTGGACAGAACAGAGTGGACATAACAGAGTGGACAGAACATAGTGGACAGAACAGAGTGGACACAACACACTGGACAGAACAGAGTGGACACAACACACTGGACAGAACAGAGTGGACACAACACACTGGACACAACACACTGGACAGAACATAGTTGACACAACACATTGGACAGAACATAGTGGACACTACTTACTGGACAGAACAGAGTGGACAGAACATAGTTTACACAACACACTGGACAGAACAGAGTGGACAGAACATAGTTTACACAACACACTGGACAGAACAGAGTGGACAGAACATAGTTTACACAACACACTGGACAGAACAGAGTGGACAGAACATAGTGGACACAACTCACTGGACAGAACAGAGTGGACACAACTTACTGGACAGAACAGAGTGGACAGAACATAGTTTACACAACACACTAGACAGAACAGAGTGGACATAACTTACTGGACAGAACAGAGTGGACAGAACATAGTTTACACAACACAATGGACAGAACAGAGTGGATAGAACATAGTTTACACAACACACTGGACAGAACTGAGTGGACAGAACATAGTGGACACAACTCACTGGACAGAACAGAGTGGACAGAACATAGTCGACACAACACACTGGACAGAACATAGTGGACACAACTCACTGGACAGAACATAGTGGACAGAACATATTTGACAGAACAGAGTGGACACAACACACTGAACAGAACAGAGTGGACAGAACAGAGTGGGCACAACTCACTGGACAGAACATAGTGGACAGAATAGAGTGGACAGAACATAGTGGACACAACACATTGGACACAACACATTTGACAGAACAGAGTGGACACAACTGACTGGACAGAACAGAGTGGACAGAACAGAGTGGACATAACACACTGGACAGAACAGAGTGGACAGAATAGAGTGGACAGAACAGAGTGGACAGAAAATAGTGGACAGAACATAGTGGACACACCATATTGGACACAACAGAGTACCGGGCAAGTCGACCCAGGTCACACGAGTACGTCTTGAGACAGTCAGCCATGTTTTGATATCATTTTCTCCTAGATCACCCTCCTTTGCTCTCCTACCGGGCACCGAGCCTTCCACTATCAGCCTCCCCAGACTAGTCTGTCGTATCCTGCAACCGAAATATATTATCTTTTTACTTGGGATGTTTTGTCTAGAATAGTTCAAAGTAAATTTTCTTCTATGTTCAGTGATCGCAGGATTTATCTGTTTGTCATCTTCTCTGTCCTCAATATTTTCAGCAGTCTCATATAAAACTTCCTTTTTTAAATGATGTCCCCTTTTCTCCAATTGTTTTTTTTTTAGTGTTCATATCTGTAACCGTATATCGCTGCGGAGATAATCCATCCTCTGATCAGTGATATCGTCGTCTTCTAACCTGTGCTATGTCGTAAATCTGTCATCTGCATTACAGTCACTTGTTGTCCTTGCTATTGTCACAAACGTTTGTTGTTTACATCTTGACGCATCCTGCCTTCCCCTGCCTGCAGACCAACACACAAAGCCTGCCTCCAGCCAGGTCTGTCCTTGACGCATCCTGCCTTCCCCTGCCTGCAGACCAACACACAAGGCCTGCCTCCAGCCAGGTCTGTCCTTGGCGCATCCTGCCTTCCCCTGCCTGCAGACCAACACACAAGGCCTGCCTCCAGCCAGGTCTGTCCTTGACGCCTCCTGCATTGCCCTGCCTGCAGACCAACACACAGAGCCTGCCTCCAGCCAGGTCTGACCTTAACGCATCCTGCCTTCCCCTGCCTGCAGACCAACACACAAGGCCTGCCTCCAGACTGGTCTGTCCTTGACGCATCATGCCTTCCCTTGCCTGCAGACCAACACACAAGGCCTGCCTCCAGACAGGTCTGCATCTTGACGCATCCTGCCTTCTCCTGCCTGCAGACCAACACACAAGGCATGCCTCTAGCCAGGTCTGTCCTTGACAAGTTCCTCCCAGTTGCAGGTGTTCGTTTCCAACACCTTCAGGTCACGCTTGTAAACATCTTTGTAGCGGAGGAAGGATTTACATTTGTCACGCCTGTCTGTGGTCAGCTCTCTAAACAGGATATCTTTGGTATTCGCCCATCCTCCATTCTGCAAACGTGACCAAGCTAACGCAAGCAGCTCTGGCGGAGGATCGTAGCTAAGCTGACAATCTTTGCACGGTCCAATACTTCATTGTTTGTCACTCGGCCACTCCATGAAATTCAAAGTATGCACCTTAAACAGCGCATATGAAAAGCATTTAGTCTTCTTCCTTGTGAGGCATACAGTGTCCATGTTTCGCTGCCATAGAGCAGGGTACTAATGACATAAGATCTGTACACAGCAACCTTTGTGGAGATGTCAGCACGTTATTATGCCACACTCTGTGGTAGCCAGGCACGGGCTGATGATGTCATTCCTAATTGTTTCTGGAGCTCTGGGTCCAGTGAAGGGTTGTCGGTGATGACAGATCCAGGTCTGCGTCCAGTGAAGGGTTGTTGGTGATGACAGATCCAGCTCTGGGTCCAGTGAAGGGTTGTCGGTGATGACAGATCCAGGTCTGCGTCCAGTGAAGGTTTGTCGGTGATGACAGATCCAGCTCTGGGTCCAGTGAAAGGTTGTCGGTGATGACAGATCCAGCTCTGGATCCAGTGAAGGGTTGTCGGTGAGGACAGATCCAGGTCTGTGTCCAGTTATGGGTTCTCGGTGATGACAGATCCAGCTCTGCGTCCAGTGAAGGGTTGTCGGTGATGACAGATCCAGGTCTGTGTCCAGTTATGGGTTCTCGGTGATGACAGATCCAGCTCTGCATCCAGTGAAGGGTTGTCGGTGATGATAGATCCAGCTCTGGGTCCAGTGAAGGGTTGTCGGTGATGACAGATCCAGCTCTGGGTCCAGTGAAGGGTTCGGTGATGACAGATCCAGATCTGGGTCCAGTGAAGGGTTGTCGGTGATGACAGATCCAAGTCTGGGTCCAGTGAAGGGTTATCAGTGATGATGTGCAGGGAAACTAATGGTAGGGAAACTAATGGTAGAGAAACTAATGGTAGGGAAACTAATGGTAGGGAAAATTATGGTAGGGAAACTAATGGCAGGGAAACTAATGGTAGAAAAAAATGGAAGGGAAACTAATGGTAGGGAAACTAATGGTAGGGAAACTGGTGGTAGGGAAACTGATGGTAAGAAAAATAATGGTAGGGAAACTAATGGTATGGAAACTAATGGTAGGGAAATTAATGGTAGGGAAAATAATGGTAGGGAAAATAATGGTAGGGAAACTAATGGTAGGGAAACTAATGGCAGGGAAAAGAATGGTAAACTAATGGTAGGGAAACTAGTGGTAGGGAAACTAATGGTAGGGAAACTAATGGTAGGGAAACTAATGGTAAGGAAACTAATAGTAGGGAAACTAATGGCATGGAAAATAATAGCAGGGAAACTAATGGTAAGGAAACTAATGGTAGGGAAACTAATGACAGGGAAACTAATAGTAGGGGAACTAATGGTAAGGAAACTAATGGCAGAGAAACTAATGGCAGGGTAACTAAAATAAAAAAAACGTAACATCCAGGAAACTTGTAACTGCCAAAAAGGCTCGTCGTTGTAAGACGCGACGTTCTGCAAAGGATATGTTTGGTGACGTATAGATGTGTTGTCGTGGGTGTGTGGGTGGGTGTGGATGGGTGGGTGTGTATGTGTGTGTGGGTGTGGGTGAGTGTGTGTTGGTCTGGGTGTGTTGGTGTGTATGTTTGCATGCATGTAATGTATGTATGTACGTACGTATGAATATATGTATGCATGTGTGTGCATGTATTTATATATATGTGTGTGTGTGTGTGTCTGCGTGTGTATGTGTGTGTGTGTATGTGTGTGTTTGTGTGTGTGTGTGTGTGTGTGTGTGGGTGTGAGAATGTGTGTGGGTGTGTGTGTTGTGTGTTGTGTGTGTGTGTGTGTGTGTGGGTGTGTGTGTATGTATGTATTTATGCATGTGTGCGTTGTATCTAGAGCTTTCTTCTATTCCTGTATCATATATGGGATAATGTTTCTAGAGCTTTCTTTTATTCCTGTTAATATATGGGCTATTGTTTCTAGGGCTTTCTTTTATTCCTGTTAATATATGGGCTATTGTTTCTAGAGCTTTCTTCTATTCCTGTATCATATGTGGCCTATTGTTTCTAGAGCTTTCTTTTAGACACAGAACGTAGCAGTCTGGTCTCAAGATCAAGTCAAATCTCAAGTGGCATTTAACAAGGTCCATATCAGGTATTCAGTATTTAACAAGATAAGCGCCCATAAGTTCGAAACGAGTCTTAAATCGGCATTACTTGAGAGCGTTGGATGACCCAGAGCGTTGGATGGTCCAGAGCGTTGGATGGCTCAGGCGTTGGATGGTCCAGAGCGTTGGATGGTCCAGAGCGTTGGATGGTCCAGACGGTTGGATGGCCAGGACCGTTGGATGGTCAAGAGCGTTGGATGGCCCAGACCGTTGGATGGCCCAGAGCGTTGGATGGCCCAGAGCATTGGATGGACCAGAGCGTTGGATGGTCCAGAGCGTTGGATGGTCCAGAGCGTTGGATGGTCCAGAGCGTTGGATGGTCCAGAGTGTTGGATGGCCCAGAGCGTTGGATGGCCCAGAGCGTTGTATGGCCCAGAGCGTTGGATGG
The DNA here is from genome assembly GCA_036924085.1 of Ariolimax columbianus. Taxonomy (NCBI): domain Eukaryota; kingdom Metazoa; phylum Mollusca; class Gastropoda; order Stylommatophora; family Arionidae; genus Ariolimax; species Ariolimax columbianus. Next base: position 64,424,986 of record JAVGWX010000018.1, on the reverse strand, counting down.
TCCAGAGCGTTGGATGGTCCAGAGCGTTGGATGGTCCAGAGTGTTGGATGGCCCAGAGTGTTGGATGGTCCAGACCGTTGGATGGCGCAGAGTGTTGGGTGGTCCAGAGCGTTGGATGGTCCAGAACGTTGGATGGTCCAGAGCGTTAGATGGTCCAGAGCGTTGGATGGTCCAGAGCGTTGGATGGCACAGAGCGTTGGATGGCACAGAGCGTTGGATGGTCCAGAACGTTGGATGGTCCAGAGCGTTGGATGGTCCAGAGCGTTGGATGGTCCAGAGCGTTGGATGGTCCAGAGCGTTGGATGGCCCAGAGCGTTGGATGGCCCAGAGCGTTGGATGGTCCAGAGCGTTGGATGGTCCAGAGCGTTGGATGGCTTTCGTGTAATAACTTGCTATAAATGTTTAATGAATAATACCTTTTTCATTTGATGCTTGTAATTTCTGATAATCAAGACAAGCTAACGTATAAAACTATTCCACATGTGGTGGCGGGTTGCGCTTCGATTTCGGCAAGTTAGTGCAAGTCACTGCACTAAGTTAACGCCATAGTTGCAAGAGGAGTCAAGTAGTTCTAAGGAACTACTCGAGTCGAGTCTCAAGTTGATACACGGATGTGCTACACAATCCCCAGTCCGAGTGACTCGAGTCGAGTCTCAAGTTGAGACGCGGATGTGCTCATCAACCCCAGTCCGAGTGACTCGAGTCGAGTCTTGATGGTTATTATAGACCTACTAGACGTCGAGCATACATGGATGCGACTGTCTGCAATACCACGAGTTATATTATCTTCTACCTCCGGGGAACAAAAACCAGACTAACAATTTCATTCTTAAGATACGTATTCAGTGTGGCAGTAGAGCTATTCTTGTCCCTGTAATAGCGCAGAAGCTTCTCGAAAACTAGTCACTAAACAGGGAACAATTTATAGAAGCTTCGACAGAAGAGTTATTGGGAGGTTAGCAGATGGTGGCATTACAGCTACACCAGCTATGACGTTAGGAGATGGTGGCATTACAGCTACACCAGCTATGACGTTAGCAGATGGTGGCATTACAGCTACACCAGCTATGACGTTAGCAGATGGTGGCATTACAGCTACACCAGCTATGACGTTAGGAGATGGTGGCATTACAGCTACACCAGCTATGACGTTAGGAGATGGTGGCATTACAGCTACACCAGCTATGACGTTAGGAGATGGTGGCATTACAGCTTCACCAGCTATGACGTTAGGAGATGGTGGCATTACAGCTAGAGTAGATTACAGAAACAGGCACTTTCTTTCTCCAAAATGTAATGGCAGGTTACTGTGGGAGATTGTTCATTGGGCTAGCAGCTTCATGGTGCACTGAAACCACTTTATAAGAAACAGGATTGAAGTTTCCCTAAAGGCTGGTTGAAGACATACAAATGTAATGTTGGACTTGAAGTCCGCTATCTGGAATGGCCGGTAATTGGTGGGGATGAGAGAAGAGCCACATTCCACGGCCTCAGAAATCATCACTTCCTGCTAATGTGTTTATAAACCATATCACGGGGTCAAATTGTAGCCAACGTCACTGCCTGGTTCGCGTGACTCAGGCCACGTGTTATTCGTCATGCGTTTCTTACACATATGTTTTCCTGACAGCACGAAGCTCGTTCACGCAGACAGTTCCCAAAAGCTGAGCCTTTTAAACACTACAGGCCCATATTTAACATGCCATAATACAATGTAAAAAATAATAAATAAATTGTTCATTCCGCCAGCTATTCCGGGAATCAAGGCGCCGGAAACTAGATGTTCAGAAAATACCAGAGTCATTTAAACTAGACTCACGCTTTATTAAAAAGTCAAGGGGTAGTCAAATATTGCTTCTAATATGGCACATACCGTTTGTACCAACATAGAGGAGCTCGTGAACGAATGTTTACGATGCCTGCCTTACGACAAGGAGGGTATAGGGTCGATTCCCCGGAAAGACACGTGTTGTTTTTCTCTTGGCGTTTAATTAATAAATATAGCGAGCACACGACGTTACGACAGCAGAGACGAAGCGGCCTGTAGTCCCCGGCCTAAAAGTCCGCCGACCACCTCAGTAATGGGAATAGTACGATAGTACGAGAATAGTACGATAGTACGACAAATATATTATGGTTTTTTGTGCCTCCCCTTGGTAAATACAGAATCAAGGGAAACAAATGAAAGTTACGAGGAAAGACTCCGAAAAACCGGCCTGTGTCTAGCCAAGAGAAGAATTTGTGGTGACTTAATACAGGTTTATACGATAATGAGAGAAACGGATACATTAGACTATAACAAGTTTTTTCAAAATACAACCACCTACAAGAACAAACGAACATAGCTACAAATTAACTAAAGAAAAGTCCAGATTAGATATTAAGAAATATTTATTTAGTCAGAGAGTAGTGGATGCTTGGAATGCATTGCCACAGGAAGTAGTGGACTTTATCGCAAGGAAATGTAAATGAAACTGGTTGTATACAAACGCTGCATAGTCTTCTACGCCAGTATAAAGACGTTACGTTAATTAAAAGAACAATCATTATTCACAGACAAACACCGACACATACATACATACATACACATTTAATGTTGTTCTTAAACTGTTGGGCAATGTCCCTCTCTGTTTTCCTTTATCTTCGTGTTCCCACAGTTTAGACACATGCCAATATTCTCCAAAGCTACAGTAATCCGAGAATCATTCTCTGTGTATACAGTAACGTTGGCCTTTTTGTATCCCTCATTGCTGGGATCAGCAAACACAAATAAAAGTGAAGCGTATGAACTGATTATACACGCCAGCACTGAATACCCACCCAGCAAATACTACTGCTGCATTTATCAAGCAGAATCACTTCAGGCCCGTGGCTGTATATTTTGAGAGCTATCAACTGTTGTCGCATTTCTCAGTTCGAACCACTACGCTCAAGTAAAGACATATTTGAGAATAATAATAGAGCCATGGGACTTCACTTCGCATTGAACAAATTCACTTGAATTCACTCGCTGCTTGGCTTGTCAAAAAAAGGCTAAATGTCTAACAGTAACTCAGGCGTTGTGGCGTCGTACTCCGGTCTGCTTTCCATGACAAGTTTGCGTGTGCGTTGTTTTGGTAGAATCCACATATCAGGACAGAGTTTATTGCTAGGGCTTGTGTCCTAGGAGGACTATAGAGGTCAAAGAGCTGACGAATAAATGCCTCTTGTCTTTGTAGTCATCATACAGATGACAGGCTAGGTATTCATGTTACCGCTGTAAACTTTCGACACAACTTCATTTTCAAAATAAACGCGGTAGTAGTAGTAGTAGTAGTAGTAGTAGTAATAGAAGTAGTAGTAGTAATAGAAGTAGTAGTAGTACTAGTAGTAGTAGTAGTAGTAGTAGTAGTAGTAGTAGTAGTAGTAGTAGTAATAGAAGTACTAGTAGTAGTAGTAGTAGTAGTAGTAGTAGTAATAGAAGTACTAGTAGTAGTAGTAGTAGTAGTAGTAGTAGTAGTAGTAGTAGTAGTAGTAGTAGTAGTAGTAATAGAAGTACTAGTAGTAGTAGTAGTAGCAGTAGTAGTAATAGAAGTAGTAGTAGTAGTAGTAGTAGTAGTAGTAGTAGTAATAGAAGTACTAGTAGTAGTAGTAGTAGTAGTAGTAGTAGTAGTATTAGTAGTAGTAGTAGTAATAGAAGTAGTAGTAGTAGTAGTAGTAGTAGTAGTAGTAGTAGTAGTAGTAATAGAAGTACTAGTAGTAGTAGTAGTATTAGTAGTAGTAGTAGTAATAGAAGTAGTAGTAGTAGTAGTAGTAGTAGTAGTAGTAGTAGTAGTAATAGAAGTACTAGTAGTAGTAGTAGTATTAGTAGTAGTAGTAGTAGTAGTAATAGAAGTAGTAGTAGTAGTAGTAGTAGTAGTAGTAGTAGTAATAGAAGTACTAGTAGTAGTAGTAGTATTAGTAGTAGTAGTAGTAGTAGTAGTAGTAGTAGTAATAGAAGTAGTAGTAGTAGTAGTAGTAGTAGTAGTAGTAGTAGTAATAGAAGTAGTAGTAGTAGTAGTAATAGAAGTAGTAGTAGTAGTAGTAGTAGTAGTAGTAGTAATAGAAGTACTAGTAGTAGTAGTAGTAGTAGTAGTAGTAGTAGTAGTAATAGAAGTAGTAGTAGTAGTAGTAGTAGTAGTAGTAGTAGTAGTAGTAATAGAAGTACTAGTAGTAGTAGTAGTATTAGTAGTAATAGAAGTAGTAGTAGTAGTAGTAGTAGTAGTAGTACCAGTAGTAGCAGCAGAAGTTGTAGCAGTAGTAGTAGTAATAGTAGTAACAGTAGTAGAAGTAGTAAGTAGTAGTGGTAGCATTAGTAGCAGCGACAGTTTTAAAAAAACTGTCTCAGAAGAAGAAGAAAAAGAAAAAGAAAAAGAAGACGAAGAAGAATAAGAAGAAGAATAAGAAGAAGAAGAAGAAGAAGAAGAAACATTACTGAGAAACAATTTGCCGTGTATTTTCTTCTTATCCCGTGTTCTCTCCCATTGGAGTTAAGGGCCTTTGTAAAGAATACATTTGATGTCCTATACAATTTGTTGTATTTCCCGTCCCGTCCCGGAGATGTCCTCATGTCATGTAGCCAGTGATATGCTAAGGTTCCTAACATCCCGTCCCGGTATGGAGAAGTCCACATGTCATGTAGCCAGTGATATGCTAAGGTTCCTAACATCCCGTCCCGGTATGGAGAAGTCCACATGCCATGTAGCCAGTGATATGCTAAGGTTCCTAATATCCCGTCCCGGAGATGTCCAAATGTCATGTAGCCAGTGATATGCTAAGGTTCCTAACATCCCGTCTCGGAGAAGACCACATGTCATATAGCCAGTGATATGCTAAGGTTCCTAACATCCCGTCCTGGAGATGTCCAAATGTCATGTATGTAGGCAGTGATATGCTATGGTTCCTAACATCCCGTCCCGGACATGTCCAAATGTCATGTCGCCAGTGATATGCTAAGGTTCCTAACATCCCGTCCCGGAGATGTCCAAATGTCATGTAGCCAGTGATATGCTAAGATTTCTAACATCCCGTCCCAGAGATGTCCAAATGTCATGTAGCCAATGATTTGCAAAGGTTCCTAACATCCCGTCCCGGAGATGTCCACTTGTCATGTAGCCAGTAATATGTTAAGGTTCCTAACATCCCGTCCCGGTATGGAGAAGTCCACATGCCATGTAGCCAGTGATATGCTAAGGTTCCTAACATCCCGTCCCGGTATGGAGAAGTCCGCATGTCATGTAGCCAGTGATATGCTAAGGTACCTAACAGGCAACTAGGCTAAATTTGGTTCAGATTGGTGCAACGGTTTAGTATGTTGTTCGTTCACCGTAATCGACGAGGACCACTTTGTCAGCATTCACTGTCAACTGTTCTCATGTCAGCATTCACTGTCAACTGTTCTCATGTCAGCATTCACTGTCAACTGTTCTCATGTCAGCATTCACTGTCAACTGTTCTCATGTCAGCATTCACTGTCAACTGTTCTCATGTCAGCATTCACTGTCAACTGTTCTCATGTCAGCATTCACTGTCAAATGTTCTCATGTCAGCATTCACTGTCAACTGTTCTCGTGTCAGCATTCACTGTCAACTGTTCTCATGTCAGCATTCACTGTCAACTGTTCTCATGTCAGCATTCACTGTCAACTGTTAGTCAGCATTCACTGTCAACTATTCTCATGTCAGCATTCACTGTAAACTGTTCTCATGTCAGCATTCACTGTCAACTGTTAGTCAGCATTCACTGTCAACTGTTCTCATGAGTTCCAACATGGCTAAATAAGCCAATCTGAGACAGGAACTGCCTGCTGCACTTTGTACAGGGAAATAAGACACCACCTTCCACCGGGGCAGAAGAAGGGTTGATGTGAGGTGACTTGCGGATCGATCGTTTCTGGAAAGCCTCATCTATTCTTGATGCCTCGTGTCTCTGAATGACCTCATCTATTCTTGATGCCTCGTGTCTCTGAATGGCCTCATCTATTCTTGATGCCTCGTGTCTCTGAATGGCCTCATCTATTCTTGATGCCTCGTGTCTCTGGATGGTCTCAGCAATAGAGCTGAGCCAGTCTGTGCGATTGGTGGCGATTCTTTCCCAAGTCATCGTGGTTAATACCGCACTGGATCAGTGATATTCTCTTTGTGTGCCCTTGTACCTTTTCCACTGCCAACCGCTTACTCTCTTGGAGTTCACCATAGAGGAGATCTTTTGGTAGACGTTGATCCGACATGTGTACCACATGGTCAGGCCATCTCAGCAGTGCAACACACATCATGCTGTGTGTACTGGGCATGCTCTATCGTGCTAACACATATGTATTTGGCACCATGTCCTGCCATCTAATCCTCAGCAGTTTCCGCAGGCATTGCATGTGGAAGTGATTTAATTTTCTGGCATGGGGACTCTAGACGGTCCATGTCTCACATGTATGTGTGTGGGAACGGTTTAGTATTGTCTGATGTACAAAGAAAGCGTCAGACTTTCATTTATATATATATATATATATATATATATATATATATACACGAGGCGTGTTCAAGTGAAACCGGACCTAACTGCACAAAGTCAATATACATACGATACGAATGATGACGTCACTTCTGGTGTAAACAGCACATACCAATGGTCAAGTTTGCAAAATGTCATTATCCTCCGACTCATAGTTTCCTCAGCAGACTGTTGTAAACATGGCGGGTGTCATACTGAATCCGTCCAGAGTTGATCATCGAGTGGTGATTTGGTTTCTAATAGTTAAAGGATGTCGACACGTTGACAGTCATCGCAGAATGCAGGCAGTGTATGGAGATAAAAGTGTGTCGAAGACAACGGCGAAGAACTGGTCAACGATGTTTAAAGAAGGACGTGAGTTAACCAAGGATCTTCCGAGACCAGGTCAGACGCATTTTGTTGCGTCAAAAGATGCAATCGCCAAAATTGATGCAGCAATTCGGATGGACCGTCTCCGGAGCTTACGTGCGCTACACATTTGTCACCATTTACTACCTGCATTCTGTGATGAATGTCAACTGGTCGACATCCTTCAGCTATTAGAAACCGAATCACTACTCGCTGATCAACTCTGGACGGATTCCGTATCACACCTGCCATGTTTTCAACGGTCTGCTGAGGAAACTATGAGTCGTAGGATATTGACATTTTGCAAATTTGACGGTTGGTATATGGTTTACATCAGAAGTGACGTCATCATGTGCATCGTGCGTATGTTTACTTGATGCAGTTAGATCCGGTTTCATTTGAACACGTCTCGTGTGTATATAAATGGATAGGCGCGCTGAAGACACCTTTTCATGCCAAACTTCCGCTTACTATTTGGGACCGTACTCGTATTCGGCGGATTAGTTCACGGTATCGTCATATTCTACGAAATAGTGATAACCAATACTAGGTGCATCCCTAATATGTGTACAATAAAAATAAACCTGTACACTACTCGGCTACTGCAGAGCAAGAGCCCTTTATTCCTCAGTCATATAAATCTACTCTCTCTCAATTGAAATAACGGCTGCAAGGATAGCTGTATGTAGACATACAGACAGACACGGATAGATGTATGTAGGCTTACAGACAGACACGGATAGATGTATGTAGGCTTACAGACAGACACGGATAGATGTATGTAGGCTTACAGACAGACACGGATAGATGTATGTAGGCTTACAGACAGACACGGATAGATGTATGTAGACATTCAGACAGACACGGATAGATGTATGTAGGCTTACAGATACAGATATATGTATGTAGGTATACAGACAGACAAATATTGGCGCTTGTAGGCATACAGACAGACACATAAAGTTGTATGTAGGCATACACACAGACGGAGAAAGATAGATACATTTAGGCATACCGACAAATATATGTGTATGTAGGCTGTATGCCTACAAACAAAGAAACAAACTGGAATCCTGTATCCAATCACTTGCAGTTTCAATTGTTTTTCATAATGATGTTGCTAACCACGTCCATAACCATCTGTAGTCGCCATTTACATGGATGGGAAGTACATGAGTCCTTTTATTTTCAACCCGGATATCCGCGTGAGTGAATTAGTTTGGTGAGTGGATAGTTTGAAGAGTGGATAGTTTGGTGAGTGGATAGTTTGAAGAGAGGATAGTTTAGTGAGTGGATAGTTTGGTGAGTGGATAGTTTGAAGAGTGGATAGTTTGAAGAGTGGATAGTTTAGTGAGTGGATAGTTTTGGTAGCAGCAAAATATAGTCCATGAACACAAACAAGGGCTTCTCCATTCCGGTTAACGTCCCAAGGGTGAACCTAACTTAAATGTAGCTAAACTTCCAACACCATTTTGTCAACAATTTAGTGGTTGGCGCTTATTGCCTTCCATAAACTGGAGACATTATTGAACATATTGAGTTTGACCTTGACATTGATGCAACAAAACAAGGGTGAACCTAACCTAACTGTAGCTAAACTTCCAACACCATTTTGTCAACAATTTAGTTGTTGGCGCGTATTGCGTTCCATAAACTGGAGACATTATTGAACATATTGAGTTTGACCTTGACATTGATGCAACAAAACAAGGTGTCTTCCCCACGAAGCCAGGCTAAATATAATATGCTCTGTAATCGCGTGCATTCCGTATTGTGTTTGTCCATCAGGCATGCGGGCTCGACAACACGTGACAGAAATGCACCACTGTTGTATTTGATGAGACAAAACACCAACAACAACCCTATCCAGGTCACGGCGCCATTGCCAGTTCGGATTTCAACGACAGAAAAAAGGAAACACCAAACAAACCATGACCAAGGGGAGTGTGGGGCCGGGGGGGGGGGGGAAGTGGGAGAGTACATCCAAACATTTTAAAGTCTTAAAGGAAGACCTTGGAACGAAATTTCGTGTGGGAGGCAAACATGTCGTAACAGGGGGGGGGGGAGGGGGGGGGGATATCATGATCAATACAACATTCGCGCATCAACAGCGGGTCACAAACGTAAACGCTAAATGGGGTTGTGTAGAAAAACAAGTTGCCAATGAAAATTAAACATAAAATGGTTGTGTAGAAAAACGAGTTGCCAATGAAAATTAATCATAAAATAGTTAGTAGTAGGAGACATTTAATGAATATTCCTAAAGTAGAGTTTGCAAAAAAATATATCCAACTAAGCTGTGTTGGAAGCTTATGGGCTCGCGTCTAGAGAATCAGACAAATATACTCTCAAGTTCACAATCAGACAAATATACTCTCAAGTTCACAATCAGACAAATTTACTCTCAAGTTCACAATCAGACAAATATACTCTCAAGTTCACAATCAGACAAATATACTCTCAAGTTCACAATCAGACAAATATACTCTCAAGTTCACAATCAGACAAATATACTCTCAAGTTCACAATCAGACAAATATACTCTCAAGTTCACAATCAGACAAATATACTCTCAAGTTTACAATCAGACAAATATACTCTCAAGTTCACAATCAGACAAATATACTCTCAAGTTCACAATCAGACAAATATACTCTCAAGTTTACAATCAGACAAATATACTCTCAAGTTCACAATCAGACAAATATACTCTCAAGTTTACAATCAGACAAATATACTCTCAAGTTCACAATCAGACAAATATACTCTCAAGTTTACAATCAGACAAATATACTCTCAAGTTTACAATCAGACAAATATACTCTCAAGTTCACAATCAGACAAATATACTCTCAAGTTTACAATCAGACAAATGTACTCTTAAGTTCACAATAACAAATGAATTGATTTTATTTGAATGTATTGTTGTTAAAGTTTTGTGTGATTATGAAGGAACTGTTTTGTTGTTCAGCTACATAATGATTTTGACCATAGGAACGCGAAAATAGCAACAGAGTTTGAAACCACTGACCACTAACCGTCACCTAGGATACCATCCTTGACCTTGTAATGACAAATAGCTACCTTAAACGCTGACAAGAAACTAAAAAACCCCGATTTTATTTCAATTATCTGTCTTAATTGATATCCACATCTCGACATAACATCGTCAGCAGGATATATAAGCAGTGGAACAACAAGATTCCAGAAACTAAGATAACCCTGGCTAATGATCTCTAACAACAGCCTCTGTTTGTAGACCTCTAACAGCGTCAAGCTAGTTCAAATAATCTCATTCCCAACTAAATGGCAGACATTGATGTTATCAACAATCTTTATGATTGTCACGGTGGCTGGGCACGAGGAAGGTCCATATTTTTTATATTTTATTTGGCGTTCGCCTTATTTTTATAATCCCCAAGGCGGTGTGCGTTGTACTGTGTTTTTATTTCGCGCCTGTCGGCTCAGTGCACCCGACTTCAGCATGCATTTTATGTAAGGGTCTGCTTCCTTCTGCATTTTCCAAAGGTTTGCTTCCCCGGGATAACGGCCTGTGCTGTGATGGGGATCGAACCTAGCACCTTCGGGTTGTGAGCCGTGCTTCTTAACCACTAGGCTACGCCGTCCCCTGGAAAGTCCATATAAGGACTGAATACGTGAGTCAAGCAGAATGTTGGTTTTTAAAAAATCTTGTCACAATTCTGATTGTCGAGTTTGTACAGTTTTCTAATCTTGTCACAATTCTGATTGTCGAGGTTGTACAGTTTTCTAATCTTGTCACAATTCTAAGTGTCGAGGTTGTACAGTTTTCTAATCTTGTCACAATTCTAAGTGTCGAGGTTGTACAGTTTTATAATCTTGTCACAAATTCAGATAAGACAGTGGTTTCTTTTTTAAATCTTGTTACAATGTCAAGTGGCAAACTTGTCTGATCTTGACTATAAGCACCAAGCGACACATGTTTCTAACCTTACCATAATTTCAAGTGGCAAACTTGTCTAATCTTGACTAAAACACCAAGCGACACATGTTTCTAACCTTACCATAATCTCAAGTGGCAAGGTTGTCTAATCTTGACAGTATAGCAAGCGACATATGTTTCTAACAGTACCACAATTTCAAATGTACTTTTACCGAAGCATTCCACTTAACCCCTTTCCCACATTCATTCCGTCACACCACCTCTAGTCAACAAAACGACACCACGTGACAAACCCCGCTATTCGTAACACCTGAACGCCCCTTTGTGTGCCACCAAGCCAAGGCCGAGGCCTCTTTCAGGCTGACTTCGCCAGGTGTTCAGCGAGACCGACACCGAATCAGATCACGTGATCCTGTATCTACCAATTTATTGGATGCTTGTCGTCACAGCTCATTAGTATTCCTTACTACGACCAATAGGCGCTCGACCCTGTCCTCGTACGGGCTGGGTTTTCCCTGATCATCTTGCACTGAGATTTGTTTGTTGTTGTTGCTGTATGTCGACAGTTTAGCACGTGTTCATCTGGACATATGAAATGTGCACGCGCGAGACGAGATATAATCGTTACACACATACAAAACATACGTACACACATCACATACACGTGAGCTTTTGTGTTGCTAAGCAATGAAGGCCTTTACCTCACCATATCAAGCCCAGGCTCGAAACGCCCCAATAACTCAGCTGTAACAAGTTATTTGGCTAATAGCTGTAGAAGGCAAGACTGTAAGATATGACCCCCAATCATTAGTTGTCCATCACAAGTGATGAAGACCACTCTGTTTGTTCAGCCGTGTGGACAGTCGTATCTCTTGCTGTGTCCGCTGAAATGGGTGACTCGCGCCGTGATTTAGATTAAAGTGAGGAAGAAACTGCGCCTTTTGTCAACCTCACTCACAGAGCCTAAGCTACCTTTGGTCAACCTCACTCACAGAGCCTAAGCTACATTTTTCCAGTGGCAAGACATTCATCGAGACGACTGGAGATAGCATAGGATGCAGATTTTGCCTCAGGGTTACCACCGAAGCCTTTCCGTAAACATGTAACCCGCAGGGTAGAAAGGTGGGAAGGCATCTAACGCAGTTTGTCGTGCCTTTTCGATAACGACAAGAGGTCGTATGGACAACACAGCGTGTGAGTGAGTCTGGCATCTCTCCCCAGCTGTATTCAGCGCATCATAGTAGCATCTAAAATTCCTACACGCCAAATTCGTGAAGGTAAACCGGCAGAACTAACCCGTGAAATACGACACAGGTATAAGCGTAGTTCCATTCAGCCGGCGTCCAGACCAGGATAAACGGATGGAAGAAATCACAAAAAAAGAACGAAATAACAAGTCCAGACGGAAAACAACACCACGTTTCCGTGAACACAGTACAGCCATCCATCTAACACGTCATCCCCGACAGCAGTGCCTGATATGGGAAAACGATGACTTAAGCCGTTCACATATATATCGCCATTTGTATACACATACAAACGTATTTATACAAGTATATGCATACAAGCATACACGAACAAGTATACACATACAGACACACGAAATTATAAATATACACATACAAACATACACATACACAAATACACATACCACACATACAAAAGTTTAAACACACACACATACAGACACACACATTCAGACACACACATACAGACACACACATACAGACTCACACACACATACAGACACACATATACAGACTCACACATACAGACACACATATACTTATACACACATACAGACACACACATACAGACACACACACATACAGACACACACTTACAGACACATACATACAGACACACACATACAGACACACACACATACAGACACACACATACTGACACACACACATACAGACACACACATACAGACACACACATACAGACACACACATACAGAAACACATATACAGACACACACACATACAGACACACACTTACAGACACATACATACAGACACACACATACAGACACACACTTACAGACACACACATACAGACACACACATACAGACACACACACATACAGACACACATATACAGACCAAGATGCTGAGCAACGCATGAGCTGCAGTGGTCAGCGACCCATAGCTGACTGCTAGCATCAGGGCCAGCGAACCAAAGCTGCCAAGACCCTTCTACACCTCCACGCGGTGATCCTGGATAACAGGCTGCAGCAGGGCAGACTGGCTAAGGAGAAGGGATCGAAGAGGGAATGCTAACCCGTTACTCAAAAAATGCTTGCTGAAGTCGGATGTGTTGGATCGAAAGGTGCAAATATCGCAGCCAAGCTGTAAACACAACGCATTCCATTCTCTGGATTACATTCTGCTACTTAAGCCCTTTCAGGGTTTGGTAGTGGGAGATTGAGAACGAAGAAGAAGAAGAAGAAGAAGAAGAAGAAGAAGAAGAAGAAGATAATGAACCAAACTGAACTATATTAGATATTAGGAAATAATTTATTAGTCAGCGAGTGGTGAATGCTTGGAATGCATTGCCGCAGGAAATGGTGGGGACAAAGTCAATGCAGTTCAACTAGATTGGATAATTAAGTTACATAGTTATTTTTAGATCAAGTTGAGTAGAACAAGCTGGTTGTATACAGACTCTACAGGGTCTTCTACGCCAGTATAAAGACGTTGAGTGACGTTGAAACAATGCGTAGCGATACATGGATTGAAAGGAAACATCTGACCCTGGGCAATAACTCTAGATCAATGGGACATTGTTCCACCAAGTAGATGAAGCACACGGATACTTTAATATAAGATGACACGGGACAGCAACGGATGAGACATACATAATGTATGTTGTCCAGGTAACCAGAAATTAATTTCCAGGAAACGAATGTTCAACTTTGCGAGTTAAATTAATACAATAATTTCATAAGTGTAATATAAGAGTCAGTCGTATCATGTTTAAGTGGGCCAAGGACAGTTACATAAGTGTAATATAAGAGTCAGCGTTTCATGTTTAAGTGGGTCAAGGACAGTTACATAAGTGTAATATAAGAGTCAGTCGTTTCATGTTTAAGTGGGTCAAGGACAGTTACATAAATGTAATATAAGAGTCAGTCGTCTCATGTTTAAGTGGGTCAAGGACAGTTACATAAGTGTAATATTAGAGTCAGTCGTCTCATGTTTAAGTGGGTCAAGGACAGTTACATAAGTGTAATATAAGAGTCAGTCGTTTCATGTTTAAGTGGGTCAATGACAGTTACATAAGTGTAATGTAATATAAGAGTCAGTCGTTTCATGTTTAAGTGGGTCAATGACAGTTACATAAGTGTAATATAAGAGTCAATCGTTTCATGTTTAAGTGGGACAAGGACAGTTACATAAGTGTAATTTAAGAGTCAGTCGTCTCATATTTAAGTGGGTCAAGGACAGTTACATAAGTGTAATATAAGAGTCAGTCGTTTCATGTTTAAGTTGGTCAAGGGCAGTTATATAAGTGTAATATAAGAGTCAGTCGTTTCATGTTTAAGTGGGTCAAGGACAGTTACAAAAGTGTAATATAAGAGTCAGTCGTCTCATGTTTAAGTGGGTCAAGGACAGTTACATAAGTGTAATATAAGAGTCAGTCGTCTCATGTTTAAGTGGGTCAAGGACAGTTACATAAGTGCAATATAAGAGTCAGTCGTTTGAAGTTTAAGTGGGTCAAGGACAGTTACATACGTGTAATAAGGTGTAATAAGAGTCAGTCGTCTCGAGTTTAAGTTGGTCAAGGGCAGTTACATAAGGAAGTGATTGTCAAACTGAATAAAGCATTATAGGACCTAGGTTGGAGTACTGTGTACAGGTGTGGAGTCCTTATCGTAGAGAGGATATAAACATGCTGGACAGGATAAAAAGAAGAACTACAAAACTGATAGTGGGATTCCAGAATTACAGTTTTGAGGAAAAACTCAGAAAAACGGGCCTACAGTGTCTAGAAAAGGGAAGAATTCGAAGTGACTTAATACAATTTTATAAGATAATCACAGGAAATGATAAATTGAACTATAACAAGTTTTTTAAAAATACAACCACCAACGAGAACCAGAGGGAATATCTACAAATTAACTAAAGAAAGGTCCAGATTGGATATTAGGAAATATTTTTTTAGTCAGAGAGTGGTGAATGCTTGGAATGCATTGCCACAGGAGGCAGTGGAGGCAAGGACAGTTAATGCATTTCAGAATAATTTGGATGCGCAAATGTAACTGGTTGTACACAGACTCTAGCATACGATGAAGAAGAAGAAGAAGTACACAGACTCTGATGAGCCTTCTAAACCAGTATAAAGACGTTAAGTTAAGTTAAAAATAAGAAAAACAACAATGCAGTTTTTCAGTCTTTACTAAGGCTTACTGACAACACAAGGTTGAGTAGAAGCATGCTCCCGAAACCCAATCGGCATGGCACATGATCGTGATGATACTACACCTCCTGGTATACATTGCTGCTGTTTTGTCTTTTCTGTGCAGCGTTAATGAGAATAATTACGGTAATGGCCTCAAGAGGAGGGTTCACGCTGAACTAAGGCACACGTGCTTCTGTAAGATTCTAAAAGGAAGTGAGGCATGCTGTAATATGTGCACTGACACTGATGACGTCATTTCAGTGATAAATAAACGGTAATGACTATATCGGCAAAGCCATGATTATCAGAGTCGAGAGGTTCTGATAGTAGCTACAAATGTGTGTGTGTGTGTGTATACTTAACTCAACTTAACGTCTTTATACTGGTTTAGAAGACCCTACAGAGTCTGTATACAACCAGTTATGTGTGTGTGTGTATGTGTGTGTGTATGAGTGTATGTGTGTGTATGTGTGTGTATGTGTGTGTGTATGAGTGTGTGTGTATGTGTGTATGTGTGTGTGTATGAGTGTGCGTGTATGTGTGTGTGTATGTGTGTGTGTATGAGTGTGCGTGTATGTGTGTGTGTATGTGTGTGTGTATAATGGTGTTCTCCTCGAAACTACGCGTGTCTGAATGTATCTTCTCTTATTGTTTAAGGGAACGAGTTTCTTCTTCTTCTTCTTCTTCTTCTTCTTCTTCTTCTTCTTCGTACGCTGTCAGACGTCAACTTGTATTTGTTCGAAGAAAGCAGCTGTCATCCAGAGGCTGTCGACACTGCCATAGAGCTTGTCTAGTTTTACCACTGGTGATGGCCACATGTGCTTTCTCTGGTCCTCGTATGTCGGGCAATTTGGCAGAAGATGTTCCGCGGTCATTTTCCCAATACCGCACATGTTTTTCTCGGTGCCACCTATCTTCAGTTTGTTGAATAGATGGTACCCCAGTCTGTTGTGGCCTGTGCGGAGTCTCAAGACCACGACCTGCTCTCTTCTGTTCAACTGGTAATAGGCATCATTTTTTGTGTAGCCAGTATGTTCTGTTTCCCATTTGGTCATGTATCTGGCCCTAATAAACCTTTTGTACTCTTCGTAGGTCACACTAGAATCTGGTTGTGGTAGTCTTGCACCTTCCTTTGCCAGTCTGTCTGCCTGCCTCCTCGTTGCCTTGGATGTTACAGTGGGATGGAACCCACTGTACCACTACTCTTTTTGTCGCGGACTGCTCGCATAGTTGACAGAGTACTGATCTTAAATCATTAAGTTCAGTATTTGTCTGACTTTTTAGTGCTGTAACCACGGCCAGGGCATCTGTAAACAAGACTATCTGGCTTTCATTGCTTTCGCCTCTCAGCATTGCTTTTACTGCAGCCTTCAGTGCCTCTACCTCCGCTCTGAAATTGCTTGAGAATTTTCCAGTTGCCAGTGACAGTGTTATTTTTCTACTATTCCATTCTGTGCTGTGTTTGTTACAGAACCGTCGGTGTATGCATGGGTCCAATCCATGCTTGGGTAGTTTTCAGCTATGTACCTCAGGGTTATGTCTCTTCTTTCTTTTTCAGTCTGGCTGTTCTTGTTTCCAATACCTGGTATATTTTCTACCACCTCTGGAATGATATGCTGCTTCCAGGTGGGTTTGCGTACAGTAAGGATGGGCTTTGGTGTTGTTATGGTGTTCATAGCGTCTTCGCTAATCTTTGCTTTGGCTATTTCTGCAAAGTTTCTGCTCTTTAGTTTCCCTTTTCCAAATCTATTTAGTCTCTGTTGCATTGGCTGGTCTGTCAGTCTTCTTAGTTTCTCTGCTTGCTGCTGGGCTCTGCTGTCTCTTCTGTCGGTCATGGATTGCAGCTTTGTAATCTTTTCCAGTTCTACAATTGGTGTTGACTTCGTGCCTCATGTTATAACTGTCATGGCTTGGTTTTGAAGTTTGCTAACTTTATCGA
Organism: Ariolimax columbianus; assembly: GCA_036924085.1. Classification (NCBI taxonomy): domain Eukaryota; kingdom Metazoa; phylum Mollusca; class Gastropoda; order Stylommatophora; family Arionidae; genus Ariolimax; species Ariolimax columbianus. Next base: position 64,407,844 of record JAVGWX010000018.1, on the reverse strand, counting down.
AGTTCGCCTTTGCTGCTGTTGTCCATGCCGCAATGCCATACTCGAGAACTGGTCTCACTCTTCCAGTGTACAGTTTCTTTAGTATACTTTCGTCTGCTCCCCAGCTTGTGCCAGCAAGTTTCCTCATGATTGCCATTCTTTGTCTGGCGCTCATTCGGTTTCTCTCGATCTGACTTTTCCATGTCATGCGCTGATCAAATGTGACTCCCAGGTAGTTTGGGTTATCGTTTGACCGCAGATATTTGCCGTTAAGACTTATTTTGGTGTTCTGTAGTTTATTTGAAAGCGAGAATATCGTACATGTTGTTTTTTTCTTCATTTATTTTGACCAGCCATGAGTTCGCCCACTCCTCCAACGATGTTAGGGCCTGCTGCATCCGATTGTTTGCTACGGTGAGATTTTTTTCAAAGGTCCACATAGCCAGATCGTCTACAAAAATGGAGCTGTGGACTCTTCTTGGTATATTCTCTATGATGTTGTTTATATACACCAGAAAAAGTGTGGGTGACAGTACTTCCCCTTGGGGTACAACTTGCTCCAGTGTCACCTTTTTGCCCAGGAACGAGTTTGCAGTGGCGCATTTTACATTCAGGGGCGTACTGAAGGTGGCTGGGTTTGTCTGGTTGTCTTCTTAACAGACTCTCCATTTCAGGGATACGTTTGTCGTCCCCACATTGCTGACCAGGCTTCTGTAGTACAGCATGTTCCCAGATTACGTGGAAGGGAGGCAGAGTGTTGGGTTAGTCTTATAACAAAAGGTGTCAGGCATTTGTAAGTGAATGTGTATATGTATGTATGTATGTATGTATGTATGTATGTATGTATGTATGTATGTATGTATGTATGTATGTATGTATGTATGTATGTATGTATGTATGTATGTATGTATGTATGTATGTATGTATGTATGTATGCATGCATGTATGTATGTATGTATGTATGTATGTATGTATGTGTGTATCTGTGTATGTATGTATGTATGTATGTATGTATGTATGTATGCATGTATGTATGTATGTATGTATGTATGTATGTATGTATTTATGTATGTATGTATGTATGTATGTATATATGTATGTATGTATGTATGTATGTATGTATGTATGTATGTAGGTATGTATGTTTGTATGTATGTATGTGTGTATGTATGTATGTATGTATGTATGTATGTATGTATGTATGTGTGTGTGTGTGTGTGTGTGTGTGTGTGTGTGTGTGTGTGTGTGTGTAATGTAAGGGGGTCGATGTAGTGAAGAGGTTAAGGCACTCGCCTCTCACAGTAATGAAGGGAAACGGTGGACGATCGAATCCCGCAAGTTTCAAGCGACCCCTGGCCACACAGGTGGTAAGGGTAGAGTGCCTGCATCCCGAGCTACCCCCAGTCGTCTTGACCAATAGTCTTGCCGCTGATCCAAGGTGACTCGAGACAAGAGTGAGGTTAACGAGCAGCGCCTTATCTCCCCCACATCACATTCAGAAAAGAGGTTAAAGACCAGCGCCTTACCTCCCCCACATCACATTCAGACAAGATATTACCGACCAGCGCCTTACCTCCCCCACATCACATTCAGACAAGAGGTTACCGACCAGCGCCTTACCTCCTCCACATCACATTCAGACAAGAGGTTAACGACCAGCCCCTTACCTCCCCCACATCACATTCAGACAAGAGGTTAACGACCAGCCCCTTACCTCCCCCACATCACATATATGTATGCTGTGTGCTCTCGTAACATTCCATCTGTGTGAGGATCTATCGATCCGACGCGTGGCAGTAAGCCACGTGTAAAGTAGCGAACAAGGATAGATATAGAGAGAGAGAGAAAGACAAAGAGAGATAAAGACTGAGAAGGAGAGACGATAGACAAAGATGGAGGGAGGTTCGTTGATTGGTTATTGATCCAGCGGCCTATGGACTCCTGCCCTTTGGCCCAATGTCATATAGTTGTATCTGCACGTGTTTGTAAGCTGTTTTTTAGTTCCGTACAAGGTGTTCCATTTGTCTGGCATCGGAGGAAGAAGCTGTTGTTTAGTTCCGTACAAGGTGTTCCATTTGTCTGGCATCGGAGGAAGAAGCTGTTGTTTAGTTCCGTACAAGGTGTTCCATTTGTCTGGCATCGGAGGAAGAAGCTGTTGTTTAGTTCCGTACAAGGTGTTCCATTTGTCTGGCATCGGAGGAAGAAGCTGTTGTTTAGTTCCGAGTCTGGAAGGATGGACTTAGAGTCAAGCTAAGAAGAAGTGATGTTTGTGGGAAGATGTACAAGTGGATCAACCACTACCTCAAACAAAGAACGGCCAGAGTCCAAGTACAAGGGCAGATGAGCAAAAAGGTGACACTCGAGCAGGGAGTACCCCAAGGGGGAGTACTGTCACCCACACTCTTCCTGGTATATATAAACGATATTACAGAGAATATACCAAGAAGAGTCCATAGCTCAATGTTTGCAGACGATCTGGCTATGTGGACCTCTGAAAAGAATCTCACCATAGCAAGAAATCGGATGCAAACGGCCCTAACATCGCTGGAAGAGTGGGCGAACTCATGGCTGGTCAAAATAAACGAGGAGAAAACCACGTGCACAATATTCTCGCTCTCATTAAAACCCCAAAGTACCAAATTAAGCCTAAATGGCAAAATCCTGCAGCCAAACGACAACCCAACCTATCTGGGAGTCACATTTGATCGGCGCATGACATGGAAAAGTCAGATTGAGAGAAACCGAATGAAAGCCAGAGAAAGAATGGCGATCATGAGGAAACTTGCTGGCACAAGCTGGGGAGCAGACGAAGGCATACTAAAGAAACTGTACACTGGAAGAGTGAGACCAGTTCTCGAGTATGGCATCGCGGCATGGACAACAGCAGCGAAGGCGAACTTCGATAAAGTTAACAAACTTCAAAACCAAGCCATGAGAATCATAACTGGTGGCATGAAGTCAACGCCAATTGTAGAACTTGAAAAGATTACAAAACTGCAATCCATGACCGACAGAAGAGACTGCAGAGCCCAGCTGCAGTCAGAGAAACTCCGAAGACTGACGGACCATCCAATGTACCAGAGGCTAAACAATTTGGGAACTGGGAAACTAAAGCGGAGAAACTTTGCAGAAATAGCCAAAGCAAAGATGCACGAAGATCCCATAAACGCACTAACAACACCAAAACCCATCACTACTGTACGAAAACCTACTTGGAGGCAGGATATATTTCCAGAGGTGGTAGAAAATATACCAGGTATTGCAAACAAAAACTGCCAGACCGAAAAAGAAAGGAGAGACACTACCTTAAGCTTCATAACGAAAAGCTACCCAAGCATGGACTGGACCCATGCATACACCGACGGCTCTGTAACAAACACTACACAGAACGGAGGGGCAGGAGCATTCCTGAACCTACCAAATGGCAGAAAAATAACACTGTCATTCGCTACTGGTAAGTACACGAGCAATTTCAGAGCAGAGGCAGAGGCACTGAGGGCGGCAGTGGAAGAAATGGTAACACACAGTGAAAATGAGAGCCATATAGTCCTGCTGACAGATGCTCTCGAAGTAGTCACAGCGCTAAAAAGCCAGAAAAACACTGAGCTTAATGACTTAAGAGCAGCACTCTGCAAACTGTGCCAACAGTCCGCACCAAAAAGGGTAGTGGTACAGTGGGTTCCGTCACACTGCAACATCCAAGGCAACGAGGAGGCAGACAGACTGGCAAAAGAAGGTGCAAGGCTACCACAAATAGATACCAGTATGACGTACGAAGAGTCAAAACGGCTTATCAAAGCCAGGTACATGTCCAAATGGGAAACCGAACATACTGGTTACACTAAAAACGATGCCTATTACCAGTTGAACCGAAGAGAGCAGGTCGTTGTCTTCAGACTTCGCACTGGCCACAACAGACTGAGGTACCACCTCTTCAACAAATTGAAGATAGGGTGTACCGACGAATGCCCGTGCGGTACTGGTAAAATGACCACTGAACATCTGCTGCAGAACTGCCCGACATACGAGGATCAGAGAGAGCAGATGTGGCCATTGCCAGTGGAACTGCAAGACAAGCTCTATGGTAGTGGCGAGAGTCTCAGGATGACCGCCGCTTTTTTCGAGAAAATAATGGTTACTGTCTGACTGTGTACGCAGAAGAAGAAGAAGAAGAAGTTTAGTTCCGTACAAGGTGTTCCATTTGTCTGGCATCGGAGGAAGAAGCTGTTGTTTAGTTCCGTACAAGGTGTTCCATTTGTCTGGCATCGGAGGAAGAAGCTGTTGTTTAGTTCCGTACAAGGTGTTCCATTTGTCTGGCATCGGAGGAAGAAGCTGTTGTTTAGTTCCGTACAAGGTGTTCCATTTGTCTGGCATCGGAGGAAGAAGCTGTTGTTAAGTTCCGTACAAGGTGTTCCATTTGTCTGGTATCGGAGGAAGAAGCTTTTTCCTATCACCTGCAAGGGCTGGACATTCAAACAGATGATGTTCAAGTTGTGAAGGAATGTCTGCTTGGTCACTTTGCGGCTCGTGGTTATAGTGTCAAATCTTTTCACAGTTTATCTTCAGTTTCCACATTTGGAAATACTCATGCAGTCTTCTCAGGTCTCCATTTAATCTTTGTGCTGCACTTTCTACATCTTCATGGCTTTGCCATATTGCCAGATCATCAGCATACATGGCTTTTTCAGCTTGGATGTGCTTGGCCAGGTTATTGATGTAGATGAGAGAGGTAGGAAAATAGATGCAGAGATAAAGAGGAAAGAGGGAGATAGACACATAAGGCAAAGGGGGAGAGAAAGAGAGATGTAGATAGTCATATAAAGAGGGTGGGAGGGAGAAAGAGATAGATGCAAAGAGGGAGAGAAGGAGAGAGGTAGATAAAGAGGGAGATAGATACAGAATCAAAGAGGGAGAGAAGGAGAGATGTATTCAGATAAAGAGGAAGAGAGGGAGATAGAGACAGGCTTAGAGGGAGAGAAGGAGAGAGATAGTCAGATAAAGAGGAAGAGAGGTAGATAGAGACAGAGATAAAGAAGTTGAGAGAGAGTGGGGGAGAGAGATAGAGACATATAAAGAGGGAGAGAGGTAGATAGAGACAGACAGAGAGGGAGAGAGGTAGATAGAGATAGAGATAAGGAGGGAGTGAGGTAGGTAGATAGAGACAGACAAAGAGGGAGAGAGGTAGATAGATACAGACAAAGAGGGAGAGAGGTGGATAGAGACAGACAAAGAGGGAGAGAGGTAGATAGAGACAGAGAAAGAAAGTTTGAGGGAGAGAGGTAGATATAGATAGACAAAAAGGGAGAGAGGTGGATAGAGCGAGATAGAGCGAGAGAGAGATGTAGATAGAGACAGAGATAAAGAGACAGAGAGGGAGAGAGGTAGATAGAGAGAGATAAAGAGGGTGTGAGGGAGAGTGGTAGATAGAGACAGAAAAAGGGAGAGACGTAGATAGAAACAGACAAAGAGGGAGTGAGGAAGAGAGGTACAGAGACAAAGAGGGAGAGATGTAGATAGAGAAAGAGATAAAGAGGGAGAGAGGTAGATAGAGACAGACAAAGAGGGAGAGACGGAAAGAGGTAGATAGAGACAGAGATAAAGAGGGAGAGAGGTAGATAGAGACAGGTAAAAAGGGAGTGAAAAAGATAGGTAGAGAGACAAAGAGGGAGAGATGTAGATAGAGAAAGAGATAAAGAGGGAGAGAATTAGATAGAGACAGACAAAAAGGGAGTGAGGGAGTGAGGAAGAGAGGTAGAGAGACAAAGAGGGAGAGATGTAGATAGAGAAAGAGATAAAGAGGGAGAGAGGTAGATAGAGACAGACAAAGAGGGAGAGAAGGAAAGAGGTAGATAGAGACAGAGATAAAGAGGGTAGAGACAAAGACGTATAACTGACAGTAGCCAGCTCCTATTTCTGGCAGTAGCCAGCTCCTATTTCTGACAGTAGCCGGTGACCTATAACTGACAGTAGCCAGCGACCTATAGCTGACAGTAGCCAGTTATATATAACTGACAGTAGCCAGCGACCTATAGCTGACAGTAGCCAGTGATCTATAGCTGACAGTAGCCAGTGATCTATATCTGACAGTAGCCACCGACCTATAGCTGACAGTAGCCAGTGATCTATAGCTGACAGTAGCCAGCGACCTATAGCTGACAGTAGCCAGTGATCTATAGCTGACAGTAGCCAGTGATCTATAGCTGACAGTAGCCACCGACCTATAGCTGACAGTAGCCAGTGATCTATAGCTGACAGTAGCCAGTTATCTATAACTGACAGTAGCCAGCGACCTATAGCTGACAGTAGCCAGTGATCTATAGCTGACAGTAGCCACCGACCTATAGCTGACAGTAGCCAGCGATCTATAGACGACAATAGCCAGCGACCTATAGACGACAGTAGCCAGCGACCTATAGCTGACAGTAGCCAGCGACCTATAGACGACAGTAGCCAGTGACCTATAATGACGAGTGCTGATGTTCGGGGGACATCTGGCTGTGCCTTCCATGTTGTGTCATTAAACTTTCGAATGATATTATTTCTCGGATGTATTTTCCGTTTAGTTTCCTGGTATAGGACAGCACCCGGTCCAACTTGATATCCAGGGAGCCGTTCTCTGTTCCAGCTGATCTCCTCGTCATCCAATCTGTATCTATATGTGTGTATCCCTGTCTCTGAAGTGGACATTCTTGGGTTCTGATGTAGATTGGTCTGAGGTGAATCTTCTTGAAACAAACGCTCATCAGTTTGTGTAGAACACCTTCAATACAAATTCCTTGGACAGTATCGTCTGTGTCGTCAGCTTAAATACATTTCTTCATGTGTCTGCCCATAGGTTGATCGCTTGGATATATGTTATACAAGACAGGTACTAGGGCCGACTGTTGTATTGGAGGCTCCTTTCATGTCTCCCTGTGTCGTTAAGGCCACAATGTCAGGATGGGCCCTCCCCGGGGAGATTTTATTGGTAGTCACGCCACTGTATGGTGGTAGTCACGCCACTGTATGATGGTAGTCATGCCACTGTATGATGGTAGTCACGCCACTGTATGGTGGTAGTCCCGCCACTGTATGGTGGTAGTTCCGCCACTGTATGGTGGTAGTCCCGCCACTGTATGGTGGTAGTCACGCCACTGTATGGGATCCATCTGTCAAGCGACTAAACCGGAAGCTGTAAACTCTTGCGTCATATACACATGAGCACGTGATGAAAATGTAAAAGCTGGGGGACGGCGGAAGTAAATACAAGTATGGCCTTGAACTTGTGAGAACAACGATCCAGGTGACGTCAGTGTTACATCCCATCCTAGTGTTGTTTCTTCACGCGCAGTCCCTGGTTCCGGTCTGTGGTAAACAAAGAACCAGATCTAGTTACAACATACTCACGCGAGGTATCCCAGGTCGTCAAGAATAGGTCGTCGGCATCCTTCTAAGCATGCCATAAAAGGCAACACAAGAAGAATGTGAATGAGGCTAGCAGTGACATTGTGTAAACCCTTTTCTATGAATCCGCCACTTCAAACGATCCAGTACAAGCTTCCTGTAAGGCAGTAGGATGTAGTGGTCGTGAGCGAATGTTTGATCTAGACAGAAAAGGACAATTTCTAACTCATCATCATCACGTGACAAGGCTAGAGGCATTGATGATTAATTCTAACAACTGACATGCTCAATAGATGCTGTCATTCAGTAGGGTCGGGTCACAGTACCCAGCCGGGGTCTGATATCACAGGAACACAGCCACCAGTCGGGGTCTGATATCACAGGGACAGACCACAAATGTTAGAGAGGACATCCACACATGTCAGAGAGGACATCCACACATGTCAGAGAGGACATCCACACATGTCAGAGAGGACATCCACACATGTCAGAGATGACATCCACATATGTCAGAGAGGACATCCACACATGTCAGAGAGGACATTAACACACGTTAGAGAGGACATGTACAGAACATTAACACATGTCAGTAAGGACATTAAAATGTATCAGAAATGACATTAACATCACCTCAGGTGTAGCACACTGACCAAGACAGCACACTGACCAAGACAGCACACTTACCAAGAAAGCACACTGACCAAGACAGCACACTGACCAAGACAGCACACTGAAAAAGACAGCACACTGATCAAGACAGCATACTGGCCAAGACAGCACACTGACCAAGACAGCACACGTACCAAGAAAGCACACTGACCAAGACAGCACACTGACCAAGACAGCACACTGACCAAGACAGCACACTGACCAAGAAAGCACACTGACCAAGACAGCACACTGACCAAGACAGCACACTGACCAAGACATCATACTGGCCAAGATAGCACACTGACCAAGACAGCACACTGACAAAGACAGCACACCGACCAAGACAGCACACTGACCAAGACAGCATACTGACCAAGACAGCATACTGACCAAGACAGCACACTGACCAAGAAAGCACACTGACCAAAACACACACTGACCAAGACAGCACACTGACCAAGACAGCATACTGATCAAGACAGCACACTGACCAAGACAGCATACTGACTAAGACAACACACTGACCAAGAAAGCACACTGACCAAAACAGCACAATGACCAAGACAACACACTGACCAAGACAGCACACTGACCAAGATAGCACACTGACCAAGACAGCATACTGATCAAGACAGCACACTGACCAAGACAGCACACTGACCAAAACAGCCCTCTACCAGAGAGTACTCCTCAAGAGTCAAGAGTCAGGCACGAGTAGCTACGAAAACAACTATAATTTCTGACGCCAACCTAGCAACCACTAGGGGATGTTGATTGGACAGTAGTCATTATAAACAAACTGGTCAACGCTCGGAGATCTCTTACACTGCCATTATTACAGCCTACAAGGTACCACTACGTCAGTGACGTGTTCTCCTTGTTTCTCCTTTTGTCCTCCCATGTACGTGACGTTCTGTGAACGTCAGAGACGTGTTCTCCTTGTTTCTCCTTTTGTTCTCCCATGTACGTGACGTTCTGTGAACGTTAAGTAATACCCGTTCTCTTTCCTTTCTGTACATTTATAAAGTCACGTGCGGAAGTTGGTATTACCCACGCGCTCCATGATAACCTATTTCATAACACGTGACGCAAATTTCCCGCCCAATTTGTATCAAGCAGGGACACATAAGGCATCCGTCGGAAATTCCTGCATGTGGAGGCGTGGTACTAAAACTTGTTAGGCTCTGGAGGCGTGGTACTCACACTTGTTAGGCTCTGGAGGTGTGATACTCAAACTTGTTAGGCTCTGGATGCGTGGTACTCAAACTTTTTAGGCTCTGGGGGCGTGGTACTCAAACTTGTTAGACTCTGGAGGTGTGGTACTCAAACTTGTTAGGCTCTGGATGCGTGGTACTCAAACTTTTTAGGCTCTGGAGACGTGGTACTCACACATGTTAGACTCTGGAGGTGTGGTACTCAAACTTGTTAGGCTCTGGAGGCGTGGTACTCAATGTTTATGCAAATTACAACTGATAGGCTTTGTAAATACATTTGAATGAATGCATGATTGAATGAATGATTGCATGAATGAATGATTGAATGAATGAATGATTGAGTGAAAGAATGAATGAATTGTACCAGAGCCGAATGATTTGATGGAACTCTGTCGCAGACGGTAAATGTGTCTGCTCTATTCTACTGCATTCTACACTCACTCTAGACATATCCAAGAAACACTAAATATAAACACAATACAACAGATTCGCTATTCAAGTAACGCTACCTATTATAAACGCTCTAACAATTTCAATTCTTTCTCTCACACGCTTATCTAAAACACTCCTACGACGCGGGTTAGTCGACAGCAACAAGTCTACCCCTCTACCACCGCTATCGGTACAAGTGTGAACACATGGCTGGTGTTACATCAGGTTACGTATTTTTACCTAAACTCCCACCTGCGCAGTTTAAGACAAAGCGTTTTGGTTACTCAAATTCTGGCATGATCGAGTTCAGCTGCACTGACTCGGTCCTTTAAGTCCCAAGAAGGAGAAAGTAAAATGGTTCTCTAAGCTCTTTATATCTTCATCCCAACATAAAACTTGTATAAGTTCCTTCTATGTATTGTCCCTACAACTAAGATCTGTAACAGAATTAATGGCTGAATGAATGAATGACTGAATGAATGAATGGATGGGTGGATAAATACGACTGAATGAATTAATGGCTGAATGAATGAATGACTGAATGAATGAATGGATGAGTATATGAATGACTGAATGAATAAATGACTGAATGAATGATTGAATGAATGCACTCAGTGGTCTGGACGTAAGGTGTCCGCCTCGAGTGCAGGAGGTCACGTGATCGATTTTCGGTGGAGACCGGGATTTGTTCACCTGGATCTTCAGGTAACAATTTCTCTGATCTCTGGGTAATGAGATCGGACCTCTGATCTCTGCACAGTGAGATCGGACCTCCGATCTCCGGGTAATGAGATCTGACCTCTGATCTCTGGATAGTGAGATCGGACCTCTGATCTCTGGGTAGTGAGATCGGACCTCTGATCTCTGGGTAGTGAGATCGGTTCTCTGATCTCTGGGTAGTGAGATCCGACTCATGTGTTCGTGTTTTGTATCAAGCACGTTAAAAATCCCTTGGCAGTTGGAAATTGAAAAGAGTAGGCCAAACGGCCACTGGCCGAAGAACATTAAAAAGTTCTAGCTCAAAATATCTCCCAAATTATATGTGTACCTTTGCCCGGGTGGTTTTGTTAAGAGCAGCTATACATGGCTCCTAACTGGCTGCGGGTCTACTTAGCTCTAGTGTTTGAGTCTATTAAGATTGACTCGCACATCGCCCTCTAAGAAACTGGTTGTATACCGACTCTGTAGTCTTCTAAACCAGCATAAAGACGTTTAGTTAATTTGTCCTGACGAAATTCAAATAAACAATTATTCAATAAGATATTGCATCTCAGCACAAGCCGGTTTGTTTTGTATCTCGTTAGGCACACAATGAGAAGCGTTGGCTACATATGGTAACTCTTCTTCTTCTTCTTCTTCTTCTTCTCGTTCTTCTTCTTCTTCTTCTTCTTCTTCTTCTTCTTCTTCTTCTTCTTCTTCTTCTTCTTCTTCTTCCTCCACTTCTTCTTCATCTTCTTCTTCTTCTTCTTCTTCTTCTTCTTCTTCTTCTTCTGCTTCTTCGTCTTCTTCTTCTTCTTCTTCTTCTTCTTCTTCTTCTTCTTCTTCTTCTTCTCCTTCTTCTTGTTCTTCTGAGTTTATTCTCAATATCCCACTACCAAGTTTTTAACAGGGCTTTGCAAGTATCAGAATGTAGTCCGGAGAACTGAATGCGTTGTGTCACTAACTTACAGCTTGACTTCGATATTTCCAGCTTTCGGTCCGGCACATCCGTCTTGGGAAGGATAGATAGATTAGCTAATGATGTTGTAAATGATTAGATTATGCAATAATTGAATTACATTATGTTTATTTAGTCAAAGACGTTATAGTGTATCTATATTGATTCGTGTGATACGGGTCACTGAATGTAAGATAGATGTCCACTATAGGACAGAGTAAGTCGAGTGTAAGAGAGATGTCCACTATAGGACAGAGTAAGTCGAGTGTAAGAGAGATGTCCACAATAGGACAGAGTAAGTTGAGTGTAAGAGAGATGTCAACAATAGGTCAGAGTAAGTCGAGTGTAAGAGAGATGTCCACAATAGAACAGAGTAAGTCGAATGTAAGAGAGATGCCCACAATAGGACAGAGTAAGTCGAGTGTAAGAGAGATGTCCACAATAGGACAGAGTAAGTCGAGTGTAAGAGAGATGTCCACAATAGGACAGAGTAAGTCGAGTGTAAGAGAGATGTCCACTATGGGACAGAGTAAGTCGAGTGTAAGAGAGATGTCCCCAATAGGACAGAGTAAGTCGAGTGTAAGAGAGATGTCCACTATAGAACAGAGTAAGTCGAATGTAAGAGAGATGTCCACAATAGAACAGAGTAAGTCGAGTGTAAGAGAGATGTCCACAATAGGACAGAGTAAGTCGAGTGTAAGAGAGATGTCCACAATAGGACATAGTAAGTCGAGTGTAAGAGAGATGTCCACTATATGACAGAGTAAGTCGAGTGTAAGAGAGATGTCCCCAATAGGACAGAGTAAGTCGAGTGTAAGAGAGATGTCCACTATAGAACAGAGTAAGTCGAGTGTAAGAGAGATGTCCACAATAGGACAGAGTAAGTCGAGTGTAAGAGAGATGTCCACAATAGGACAGAGTATGTCGAGTGTAAGAGAGATGTCAACAATAGGACAGAATAAGTCGAGTGTAAGAGAGATGTCCACAATAGGACAGAGTAAGTCGAGTGTAAGAGAGATGTCCACTATAGGACAGAGTAAGTTGAGTGTAAGAGAAATGTCCACTATAGGACAGAGTAAGTTGAGTGTAAGAGAAATCTCCACTATAGGATAGAGTAAGTTGAGTGCAAGAGAAATGTCCACTATAGGATAGAGTAAGTTGAGTGTAAGAGAAATGTCCACTATAGGATAGAGTAAGTTGAGTGTAAGAGAAATGTCCACTATAGGATAGAGTAAGTTGAGTGTAAGAGAAATGTCCACTATAGGATAGAGTAAGTTGAGTGTAAGAGAGATGTCTACAATAGGACAGAGTAAGTCGAGTGTAAGAGAGATGTCCACAATAGGACAGAGTAAGTCGAGTGTAAGAGAGATGTCCACAATAGGACAGAGTAAGTCGAGTATAAGAGAGATGTCCACAATAGGACAGAGTAAGTTGAGTGTAAGAGAAATGTCCCCTAAAGGATAGAGTAAGTTGAGTGTAAGAGAAATGTCCACTATAGGATGGAGTAAGTTGAGTGTAAGAGAGATGTCCACAATAGGACAGAGTAAGTCGAGTGTAAGAGAGATGTCCACATAAGGACAGAGTAAGTCGAGTGTAAGAGAGATGTCCACAATAGGACAGAGTAAGTTGAGTGTAAGAGAGATGTCCACAATAGGACAGAGTAAGTCGAGTGTAAGAGAGATGTCCACTATAGGACAGAGTAAGTCGAGTGTAAGAGAGATGTCCACTACAGGACAGAGTAAGTCGAGTGTAAGAGAGATGTCCACTATATGACAGAGTAAGTCGAGTGTAAGAGAGATGTCCACAATAGGACAGAGTAAGTCGAGTGTAAGAGAGATGTCCACAATAGGACTGAGTAAGTCGAGTGTAGAAGATTAATCTCTTAGTGGTGAAGAACCCGTACCCAACTTACATAACGATAGTTGCTAGGATACTGTAGTGACCTCAACCTTGACATAGTCTCACCAAGCCAGCCTAGTTATTGACTACGAGTATATCTTGATGATAATATTTCATTATTGTACCTTCACTTAATAGCTGTAGATGAATTAGGCCATTGATTACTCAGTGGGAGTAAACACGAAACACCAAAATGAAGCCCATGGTAGAGAGCCTAAGCAAGGCAATAATGCAAGCCGCCACTGAAACCATCCCAAGAGGAGCTAGGAAAAACTATAAGCCCTACTGGAATGATGAGTTGCAGAAAGTGGAAGATGCAGTAACAAATGCTAGGAACATGGCAGAGCGAGAAAAATCCATGGAGGCAAACATCGCCCTCAAAGCCGCTGCGGCGAAGTACAAACACACTCTCAAACAAACAGCAAGAGAAAGCTGGAAAAATAAAACGGAAAGTCTAAACCTGGACAAAGACGGGAACAAGCTATGGAAGCTAGTCAGAGCCATGAACGACGAAACCCCGTCAAATAAACAAATTACTATCAAGCAAGGCGAGAACTTGATCACAGGTAGGAAAGCCGCAAACGCCTTTGTCGATCACTATGCCAGAGCAAACCACATCGAGGTCCCTGCAGAAAAGCATACAGACATTAGCGAAGAGCTAAAGGGACACGAAAACATAAATACGGCTCCCGAAGAGCACATGATGGCCAAACTTACAATGCGCGAAATGGAAGAGGCTATGAGAACACTAAAGAAAAGGAAATCTCCCGGAAAAGATGGGATAACAAACGAAATGCTGATGGGGCTGGGCCAAACAGCGAAGAGGAAACTATTGTCAGTCCTGAACCAAAGCTGGAAAAGGGGTATTGTACCCCAGGCATGGAAAGATGCAATACTGGTACCAGTACCAAAAACAGGAAAGGATAAAACAGATCCAAATGGATACAGGCCCATCAGCCTACTGAGCTGTGTCGGCAAGCTGATGGAACGGATGATAAACATCAGACTGATGTGGCATCTGGAAGAAAAACGAATACTAATTCCACAGCAAGCCGGCTTTAGACAGCACAGATCCACTGAGGACCAGGTCATCCTCATAGCCCAGGAGATAGAAGATGCCTACCAGGCACAGAAACACACAGTAGCTGTTTGGGTGGATCTGGAAAAGGCATTTGACAAAGTCTGGAAAGATGGACTTAGAGTCAAGCTAAGAAGAAGTGATGTTTGTGGGAAAATGTACAAGTGGATCAACCACTACCTCAAACAAAGAACGGCCAGAGTCCAAGTACAAGGGCAGATGAGCAAAAAGGTGACACTCGAGCAGAGAGTACCCCAAGGGGGAGTACTGTCACCCACACTCTTCCTGGTATATATAAACGACATTACAGAGAATATACCAAGAAGAGTCCATAGCTCAATGTTTGCAGACGATCTGGCTATGTGGACCTCTGAAAAGAATCTCACCATAGCAAGAAATCCGATGCAGACGGCCCTAACATCGCTGGAAGAGTGGGCGAACTCATGGATGGTCAAAATAAACGACGAGAAAACCACGTGCACAATATTCTCGCTTTCATTAAAACCCCAAAGTACCAAATTAAGTCTAAATGGCAAAATCCTGCAGCCAAACGACAACCCAACCTATCTGGGAGTCACATTTGATCGGCGCATGACATGGAAAAGTCAGATTGAGAGAAACCGAATGAAAGCCAGAGAAAGAATGGCAATCATGAGGAAACTTGCTGGCACAAGCTGGGGAGCAGACGAAGGCATACTAAAGAAACTGTACACTGGAAGAGTGAGACCAGTTCTCGAGTATGGCATTGCGGCATGGACAACAGCAGCGAAGGCGAACTTCGATAAAGTTAACAAACTTCAAAACCAAGCCATGAGAATTATAACAGGTGGCATGAAGTCAACGCCAATTGTAGAACTTGAAAAGATTACAAAACTGCAATCCATGACCGATAGAAGAGACTGCAGAGCCCAGCTGCAGTCAGAGAAACTCCGAAGACTGACGGACCACCCAATGTACCAAAGACTAAACAATTTGGGAAATGGGAAACTAAAGCGGAGAAACTTTGCAGAAATAGCCAAAGCAAAGATGCACGAAGATCCCATAAACGCACTAACAACACCAAAACCCATCACTACTGTACGAAAACCTACCTGGAGGCAGGATATATTTCCAGAGGTGGTAGAAAATATACCAGGTATTGCAAACAAAAACTGCCAGACTGAAAAAGAAAGGAGAGACACTACCCTAAGCTTCATAACGAAAAGCTACCCAAGCATGGACTGGACCCATGCATACACCGACGGTTCTGTAACAAACACTACACAGAACGGAGGGGCAGGAGCATTCCTGAACCTACCAAATGGCAGAAAAATAACACTGTCATTCGCTACTGGTAAGTACACAAGCAATTTCAGAGCGGAGGCAGAGGCACTGAGGGCGGCAGTGGAAGAAATGGTGACACACAGTGAAAATGAGAGCCATATAGTCCTGCTGACAGATGCTCTCGCCGTAGTCACAGCGCTAAAAAGCCAGAAAAACACTGAGCTTAATGACTTAAGAGCAGCACTCTGCAAACTGTGCCAGCAGTCCGCACCAAAAAGGGTAGTGGTACAGTGGGTCCCGGCACACTGCAACATCCAAGGCAACGAGGAGGCAGACAGACTGGCAAAAGAAGGTGCAAGACTACCAAAAACAGATACTAGTATGACGTACGAAGAGTCAAAACGGCTTATCAAAGCCAGATACATGACCAAATGGGAAACTGAACATACTGGTTACACCAAAAACGATGCCTATTACCAGTTGAACCGAAGAGAGCAGGTCGTTGTCTTCAGACTTCGCACTGGCCACAACAGACTGAGGTACCACCTATTCAACAAATTGAAGATAGGGAGTACCGACGAATGCCCGTGCGGTACTGGTAAAATGACCACTGAACATCTGCTGCAGAACTGCCCGACATACGAGGATCAGAGAGAGCAGATGTGGCCATTACCAGTGGAACTGCAAGACAAGCTCTATGGCAGTAGCGAGAGCCTCAGGATGACCGCCGCTTTTTTCGAAAAAATAATGGTTACTGTCTGACTGTGTACGCAGAAGAAGAAGAAGAAGAAGAATTAGGCCGTTGATTACTCAGTGGGAGGGTCTCCAAAGCAGGCATTAGGTTGTCGACATATGTCTTCTAGAAGGTTACCAATTATTTTCCTGGAGAAGGTTACTGGCTCCGGCTATAGAAGGTTGTCGAATCCTGTCAGAGAAAATGTTACTGGCTCCTATCAGAGAAAATGTTACTGGTTCCTGTCAGAGAAAAGGTTACTGGCTCCGGCCATAGAAGGTTGTCGACTCCTGTCAGAGAAAAAGTTACTGGCTCCGGCTATAGAAGGTTGTCGACTCCTGTCAGAGAAAAGGTTACTGGCTCCAGCCATAGAAGGTTATCGACTCCTGTCAGAGAAAAGGTTACTAGCTCCAGCCATAGAAGGTTGTCGACTCCTGTCAGAGAAAATGTTATTGGCTCCAGCCATAGAAGGTTGCTGATTCCAGTCAGAGAAAAGATTACTGGCTCCAGCCATAGAAGGTTGTCGACTCCTGTCAGAGAAAAGATTACTGGCTCCAGCCATAGAAGGTTGTCGACTCCTGTCAGAGAAAAGGTTACTGGCTCCAGCCATAGAAGGTTGTCGATTCCTGTCAGAGAAAAGGTTACTGGCTCCAGCCATAGAAGGTTGTCGACTCCTGTCAGAGAAAAGGTTACTGGCTCCTGTCAGAGAAAATGTTACTGGCTCCAGCAATAGAAGGTTGTCGACTCCTGTCAGAGAAAAGGTTACTGGCTCCTGTCAGAGAAAATGTTACTGGCTCCTGTCAGAGAAAATGTTACTGGCTCCTGTCAAAGAAAATGTTACTGGCTCCTGTCAGAGAAAATGTTACTGGCTCCTGTCAGAGAAAATGTTACTGGCTCTTGTCAGAGAAAATGTTACTGGCTCCTGTCAGAGAAAATGTTACTGGCTCCAGCCTTAGAAGGTTGTCGACTCCTGTCAGAGAAAATATTACTGGCTCCAGCCATAGAAGGTTGTCGACTCCTGTCAGAGAAAAGGTTACTGGCTCCAGCCATAGAAGGTTGTCGATTCCTGTCAGAGAAAAGGTTACGGACTCCTGTCAGAGAAAAGGTTACTAGCTCCAGCCATAGAAGGTTGTCGACTCTTGTCAGATAAAAGGTTACTGGCTCCAGCCATAGAAGGTTGTCGACTCCTGTCAGAGAAAAGGTTACTGGCTCCAGCCATAGAAGGTTGTCGACTCCTGTCAGAGAAAAGGTTACTGGCTCCTGTCAGAGAAAATGTTACTCTCTCCTGTCAGAGAAAATGTTACTGGCTCCTGTCAAAGAAAATGTTACTGGCTCCTGTCAGAGAAAATGTTACTGGCTCTTGTCAGAGAAAATGTTTCTGGCTCTTGTCAGAGAAAATGTTACTGGCTCCAGCCTTAGAAGGTTGTCGACTCCTGTCAGAGAAAATATTACTGGCTCCAGCCATAGAAGGTTGTCGACTCCTGTCAGAGAAAAGGTTACTGGCTCCAGCCATAGAAGGTTGTCGACTCCTGTCAGAGAAAAGGTTACTGGCTCCTGTCAGAGAAAATGTTACTCTCTCCTGTCAGAGAAAATGTTACTGGCTCCTGTCAAAGAAAATGTTACTGGCTCCTGTCAGAGAAAATGTTACTGGCTCTTGTCAGAGAAAATGTTACTGGCTCCTGTCAGAGAAAATGTTACTGGCTCCAGCCTTAGAAGGTTGTCGACTCCTGTCAGAGAAAATATTACTGGCTCCAGCCATAGAAGGTTGTCGACTCCTGTCAGAGAAAAGGTTACTGGCTCCAGCCATAGAAGGTTGTCCATTCCTGTCAGAGAAAATGTTACTGGCTCTAGCCATAGAAGGTTGTCGAATCCTGTCAGAGAAAATGTTACTGGCTCCAGCCATAGAAGGTTGTCGACTCCTGTCAGGGATAATCTTATCGATTACCATATCTAGTTGGGACCTCTGACAGGGAGAATGCTGTCGAACAATGTCAAGGAGAGGGTTGCTGATCCAGTCAAGGAGAGGGTTGCTGATCCAGTCAAGGAGAGGGATGCTGACCCCTGTCAAGGAGAGGGTAGCTGATCCAGTCAAAGAAAGGGTTGCTGACCCCCTGTCAAGGAGAGGATAGCTGATCCAGTCAAGGAGAGGGTTTCTGACCCCTGTCAAGGAGACGGTAGCTGACCCCTGTCAAGGAGAGGGTTGCTGATTCAGTCAAGGAGAGAGTAGCTGATCCAGTCAAGGAGAGGGTTGCTGACCCCCTGTCAAGAAGATGGTAGCTGATCCAGTCAAGGAGAGGGTTGCTGATCCAGTCAAGGAGAGGGTTGCTGACTCAGTCAAGGAGAGGGTTGCTGACCCATGTAAAGGAGAGGGTAGCTGACCCCTGTCAAGGAGAGGGTTGCTGATTCAGTCAAGGAGAGGGTAGCTGATCCAGTAGAAGGAGAGGGTAGCTGATCCAGTCAAGGAGAGGGTTGCTGACCCCAGTCAAGGAGAGGGTTGCTGATCCAATCAAGAAGAGGGTAGCTGATACATGTTAAGAAGAGGGTAGCTGACTCCTGTCAAGGAGAAGGAGCTGACCCCTGTCAAGGAGAGGGTAGCTTATCCTGTCAAGGAGAGGGTAGCTGATCCAGTCAAGGAGAGGATAGCTGACCCCTGTCAAGGAGAGGGTAGCTCATCCAGTCAAGGAGAGGGTAGCTGATCCAGTCAATGAGAGGGTAGCTGATCCAGTCAAGGAGAGGGTAGCTGATCCAGTCAAGGAGAGGGTTGCTGATTCAGTCAAGGAGAGGGTTGCTGACCCCTGTCAAGGAGAGGGTAGCTGACCCCTGTCAATGAGAGGGTTGCTGATTCAGTCAAGGAGAGAGTAGCTGATCCAGTCAAGAAGAGGGTTGCTGACCCCCTGTCAAGGAGAGGGTTGCTGATTCAGTCAAGGAGAGGGTTGCTGACCCATGTCAAGGAGAGGATAGCTGACCCCTGTCAAGGAGAGGGTTGCTGATTCAGTCAAGGAGAGGGTAGCTGATCCCTGTCAAGGACAGGGTAGCTGATTCAGTCAAGGAGAGGGTAGCTGACCCCTGTCAAGGAGAGAGTAGCTGATCCAGTCAAGGAGAGGGTAGCTGATCCAGTCAAGGAGAGGGTTGCTGACCCCAGTCAAGGAGAGGGTTGCTGATCCAGTCAAGGAGAGGGTAGCTGATACCTGTCAAGAAGAGGGTAGCTGACCCCTGTCAAGGAGAAGGAGCTGACCCCTGTCAAGGAGAGAGTAGCTTATCCTGTCAAGGAGAGGGTAGCTGATCCAGTCAAGGAGAGGGTAGCTGACCCCTGTCAAGGAGAGGGTAGCTGATCCAGTCAAGGAGAGGGTAGCTGATCCAGTCAAGGAGAGGGTAGCTGATCCAGTCAAGGAGAGGGTAGCTGACTCCTGTCAAGGAGATGGTAGCTGACCCATGTCAAGGAGAGGGTAGCTGATCCAGTAAAGGAGAGGGTTGCTGAATCCAGTCAAAGAGACGGTTGCTGACTCCTGTCAAGGAGAGGGTAGGTGATCCCTGTCAAGGAGAGGGTAGGTGACCCCTGTGCTAAATGACATATGTAGCCTAGAACAGACTAAAACAACGTGAGAGAAGAGAGACTCCCATCAAATATAAGGATATCAGAAATCAAAGATACTCTCTATTTTAGTCTCTTGGGAAATTCCAAAGTTATTCCTCTTTCTTTTTGTGGTTTCCTTTCATCTGCTCCGGTCGTAAAAGTGACAGATTCTCTCCCATTTATGACAAGGAACAATGTATCTATCATTTGCCTTGCAGAATGCCAGAATGTCACTCCAGTCACGTCGTGGAGACGACACACTTAGAGAATAAGCAGTAGAATTGATAAACATCACCTGGGGTTCAAGTAGCTGCGAAACGTGATCGCCTGCTCCAGTCGGCAGAGCACTTTGTGTGAGATGGTGATCTCTGGTGGAGGGAAGATTGTAGATAGTATCAGGTTTCAGCGGGGTCCAGCAATTGCTCGTGGCAAGAACAATAACGGATATGCTGGGTAAATGCTTCTAGAATCTATCTGTCTGTCTATCTATCTGTCTATCTATATATGTTCTTTGCTCGCCAAATTCGGCGCAAGGGGCAGAAACAAATGATCTCCAGTTGGAACGGTGTGACGCCACTGGTTTTAGATCTTGTATGAAATGGGAAATAGAACATACTGGCTACACAAAAAACGATGCCTATTACCAGTTGAACAGAAGAGAGCAGGCCGTGGTCTTCAGACTTCGCACTGGCCACAATAGACTGAGATACCACCTATTCAACAAATTGAAGATAGGTGGCACTGACGAATACCCGTGTGGTACCGGGAAAATGACCGCTGAACATTTGCTGCAAAACTGCCCGACATACTAAGACCAGAGAAAGCAGATGTGGCCATCACCAGTGCCAACACTAGACAAGCTCTATGGCAGTGTCGACAGCCTCAGGATGACCGCTGCTTTTTTCGAAAAAATACAGGTTGACGCCTGACAGCGTACGATGAAGAGATCTTGTATGGTACTGAGGCCCATCGTTGAGCCCTTTAGGATGATTGTTCTTCTGTTTCTTTTGGTCTTTCTCTTTTCCGAACGCCCCGTGGTGTCCATTCGAGTAATTGCAATGGAAGACGGTTGTTGTTTCTTCTAAGGACATGTCCGATGTATGTCCATCGTTTTTTTTCTCCGGATGATGGTCGACACATATAGTTGGTTTGTCTTTGTTCTTATCGAGTCATTAGTTATGGACTGGTCCCAGCGTATAGTTGGTTTGTCTTTGTTCTTATCGAGTCATTAGTTATGAACTGGTCCCAGCATATAGTTGGTTTGTCTTTGTTCTTATCGAGTCATTAGTTATGAGCTGGTCCCAGCATATAGTTGGTTTGTCTTTGTTCTTATCGAGTCATTAGTTATGAGCTGGTCCCAGCATATAGTTGGTTTGTCTTTGTTCTTATCGAGTCATTAGTTATGAGCTGGTCCCAGCATATAGTTGTTTGGTTTGTCTCTGTTCTTGTCGAGTCATTAGTTATGAACTGGTCCCAGCGTATAGTTGGTTTGTCTCTGTTCTTTTTTTTTTTTATTTAATAATTTTCTGAAACATTTTTTTCCAAAGATATTTAGTTTGTTTTCCAGCGCTTTTGTTGTCTTCCAGCTTTCACATCCATATTTCAGGACTGACATTACGATCGAGTTAAATAGTCTGAGCTTGGTATGTTTGCTGAGTGTCGTTGATTTCCAGATGTTGGTTAGCTGATTAAAGGCGCATGAGGCCAAAGAAATTCTAGTGGAATTTTCTTTCGATGGAATCTCCATCTTGTGTCATTTTGTTTCCCAGGTATGTGTAGTGTTGGACATTTTATAGAGATTTCCACCGTAGCTTAATATCAACCGTTGTGTTTGTGGAAGCCATGATTTTCGTCTTTGAGGTGTTTACTTGGAAGTCCTATCTGTTCTGACCATTGGCATAGTCTATCTATATTGTCTTGTGTCTTTTCATTTGTGGTACTTAGTAGTGCTAGGTCGTCTGCAGAATCAAGATCTTCTAAGGTCAAGTTATCTGTCCATTCTATGCCTAAATGCTTATCATGGGCATAGTGTTTCATAATCCAATCTATAGTTATGCCAAATAGTACGGCTGATAAAATACATCCATGTTTTACTCCAGTTTTTATGTTAAACCATTCAGTGTTGCCTTCGAATGTTTGAACACAGCATCGTGAATTATCATATAAGGCCTTGATAATATTGATGTATTTTGACGGTAAGCTAAAGTTCTTTAGAATTATTCATAATGTTGGACGGTGTAGACTGCCACAAGCCTTCTGGAAGTCAATGTTCTATAATGTTGGACGGTGTAGATTGCCACATGCCTTCTGAAAGTCAATGTTCTGTAATGTTGGACGGTGTAGACTGTCACAGGCCTTCTGGAAGTCAATGTTATATAATGTTGGACGGTGTAGATTGCCACATGCCTTCTGGAAGTCAATGTTATATAATGTTGGACGGTGTAGATTGCCACATGCCTTCTGGAAGTCAATGTTCTCTAATGTTGGACGGTGTAGCTTGTCACATGCCTTCTGGAAGTCAATGTTCTCTAATGTTGGACAGTGTAGCTTGTCACATGCCTTCTGGAAGTCAATGTTCTCTAATGTTGGACGGTGAAGACTGCCCCATGCCTTCTGGAAGTCAATGTTCTCTAATGTTGGACGGTGTACATGTGTGGGTTTGTGGGGAACCCTTCCTGGGAGGAGAGGATAGACCAACTGGGCCACACTCTGCATGATGTAAAATGTTGATGTGGGGGAGGAATGGGTGGTGCTTAGGAATGTCAACCTCATCACGTAAAACAAAGTGCTAAGGAGAGCACTTCTGTAAGAGCATGTACAACCCTGTAGGAGCACCTCTATAAGAGCATGCACAACCCTGTAGGAGCACCTCTATAAGAGCATGCACAACCCTGTAGGAGCACCTCTATAAGAGCATGCACAACCCTGTAGGAGCACCTCTATAAGAGCATGCACAACCCTGTAGGAGCACCTCTATAAGAGCATGCACAACCCTGTAGGAGCACCTCTATAAGAGCATGCACAACCCTGTAGGAGCACCTCTATAAGAGCATGCACAACCCTGTAGGAGCACCTCTATAAGAGCATGTACAACCCTGTAGGAGCACCTCTATAAGAGCATGTACAACCCTGTAGGAGCACCTCTATAAGAGCATGTACAACCCTGTAGGAGCACCTCTATAAGAGCATGTACAACCCTGTAGGAGCACCTCTATAAGAGCATGTACAACCCTGTAGGAGCACCTCTATAAGAGCATGTACAACCCTGTAGGAGCACCTCTATAAGAGCATGCACAACCCTGTAGGAGCACCTCTATAAGAGCATGCACAACCCTGTAGGAGCACCTCTATAAGAGCATGTACAACCCTGTAGGAGCACCTCTATAAGAGCATGTACAACCCTGTAGGAGCACCTCTATAAGAGCATGTACAACCCTGTAGGAGCACCTCTATAAGAGCATGCACAACCCTGTAGGAGCACCTCTATAAGAGCATGCACAACCCTGTAGGAGCACCTCTATAAGAGCATGTACAACCCTGTAGGAGCACCTCTATAAGAGCATGTACAACCCTGTAGGAGCACCTCTATAAGAGCATGTACAACCCTGTAGGAGCACCTCTATAAGAGCATGTACAACCCTGTAGGAGCACCTCTATAAGAGCATGTACAACCCTGTAGGAGCACCTCTATAAGAGCATGCACAACCCTGTAGGAGCACCTCTATAAGAGCATGCACAACCCTGTAGGAGCACCTCTATAAGAGCATGCACAACCCTGTAGGAGCACCTCTATAAGAGCATGCACAACCCTGTAGGAGCACCTCTATAAGAGCATGCACAACCCTGTAGGAGCACCTCTATAAGAGCATGCACAACCCTGTAGGAGCACCTCTATAAGAGCATGTACAACCCTGTAGGAGCACCTCTATAAGAGCATGTACAACCCTGTAGGAGCACCTCTATAAGAGCATGTACAACCCTGTAGGAGCACCTCTATAAGAGCATGTACAACCCTGTAGGAGCACCTCTATAAGAGCATGTACAACCCTGTAGGAGCACCTCTATAAGAGCATGTACAACCCTGTAGGAGCACCTCTATAAGAGCATGCACAACCCTGTAGGAGCACCTCTATAAGAGCATGTACAACCCTGTAGGAGCACCTCTATAAGAGCATGTACAACCCTGTAGGAGCACCTCTATAAGAGCATGTACAACCCTGTAGGAGCACCTCTATAAGAGCATGTACAACCCTGTAGGAGCACCTCTATAAGAGCATGCACAACCCTGTAGGAGCACCTCTATAAGAGCATGCACAACCCTGTAGGAGCACCTCTATAAGAGCATGCACAACCCTGTAGGAGCACCTCTATAAGAGCATGCACAACCCTGTAGGAGCACCTCTATAAGAGCATGCACAACCCAGACATAACCTGTTTTAACAACTATACTTTTCTTTCAACTTTCTGTCCTCGGGATCTTAGCTATAATTCGTGTCCTAATCACACACGTTTGACAGTCCTGGAGATGGCTCAGGCCCCATGAATGTGCCTGGAACTAGCCACACAAGTTTGACAGTTCTTGAGATGGCTCAGGCCCCATGAAGTGCCTGGAACTAGCCACACAAGTTTGACAGCTTAGAGAACCGTTCTGGAGATGGCTCAGACCCCATAAAGTGCCTGGAACTAACCACACGTTTGACAGTCTTGGAGATGGCTCAGGCCCCATGAATGTGCCTGGAACTAACCACACAAGTTTGACAGTTCTTGAGATGGCTCAGGCCCCATGAAGTGCCTGGAACTAGCCACACAAGTTTGACAGTTCTTGAGATGGCTCAAGCCCAATGAAGTGCCTGGAACTAACCACACAAGTTTGACAGTTCTGGAGATGGCTCAGGCCCCATGAATGTGCCTGGAACTAACCACACAAGTTTGACAGCTTAGAGAACCGTTCTGGAGATGGCTCAGACCCCATAAAGTGCCTGGAACTAACCACACGTTTGACAGTCTTGGAGATGGCTCAGGCCCCATGAATGTGCCTGGAACTAACCACACAAGTTTGACAGTTCTTGAGATGGCTCAGGCCCCATGAAGTGCCTGGAACTAGCCACACAAGTTTGACAGTTCTTGAGATGGCTCAGGCCCCATGAAGTGCCTGGAACTAACCACACGTTTGACAGTCCTGGAGATGGCTCAGGCCCCATGAAGTGCCTGGAACTAACCACACGTTTGACAGTTCTGGAGATGGCTCAAGCCCAATGAAGTGCCTGGAACTAACCACACAAGTTTGACAGTTCTGGAGATGGCTCAGGCCCCATGAAGTGCCTGGAACTAGCCACACAAGTTTGACAGCTTAGAGAACCGTTCTGGAGATGGCTCAGACCCCATAAAGTGCCTGGAACTAACCACACGTTTGACAGTTCTGGAGATGGCTCAAGCCCAATGAAGTGCCTGGAACTAACCACACAAGTTTGACAGTTCTTGAGATGGCTCAGGCCCCATGAAGTGCCTGGAACTAGCCACACAAGTTTGACAGTTCTTGAGATGGCTCAGGCCCCATGAAGTGCCTGGAACTAACCACACGTTTGACAGTCCTGGAGATGGCTCAGGCCCCATGAAGTGCCTGGAACTAACCACACGTTTGACAGTTCTGGAGATGGCTCAAGCCCAATGAAGTGCCTGGAACTAACCACACAAGTTTGACAGTTCTGGAGATGGCTCAGGCCCCATGAAGTGCCTGGAACTAGCCACACAAGTTTGACAGCTTAGAGAACCGTTCTGGAGATGGCTCAGACCCCATAAAGTGCCTGGAACTAACCACACGTTTGACAGTTCTGGAGATGGCTCAAGCCCAATGAAGTGCCTGGAACTAACCACACAAGTTTGACAGTTCTTGAGATGGCTCAGGCCCCATGAATGTGCCTGGAACTAACCACACAAGTTTGACAGTTCTTGAGATGGCTCAGGCCCCATGAAGTGCCTGGAACTAGCCACACAAGTTTGACAGCTTAGAGAACCGTTCTGGAGATGGCTCAGACCCCATAAAGTGCCTGGAACTAACCACACGTTTGACAGTTCTGGAGATGGCTCAAGCCCAATGAAGTGCCTGGAACTAACCACACAAGTTTGACAGTTCTGGAGATGGCTCAGGCCCCATGAAGTGCCTGGAACTAGCCACACAAGTTTGACAGTTCTTGAGATGGCTCAGGCCCCATGAAGTGCCTGGAACTAACCACACGTTTGACAGTCCTGGAGATGGCTCAGGCCCCATGAAGTGCCTGGAACTAACCACACGTTTGACAGTTCTGGAGATGGCTCAAGCCCAATGAAGTGCCTGGAACTAACCACACAAGTTTGACAGTTCTGGAGATGGCTCAGGCCCCATGAAGTGCCTGGAACTAGCCACACAAGTTTGACAGCTTAGAGAACCGTTCTGGAGATGGCTCAGGCCCCATAAAGTGCCTGGAACTAACCACACAAGTTTGACAGTCCTGGAGATGGCTCAGGCCCCATGAATGTGCCTGGAACTAACCACACAAGTTTGACAGTTCTTGAGATGGCTCAGGCCCCATGAAGTGCCTGGAACTAGCCACACAAGTTTGACAGTTCTTGAGATGGCTCAGGCCCCATGAAGTGCCTGGAACTAACCACACGTT
Organism: Ariolimax columbianus; assembly: GCA_036924085.1. Taxonomy (NCBI): domain Eukaryota; kingdom Metazoa; phylum Mollusca; class Gastropoda; order Stylommatophora; family Arionidae; genus Ariolimax; species Ariolimax columbianus. The sequence goes on along the minus strand of JAVGWX010000018.1, from coordinate 64,381,328 downwards.
TGACAGTCCTGGAGATGGCTCAGGCCCCATGAAGTGCCTGGAACTAACCACACGTTTGACAGTTCTGGAGATGGCTCAAGCCCAATGAAGTGCCTGGAACTAACCACACAAGTTTGACAGTTCTTGAGATGGCTCAGGCCCCATGAATGTGCCTGGAACTAACCACACAAGTTTGACAGTTCTTGAGATGGCTCAGGCCCCATGAAGTGCCTGGAACTAGCCACACAAGTTTGACAGCTTAGAGAACCGTTCTGGAGATGGCTCAGACCCCATAAAGTGCCTGGAACTAACCACAAGTTTGACAGTTCTTGAGATGGCTCAGGCCCCATGAATGTGCCTGGAACTAACCACACAAGTTTGACAGTTCTTGAGATGGCTCAGGCCCCATGAAGTGCCTGGAACTAGCCACACAAGTTTGACAGCTTAGAGAACCGTTCTGGAGATGGCTCAGACCCCATAAAGTGCCTGGAACTAACCACACGTTTGACAGTTCTGGAGATGGCTCAAGCCCAATGAAGTGCCTGGAACTAACCACACAAGTTTGACAGTTCTGGAGATGGCTCAGGCCCCATGAAGTGCCTGGAACTAGCCACACAAGTTTGACAGTTCTTGAGATGGCTCAGGCCCCATGAAGTGCCTGGAACTAACCACACGTTTGACAGTCCTGGAGATGGCTCAGGCCCCATGAAGTGCCTGGAACTAACCACACGTTTGACAGTTCTGGAGATGGCTCAAGCCCAATGAAGTGCCTGGAACTAACCACACAAGTTTGACAGTTCTGGAGATGGCTCAGGCCCCATGAAGTGCCTGGAACTAGCCACACAAGTTTGACAGCTTAGAGAACCGTTCTGGAGATGGCTCAGGCCCCATAAAGTGCCTGGAACTAACCACACAAGTTTGACAGTCCTGGAGATGGCTCAGGCCCCATGAATGTGCCTGGAACTAACCACACAAGTTTGACAGTTCTTGAGATGGCTCAGGCCCCATGAAGTGCCTGGAACTAGCCACACAAGTTTGACAGTTCTTGAGATGGCTCAGGCCCCATGAAGTGCCTGGAACTAACCACACGTTTGACAGTCCTGGAGATGGCTCAGGCCCCATGAAGTGCCTGGAACTAACCACACGTTTGACAGTTCTGGAGATGGCTCAAGCCCAATGAAGTGCCTGGAACTAACCACACAAGTTTGACAGTTCTTGAGATGGCTCAGGCCCCATGAAGTGCCTGGAACTAGCCACACAAGTTTGACAGTTCTTGAGATGGCTCAAGCCCAATGAAGTGCCTGGAACTAACCACACAAGTTTGACAGTTCTGGAGATGGCTCAGGCCCCATGAATGTGCCTGGAACTAACCACACAAGTTTGACAGCTTAGAGAACCGTTCTGGAGATGGCTCAGACCCCATAAAGTGCCTGGAACTAACCACACGTTTGACAGTCTTGGAGATGGCTCAGGCCCCATGAATGTGCCTGGAACTAGCCACACAAGTTTGACAGTTCTTGAGATGGCTCAGGCCCCATGAAGTGCCTGGAACTAACCACACGTTTGACAGTCCTGGAGATGGCTCAGGCCCCATGAAGTGCCTGGAACTAACCACACGTTTGACAGTTCTGGACATGGCTCAAGCCCAATGAAGTGCCTGGAACTAACCACACAAGTTTGACAGTTCTGGAGATGGCTCAGGCCCCATGAAGTGCCTGGAACTAGCCACACAAGTTTGACAGCTTAGAGAACCGTTCTGGAGATGGCTCAGACCCCATAAAGTGCCTGGAACTAACCACACGTTTGACAGTTCTGGAGATGGCTCAGGCCCCATGAAGTGCCTGGAACTAGCCACACAAGTTTGACAGCTTAGAGAACCGTTCTGGAGATGGCTCAGACCCCATAAAGTGCCTGGAACTAACCACACGTTTGACAGTTCTGGAGATGGCTCAAGCCCAATGAAGTGCCTGGAACTAACCACACAAGTTTGACAGTTCTTGAGATGGCTCAGGCCCCATGAAGTGCCTGGAACTAGCCACACAAGTTTGACAGTTCTTGAGATGGCTCAGGCCCCATGAAGTGCCTGGAACTAACCACACGTTTGACAGTCCTGGAGATGGCTCAGGCCCCATGAAGTGCCTGGAACTAACCACACGTTTGACAGTTCTGGAGATGGCTCAAGCCCAATGAAGTGCCTGGAACTAACCACACAAGTTTGACAGTTCTGGAGATGGCTCAGGCCCCATGAAGTGCCTGGAACTAGCCACACAAGTTTGACAGCTTAGAGAACCGTTCTGGAGATGGCTCAGACCCCATAAAGTGCCTGGAACTAACCACACGTTTGACAGTTCTGGAGATGGCTCAAGCCCAATGAAGTGCCTGGAACTAACCACACAAGTTTGACAGTTCTTGAGATGGCTCAGGCCCCATGAATGTGCCTGGAACTAACCACACAAGTTTGACAGTTCTTGAGATGGCTCAGGCCCCATGAAGTGCCTGGAACTAGCCACACAAGTTTGACAGCTTAGAGAACCGTTCTGGAGATGGCTCAGACCCCATAAAGTGCCTGGAACTAACCACACGTTTGACAGTTCTGGAGATGGCTCAAGCCCAATGAAGTGCCTGGAACTAACCACACAAGTTTGACAGTTCTGGAGATGGCTCAGGCCCCATGAAGTGCCTGGAACTAGCCACACAAGTTTGACAGTTCTTGAGATGGCTCAGGCCCCATGAAGTGCCTGGAACTAACCACACGTTTGACAGTCCTGGAGATGGCTCAGGCCCCATGAAGTGCCTGGAACTAACCACACGTTTGACAGTTCTGGAGATGGCTCAAGCCCAATGAAGTGCCTGGAACTAACCACACAAGTTTGACAGTTCTGGAGATGGCTCAGGCCCCATGAAGTGCCTGGAACTAGCCACACAAGTTTGACAGCTTAGAGAACCGTTCTGGAGATGGCTCAGGCCCCATAAAGTGCCTGGAACTAACCACACAAGTTTGACAGTCCTGGAGATGGCTCAGGCCCCATGAATGTGCCTGGAACTAACCACACAAGTTTGACAGTTCTTGAGATGGCTCAGGCCCCATGAAGTGCCTGGAACTAGCCACACAAGTTTGACAGTTCTTGAGATGGCTCAGGCCCCATGAAGTGCCTGGAACTAACCACACGTTTGACAGTCCTGGAGATGGCTCAGGCCCCATGAAGTGCCTGGAACTAACCACACGTTTGACAGTTCTGGAGATGGCTCAAGCCCAATGAAGTGCCTGGAACTAACCACACAAGTTTGACAGTTCTGGAGATGGCTCAGGCCCCATGAAGTGCCTGGAACTAGCCACACAAGTTTGACAGCTTAGAGAACCGTTCTGGAGATGGCTCAGACCCCATAAAGTGCCTGGAACTAACCACACGTTTGACAGTTCTGGAGATGGCTCAAGCCCAATGAAGTGCCTGGAACTAACCACACAAGTTTGACAGTTCTTGAGATGGCTCAGGCCCCATGAAGTGCCTGGAACTAGCCACACAAGTTTGACAGTTCTTGAGATGGCTCAGGCCCCATGAAGTGCCTGGAACTAACCACACGTTTGACAGTCCTGGAGATGGCTCAGGCCCCATGAAGTGCCTGGAACTAACCACACGTTTGACAGTTCTGGAGATGGCTCAAGCCCAATGAAGTGCCTGGAACTAACCACACAAGTTTGACAGTTCTGGAGATGGCTCAGGCCCCATGAAGTGCCTGGAACTAGCCACACAAGTTTGACAGCTTAGAGAACCGTTCTGGAGATGGCTCAGACCCCATAAAGTGCCTGGAACTAACCACACGTTTGACAGTTCTGGAGATGGCTCAAGCCCAATGAAGTGCCTGGAACTAACCACACAAGTTTGACAGTTCTTGAGATGGCTCAGGCCCCATGAATGTGCCTGGAACTAACCACACAAGTTTGACAGTTCTTGAGATGGCTCAGGCCCCATGAAGTGCCTGGAACTAGCCACACAAGTTTGACAGCTTAGAGAACCGTTCTGGAGATGGCTCAGACCCCATAAAGTGCCTGGAACTAACCACACGTTTGACAGTTCTGGAGATGGCTCAAGCCCAATGAAGTGCCTGGAACTAACCACACAAGTTTGACAGTTCTGGAGATGGCTCAGGCCCCATGAAGTGCCTGGAACTAGCCACACAAGTTTGACAGCTTAGAGAACCGTTCTGGAGATGGCTCAGGCCCCATAAAGTGCCTGGAACTAACCACACAAGTTTGACAGTCCTGGAGATGGCTCAGGCCCCATGAATGTGCCTGGAACTAACCACACAAGTTTGACAGTTCTTGAGATGGCTCAGGCCCCATGAAGTGCCTGGAACTAGCCACACAAGTTTGACAGTTCTTGAGATGGCTCAGGCCCCATGAAGTGCCTGGAACTAACCACACGTTTGACAGTCCTGGAGATGGCTCAGGCCCCATGAAGTGCCTGGAACTAACCACACGTTTGACAGTTCTGGAGATGGCTCAAGCCCAATGAAGTGCCTGGAACTAACCACACAAGTTTGACAGTTCTGGAGATGGCTCAAGCCCAATGAAGTGCCTGGAACTAACCACACAAGTTTGACAGTTCTTGAGATGGCTCAGGCCCCATGAAGTGCCTGGAACTAGCCACACAAGTTTGACAGTTCTTGAGATGGCTCAGGCCCCATGAAGTGCCTGGAACTAACCACACGTTTGACAGTCCTGGAGATGGCTCAGGCCCCATGAAGTGCCTGGAACTAACCACACGTTTGACAGTTCTGGAGATGGCTCAAGCCCAATGAAGTGCCTGGAACTAACCACACAAGTTTGACAGTTCTGGAGATGGCTCAGGCCCCATGAAGTGCCTGGAACTAGCCACACAAGTTTGACAGCTTAGAGAACCGTTCTGGAGATGGCTCAGACCCCATAAAGTGCCTGGAACTAACCACACGTTTGACAGTTCTGGAGATGGCTCAAGCCCAATGAAGTGCCTGGAACTAACCACACAAGTTTGACAGTTCTTGAGATGGCTCAGGCCCCATGAATGTGCCTGGAACTAACCACACAAGTTTGACAGTTCTTGAGATGGCTCAGGCCCCATGAAGTGCCTGGAACTAGCCACACAAGTTTGACAGCTTAGAGAACCGTTCTGGAGATGGCTCAGACCCCATAAAGTGCCTGGAACTAACCACACGTTTGACAGTTCTGGAGATGGCTCAAGCCCAATGAAGTGCCTGGAACTAACCACACAAGTTTGACAGTTCTGGAGATGGCTCAGGCCCCATGAAGTGCCTGGAACTAGCCACACAAGTTTGACAGCTTAGAGAACCGTTCTGGAGATGGCTCAGACCCCATAAAGTGCCTGGAACTAACCACACGTTTGACAGTTCTGGAGATGGCTCAAGCCCAATGAAGTGCCTGGAACTAACCACACAAGTTTGACAGTTCTGGAGATGGCTCAGGCCCCATGAAGTGCCTGGAACTAGCCACACAAGTTTGACAGTTCTTGAGATGGCTCAGGCCCCATGAAGTGCCTGGAACTAACCACACGTTTGACAGTCCTGGAGATGGCTCAGGCCCCATGAAGTGCCTGGAACTAACCACACGTTTGACAGTTCTGGAGATGGCTCAAGCCCAATGAAGTGCCTGGAACTAACCACACAAGTTTGACAGTTCTGGAGATGGCTCAGGCCCCATGAAGTGCCTGGAACTAGCCACACAAGTTTGACAGCTTAGAGAACCGTTCTGGAGATGGCTCAGGCCCCATAAAGTGCCTGGAACTAACCACACAAGTTTGACAGTCCTGGAGATGGCTCAGGCCCCATGAATGTGCCTGGAACTAACCACACAAGTTTGACAGTTCTTGAGATGGCTCAGGCCCCATGAAGTGCCTGGAACTAGCCACACAAGTTTGACAGTTCTTGAGATGGCTCAGGCCCCATGAAGTGCCTGGAACTAACCACACGTTTGACAGTCCTGGAGATGGCTCAGGCCCCATGAAGTGCCTGGAACTAACCACACGTTTGACAGTTCTGGAGATGGCTCAAGCCCAATGAAGTGCCTGGAACTAACCACACAAGTTTGACAGTTCTGGAGATGGCTCAGGCCCCATGAAGTGCCTGGAACTAGCCACACAAGTTTGACAGCTTAGAGAACCGTTCTGGAGATGGCTCAGACCCCATAAAGTGCCTGGAACTAACCACACGTTTGACAGTTCTGGAGATGGCTCAAGCCCAATGAAGTGCCTGGAACTAACCACACAAGTTTGACAGTTCTTGAGATGGCTCAGGCCCCATGAAGTGCCTGGAACTAGCCACACAAGTTTGACAGTTCTTGAGATGGCTCAGGCCCCATGAAGTGCCTGGAACTAACCACACGTTTGACAGTCCTGGAGATGGCTCAGGCCCCATGAAGTGCCTGGAACTAACCACACGTTTGACAGTTCTGGAGATGGCTCAAGCCCAATGAAGTGCCTGGAACTAACCACACAAGTTTGACAGTTCTGGAGATGGCTCAGGCCCCATGAAGTGCCTGGAACTAGCCACACAAGTTTGACAGCTTAGAGAACCGTTCTGGAGATGGCTCAGACCCCATAAAGTGCCTGGAACTAACCACACGTTTGACAGTTCTGGAGATGGCTCAAGCCCAATGAAGTGCCTGGAACTAACCACACAAGTTTGACAGTTCTTGAGATGGCTCAGGCCCCATGAATGTGCCTGGAACTAACCACACAAGTTTGACAGTTCTTGAGATGGCTCAGGCCCCATGAAGTGCCTGGAACTAGCCACACAAGTTTGACAGCTTAGAGAACCGTTCTGGAGATGGCTCAGACCCCATAAAGTGCCTGGAACTAACCACACGTTTGACAGTTCTGGAGATGGCTCAAGCCCAATGAAGTGCCTGGAACTAACCACACAAGTTTGACAGTTCTGGAGATGGCTCAGGCCCCATGAAGTGCCTGGAACTAGCCACACAAGTTTGACAGCTTAGAGAACCGTTCTGGAGATGGCTCAGGCCCCATAAAGTGCCTGGAACTAACCACACAAGTTTGACAGTCCTGGAGATGGCTCAGGCCCCATGAATGTGCCTGGAACTAACCACACAAGTTTGACAGTTCTTGAGATGGCTCAGGCCCCATGAAGTGCCTGGAACTAGCCACACAAGTTTGACAGTTCTTGAGATGGCTCAGGCCCCATGAAGTGCCTGGAACTAACCACACGTTTGACAGTCCTGGAGATGGCTCAGGCCCCATGAAGTGCCTGGAACTAACCACACGTTTGACAGTTCTGGAGATGGCTCAAGCCCAATGAAGTGCCTGGAACTAACCACACAAGTTTGACAGTTCTGGAGATGGCTCAGGCCCCATGAAGTGCCTGGAACTAGCCACACAAGTTTGACAGCTTAGAGAACCGTTCTGGAGATGGCTCAGACCCCATAAAGTGCCTGGAACTAACCACACGTTTGACAGTTCTGGAGATGGCTCAAGCCCAATGAAGTGCCTGGAACTAACCACACAAGTTTGACAGTTCTGGAGATGGCTCAGGCCCCATGAAGTGCCTGGAACTAACCACTCAAGTTTGACAGTTTAGAGAACCGTTCTGGAGATGGCTTAGGCCCCATAAAGTGCCTGGAACTAACCACACAGGTTTGACAGCTTAGAGAACCGTTCTGGAGATGGCTCACGCCCCATGAAGTGCCTGGAACTAACCACACAAGTTTGACAGCTTAGAGAACCGTTCTGGAGATGGCTCAGGCCCCATGTAGTGACCCGGAAGTTCACTAACATAATTAAGAAAAGCTTATGACATGACATGCCGAGTTCTACACGACGATCAGCCTTCTGGGCCCCCTTGAGATAAGAGCTGCCCTGTGACTAGGGGGATCTTATTGCCATTTCTCTTTCTGCTGATTATTGACTGGATTATGAGGACAAAAAAACATCAACCAATAAAATCGAATTTCATGGATATCGACAATCCGCATCTAGCCATTCACCTGTTTCAAGGCACACTTAATGCAAGCACCATTTGACCTCTACACCCCAGGGGTAGAAGAGCAGCGACTAAGTCAGTCAGTATCGACCAAATAATTTGTTGATCTGTTCTTTGCCTATGACGTGGATCTTCTGTCACTTGACAACATTCAGGTGGAAAATAAAATAAGTTCTTGATGAAAGGTCATAGAAGTGAGAATACATAGAGAAGAAACAAAACAAAGATTGTGAGATCAGATGCAACAAAACAAAGATTGTGAGATCAGATGCAACAAAACAAAGATTGTGAGATCAGATGCAACAAAACAAAGATTGTGAGATCAGATGCAACAAAACAAAGATTGTGAGATCAGATGCAACAAAACAAAGATTGTGAGATCAGATGCAACAAAACAAAGATTGTGAGATCAGATGCAACAAAACAAAGATTGTGAGATCAGATGCAACAAAACAAAGATTGTGAGATCAGATGCAACAAAACAAAGATTGTGAGATCAGATGCAACAAAACAAAGATTGTGAGATCAGATGCAACAAAACAAAGATTGTGAGATCAGATGCAACAAGCGACAATCAGGTAGTGTTGAGAGAGACACTCCTACAAGAGGTGCAGTCATTCATATATCTTGGTAGTTCTTCTGCTTCTTCTTCTTCTTCTTCTTCTTCTTCTTCTTCTTCTTCTTCTTCTTCTTCTTCTGTGATCGTTCTCAATCTCCCCCTACGAAGTCTTGAACAGGGATTTTTCAAGTCTAGTGTTGGTTGATCTAGTGTTGGCTGGTCTAGTGTTGACTGGTCTAGTGTTAGCTGGTCCAGTGTTGGTTGGTCTAGTGTTGGTTGGTCTAGTGTTGACTGGTCTAGTGTTAGCTGGTCTAGTGTTGGCTGGTCTAGTGTTGGCTGGTCTAGTGTTGACTGGTCTAGTGTTAGCTGGTCTAGTGTTGGCTGGTCTAGTGTTGGCTGGTCTAGTGTTGGCTGATCTAGTGTTAGCTGGTCTAGTGTTAGCTGGTCTAGTGTTGGCTGGTCTAGTGTTAGCTGGTCCAGTGTTGGTTGGTCTAGTGTTAGCTGGTCTATTGTTAGCTGGTCTAGTGTTGGCTGGTCTAGTATTGGCTGGTCTAGTGTTGGCTGGTCTAGTGTTGGCTGGTCTAGTGTTAGCTGGTCTAGTGTTGGCTGGTCTAGTGTTGGCTGGTCTAGTATTGGCTGGTCTAGTGTTGGCTGGTCTAGTGTTGGTTGGTCTAGTGTTGGCGCTGCCATAGAGCTGGTCTAGTGTTGGCTGGTCTAGTATTGGCTGGTCTAGTGTTGGCTGGTCTAGTGTTGGCTGGTCTAATGGTGGCTGGTCTAGTGTTGGTTGGTCTAGTATTGGCTGGTCTAGTGTTGGCTGGTCTAGTGTTGGCTGGTCCAGTGTTGGCTGGTCTAGTGGTGGCTGGTCTAGTGTTGGTTGGTCTAGTATTGGCTGGTCTAGTGTTGGCTGGTCTAGTGTCGGCTGGTCTAGTAATCGCTGGTCTAGTGTTGGCGCTGCCATAGAGCTGGTATAGTGTTGGCTGGTCTAGTGTTGGGGCTGGTGATGACCACATGTGCTTTGTCGGGTCCTCGTATGTCGGGCAATCTTACAGCAGATGTTCAGGGGTCATTTACCATGTACCACAGGTGCACCAGTAGTCAGTAGCACCTATCTTCAGTTTATTGGATAGTCTGTTGTGGCATGTGCAGGATAGAGATTAGGGAGGAACACAGAGCAGGGATCGGGAGGTACACAGAGCAGGGATCGAGCAGGTACACAGAGCAGGGATCGGGGAGGTACACAGAGCAGAGATCTGGGAGGTACATGGAATAGGGATTGGAGAGGTACATAGAATAGGGATTAGAGAGATACATGAAATAGGGATTGGAGAGGTACATGGAATAGGGAACTGAAATAACAAAATAATTCTGCATCGGGCTGAGATAAATGTAGATTAAATTGATCAAGATAGAAGAGAGGTCACAAACAATTGAACAAGATAGAAGACAGATTGAATACAACAGCTCAATGTAGAAAAGAGGGAGGACACAACAGGTCAGCATGCAGTAGATAGACTGATCATTGAATGCACTCACAAGGACGTAGTCAGTGTCTGAAATGTGTCGGAACCCGTGACCGACCCAGTCCGATTGACAGGCACTTGTAATAAGAAATCCGGTATTCAGGCGAGGCTCCCTCGTAGGAACAACAATTGTTGCTTGTGTCCGGAACATAAGCGGATGATTGTGACACAAGTGGAACCAGATTTTACGCCAACCCAACACACCTTCTCTGATCTGAATCTGTTTCAGACTTACGGAAAGTTTTCAATAGAGCAGAAATAGATTGTAGAATAGGGGAGGATGTTATAGTGTGTAGGAGGAATAGATTATGGAAATGGGGAGGAATAGAGTGTGGAAATGGGGAGGAACAGTGTGTAGAAAACGGAAGGAATGCAGTGTAGAAATAGGAAGGAATAGAGTGAGGAAATGGGAAGGAATAGAGTGTGGAAATGGGAAGGAATAGAGTGTGGAAATGGGGAGGAACAGTGTAGAAAACGGAAGGAATGCAGTGTGGAAATAGGAAGGAATAGAGTATGGAAATGGGAAGGAATAGAGTGTGGAAAGGGTAAGGAATAGAGTGTGGAAAGGGGAAGGAATAGAGTGGGGAAATGGGGAGGAATAGAGTGTGGAAATGGGAAGGAATAGAGTGTGGAAATGGGGAGGAACAGGGTGTAGAAATGGCGAGGAATAGTTTGTGGAATGGAGCATGATCTGACAGCTAACAGATTGTCAGCCCAGAAAAGAGCAGATTTTCGGCGATCAACAGATTATAATTGACGGGAACGAGCAGGATTAGTCAAAACTAGTCTGACCTCTGGCATCTTGTCTGACCTCTAGCCTGACCTATAACCTGACCTCTAGGCTGGGCTCTAGTCTGACCTCTGGCCTGACCACTAGGCTGAGTTATAGTCTGACCTCTAACCTCTAGCCTGACTTTTGACCTCTAGCTTCAGCTTAAACCTGGCCTCTAGGTCTGGCCATTAGGCTGACCTCTAGCCTCACCTCTAGCCTCACCTCTAGCCTCACCTCTAGCATTTCCTCTAACCTGACCTCTAGCCTCACCTCTAGCCTCACCTCTAGCTTCACCTCTAGCCTCACCTGTAGCCTCACCTCTAGCATTTCCTCTAACCTGACCTAGTCTGACCTTTAGGCTGATGATCTCAAGGCCACACACACACACACACACACACACACACACACACACAAAGGTATATCATTCCACGGCTCTACATGATGTCTACAAATGGGACTGCCGTTATTTGCTCACAACACTGACCACTTACGCGAAAGCCTGGAGCAAGTGGATCTTCCTCATGTCTTGATTATTCTGTCAGACGGGCTTTAACCTTCCCATTTCTTAATGGCATGACCCACCCCTGCCGTGCCCTTCCCATGTGATAGTATTGTCTTCCGTTTGTTCGGTCATGCCCTCCCCTGTCTTTATGGTCAGAGTATTTCAATAGGCAGATTGGTTGACTGAATGACTGACGGAGACTGACTGATTGAATGAGTGACTGATTGACTGATTGACAGAATGACTGACTGACTTGCAGATTAATTGATTGATTGACTGGCAGATTGGTTGACTGACTGACTGGCAGAATGAAAGACTGACTGTCAGATTAATTGACTGACTAGCTGACTGATTGACTGACTGACTGGCAGAATGACTGGTTGGCAGAATGACTGACTGACTGGTTGGTAGATTGGCTGACTGACTGGCATATTGATTGGTTGATTGACTGGCAGATTCATTGGTTGACTGACTGACTGACAGATTGATTGACTGACTGAATAATTGGCAGACGGACTGACTGGCTGACTGATTGATTGACTGACTGGCAGATTGATTGATTGACTGACTGACGTGTTAACTGACTGACTAAATTACCTATTGGCTGATTGACTGACTGACTGATTCTGTTTTCAATCATTCACGCTCTGACCAACCCCGACGTATTCGAGATTTCCAGATTTATTTCTTCTGTTTGGAGGAGGTCACTCCTATCCGTCACACCTCCCACCCCCTCTCCCATATCACCTTCTAAGTACAACTATATATTCATGTCTTAGCACCATCTTCCTGTCCACCTAGCTTCCTATGAAGCACCGGGTCTCACCTGTAAATGGATCCTGCGTTAAAGCAGATTATCGTGCACAGACAGAAACTGCAGCAATTTGTTTTACTAGCTGATGTTGCTAGCCCCATGCACAACTCTGTTTAGATGTACTTTATTACATATATAGTCACATGGGTTTACGGTCACTCCGTATGTACTGTAGCAGGAGATGCGGCCTTGACCTGCAGTTATGTGAACTATTTCCAGAGCTGGGTGCAGTCCCCTGTGTGCCAGTGTTTGTAGCGACCTAGACCCCGATTTACTTTGAAATGCGCGTGAACACTGGCTATTAGACCCAGATGAGAGCATATAGACTGTACTCTAGGCAGATTGAAGGACCGTTTTGTTATCAGAGCACACGAAGCGTTGTCTGCAGAATCAGATTCTAGTTTTTGACGTCAGAGATCTTTCCAGCCCAGTCTCCGCGATGAGCATAGAGCTTCCATTCTGTTCCCGTGAGCGTGGACGTAACATAAATGCGGTTTATGTGATATCATACACAGATTGCTAGATACGTGGGACAGAGGAGCATAGAAGGACAACGAATGACAGACATACAGGCAGGCTGTCCTTGCGATAGAGGCTTGATAGATAAGGTGTACGCACAGAGAGAGAGAGAGAGAGAGAGAGAGAGAGAGAGAGAGAGAGAGATGTAGACAGACAAACGTACATGTAGACAGGCAGGTAGGTAAATAGGTCAATAGGATGGTTGATGGATGAGTGGATCGATGGATTTGTGGACTATATTGAATATTGTTGTTGCTGCTAGATGCTATCCGTGCTGAGCTGACTCTTGGCTACGTTCCTGTGGTAGTAGGTTACGTAGGCTCTTTTTACATCTACTGACGTACTTGAAAAGATTGACAGGGATGCTCCTGGCTGTAGTGTACTGCGGTGCACTAATATGGGGATTACAGTGACCGAACCCCACCTGGTTGATTAAACTGATGTGACACACTCCATCTCCATGCTAGTACGTGAGGTGAGGTCTTGTGTCAAGATGAGACACACCCCGTCTCCATGCTAGTACGTGAGGTAGGTCCTGCGTCAAGATGAGACACACATCGTCTCCGTGCTAGTACGTGAGGTGAGGTCTTGTGTCAAGATGAGACACACCCCGTCTCCATGCTAGTACGTGAGGTGAGGTCTTGTGTCAAGATGAGACACACCCCGTCTCCATGCTAGTACGTGAGGTGAGGTCTTGTGTCAAGATGAGACACACCCCGTCTCCATGCTAGTACGTGAGGTGAGGTCGTGTGTCAAGATGAGACACACCCCGTCTCCATGCTAGTACGTGAGGTGAGGTCTTGTGTCAAGATGAGACACACCCCGTCTCCATGCTAGTACGTGAGGTGAGGTCTTGTGTCAAGATGAGACACACCCCGACTCCATGCTAGTACTTGAGGTGAGGTCTTGTGTCAAGATCAGACACACCCCGTCTCCATGCTAGTAGGTGAGGTAGGTCCTGTGTCAAGATGAGACACACCCCGTCTCCAGGCTAGTACGTGAGGTGAGGTCTTGTGTCAAGATGAGACACACCCCGTCTCCATGCTAGTACGTGAGGTGAGGTCTTGTGTCACGATGAGACACACCCCGTCTCCATGCTAGTACGTGAGGTGAGGTCTTGTGTCAAGATGAGACACATCCCGTCTCCATGCTAGTATGTGAGGTGAGGTCTTGTGTCAAGATCAGACACACCCCGTCTCCATGCTAGTACGTGAGGTGAGGTCTTGTGTCAAGAGGAGACACATCCCGTCTCCATGCTAGTATGTGAGGTGAGGTCTTGTGTCAAGAGGAGACACATCCCGTCTCCATGCTAGTATGTGAGGTGAGGTCTTGTGTCAAGATCAGACACACCCCGTCTCCATGCTAGTACGTGAGGTGAGGTCTTGTGCCAAGATGAGACACACCCCGTCTCCAGGCTAGTACGTGAGGTGAGGTCTTGTCTCACCCTGATTACTCTTGAGGTGTGTAGGTAGTCCGAATAGACGACAAGGACCCGTCCCGTCAACTGTTCATGAACAAGATGAGCGAATGAGTCCCAGACTTCATGTAATGAGGATGATATCTTTCCGATTTGACCATGACGAAGAATGTAGTTTTCCATCCCTGATGGCATGGCTTATCTTAAGAGCTGGTGGGCTGGGATGTGCTCGGTAAGACTGACAAAATGACTAAATAAGGAAGAAACGGCGACGGTTCAGAAGAAGAACAAGATGAAGTAGAAGAGGGAATAGAAGATGAAGAAGGAGAAAGAGTAGAAGAAGGAGAAGGAGAAGAAGTAGGAAAAGAAGAAGAAAAAGAAGAAGAAGAAGAAGAAAAAGAAGAAGAAGAAGAAGAAGAAGAAGAAGATCAGGCCAGATAGGCCTATTTACGATCAAAGCAGACGTTATGCAGTTCTATAGATCCTTAATGATAAGAGGCTGAGATAGGCCTATTTCCGATCAAACCAAAAACTGACAGGTAATGGTGCCTGGCTGTGTCTGCCTACCTGGATCGGCCGCAAACAAGAACACCTGATATGAGGTCATCTCATACACTACATGTGTGAACGTAAACGAGTGCCGACGTGTCGTTATTTGAACACGAGTTTCCCCACTTGAGTGGCTGACAGCCTGAGTTTCTCTTCGTGTCTACCTGGCAGTGTCTAGAACTGTCGGTGCCTAGAACAGTCGGTGCCTAAAACTATTGGTGCCTAGACCTGTTAGTCCCTAGACCTGTTAGTGCCAAAACCTGTTAGTACCCAGAACTGTCGTGCCTAGAACTGTTGATGCCTAGAACTGTCGGTGCCTAGAAATGTCGTCCCAAGAACTGTCGGTGCCTAGAAATGTCGTGCCTAGAACTGTCGGTGCCTAGAACTTAGTGGCTGACTAACCTGTATCGTGTAAATGCGTGGTGTCTGAACCTATCGTGAGGTGGGGGTTTTGGTCAGTATACTGCACTCGTCCCTTAGATAATGTCTTTGTCAATATGTCTCACCTGGCACTGGCATGAGGGGTGGTCTTTGTCAATGTTTCACCTGGCTGTGACGTGAGGTGGGGGGGGGGGGGGTGTTGGACAGTATGTTTCACCTGGCTGTGACGTGAAGTGGGGGTGTTGGGCAGTATGTTTCACCTGACTCTGACGTGGGGGGGGGGGGGGGGGGGAACTTGGTCAATTTATTTCACCTGGCTGTGACGTGAGGTGGGGGTCTTGTCAGTATGTTTCACCTGACCCTGACGTGGGGGGGGGGGGGGGAGACTTGGTCAATTTATTTCACCTGGCTGTGACGTGAGGTGGGGGTCTTGGCAGTATGTTTCACCTGACCCTGACGTGAGGTGGGGCTCTTATCTGTATGTTCCACCTGACCCTGACGTGAGAGGGGGGAGGGGGGGGGGTCTTGTCAGTATGTTTCACCTGACTGTGACGTGAGGTGGGGGTGTTGGGCAGTATGTTTCACCTGGCTGTGACGTGAGGTGGGGGTGTTGGGCAGTATGATTCACCTGGCCGTGACGTGAGATAGCAGTGACCTCTACATAATCGAGAACTCTGTCCAAGGTTTCACACAAACGTGTGGTACTGGACGACAAAAGAACCAATTTTTTTTTTTCTCGTTCGCCTTGTTTCTTAGGGTGAATGTGCGTTGTAATGGTATTTGCGTTTATCGACCCACTTTATCCTACGTTGTAATGGTATTTGCGTTTATCGACCCACTTTATCCTACGTTGTAATGGTATTTGCGTTTATCGACCCACTTTATCCTACGTTGTAATGGTATTTGCGTTTATCGACCCACTTTATCCTACGTTGTAATGGTATTTGCGTTTATCGACCCACTTTATCCTACGTTGTAATGGTATTTGCGTTTATCGACCCACTTTATCCTACGTTGTAATGTTATTTGTGTTTATCGGCCCACTTTATCCTACGTTGTAATGGTATTTGCGTTTATCGACCCACTTTATCCTACGTTGTAATGGTATTTGCGTTAATCCACCTAGTTTATCCTACTTGAGCAGGATTTTTGTAAACTTGCTTCGGCTCAAGATTCTCAGCAGTGCATGAACTGTATCGCTCAGCGACCCAGAGCTGACTGCTAGCGTTACAGCCAGCGACCCAGAGCTGACTGCTAGCGTTACAGCCAGCGACCCAGAGCTGACTACTAGCGTTACAGCCAGCGACCCAGAGCTGACTGCTAGCGTTACAGCCAGCGACCCAGAGCTGACTGCTAGCATTACAGCCAGCGACCCAGAGCTGACAAGACCATCTCCCCCTCCTAGTAGTGATCCTGTATAACAGGCTGCAAAAGAGCAGACTGGCTAAGGAGAAGGGATCGAAGAGGGAAGGCTAACCTGGTACTCAGACTGGCTAAGAAGAAGGGATCGAAGAGGGAAGGCTAAATCTGTACCCAAAAAATTGCATTCCGAACTCCGATGTGTCGGACAAAAAGATGCAAATGCCGCAGTCAATCTGTAAACTACGACACAACGCATTCTGTTCTCCGGACTATATCGCGCTACTTACAAAGCTCTTTCAGGGCTTGTGGCGGAGTTTTACGGACGCTCATGGCTTGTGGCCGAGTTTTACGGACGCTCAGGGCTTGTGGCGGAGTTTTACGGACGCTCAGGGCTTGTGGCGGAGTTTTACGGACGCTCAGGGCTTGTGACTGAGTTTTACGTACGCTCAGGGCTTGTGGCGGAGTTTTACGGACGCTCAGGGCTTGTGGCGGATTTTTACGGACGCTCAGGACTTGTGGCGGGAGTTTTACGGACGCTCAGGAGCTGTGGTGGGAGTTTGAGAACGAACAACGAAAAAGCACAAGACATTTTTGTTTGTTTGTTTGTTTTTTTGCGTTCGCTTATTTCTTTAATCCCCAGGCGGTGTGCGTTGCACTGTGGTTTTTATTTTGCGCCTGTCGGCCCAGTGCATCCGACTTCAGCATGCATTTTATGTAAGGGTCTGCTTCCTCCTGCATTTTCTAAGGTTTGCTTCCCCCAGGTAACTGCCGGTGCTGTGATGGGGATCGAACCCAGCATCTTCCGGTTACACTAGGCCACGCCGTCCCCGCAGAAGACATAAAATGGTTGACTTCCCTTAGGCTCACAATCTCACTGTGGACACAATCAAGTTTGGGTTGCCCGCCCTTCCCCTTACAGCGTCCACACGCCCCCTGTCCCTCCCCTTCATACAACATAAAATGTCTTTCTAATGGCTAATTGGCGCCAAACAAGTGCTCTCTCTGGCATCTGTTCTATGCTGCTTCGTTGCCATGTATTGCTTACAAAATCACAGAATGGATCCCCGTGGACTTCATTACATCAGCAAGCCCCCGTATGTTACCAGCCCCTTCCATTACAACAGCAAGCCCCCCGTATGTGATCAGCCTCTTCTATTACCCCAGCAAGCCCCCGTATGTGACCAGCCTCTTCTATTACCCCAGGAAGCCCCCGTATGTGACCAGCCCCTTCCCTTACCCCAGCAAGCCCCCGTATGTGACCAGCCCCTTCTATTTCCCCAGGAAGCCCCCGTATGTGACCAGCCCCTTCCATTACTACAGCAAGCCCCCGTATGTGACCAGCTCCTTCTATTACCATAGGAAGCCCCCGTATGTGACCAACCCCTTCCATTACCCCAGGAAGCCCCCATATGTGATCAGCCCCTTTCAGGCCTGAAAGCACCGACAACAGAGCATGATCTCCGTAGCTTCCTGGGGCGCTCTGAAATTTTCACTCACATTGTCAATTACCCGTTGACCGCTCGGTCAACCAAGAGAAGCGGGAATGCCAGGAATTAGAACCCACTACAGTGGTGGTTAGCTCTCTGGCTTCGCATCTGAGTGGTCCTGGGTTCATTCCCCAGTTGAGGCGGAAATGGTTTTTTCAGACCGCAACGGCACCCGGGTCGACCCAGCCTTAAATGGGTTCCGGTTCAGTCCGGGAAGTAAAAGCGGAGAAGGAGAGGAGATGGCTAACCGAGCCTTTGAAATGTGGGATCGCTAACACCTCACAACCAACACTACGGCAGTAATACTATGGGTTATAGGATAGGAACATAACCTCTTAACCACTAGGCTACGCGCTTCCCATTGCTAAGAGCTTGTTGTTGTTGTTGTTGTTGTTGTTGTTGAATGCTCATAATGAGTCTGTTACCCCTTTTGTGAGCCGTTGGCAAGGGCGTTAAGTGGCGGGTTGTAGCTCACATTTCGATTGTGCTGATGAAGGTGGACCTGGGTCCTCCAGGTGGTTGTGCTATAATTGCGTGTTGTTCACTACTTATTTCGTCGATCCCCCCACTTCGTCGCCCAGACTGCCATGAAACAGTCTGCTTCCAGGGCAAACTGCATGGAAGTGAGGTTGATGTATTGGTCAGTATATTTTGCTTAACCCTGACTAACATTGTCAGATCAGAATGTTTACCTTGACTAACATTGTCCGATCAGAATGTTTACTTGACCTTGACTAACATTGTCCGATCAGAATGTTTACCTGACCTTGACTAACATTGTCCGATCAGAATGTTTACCTGACCTTGACTAACATTGTCCGATAAGAATGTTTACCTTGACTAACATTGTTCGATCAGAATGTTTACCTGACCTTGACTAACATTGTCCGATCAGAATGTTTACCTTGACTAACATTGTCCGATCAGAATGTTTACCTAACCCTGACTAACATTGTCCGATCAGAATGTTTACCTGACCTTGACTAACATTGTCCGATCAGAATGTTTACCTTGACTAACATTGTCCGATCAGAATGTTTACCTGACCTTGACTAACATTGTCCGATCAGTATGTTTACCTGACCTTGACTAACATTGTCCGATCAGTACTAGATCAGTACTAGAAAACAACATGTAAACAGATTCTCTATCAATTATAATCAGAGATCAAGATCTTCCTGGAACACGGAACGCCAGACAGAGGCACGCACTGAGACAAGCAACCATTTCAACAGCGACAGAAAACAGTTGATTCGTGGCCCGTTAGATAATGCATGGAGATGTGGCGGCTAGTTCGGCAGGCAGGCTAGCCAGGGGCAGAAAGCAAAACCTGAAGCCTGATTAGTTTCGACGGCCTGGGAGACTCAAGTCTCGTGGTGGCTGCTGGGACACCCCGTCTCGTGGTGGCTGCTGGGAGACCGTCGCGACGCTGTCCTGTGTGTGTCTGCTGTTACTGTCTGCGAGTGACGTATTCCCGGGACGTGCTTCTCGTGACAAGGTCACTTCGGGGTGTCTTAAAATAGAACACTTAACAGTTCACGCGCAGAGATAACTACCTCCTCTGCCAGTGTTGATAACCGTTGCACACGTCACTGAACAGCTGTTTTCCTCTGACAAGATCTCCAACATGTGAACAATATCCGATTGTGGAAGTGTTGTCGCAGAGAGCAAACTGTTGCCTCTTCCTTGGAGCCTTCCTGATACGAGTTATCACTTACCTGGTGTAGTCAGTCTGCGCCTACCCTGGGATTAAGGTATTCTGATATCAAATATTGTTGTCGGGGATGGAGTGTTAGAGACCGTTGTACTAGGCATCCTCTTATTAATTGGGTTGCCAGTTCCCTCATTCGATGCCTTTCCTTTTTTAACAGTGAGTCAGATAGCCGTTATAGTATACTACTAAACCGATTTGTAACTGGAGCGTATCGGTAGCGAGGTAGCCCAGTGCCCTTGTCGTGAGAAGCAAACATTTGGGGCAGTCAGACTGTGGCAAGGAGTTATGGGCCGTCATACAACAGCCGAGTGGCACCGAATAGGCCTGGCCGACAAGCCCCCATCTGGGTTCTATGTGATAGACAGGCCTATCGGCCCAAACACTAACTTCACAGCACGATCAGGAATCTCACTCTGAACAGCTGCAAGAATAGTGTCTATTAATATCAAAACTGTATGCGGTTAATCACGATAAATAATATGTGATTAACGTATAGTGATTGCTCGGTCTCTGATCTCAATATATGTTTTGGATGTCTGATCTCTGATCTCAATATAAGTTTTAGATGTCAGATCTCTGATCTCAATATAAGTTTTAGATCTCTGATCTCTGATCTCAATATAAGTTTTAGATGTCTGATCTCTGATCTCAATATAAGTTTTAGATGTCTGATCTCTGATCTCAATATAAGTTTTAGATGTCTGATCTCTGATCTCAATATAAATTTTAGATGTCAGATCTCTGATCTCAATATAAGTTTTAGATCTCTGATCTCTGATCTCAATATAAGTTTTAGATGTCTGATCTCTGATCTCAATATAAGTTTTAGATGTCTGATCTCTGATCTCAATATAAGTTTTAGATGTCTGATCTCTGATCTCAATATAAGTTTTAGATGTCTGATCTCTGATCTCAATATAAGTTTTAGATGTCTGATCTCTGATCTCAATATAAGTTTTAGATGTCTGATCTCTGATCTCAATATATGTTTTGGATGTCTGATCTCTGATCTCAATATATGTTTTGGATGTCTGATCTCTGATCTCAATAGATGTTTTGGATGTGTTTTCTCTGATCTCAATATATATTTTGGATGTCTGATCTCTGATCTCAATATCTGTTTTTGGATGTTTGATCTCTGTTCTCTATGCCTTGGCTTGACTTCGTTCGTTCTCAATCTCCCGCTACCAAATCCTGACAAGAACTTAAGTAGCAGAATGTAGTCCAGAGAACCGAATACCGTGAGTCGTAGTTTACAGCTTGACTGCGATATTTGAACCTTTCGCTCCAACATATTCGACTTCAGCAAACATTTTTTTAGAAGGGGGGTTAACATTCCCCCTTCGATCCCTTCTTCTTAGCCAGTCTGCTTTGTTGCAGCCTGTTATCCAGGAATACCGCGTAGAGGTGTAGAAGGGTCTTGGGAGTTATGGTTCGATGGCCCTGACGCTAGCAGTCTGCTGTGGGTCGCTAACAGCTGCAGCTCATGTGGTGCTCAGCATCTTGATCCCCTCTCTATATCTGTTTTTGATGTCTGGTCTCTGATCTCAATATCTGTTTTTGATGTCTGGTTTCTGCTCTCAATATCTGTTCGTGATGTTTGATCTCTATTCTCAATATCTGTTTTTGATGTCTGATCACTCTGACAGACATTGGACCGTACTGGTGCTGTTAATAACTAGCTCCTGGCCTCCGGTGACTGTCGTGGCAGATATAACGACACCGTTGTAGTTTAGGCAGCTCTACTCTAGTCTGGGGGGGGGGGGTTTCAAGACAAATAACACTAAGATTAGACCCACATCCGCCGTCAAACATAATGCGTTCATTATCCCCACAACCAACACAACCACTACAACTTCCACAACCACAACAACCACCACAGCTTCCACAGCTACCATAATCACACCACCGCCAGTGACATAACCACTACAACCAGCCCAACCACCACAATCACATCACCAGCACCAACATCAATACAACTACCATCATTGTGTCCAGACAGCGACACGCTAGTGTTTCCTCAGCTATAGAAACGTTAACTGATTCTGCTGAGCCTTGGCTAACGCGAGGAGACAGTGTGGGCCTCAGTCATCCAGAAAGCTGAAGACTTAACAAAGGAAACCTGACACGCTCACGTGCAGAATTGGCTATATGAGTACGTTTCTCCTGAAGAAAGGAAAGTGGTGCTGTTCTGTGAGCGTTATTATATGTCCAATGAATTGACTTTGATATCAGTTCTGGGGCTGGTCAGCTGAAGCAACATCTCCTGGGAGTTGTCTGTCATTATATCTCAGGTGAGATGGCAGGAGGCATTTGTAGTAGAGTGACATATTGAGAGAGAGAGGGAGGGGAGAGAGAGAGGGAGGGGAGAGAGAAAGAGAGAGAGGAAGAGGAAAGTGAGAGATGAGAGAGATGGAGAGAGAGAGAGCAAAGTGAGAGATGAGAGAGATGAGAGAGAGGAAAGTGAGAGATGAGAGAACTGAAAGAAATGAGAGATAGAGAGGAAAGTGAGAGATGAGAGAGATAGAGAGAGAGGAAAGTGAGAAATGAGAGAAATGAGAGAGAGGAAAGTGAGAGATGAGAGAACTGAAAGAAATGAGAGATAGAGAGGAAAGTGAGAGATGAGAGAGATAGAGAGAGAGAGGAAAGAGAGATGAGTTAGAGATAGAGTGAGAGGAAAGAGAGAGAGGAAAGAGAGAGAGGAAAGAGAGAGAGGAAAGAGAGAGAGTGAGACAGAGAAACAAAGAGAGTGAGAAAAGAAGAAGACTAGAAATAACACCACATCAGACCTTGCTAACAGGGATGGCGTGTGGGAGAATTACTTTGACACGATGTATTTTGTTCTTTAGGAGGGATAGTTCTACTTTTTCTATTTTTAGTTGAGTAGACTAGAGCGTGTCGAGAGCTTGGGTTGAACTATCCAGTGGTCAGCCAGTAGAAAAATACGAGGAGAGAGAGAGAGAGAGAGAGAGAGAGAGAGAGAGAGACAAACAGAGAGGGAAGAATAGAGAGGTAGGTGAGTGAGTGAGAAATGGAGAAAGAGAGAAATAGAGGCACAGGAGATAGTGGTGGGGGAGATAGAGATATAGATATAGATAGATTGAAATAGAGAAATAGAACAGAGAGAGAAATAGAAGAAGAAAAGGAGAAAAGGTAATAATATTATAACGAAATCTAGATGTATTTCTTTGATGTTAGTCAAGTTTCAGGAGGCGTGATGTTAGTCACGTTTCAGGAAGCGCGAAGATTATAAAGTCACGTAATGTTAGTCAGGTTTCAGGAGGCGCAAAGATACTCAAGTCACGTGATGTTAGTCAAGTTTCAGGAGGCGTGAAGATTCTAAAGTCACGTAATGTTAGTCAAGTTTCAGGAGGCGCAAAGATACTCAAGTCATTTGATGTTAGTCAAGTTTCAGGAGGCATGAAGATACTCAAGCCACGTAGTGTTAGTCAAGTTTTAGGAGGCGCAAAGATACTCAAGTCATGTGATGTTAGTCAAGTTTCAGGAGGCATGAAGATACTCAAGCCACGTAGTGTTAGTCAAGTTTCAAGAGGCGCAAAGATACTCAAGTCATGTGATGTTAGTCAAGTTTCAGGAGGCATGAAGATACTCAAGCCACGTAGTGTTAGTCAAGTTTCAGGAGGCGCAAAGATACTCAAGTCATTCGATGTTAGTCAAGTTTCTGGAGGCGCGAAGATACTAAAGTCACGTGATGTTAGTCAAGTTTCAACGGTCGCCAAGATACTAAAATCACGTGATGTTTGTCAAGTTTCAACGGGCGCCAAGATACAAAAGTTACGTGATGTTAGTCAAGTTTCAACGGGCGCCAAGATACTAGTCAAGAGCTGTTAATTAGTGAACCTCACGACACAAATGTCACGTGATGTTATGCAGCCTTTATCCATCCTTATCAGACCTCAAACACTGTCTGACGGAACATCAGAGCAATTCAAGAGTTGCCAGGACTAACAAGGCAACGACCCAGGTAATCCTCCCTGGACCACTCATGTGTCCTCACACATGTCTACCAGACGGAATTAGTTGATGCAACACTTTGGGAGGAGTCGAGTGGACTTCCACAATCAGTCCGTTATTTCTTCACTCGTGGATCAACTCTTGTAAAGTGCACGGCCAGCGAGCCCCCATCTTATTAACAGCAGTGCCAAGAAATATATTTGTTTCCCAGCGCTGACTACAGCTGGTCGTTCTGTCACTTGGTCGTCACAGGAGACCAACACACACTCCTGGTTCTAGCTGGTCGTTCTGTCACTTGGTCGTCACAGGAGACCAACACACACTCCTGGTTCTAGCTGGTCGTTATGTCACTTGGTCGTCACAGGAGACCAACACACACTTCTGGTTCTAGCTGGTCGTTCTGTCACTTGGTCGTCACAGGAGACAAACACACACTCTTGGTTCTAGCTGGTCGTTCTGTCACTTGGTCGTCAACGGAGACCAACACACACTCCTGGTTCTAGCTGGTCGTTCTGTCACTTGGTCGTCACAGGAGACCAACACACACTCCTGGTTCTAGCTTGCGTTCTGTCACTTGGTCGTCACAGGAAACCAACACACACTCCTGGTTCTAGCTGGTCGTTCTGTCACTTGGTCGTCACAGGAGACCAACACACACTGCTGGTTCTAGCTGGTCGTTCTGTCACTTGGTCGTCACAGGAGACCAACACACACGCCTGGTTCTAGCTTGTTCGTGTGTCTTCTATCTAAGAATGTATACAGTACTAGACTGTTATGCTGAAGCCTTCTGTAAATATATAATAGATCATACAGGTGAGGTGAGAGACCTAGGGGTTATAATAGATCATACAGGTAAGGTGAGTGAGCAAATCTGGGTTATAATATATCATACAGGTATGGTGAGTGAGCAAATCCAGGTTATAATAGATCATACAGGTGAGGCGAGTGAGCTAATCCAGGTTATAATAGATCATACAGGTGAAGTAAGTGAGCAAATCCAGGTAGCAGTGAAAAAGGCAAATGCAATGTTAGGTATGATAAAAAGAAATATTAAACATAGTAGCAAGGAAGTGATAGTCAAACTGTATAAAGCATTAGTTAGACCTAGATTGGAGTAATGTGTACAGGTGTGGAGCGACAAAACTGATAGTGGGATTCCAGAATTACAGTTATGGTGAAATGTTTTTGTAGTCAGAGAGTGGTGAATAATTGGAATGGCTTTGGCTTTGTTCGTTCTCAATCTTCCTCTACCAAACCCTAAAAGGGCTTAAGTAGCAGAATATAGTCCAGAGAACGGAATGCGTTGTGTCGTAGTTTACAGCTTGGCTGCGATTTTTCCACCATTCGGTCCAACACATTCGACTTAAGCAAGCATTTTTTTAGTACTGGGTTAGTATTCCCTCTTCGATCATTTCTCCTTAGCCAGTCTACCCTGCTGCAGCCTGTTATCCAGCATCACCGCTTGGAGATGTAGAAGGGTCTTGTCAGCTCTGGTTCGCTGGCCCTGATGCTAGCAGTCAGCTATGGGTCGCTGACCACTGCAGCTCATGCGCTGTTCAGGATCTTGATCCCGAATAATTGGAATGCATTGCCACAGAAAATAATGGTGGCAGGGTTAATTAATGCATTAAATAATAGATTGGATGCTCATATGTATTTTTACAACAACTGAATGTAAAAAAACTCAGTTGTAACCAGACTCTGCATAGCTATATAAAAAACATTACGACGTTAAGTTAAGTTCATTTAAGACAGCAGTGGCGATACGGGCTGTAGTCCTCTGCCTAAACACCGCTAGACTAAGACAGCAGTGGCGATGCGGGCTGTAGTCCTCTGCCTACACACCGCTAGACTAAGACAGCAGTGGCGATGCGGGCTGTAGTCCTCTGCCTACACACCGCTAGACTAAGACAGCAGTGGCGATGCGGGCTGTAGTCCTCTGCCTACACACCCATAGACTACACCAACAATGTGAATAAAGTAATACGACAGTTTTTTAATGTTAAAATATATTACAATCCTCCTTACCTGATGTTCATCATACGCCTACCTGTGCTCCCATACCGTCGAGAGGTGTACATCTACATTGTTTTATCCTGACAACACAGACATATACACCAAGACACACACACCAACACACACACACATACCAACACACACACACCAACACACACACACACCAACACACACATACACCAACACACACACACACACCAACACACACACCAACACACACACACACACCAAGACACACACCAACATACACACACACCAACACACACACACACACCAACACACACACCAACACACACACACACACCAACACACACACCAACACACACACACACACCAAGACACACACCAACACACACACACACACACACCAACACACACACCAACACACACACACACACACCAACACACACACACCAACACACACACACACACACAAATAAAGATACCGTGTCTACTACAAGCAACAAATAATTTATTTTCACAATGAACAAGTCATGGAATAGCGGATAGAGAAGCGTGTGTCAGACATGTCGAATTTGAATCTGTTGTCAATGAAATATGTGCATTCTTTTTACTCAATGAAACCTGCGCATCTATCTACCAACGAACGACAAAGAAAGTAGTCCCAGTATGACTCTCCAAATTAGGTGATCGCTGAGAGAACTTGTTTTAAGTTGAATTGGTTATATAGAGCGTAACGACCGAACGCCCGTACAGCTTGGAAGCGAGAGAGTATGTTTGCGGCCATATCCTGGCGCCACAGCTAATTAATACTGGCTTTGAATACAGGTCTGACGCTGTCGCTCATTTCCAGGATCGACCACATATCAAAGGAGGTACATGTTAGCCGTATAGGCCTGACTAAGTGACCAGTGTCAGTCATCAAACAGTACTGAGGTTAGCGTCAAGACAGAATTAGCAGCAACATGGTAGCAGGGAGGCTAAGGTCAGTGACGCAATGGTAGGAGGAGGTCAGTGACTCGAGGGTAGGAGGAGGTTAGTGACGTGATGGTAGGAGGAGGTCAGTGACGCAATGGTAGGAGGAGGTCAGTGACGCGATGGTAGGAGGAGGTCAGTGACGCAATGGTAGGAGGAGGTCAGTGACGCGATGGTAGGAGGAGGTCAGTGACGCAATGGTAGGAGGAGGTCAGTGACGCAATGGTAGGAGGAGGTCAGTGACGCAATGGTAGGAGGAGGTCAGTGACGCAAGGGTAGCAGCAGGAGGCTAAGTGCTGCTGATCGCCCTGCAGGAAGGTCCAGGTGTCGGGGTCGTACAACAGAATCGAAGGTCACAGGTCATGTCAATTCCTAGCTTGGTTTTTTTTTTAAATGAAATTCTCTACGGGCTCCCAACACGGTGCAGGGGTTGCTGTAAAGTGGGTGTTCAAGAAGCTGCCATCCTATTTGGCCAATCTTACTCTGGGTTAACCGAGCCGTATGTGGCCTCGGGTTGTCATGATGGCCCAGTACCCCTCTACCCAACAGGCCTTGCCGTTTTCTTCTAATTGCACCCAGAAGCATCAACGGGACTTCTCGCTACGATACAGACAACAAACTCGCCGTGGTCACTACAGCAGACAACAAACTCGCCGTGGTATTACAGCAAACAACAAACTCGCCGTGGTCACTACAGCAGACAACAAACTCGCCGTGGTCACTACATCAGAGAACAAACTTTAGCCTGTATTGGTTGAGTGGAGTAATTTAAGAGAGTCGGTCATTTATAATTTATGACGTCACACGGAGAGAGGGGATAGTAGTAGGAGGGGGAGTTCATCACTTTGTGACGAAGTGTGAAAGATTTGGTCTAGGTGTCCAAGATTTAGTCCAAGGTTTGGTCTATGTGTCCAAGATTTGGTCCAAGGTTTGGTCCAAGGTTTGGTTCAAGGTTTGGTCCAAGCTTTGGTTCAAGGTTTGGTCCAAGGTTTGGTTCAAGGTTTGGTTCAAGGTTTGGTCCAAGGTTTGGTCCAAGATTTGGTTCAAGGTTTGGTCGAAGGTTTGGTCCAATGTTTGGTCCAAGATTTGGTCCAAGATTTGGTCCAAGGTTTGGTCTAGGTGTCCAAGATTTGGTCCAAGGTTTGGTCCAAGATTTGGTTCAAGGTTTGGTCGAAGGTTTGGTCCAAGGTTTGGTCCAAGATTTGGTCCAAGGTTTGGTCCAAGGTTTGGTCACGATGTGAGAAGAGCGGTCACTGTTAGCTGGTTTGTAATGAGCAGCATATATGGCGTCTAACATACTGCAGGTCTACTTTGCTCTAGTGTTTGAGTCATTTAAGATGGACTCGCACATCTGTTAACCACCCTCTGCGGCACTTGTCCCAACGCAGCGGAGTAATACACTGCTCGAGCCTAGCCCGCTAAGCAGGAAATCCTCCTCCCAGCTATAACCAGTTCCCTCCAGAGCTGGGACTTACATGAGGGACATCCAGCCCCCCCCCCCCCCCCCGAGCTGGGACCTGCACGAGAGATATCCAGCTTCCCCCCCCCCCTCGAGAGCTGGGACCTACAGGAGGGACATCCAGCCCCCCCCCCCCCGAGCTGGGACCTGCACGAGAGACATCCAGCCCCCCCCCCCCCTCACAGAGCTGGGACCTGCACGAGAGACATCCACGCATCCTCCACCCTCCCAGAGCTGGGACCTGCACGAGGGACATCCAGCTCACTCCAGAGCTGGGACCTGCTCGAAGGACATCCAGCTCACTCCAGAGCTAAGACCTGCACGAGGGACATCCAGCTCACTCCAGAGCTGGGACCTGCACGAGGGACATTTGCCCCTATAGAAGTACTGATGGACTTAGGTTTCTACTATATGTCAATGTCTCCTAACTAGTATGACCAGAAGACAAAGGATGCGAGTGAAGGTTCTGGCCGCTCGTCTCTATAATACACAGACAGCATGGCATCTGAGCAAGCCGACAACAAGGAGAAGATGGACTGACAATGATACAGTATCTTTCAAAATGGACTGAAAATAAAAACAACCATATAGAAGAAAACTGATGTCACCTCTCTAACGTCTGACGAGATAAGTGTACTTCTGAGATGAAGTGACAAAGTCTAACCATTTCCGGCCACATAACGTTCCGTGTTTCCTCCGTTCCAAGACCTACACTGCCCCTCCCCCCTCATCTTTGAGCACGAGCTGCGACTTAGAATCGATGATATGAGACTTCTGGTCGTTGTCAAAACACAGTTAGACGTAATCAGACGGAAGCGGAAGCTTTGTCCTGGCTGTTATTGCATGCGCATGAGCGATTCTCTCTGTGTCCGCTCACACAGTTGCCACTTCCGTCAAGTTGTGAGTCCAGCACTAAACGCATCTAGATTATAGTTAATACTTTGTTGCTTGAAAGTTAGTACGCCTTTTTAAAGGAAACGTGGCATTGAAACAGACATCTATACGTTACAGAACTATTGCCTGCTTCAAGTTAGCCTCACACAATAGAAGCAGTTCACGACAAATAACAGATCTGACAAGACCATATAAGCCACCCTTCCCCCCCACCCCACCCCCAAAATTGTTTATCCACCCCCAATTTTCATTCTCCACCCCCTACAATTATCTTTCCCCACCCCTCCCCCCATTATCCCCATCAGCACCCCACCCCACCCCTCACTAACCACACCTTCCTCAATTATTCTTGTAGCCAGTGTCGTCTCACTTTCTACCAGGTTGTAGCCAAGTGTCGTCTCACTTTCTACCGGCTTGTAGCCCAGTGTCGTCTCACTTTCTACCAGGTTATAACCCAGTGTCGTCTCACTTTCTACCGGCTTGTAGCCAAGTGTCGTCTCACTTTCTACCAGGTTGTAGCCCAGTGTTGTCTCACCTTCTACCAGGTTGTAGCCCAGTGTCGTCTCACTTTCTACCGGGTTGTAGCCAAGTGTCGTCTCACTTTCTACCGGCTTGTAGCCCAGTGTCGTCTCACTATCTACCAGGTTATAACCCAGTGTCGTCTCACTTTCTACCGGGTTGTAGCCCTGTGTTCTCTCACTTTCTACCGGGTTGTAGCAGTATTATGGTATGTATTTGTTTTCCACCTCTCTCGTGGACCGAGTTTCATTTTTCCCCATTCTACTACAGGTCTCGTTTACGCTGTCGATCCATCTTTTCCTCGGTCTACCTCTAGCCCTTCTTCCTGATGTTCTCCTGTAGAAGGTTGCATTAACAATATGGTCTGGTTGCATATTCACAATATGTCCAAACCAATTCATTCTCTGTTGCTCTATGTACTGTATGCAGGGAATTGTTCCAACCTTCTCCCGAATACTCGTATTTGTGATTCTGTCTCTTCTGATGTTGTTAGTGACCTTTCGTATACACCAAATTTCTCAGATGGCTAACTTTCGTTACTGGGCCTTATTCAATGTCCATGTCTGGCACTGGTACCACAGGGTTGGGATGAAGATACTATTTTATCATCTGCTTTTTTTATTGGAGGGGGATCTTGGGGTGTCTCAGTACTGGAGACAGCTGGTAAGTGACATCGTTTGCCCTCAGCACTCTCGTTTCATCGCTCTGACCTGTATCCATATATGAACAGCTAGATACCAATGTTAGTAAATGCCTCTGGCATTTCCTCCAGTCATTTGCGTACAGTTTTGGCGTCAACTAAGGAATACAACTCCCGCGGACTTCATGTCAACCACTCGGTGTCACGACAACGGCTTTGTTACCATGACAACGGCTGTGTTACCATGACTATCTGCACATGTATTTATGCCACATAGAATGATCAGTTTACAAAACAAGCACAAACCTCAGCCAATCAAATTAATGCTTGTGTTAACTTGAGAGTGTGATCAAACCTTGAACACCAACTACATGATCTGACCTATCGCGCGGCTCGCTCGTGCGTGTCCCTGAAACAGTGTCATATACAGTCGTATGACTTGAAACAATACCATTCACTGACTTACTTACTGATTGGCTGATTTATTTGCTGATTTGCTGGCTGACTCGCTGATTGGCTGGCTGACTCGCTGATTGGCTGATTTGCTGACTGGCTCGCTGACCTATTTGTTGATTGGCTGACAGACTTGTTGATTGGCTGATTTTTGCTCATTGGCTGGCTGACTTGTTGATCGGCTTGCGGGCTTGCTGATTGGCTGACGGACTTGTTGATTGTCTGGCTGATCTACTCACTGGTTGGCTGATTGACTTGCTGATTGGCTGACTGACTTGCTGACGGACTATTAGATCATCTGGACATGTTAGATGATGGAACATGTTAGATTATGGGGCATGTTAGATGATGGGACATGTTAGATATAGGACCTGTTAGATGATGGGACATGTTAGAGGATGGGGCATGTTAGATGATGGGGCATGTTAGATGATGGGACATGTTAGATGATAGGACCTGTTAGATGATGGGACATGTTAGATGATTGGACATGTTAGATGATGGGACCTGGCATGATGAGACCTGGCATGATGGGACCTGGCATGATTACGAAGCCTCAATCGAACCACTGACAGCCCACATTCAGCATCAACTTGCCATTGGAAGCGAGTCGAACAGGCTCTGGGGTCAGTCTGATAGGGCAGTGCGGGAGTGTGTACAACCAGTGAGCTTTAAGAACCACTATCATCAATACCCTTGCACCTATGGGTCTGTTCATATTATATTTAAGACAACAGGAGAAAATATAACCTAGCCTATCCCAACATTATCTCAGGAGGGAAGTGGTAGACTGCAGGGAGAGACGGACATAATCTGACGAGGAAAGGGGTAGACTGCAGGGAGAGACGGACATAATCTCAGGAGGGAGGTGGTAGACTGCAGGGAGAGACGGACATAATCTCAGGAGGGAGGTGGTAGATTGCAGGGAGAGACGGACATAATCTGACGAGGAAAGGGGTAGACTGCAGGGAGAGACGGACATAATCTCAGGAGGGAGGTGGTAGACTGCAGGGAGAGACGGACATAATCTCAGGAGGGAGGTGGTAGACTGCAGGGAGAGACGGACATAATCTCAGGAGGGAGGTGGTAGACTGCAGGGAGAGACGGACATAAACTGACGAGGAAAGGGGTAGACTGTAGGGAGAGACGGACATAATCTCAGGAGGGAGGTGGTAGACTGCAGGGAGAGACGGACATAATCTGACGAGGAAAGGGGTAGACTGCAGGGAGAGACGGACATAATCTCAAGAGGGAGGTGGTAGACTGCAGGGAGAGACGGACATAATCTGAAGAGGAAAGGGGTAGACTGCAGGGAGAGACGGACATAATCTCAGGAGGGAGGTGGTAGACTGCAGGGAGAGACGGACATAATCTGACGAGGAAAGGGGTAGACTGCAGGGAGAGACGGACATACTCTGACGAGGAAAGGGGTAGACTGCAGGGAGAGACGGACATAATCTCAGGAGGGAGGTGGTAGACTGCAAGGAGAGACGGACATAATCTGACGAGGAAAGGGGTAGACTGCAGGGAGAGACGGACATAATCTGACGAGGAAAGGGGTAGACTGCAGGGAGAGACGGACATAATCTCAGGAGGGAGGTGGTAGACTGCAGGGAGAGACGGACATAATCTGACGAGGAAAGTGGTAGACTGCTGGGAGAGACGGACCTAATCTCAGGAGGGAGGTGGTAGACTGCAGGGAGAGACGGACATAATCTTACGAGAAAAGGGGTAGACTGCAGGGAGAGACGGACATAATCTCAGGAGAGAGGTGGTAGACTGCAGGGAGAGACGGACATTATCTGACAAGGGAAGTGATGGTCTGGCGTGACGTGAGAAGCGGACATTATCTGACCAGAGGAGGGTAACAATAATACATGGCTAAATGGTTGACGTCAGCGTACATTTACACTCACGCAATGACACACGTCATTTACACACACTCAGTAACACATCATTTACACACACTCCGTAACACATCATTTACACACACTCAGTAACACACATCATTTACACTCACATAATGACACACATCATTTATACACACTCAGTAACACATCATTTACACTCACATAATGACACACATCATTTACACACACTCAGTAACACATCATTTACACACACCCAGTAACACATCATTTACACACACTCAGTAACACATCATTTACATACACTCAGTAACACATCATTTATACACACTCAGTAACACACATCATTTACACTCACATAATGACACACATCATTTATACACACTCAGTAACACATCATTT
The DNA here is from genome assembly GCA_036924085.1 of Ariolimax columbianus. Lineage (NCBI taxonomy): Eukaryota > Metazoa > Mollusca > Gastropoda > Stylommatophora > Arionidae > Ariolimax > Ariolimax columbianus. The sequence continues at coordinate 64,348,602 of JAVGWX010000018.1, read as the reverse complement.
ACACTCACATAATGACACACATCATTTACACACACTCAGTAACACATCATTTACACACACTCAGTAACACATCATTTACACACACCCAGTAACACATCATTTACACACACTCAGTAACACATCATTTACACACACTCAGTAACACATCATTTACACACACTCAGTAACACACATCATTTACACTCACATAATGACACACATCATTTATACACACTCAGTAACACATCATTTACACACACTCAGTAACACATCATTTACACACACTCAGTAACACACATCATTTACACTCACACAATAACACACACCATTTACACACACTCAGTAATACATCATTTACACACGCTCAGTAACACATCATTTACACACACATCATTTACACACACTCAGTAACACACATCCTTTACACACACTCAGTAACCCATCATTTACGCACACTCAGTAACACGCATACATTTACACACTCACTCCCAAACATCCCTACTGGGAGAGAGATCTACAAACATATGACCATCCCAAAGACAACAGCAACTTCATTAAAATGAGAGACCGAAGCACCATTTTCCGACTTCGCACTCAACCCATACAACCAGAACATACTCCAGAGTGCCGGCTGTGCACACATTCCTATGAAACTGTTGACCACCATCTTTTTGAATGTCTGCCTCTTGCAGGTGTTAGGAAAGAGCTTCTTCCTCCGCGGCCAGACAAATGGAACACTTTGTACGGGACTAAAGAAAGAGCTTCTTCCTCCGCGGCCAGACAAATGGAATACTTTGTACGGAACTAAAGAAAGAGCTTCTTCCTCCGCGGCCAGACAAATGGAACACTTTGTACGGAACTAAAGAAAGAGCTTCTTCCTCCGCTGCCAGACAAATGGAACACTTTGTACGGAACTAAAGAAAGAGCTTCTTCCTCCGCGGCCAGACAAATGGAACACTTTGTACGGAACTAAAGAAAGAGCTTCTTCCTCCGCGGCCAGACAAATGGAACACTTTGTACGGAACTTAAAGAAAGAGCTTCTTCCTCCGCGGCCAGACAAATGGAACACTTTGTACGGAACTAAAGAAAGAGCTTCTTCCTCCGCGGCCAGACAAATGGAACACTTTGTACGGAACTAAAGAAAGAGCTTCTTCCTCCGCGGCCAGACAAATGGAACACTTTGTACGGAACTAAAGAAAGAGCTTCTTCCTCCGCGGCCAGACAAATGGAACACTTTGTACGGAACTAAAGAAAGAGCTTCTTCCTCCGCGGCCAGACAAATGGAACACTTTGTACGGAACTAAAGAAAGAGCTTCTTCCTCCGCGGCCAGACAAATGGAACACTTTGTACGGAACTAAAGAAAGAGCTTCTTCCTCCGCGGCCAGACAAATGGAACACTTTGTACGGAACTAAAGAAAGAGCTTCTTCCTCCGCGGCCAGACAAATGGAACACTTTGTACGGAACTAAAGAAAGAGCTTCTTCCTCCGCGGCCAGACAAATGGAACACTTTGTACGGAACTAAAGAAAGAGCTTCTTCCTCCGCGGCCAGACAAATGGAACACTTTGTACGGAACTAAAGAAAGAGCTTCTTCCTCCGCGGCCAGACAAATGGAACACTTTGTACGGAACTAAACAACAGCTTACAAACCCTTGCAGATACCACTATATGGCATTGGGTTTAAGGGCAGGAGCCCATTGACAGCTGGATCAATAACCAACCAACACACTAACTCACACCTGGAAGAGATTAACCACTTTTTGTTGTTTTTTATTTTTTTTAGGTACGCCTGATTTCTCTATTCCCCAAGGCGGTGTGCGTTGTAGTGTTTTTATTTTCCGCCTTCGGCCCAGTGCAACCGACTTCGGCATGCATTTTATGTAAGGGTCTGCTTCCTCTTGCATTATCTAAGGGTCTGCTTCTCCAGGGGTAACGGCCGGTGCTGTGATGGGGATCGAACCTAGCACCTTCGGATTGGGACCCGTGCTACTTAACCACGAGCCCACGCATTTGACTAACATGTCTGACCAGTATTGTGTGCTTGACCGGACGTTAGTTTTCATCCCCTAACCATTCGATGTGTTAAGGTAGCAGCTTGTCTCAGTCAACTATACTGTATCTACGTAGCTGCTTGTCTCAGTCAAATGTACTGTGTCTAGGTAGCAGCTTATCCCAGTCAATTATATTGTATCTAGGTAGCAGCTTGTCTCAGTCAACTGTACTGGGTTTTGGTAGCAGCTTGTTCCAGTCAACTGTACTGTGTCTAGGTAGCAGCCTGTCTCAGTCAACTGTGCTGGGTTTTGGTAGCAGCTTGTCCCAGTCAACTATATTGTGTCTAGGTAGCAGCTTGTCTCAGTCAACTGTACTGGGTTTTGTTAGCAGCTTGTTCCAGTCAACTATACTGTGTCTAGGTAGCAGCTTGTCTCAGTCAACTGTACTGGGTTTTGGTAGCAGCTTGTCCCAGTCAACTATATTGTGTCTAGGTAGCAGCTTGTCTCAGTCAACTGTACTCTGTCTCTAGGTAGCAGCATGTCCCAGTCAACTGTACTGTGTCTTGGTAGCAGCTTGTCCCAGTCAACTGTACTGTGTTTTGGTAGCAGCTTGTCCCAGTCAACTGAACTGTGTTTTAGTAGCAGTTTGTCCCAGTCAACTGAACTATGTTTTGGTAGCAGATTGTCACTTTGCTAGTAAAGCCGAATTTGTGAATGAGAATTCAAGGGGGGGGGGGGGGGGTGTAGAGTTACCATATATTATTGGCTGTGTTTATGGCATCAAGTACAATTAATCCAGTGCTGACTTACCCACGTACACTTGCACACACTCACAAGCCCCCTTACGCACAAACACTGCACACGCAGACACATATATTCTCATACAAACAAACCTGAAAGGAAACCCTCACACAAATCACTTGAACATTGAGAAACCCCAGTGCTGCAGATCGTGTGGCACAAACATACATACGAGTATTTTGCATACACACATTTGTGACGCACGTGTTGGTCTCTGTATGTGTGTATTTAATATATCCAACGCAATTCTTTTAATTTGAATTAAGGGACCATAGTCTACACGGATGTTGTGTTTAATTATTTTCGTAACGTATAAAATAGACCGACCATATCGGTGCCCGACCCACGTGGTCTTGCTAACAGGGTCCACAGGCATATCAGAATCGATTACCAGCAAAGGTACCGCTCAGCACATAACAAATAATAGTCGGTCGACTTGATTTCACTGGCCCTATCATCTGGTCTTACAACCCGCACGATCAACACTCACACATACTGCTCGTACTTACAAAAACATCTTTCTCACACACACACTAACATACACACACACTAACTCATATACACACACACACTAACTAACATACACACACACTAACTCACATACACACACACACACACAACAGAGCTGGGAATCAACAACCTGAAATTATACGTCAACAGCCCGCCCAGCAGGGAGCTGTTCCAGGTCAACAAGCCCGGGCATTCCGTGCGTGCAAATGGCGCGCGAGAAACAGACAGCTAGCGCGCGGACTGTCCGCCAAAGTGCTGCTCTATTCTCGTCCTGTTCTGTGTTTGATGTGTCTGTGCAGCTCGCCCATATCCAGTTAAGTTATAACTTGTGTTCGCTGTATGTATGTTTCATATCGATCATGATGGACTGAGACAGATCAATCTGATTGTTCCCAATGTGATGATTAACATATTGTTTTTGTTTTTTCAAACGTTGTTTGTGAAAACCACCTGATCTCCCATCAAAGCTGTGTGACCGCTGGAGTAGATAAAAGAGGCCGCCTCTGGCATTTTTTGTCGGTTAGTCCTAACTCCTGAGTCGAACATTCCTTCCCACAAACTAAAAACGGATAAGAGCGATTTTGTTTTTCTCTCGTTCTCTCCCCCCGACAGTCGCCGTCCTGGCGACACATTCCTCTACCGTCCCCACCGCCGTGAGTCTGTCTGGTTCAACCCAGCGCCCTCCACGACATCACCCATCCCCGACCAGACCCTGATCGACGACAATTTTCTCCTCCACCTACGCTTAGACCAAGACAGCGTATGAATACAAAAACCGCGTCTGCGTAGTAATTCAATGACCTGGATTCATATATTATCCTTGACTTACGGTCATGGCGAATGTGTCACGTGGTCGGTTAATATATGAACAGACCACCCATATGCTCCCAGGTCGGGGCACGGTAAACTAACAACACTTGCCCGGAGGAGAAAATGAAGAAAACAAATGAGTAATTTGACAAGCACAGACCAATATCTTATGTTTCTCAATGTAAAGTAACACAGAGATAAAACAAACATGTTATACGCAGTAGTACGTGCATTTGTCAAGCATATACGCACTTAGGCCTTCGTGACTAAACACGTAAAGATCGGTACATATTGTGTTTGCCGTAGACTCTAGATATAGGGCGATCAACATGATTTCGTTCATAATAAATGCACAATGATTTGAACCATTTTAATGTATCGATTTAAGTGTAACATTGAGACAGCCAATCACAATCTCTCTAGTTTATCAACTCGCATAATATTTCATTTTTCAAAGCGATATCAGGTCAGTTTTACAGTACGTTGAGGCAACATAATTAAGGGTGGGTGAGATTAAGCGATTGGGTCAACACCATCGTCACAACAGACCAGAAACAATACAGATCTGGTGCGTAACCAGGTGCGATAACACGGCGAGGTCAAACAGAACAGGGATCAGACAAACATGACCCATTCAAAGACATCTACCGTGTTAGCTGCTTTGTCGTTTAGTCTCAATTTATGTTTTGTCGAAGACACACCATCTGACATCTTCACGTTGGTGATTTTCAGTTGGTAGCGGGTAACAGTTACTTCTTTCATCTCTAAGCGAACTCGAACCTGCGTCCTATTGGCTGTAGTGTAAAACGAGTCTTATCAGTAGCTTCATCACTAGGGGATACCAATGTTGATCACCACCTCTTTTACCGGACAGCCTGTTTCCGGGAGTACTTGTGTTCGTGAGGTGGGGTCTTCATCGGTATGTTTTAAGGTTGGGTCTTGGTCAATATGTTTTACCTGGCGTGAGATCGGGGTCTTGGTCAGTATGTTTAACCTGGCGTGAGATGGGGGTCTTGGTCAGTATGTTTAACCTGGCGTGAGATGGGGGTCTTGGACAGTATGTTTAACCTGGCGTGAGATGGGGGTCTTGGTCAGTATGTTTAACTTGACCCTACCGTGAATTGGAGTCTTGGTGAGTCTGTTTTTTTTTTACTTACGCCATTCTTAGTTAATCACCCACCCACTGGCATAGACAACCATCCACGCACACTTGCACAGACAATCACCCACCCACTGGCACAGACAATCACTCACCCACTGGCACAGGCAATCACTCACCCACTTGCACAGACAATCACTCACCTACTTGCACAGACAATCACCCACCCACTTGCACAGACAATCACCCACCCACTGGCACAGACAATCACCCACCCACTTGCACAGACAATCACCCACCCACTTGCACAGACAATCACCCACCCACTTCCACAGACAATCACTCACCCACTTGCACAGACAATCACTCACCCACTTGCACAGACAATCACCCACCCACTGGCACAGACAATCACTCACCCACTTGCACAGACAATCACCCACCCACTTGCACAGACAATCACCCACCCACTGGCACAGACAATCACCCACCCACTTCCACAGACAATCACTCACCCACTTGCACAGACAATCACCCACCCACTGGCACAGACAACCATCCACCCACTGGCACAGACAATCACCTACCCACTGGCACAGACAACCATCTACACACAGACACACCCACCTATGCCGGATACAGGATAATGTGAGAACTTTGTGCCGCTTAGAACTGGCTCTGTGAGGAATACTGCGCGAGTCTTGTTGATCACAAGACGATCACATAAGGATCACAAGACGATCACATGACGATCACAAGACGATCACATGACGATCACAAGGCGATCACATGACAATCACATGACAATCACACGAAGATCACATGACGACCACAAGACGATCACATGACGATCACAAGACGATCACATGAAACAATCGCATGAAACGATCATTGTTATCTAAGACACAGATAAGACAGGCACCATTGGTTGGGAAGAAACTCGGGAAGGAAAGCCTGGAAAACCTTATGGCAGCGAGGAAGACAAATGGCAAGAGAAACCGAGGATGGCAGAGAAAGATGACTTGGGTTGGCGTCAGAAACAGGATGGCAGAGAAAAATGACTTGGGTTGGCTTCAGAAAAAGGATGGCAGAGAAAGATGACGGGTTGGCGTCAGAAACAGGATGGCAGAGAAAGATGACGGGTTGGCTTCAGAAACAGGATGGCAGAGAAAGATGACGGGTTGGCTTCAGAAACAGGATGGCAGAGAAAGATGACGGGTTGGCGTCAGAAACAGGATGGCAGAGAAAAATGACTTGGGTTGGCGTCAGAAACAGGATGGCAAAGAAAGATGACTTGGGTTGGCGTCAGAAACAAGGTTGGCAGAGCATGCTTAGATGATAATTGATTGTGGAAGAAATTGATGGTCAACCTCGCAAGGCATGACATTTGATGAGGATAATAGTGTTCACTATGGGACAATCTCTAAGCAGTAGCAAGGTGTGATGATAATGTTACGGTAAGCTGAGTCATGAACATAAAGGGGCACACTTAACGATATCGGGAAAATGTTGAGACGTTCTTGGTGTTTGTGCTGACTGAGGTAGTTGAAACCCATGCTTCCGACCTACTTCTGCACAGTTGTCTACGTTTTCTTGTAAATCAGTTCTAAGCGTTTTTGTTTCATTTCTGAAAAAAATATCTATCAAACTCTACGTTAACGTGATCTTGAGCGCACTTACAAGAAAGTTTCTCTTCTATTGAAATAGCAGCTAGATCGGATAGTCTATTATTAGTCATAGAATTACGTAGATGTGTTTGCATTCTTGTCAATGTACTTGAACGTTCTGCAGTAGCCGGGCCCACTGGAATACAGAGAACCAGTTGCAGCAACTTGCCCGTCTGTCCATAAACTGTTTGGAGGTCGTTATCTACAATGAAACCCAATGATTCAGTCCAAGATTTGGCTTTGTCGTCTTAGTTGTAAATGGTTACCAGTCCATTGTGTAACGCTATAAAGTTAAACACCTTAGTGTATGTGTTTTTAAGTTTTTGTAATTGAATGTCAAGAAAAGATTTTTGCATGCTATTTTTTCTTTCATATGCACTTTTTGTTCAAAAGACAAAACCATCAATTGAATTTTTTTATCAAACTGTCAACTGAATCGAAAGAATCATTGCTGATGTCTACAGCGTCCCCCATTTTTTATTTACGGTATTTTCACTTAATTCTAAAACATGACTGATATGATAACACGAGATTTGACACAACTTCACGTAACTGAATCAAATAATAAAATTCAAAGCACAATTACAAAACTGCGCTAAAATAACATTTGAAACACAATTTGGAAGCTTGTAATAAACTATTCAGTAAAATTATCAAATTGATTGTATATCATTACAAATAAAACTGTTAGATAGCCCTATAAAAATGTCATTCAATGACATGTCAGCAATGTACTCGTCAACTACAACAAAAGTGACGACATTTTTTAGTCAATTTATTTTTCCTAAAACTCCACAAAAGTCTTATAGAGGAAATATGAACTTGTGCGTTAGAAAAGTTGTGGACGAGAAGTATAGTGGAGTAGACAATGAATATCTCAGCATTGGTAAAATTGATTGTTTTTTCTTCCTACTCAATAGCCAGCCATCAAATTGATTAAACATACAGGTAAGTGGGTGCAGAATTGTGAAACATACAACTGATGTACTTACAGATGGATATTGTGAAACATACAACTGATGTACTTACAGATCGATATTGTGAAAAATACAACTGATGTACTTACAGATGGATATTGTGAAACATACAACTGATGTACTTACAGATCGATATTGTGAAAAATACAACTGATGTACTTACAGATGGATATTGTGAAACATATAACTGATGTACTTACAGATGGATATTGTGAAACATACAACTGACGTACTTACAGATGGATATTATTTTGGGGTTGCAAACGTACCTCTATTTTGCAATTACTAATAAATTCCGATTAATTCAAACAATGGTATTAGCATTGGAAAGCTTAATTTCCCCCCCCCCCCCCAATCTCCGGTTTTCATGAAGGAATAGCATCATCATCCGTCACACCACGTGTCACACAGAGTTCAATTTCTCACGGAACACTTTATAAAAATTGAAATCCACTCAGGGAAGGCCGACTTAATTGCGGCTATTTGGTTGTGAGAAAAAGTTTCGTAGTTACCAATTGACCTGATTCCTACGCTATGTTGGGCTGGACGCAATTAGCTTTGCCGCTTCGCGCGTTTGCTAACATGTCACTACACTTAAACAAAAATGGCCATCACTACACTTCAACACAAATGGCCATCACTACACTTGAACAAAAATGGCTATCACTACACTTAAACAAAAATGACCATTACTAGTTCAGTTTCTAATTTATTTCGTATCTGTTTTATACACCTGGAAGTCTTATCTAATTCTTCCAAATATTTTGGGACAGCTCAGCCAATCATGTCTTTTCTAACGATTCGCTGCTGTCCTTAGATGACTTTGAGTAGTCCATAAAGGATCGCAGGTATTCCATAAAAGATCTCATCTAGTCCATAAAACAGTTCTTCTTCTTCCTTTTCTCAATTCTTCTTTTTCTTCTTCTTCTTCTTCTTCTTCTTCTGTGTTGTAATGTACAGTGCCTTTCGGTCCGACATATCTGATTTCAGCACGCCATGTTTGGTACGAGGTTTGGCTACACTCTTTGATCCCTAATCTCTTAGCCAGACTGCATGGTTGCAGACTGTTTCCAGGGCCGCCACTTGGGAAACGGAATAGGGTCTTGTGCTGTTATGGTTCACTGACCCTACGCCCGTGTTAAGCCGCTGACTTCTGTTAGTTCACCTTCCTCCCTCCCCCAGCCCGACTCCCTAAAGTACCCCCAGAAGCAAGTTCCCAGATCCAATCAAGATTTGTTCATTAAAAGTCTATGTTCGTTAACGCTGCTGTAATTCGTTAGTCGCTTTCATTTGTCTCCCTTGTGCTCTGGCCGTGATGTCGACCTTTTGCAGCTAACGTAGGTTCGTTTGTGGTTTTGTTCCCACCCTGTACCCGAGCCGAGGGAGAAAGTTGCTAGAGACATCCACTGAATTGCGTTGTTCCTCTACTGGGTCGGGATGTTCAGTTCCCTCTTCCACCGCCTTGTCTTCGCAACTGTTAATCTGGCATCCACTTACACCTACATAGATGTAGATAAATGTACAGTCATCCACATGGGTAGATACACCTACACAGATGTAGATAAATGTACAGTCATCCACATGGGTAGATAAACCTACACAGATGTAGATAAATGTACAGTCATCCACATGGGTAGATAAACCTACACAGATGTAGATAAATGTACAGTCATCCACATGGGTAGATAAACCTACACAGATGTAGATAAATGTACAGTCATCCACATGGGTAGATAAACCTACATAGATGTAGATAAATGTACAGTCATCCACATGGGTAGATAAACCTACACAGATGTAGATAAATGTACAGTCATCCACATGGGTAGATAAACCTACACAGATGTAGATAAATGTACAGTCATCCGCATGGGTAGATAAACCTACACAGATGTAGATAAATGTACAGTCATCCACATGGGTAGATAAACCTACACAGATGTAGATAAATGTACAGTCATCCACATGGGTAGATAAACCTACATAGATGTAGATAAATGTACAGTCATCCACATGGGTATATAAACCTACACAGATGTAGATAAATGTACAGTCATCCACATGGGTAGATAAACCTACACAGATGTAGATAAATGTACAGTCATCCGCATGGGTAGATAAACCTACACAGATGTAGATAAATGTACAGTCATCCACATGGGTAGATAAACCTACACAGATGTAGATAAATGTACAGTCATCCACATGGGTAGATAAACCTACACAGATGTAGATAAATGTACAGTCATCCACATGGGTAGATAAACCTACATAGATGTAGATAAATGTACAGTCATCCACATGGGTAGATAAACCTACACAGATGTAGATAAATGTACAGTCATCCACATGGGTAGATAAACCTACATAGATGTAGATAAATGTACAGTCATCCACATGGGTAGATAAACCTACACAGATGTAGATAAATGTACAGTCATCCACATGGGTAGATACACCTACATAGATGTAGATAAATGTACAGTCATCCACATGGGTAGATACACCTACACAGATGTAGATAAATGTACAGTCATCCACATGGGTAGATACACCTACATAGATGTAGATAAATGTACAGTCATCCACATGGGTAGATACACCTACATAAATGTAGATAAATGTACAGTCATCCGCATGGGTAGATATACCTACATAGATGTAGATAAATGTACAGTCATCCACATGGGTAGATACACCTACATAGATGTAGATAAATGTACAGTCATCCACATGGGTAGATACACCTACATAAATGTAGATAAATGTACAGTCATCCGCATGGGTAGATATACCTACATAGATGTAGATAAATGTACAGTCATCCACATGGGTAGATACACCTACATAGATGTAGATAAATGTACAGTCATCCACATGGGTAGATACACCTACATAGATGTAGATAAATGTACATTCATCCACATGGATAGATACACCTACACAGATGTAGATAAATGTACAGTCATACGCGTGGGTAGATACACCTACATAGATGTAGATAAATGTACAGCCATCCACATGGGTAAATCAAATATGGAACATAATTACAGAATGGGAGAGAACAATTTTAGAAAGATAGAAAAGGAAAGGGACCTAGGGGTTATAATAGATCATACAGGTAAGGTGAGTGAGCAAGTTCAGGTAGCAGTGAAAAAGGCAAATCGAATGTTAGGTATGATAAAAAGAAATATTAAACATAGGAGCAAGGAAGTGATAGTCAAACTGAATAAAGCTTTAGTTAGACCTAGATTGGAGTACTGTGTACAGGTGTGGAGTCGTTATCATAGAGGGGATATAAACATGCTGGACATGATACAAAAAAAGAGCGACAAAGCTGATAGTTGGGTTCCAAAATTACAGTTATGAGAAAAGACTAAAAAAAACCAGCCTACAGTGTCTCGAAGACAGAAAAATTCGAGGTGACTTAAAACAGGTTTATAAGATGATCAGAGGAATGGATAAATTAGACTATAACAAGTTTTCCAAAATACAACCACCTACAAGAACAAGAGGGCATAGCTACAAATTAACTAAAGAGATGTCCAGATTAGATATTAGGAAATATTTTTTTAGTCAGAGAGTGGTGAATGCTTGGAATGCACTGTCACAGGAAGTAGTGCAGACGGGGATAATTGATGAATTTAAGAATAGATTGGATGCACATATCTTCTGGAGCAAGGTAAGGTAAATGGAACTGGTTTTTTTTACTGACTCTGCAGAGTCTTCTAAATCAGTATAAAAAAGTTAAGTTAAGTTAGACTGGAGCGTCACGAGACTGGGTATCAAACTTGTTCCCTACACCGAGACACATAGTCGCTCTGCCACCCCAGGTCAACAAGTCTCAATTTTCATTGAAAGGGAGATAAACGAACAAAAACATATTTCTGGTTGCTTTACAGTTATGTACAATGATTTTAATCGGATTAGGTAAATTGTACCAGATAGAGCCCGAGGTAAACTGCACCAGATAGAGCCCGAGGTAAACTGTACCAGATAGAGCCCAAGGTAAACTGCACCAGATAGAGCCCGAGGTAAACTGTACCAGATAGAGCCCGAGGTAAACTGTACCAAATAGAGCCCGAGGTAAACTGTACCAGATAGAGCCCGAGGTAAACTGTACCAGATAGAGCCCGAGGTAAACTGTACCAGATAGAGCCCACTGCCCGTCCCTGATTTCACTACTTCTCTGACTAAAAACATATTTCCAATATCGAATCTAGACCTGGTATGTTGTTCGATTATGGTCTCTGGTCTAACCCCTATAGACCTATTGCGGGACCACTAGAGACCTTTTGCGGAAACCATTAACTTTTCATTGAAATAATATAGACCTTTCATGAAACCCACAGACCGTTCGGGGAACCCACAAATAACTTTGTTTTAGCATCTGTAGACCATTCGACATACCCATTGAGACCTGCCTACATAACTTTCACTAAGCCCATATAGACCTTTCACTGTACACATATAGACATTTCACTGTACCCATAGAGACATATTGTGGAATTCCTACAGACCTTTCACTAGGCCCACAGAGACCTTTCACTAAGCCAATGTAGACCTTTCACTAAGCCCATGTAGACCTTTCACTAGGCCCATGTAGACCTTTCACTAGGCCCATGGAGACCTTTCACTAAGCCCATGTAGACCTTTCACTAAGCCCACGCAGACCTTTCACTAAGCCCATGGAGACCTTTCACTAAGCCCATGGAGACCTTTCACTAAGCCCATGGAGACCTTTCACTAAGCCCATGGAGACCTTTATCTAAGCCCATTGAGACCTATCACTAAGCCCACTAAGACCTTTCACTAAGCCCATAGAGACCTTTCACTAAGCCCATGTAGACGTTTCATTGTACTGAGCGTGTGTAACAAATGGAAATACAAGTATTTATGTGAACCTGTCCACTCTTCCTGAAAGGAGCGATGAGTTTATCCATTGTTTATAGGTTAAGATGAGCGCCTCATTTGTTTTTCACCAGGGCTCCTCAACCTGGTCGCTAGTGTCAACTAGCAGGAGATTTCAGCTTTCAGGTGGGCGATAGCAGAATCATGACATTCTGGGTTACAAATATTTATTATTACATGTATTATTGGTACAGCATTGAGGAGGCTACACAGCCTGAGGGAACTACGACAGAATACCAGCAATGTAGAGGCTACACAACCTGAGGGAACTACCACACAATACCACCAATGTATAGTCTACACAACCTGAGGGAACTACGACACAATACCAGCAATGTATAGTCTACACAACCTGAGGGAACTACGACACAATACCAGCAATGTAGAGTCTACACATCCTGAGGGAACTACGACAGAATAACAGCAATGTATAGTCTACACAACCTGAGGGAACTACGACACAATACCAGCAATGTAGAGTCTACACAACCTGAGGGAACTACGACAGAATAACAGCAAATTAACAAAATTGAACATTTTGAGAACTTGTGTTTTTACCGTGACAGCATACGGCTGTGAAACATGGATAGTTACCCAAACCTGAAGGAAGAGAACCGAGTCTTTCGATTCGAAATCTTATAGGAAGGTTCTCAGAACGCCATGGACAACAAAAACAAAAGCACAATGCAGACATTCGACAAGAGTTTCATAAATTAGGTCATGAACAACAAATGGAAATACTTTGGCAACATCAAAAGACACAACGGCCTTGAGAGAATGGTAAACGAAGGTATGGTGACGGACAAGAGAGGCAGACCAAGAAGGTGAAGTCACCAGGATGTCCAGGGATGATAGGGGCATGACTCTGGAGCAGGCTGGAGATTTGGAAAGAGATCTAGTTTCTTTCAGATAGTCTGTATATGGGAACTGCTTTCTGCAAAGGACATGCCACATGATGATGATGTATTAAAAGCATTCCAAATATACAGACTAGCGGACAATCGTCGAATGTTCTTCAGTTGAGATTTTAGTGAGCGGTAAAGAGAGTGTTCTCTCACGGAAGTGGAAAAAGTGGGTAGCAAGAAAAATATACCTCCGACAATAGAATACAGAGGCAAACCATTTAACAAGGGAAAGGCCGCCGTCCATCGTAGACGATGATGGCGTAATTAATTTTGCTAGAGCTATTTTTAGTAAATAGTGCCGCCCGACCCCAGTGACAAGCACCCGTGAAAAAGACGGCGGAGTCCGGAGTCGAACCCATACCACCTGATCACGAGGCCGACGGCTTAACCACTTCGCCACGGAATCCCCCAAACCACTTACTCAAAAAATCATTCTACACCATTGACATGCGAGTTCCTCTCTTCGATTTTGTTAATTGATTAGTGCAGTAAGATCAGGATAGAGCTGTGAATGGACCGGTCTGGTGTATCAGTTGATGGATAGGTCACATTCATGATGATCAATCATTTTTCAGATGATGAGTGAATGACAGACAAAGATAGACAGCTATTATGAAGACAGATACAAGATGGAGACGCTAACACCAACAACGTTTAATTCTGCACAACGACCAGAGGACTTGCCCGAATTCAATAACTGGACGAGACATGGCGGGAAGCTTTTGTGTGGTCGCTAGGTGACCGTATTGCAAACCAGAAACGTAAACAGTGAGGACCATGCATATTCGATTCCACCCACATGATCAACAATGAAAACTAGGTGGAGGGGAGCTCGTACTGATCGGCTTGTTCACACAAGCTGGCGGTTCTTATGCCAATAATTGTATCCATAATATAATAGTCCATGTTGATTTATCTTTTCGTTCCAAGGGGAGCATATGGCAAATACTACAGCTGATCCGTTTACAGAAAGCCCGTCCGTGTTAGAGCATTTGCAGTGGTTGTCTCACTAACGACGGTCTTACATGATGAGGCTGCTAACCCCACGTACAACCTTTCCCGACATGCCTCGACAGTCCCAGTAGTCCGCCCCGGCTACCGCTAGGCCGATGCTCCATATAGATCTAGCATTCATGCTCCAGGTATTTGGAAAACATTATTATTTGATTGCGTGCTAGGCCTTGCCAGAACCAATATTGTCCAGTCCGGCAAAGCTGATCAGTTCGATATTGACCTTATAGATTTCTGCTGACACTTCTCTCACCTGAGCAAATATATTGACTCTCCCCTGCGAGTGTAATGTGCGTCACTACAAAATTGATGTTCGCGTCGCTTCCTTTCCTCCTCCATCTGGGTTTTTGTTTTGGAATCTCTATGGATTTCAGCAACACAATCAGAAAGGAATCATTCGCCAGGAGAAACAGAGAACAGTTCTTGTGTACGTGCAGTGTGGATCACGTCTTCTAGGATGACTTTATAACAAGCGTAGATTAACCTGTCGTGCTGCAGACTATATGTTCCTTTCATCTGTTCATATAGCGATGACATAATGTTGCGTAGTTAACATCTGTCATATGTATACGTAATTAAGACATAGAGTTGAAACTGTGGATATAGCAAAAACATAAAGTTAGCAACTGTTAATATAGCGATTTCATAAAGTTGCATAATTAGCAATTGTGATGTAACGAAAACATAAAGTTACATAGTTGATAACTGTTGATGTAACGAAAACATAAAGTTACATAGTTGATAACTGTTGATGTAACGAAAACATAAAGTTACATAGTTGACAACGGACAATTGAGGCGAACAGATCCTAGCTGACATGTACGAATCTGTGTGGCCACCTTCAAAAAGCAAGCAAGATGAACTTATTAGAGAGGCTACATCAACACGAGATGATGTTGCTAACAAGGTGAACGCAACATCCTCATCATTCAACAACATAAACGAAGAGAAACTGAAGGTTGACGGCAAGAATCTAACATCTGCAGCATACAATCGCGTGAACAAGAGCACTAAAGCCTACGACATGAACAAGAGCACTAAAGCATACGACATGAGTAAGGGATATAATGGACAAGGTACCAATGTCAGTCAAATAACAGAAAAGCCCAACATGATTCAAAATGAAGTTGGCGACTATCAACCCAAAGAACATGGGACGACGTTACCTCCTATCACGGAAGGCGCCGACTTTAACCGCAGAACAAATTCAAAAAACCCTAGAGATTCATTGAACGAGCTGGGTGGTAGAAGAAACACAAAAGGTGACACAACCAGAAACAGAACACTGTATGGAGGCGACAAGACTAACAACCGTCAAATTGACGACATATACAGAACTGCTGCGTCAGAAATAAGTGAGAACAGACAAACCACATCTAAGCATTTGGATAATAAAATACACAGCAAAATACAGGAAAGCGCCACAAAGATATCTCCATATAATCTCTATGATGGTAGTATCAACGGTGACCATAGCAACCAATATGGACCCGCCACACAGACCCCACGTGACAGCCATGGCAACAGCAGCAACAAGATGGACAAGGTCAATAAAGAACCACCGAAACAAAATAATGGCTATCACAAAACCGGTGTTAAAAAGTTTGAAGGCAATAGCGACAGACGAATTAACGAGAAACACGCAGAAACCTCACATGGCGTTCAGGACATTAATTCGAATTCAAAGTTTGCGAACAGTCAAGATGGCGTCAATAACAATATCGAAGATAACAGGCCTGGCAAGATAAATAATTCAGTTGTTCGACACCAGGACGTCAGCAGAAACAACAACAACAACAACAATACAAATAAAGACCAAGCGATCAAATCGACATCTCTTAAACCTGGCCAAGATAACCTATCACACGAAAAGCACAACAAAGAGCAAACCCAACATACCGACAACAACAGCATGCATGCTTCTTCTCAGCATGGTGATCTCAACTGGGAGAGCAAAGTTGACCGCGACGAGCAGATGAACCAAGCGCAAACAACGCGACGCCAGCACCGCACTAATGAGAAGGAGTTTAGGACTACTTCCCCACAAAGCCATGATGAAGACGAAAACAGCAACAGCCGTGTCCACAAGAATATAACAAACCACAACTTAACTAATTCAATGTTTAGAAACGATGCCAACACTGGGAAGATAAAAGCCAAGCAACGAAAAGGTGAACGCATCTCCAACAACGAGAGAGGCGGGCATTTGTCCAATGAAAGGAAGTTAAATGACGCAGACCGCCAGCGGCTGGAATATGTCAGAAACCATTATGGTGGTACTTTCGAGAGATATTCTGATCATGAGGATGATACCGATGACCAAGAAGTAGATACTAATACAGTCGCGTACAATACAGGCAGGCGAGCCGTGTTCCGTGGTTCCCAGGATGTAGATGATGGTGATGATGATGATGATGGGGACGATGAGCACGACTACAGCGATGGGTAAGTATCTGCCAATCAACATGGGTTTTTACAATCTATAAGTCTCTCTGTCTGTCTCTCTGTCTGTGTGTGTCTCTCTCTATAACTATCTGTGTATCTCTGTCTCCCTCGCTGTCTCTGTCGCTGTGTATCTCTCTGTGTGTCTCTCTCGCTTTCTCTCTATCTCATTCTCTCTCTCTCTCTCTCTCTCTCACACACACACTCTCTCTGTCAGTCTCCTTATAGATATAGATCTGGCACACACACACACTCTCTCTCTCAATCTCCTTATAGATATAGATATAGATCTGACGTTGAATGAATTGGTCACACATCATTGATGACGCTAGATGAAAACATTGCCAGACAGTCTTTGCTGTTGAATCCCCCTGTTGAAGGCGTGGAGGACGACAGAGAAACATGCGGAGAAGAGGAATACTCAAACATGTCAGGAGTTTAGAGAAGAAATGTTTAATTGGGACTATTGGTCCTGAATAGGGAGATTTGAGGCTGTTGGACCTGAATAGGGAGATTTGAGGCTATTGGTCCTGAATAGGGAGATTTGAGGCTGTTGGTCCTGAATAGGGAGATTTTGGGCTATTGGTCCTGAATAGGGAGATTTTGGACTATTGGTCCTGAATAGGGAGATTTGGGGCTATTGGCCCTGAATAGGGAGATTTTGGGCTATTGGCCCTGAATAGGAAGATTTGGGGCTATTGGTGCCGAATAGGGAGATTTTGGGCTATTGGCCCTGAATAGGGAGATTTTGGGCTATTGGCCCTAAATAGGGAGATTTGGGGCTATTGGTCCTGAATATGGAGATTTAGAGCTATTGGCCCCGAATATGGAGATTTAGAGCTATTGGCCCAGAATAGGGAGATTTAGAGCTATTGGCACTGGATAGGGAGATTTAGAGCTATTGGCCCTGAATAGGGAGATTTGGGGCTATTGGTCCTGAATAGCGCAACCACCTGGAGGACCCCGGTCCACTTTTGTACCTCACACCACTCAGATTTTATCATTTATAGACTAATGGCATTCGACAATGACACCTACATTATTGATGATGATGATGATGATGATGAGCATGATGATGATGATGATGATGATGAGCATGATGATGATGATGATGATGAGCATGATGATGATGATGATGATGATGAGCATGATGATGAGCATGATGATGATGATGATGATGATGATGATGATGATGATGATGATGATGAGCATGATGATGAGCATGATGATGATGATGATGATGATGAGCATGATGATGAGCATGATGATGATGATGATGATGATGATGATGATGATGATGATGATGATGAGCATGATGATGAGCATGATGATGATGATGATGATGATGATGAGCATGATGATGAGCATGATGATGATGATGAGCATGATGATGAGCATGATGATGATGATGATGATGATGATGATGAGCATGATGATGATGATGATGAGCATGATGATGATGATGAGAATGGTGATGATGATGATGATGATGATGATGAGCATGATGAGGAGCATGATGATGATGATGATGATCAGCATGATGATGATGATGATGATGATGATGAGCATGATGACTTCAATTCTGACATCACATTCTAATTTCAAACAGAATCTTATAGACAATCATGGGTTTGTGTATTTGTTTCCTCGAACGAGGGGGCTTCAAATAAAAACATTAAAAGTGGGATAGAAAAAAACCCATGCCTTTGTATTGTAACTTGTTAATATGGTTGATAAGGATGCCAAGAGTGTTCTGCACGTGCAATCGCGGTGCAGCGCGGTGCAGAAGAACAACATGCCAGCATAATTACATTTAAAATATGGCCGCCCTACTTTTGACATGCCCCCAAGAGGATCAACTTTCTGTTATTCTTTTATTTGAGCAGCAAAGGTGTGGTATCTGTAGAGGTTCATCGGCATATGAGGTCTAGCACAGTGCTGCATGCCTTTTACTCCAGCAAGTGTATGAGCGGAGTAGGAAGTTCCAAAACGGCTTGAGTTCTGTGACAGACTGTTCACGACCGGATCAGGTACCGAGTAGTGACCCAAGAGTCGACCGGGTCAGGTACACAGAGTAGTTACCCCAGAGTCGATTGCAGCTGTTGACCGCCTCGTAAAGTTACATTGCCGATTGACTGTGAATAAAACTGTTGCAAATCTGGACATCAGTCAAGGTTCAGCACACCAGATCAATCCATGATGAGCTACAGTACCACAAAGTGTCTGCAGAATAGGTGTCCCTGCAGCTTACTCAAGAATTGAAACAACGACTTTTGAGGCGCTTTCAAGCTGAAGGTCGTGGTTTCCTGGCAAGAATAGTTACTGTAGATGAAACCTGGGTTGATGGTGTCCTAGCAGGAACTGTTACTGTAGATGAAACCTGGGTTGATGGTGTCCTAGCAGGAACTGTTACTGTAGATGAAACCTGGGTTGATGGTGTCCTAGCAGGAACTGTTACTGTAGATGAAACCTGGGTTCACTACCACGAGCCTAAATCGAGGACAGCGAGCAAGGAATGACGTCGTTAGAGCACTACATGCCCAATGGGAACACTGCCACCAGTGCTAGCACGTATTCAGATCTTAGAAAGACATTCAGGTCCGATAGGTCTAGCAGATGGGGAACGAGACGAAGGTCATTGATTTCATCAGAAAACCACACACATTTTAGGCACTGGGGGAACGAACTTGTATGGACGCAATGGTGACTTCGTCCACAAATGATAGTTGTGTTTCACTGTTTCAGAATACATTTACCAAAATAATATATTGAAGGTTTTCGTTTGAAGCACCCTCGTACTTCAACTTCAGTTGATCTAATTTCCTAATCATCTCTGAAGGATATTATACATGGTCTTTGCCCAAATAAGAACGATTGTATTTGTGTCTGTGTGTGTGTGTGTGCATGTATATATGTGGTTATGTGTGTGTGTGTGTGTGTGTACAGTGTGCGCGTGTATAGTTATTACCGAAAACGTTTATTCATAAATTGAAGTACTACCAACAAATGAAGAATGTCAAATGCATTTAAGGTATCAGCTTAACAAATATGTGCATACAAATGTTTGAGTAAATTAAAAATGAGCTTCCACGTACGGACCTCGCAACCGTCAGATTTGAATGCACGCCAGGTGCCGCACACGCTTACACTTACACTTCCGCCCGCTGTTCGTTTTGCGGCAACATAGCAACGCTTATAAGCGGAACCAAGATGGCGAACGTTACTGAGTTTGAGCTTGAAAAACTTCGAGCTGAACTGCAGCAAGAGATACAGATGAAGTTAGATTATAGATTAGATGTGGTTTTCATATAACTATTGTCGAGTCAATGTTTCCTGAGATTACTTAGTTTCAGATATATAGCAAAGTTACATTTAAACGATAAAAAATAGTTGCCTCCCGGTAGAAACCTGGGATGACGGTAACGGGTTGACACTTTTTGGATGTACGGGTCTCCGAATGAAAACTATTTTTGTATATCTGTAAAGGTGACAGACATACCATTTACATTATTTTAAGTGTAGAAGAGTTAAGAATAAAGCTTGGGAAAAAATATGTAGATGATAGAAAGTTCAATGACATATAATATAGGCCTATTAAAAATATTTTTAGAAATACAACAACAAAAATCTTATAAAGTAAATAGATATGCAAAGATTGACTTTGACAAAAAAACTTGCTGAAAATATCAAAACTGATAGCAAGAGTTTTTTTCCCTATGTTAGACATAAACAGAGAACAAAAGACACCGTAGACACACTCCAAGATAGTATAGAAAATATAATAAGAGAAAATTTTGAAGCTGCAAACCTACTTAAATGTCACTTCAGCTCAGTTTTCACTAAAGCAGACTGCTACAAGGTCCCAGAGCCCTTAGATATCTTCCAAAGGGACATATACACAGAGGGATTACACTCAATCTACATTACTGAGGAAAGGATTTTTCTAAATATTGGATATTTTGAAAGTGGATTTAAAGTCCTGGTTATGATGGTATTCATCCAAAATTGCTATTTGATCTCAGATACTTGCTGGCAAAACCATTGTCCAAATTTTATTCTCAAACTATTGAGAAGCATGGTGATCTCCAGAGATGAAAAGAGACATCAGATAACCCTGGGAACACGAGCACTGGTGCAGGTCAGCAACTTTAAATATCTAGGAGTGGTAATAGACAGCAGGGGAGGAATTAAAGAGGAGTTAACTGCACGAAGGGCAGCAGCTGGTAGACTGTTCCATGCAATAAACAGAGGTTTCCTCAGTAGAAGAGAAATAAGCAGGAAAACAAAGATGGATGTATACAACTCGACCTATGTGCCTGTCCTGACATATGGATGTGAATCATGGGCAATGACTACAGCCCAAGAAAGGCAATTACAAACTTCAGAAATGAGGTACCTAAGAAAGGCGGTTCAGGTGACGAAAAGGGACAAGATCCGTAACCAGACAATACGTAGCAATCTTGAAGTTCAACCCCTGCAGACACGAGTGGAGTAGTCCCAACTACAGTGGTTTGACCATGTCTGTAGAATGGAAGAAGATCGGATACCAAAGCGGTCATGGGAGATCAAAAGTCAAGGACGCAGACCCCGAGGACGTCCCAAAGTACGTTGGGAAGACAACATACGACAGTCCCTAAGTGATAGAGGCCTGGATTGGAAAGAGGCCAGGAAAAAGATGGCGGATAGAGCAGTGTGGCCTTCTCTTTGGCAAACCTCTACACCTCACGGTAGAAGAGGAGCGACTAAGTAAGTAAGAGTTTGACAAACATACTCTGCAAAATGGTAGAGTCTATTATTAAAGACAACATAACTATGCATTTGGACAAGTTTAATCTAATCAAGAAGAGTCAGCATGGTTTTAATAAGCGGAGATCGTGCTTAACAAATCTATGAGAATTCATGGAAGAGGTTACCAAAATGTTGGATGTTGGAGAGCCAGTAGATGTTATTTATCTGGATTTTGCAAAGGTCTTTGATAGAGTACCTTATCAAAGATTGTTTTGGAAATTGAAATCATGTGGTATAAGTGGAGTTGCCAGTTGGATAGAAAATTGGTTAACAGGCAGAAGGCAGAGAGTAAGCATAAATAAGGAGTACTCTGATTAGTGTGATGTTATAAGTGGAGTGTGTCAGGGATCAGTATTGGGACCAATTTTATTCTTTATTTATATAAATGATTTGGATAATGATATCTCATCCATGATTACAAAATTTGCTGATGACACAAAATTATGCAGCAGGGTCTCTTCTTCGGCAGAGGTGGATCTATTGAGATCAGATTTAGCTACTATTGATAAATGGTCGGTGAGCTGGTAGATGGCGTTTAATTAAGACAAATGTACAGTCATTCACATAAAAAAATCAGCTATGAAACATAATTACATGATGAGAGTAAACAATATTAGACAGATAGAAAAGGAAAGGGACCTAGGTGTTATAATAGATCATACGTGTAAGTCGCGAGCGCAAGTCTAGGTGGCTGTGAAAAAGGCTAATGTAATAACTTAACTTAACGTCTTTATACTAGTTTAGAAGACTCTACAGAGTCTGTATACAACCAGTTTCTTGGAGGGTAGTTTTTACTGATGTGCGAGTCCATCTTAATAGACTCAAACACTAGAGCTAAGTAGACCTGCAGCCAGTTAAGCGCCAAGAATAGCTGCTCTAATGCTGGGTATGATTAAAATAAACATTACACATCGAAGCAAGGAAGTGATAGTCAAACTATATAAATCATTAGTGCGACCTAAATTGGAGAACTGTATTCAGGTGTGGAGTCCTTATCACAGAGTGGATATAGACATGTTAGAAAGGACAGAAGAGCTACAAAAATTATCGTGGCATTCTATAATTATTGTTTTGAGGAGAGACTTAGAAAAACTGGTCTGCAGTGTCAAGAAGAATTTGAGGTGAATTAATACAGGTTTATAAATTCAAAGGAAATGATAAATTAGACTATAACAAGTTTTTCAAAGTTCACCTGACTTCAAGAACTAGAGGGCATAGCTTCAAATTATTTAAAGGCAGGTCCAGATTGAATATTATGAAACATTTTTTCAGTCAGATTGATGAATGCTTGGAATGCATTGCCACAGGATATGTTGGAGGCAGAGTCAGTTAATGCATTCAAGAATAGATTAGATGATCACAGTCACTTTTAAAGTGGAATAAACTGGTTGTATACAGACTCTGCAGAGTCTTCTAAATCTGTATAATGAAGTTAAGTTAAGTTAATTATTATCTGAACATGGCAATGTTAAGTTCTAAAAGTTATTCTACCAATTTAAACTTAAGTGAATCGAAATGTTAAGCGTTATCATTTTATTCATTTACATTTTATATGTTTGTGTAACACAAATATTGTCAGATAATCCTCAATCGCAGCAATACGAAAGGTCAATTAAACATGTAAACAAATTTAAAACATTTGTAAATTTGATTTTGAGAAAATAAAAAATTGATTTGTTATCAACAGCTTCATGACATTGTTTAACAGCTTGATTCACAAAAATGTTGACCACAGAACATTTGCCTTCCTTCATCAAACACTTTCAAACATCCACTTGATTATATCTAAAGCAGTGGTTAGACTGAGGCTATTGGTGTCTCCAGGAATGGTACTATTGATAATTAGCCTGAGGCTATTGGTGTCTCCAGGAATGGTACTATTGATAGTTAGACTGAGGCTATTGGTGTCTCCAGGAATGGTACTATTGATAGTTAGCCTGAGGCTATTGGTGTCTCCAGGAATGGTACTATTGATAGTTAGCCTGAGGATATTGGTGTCTCCAGGAATGGTACTATTGATAGTTAGCCTGAGGATATTGGTGTCTCCAGGAATGGTACTATTGATAGTTAGCCTGAGGATATTGGTGTCTCCAGGAATGGTACTATTGATAGTTAGCCTGAGGATATTGGTGTCTCCAGGAATGGTACTATTGATAGTTAGCCTGAGGCTATTGGTGTCTCCAGGAATGGTACTATTGATAGTTAGCCTGAGGATATTGGTGTCTCCAGGAATAGTACTATTGATAGTTAGCCTGAGGATATTGGAGTCTCCAGGAATGGTACTATTGATAGTTAGCCTGAGGATATTGGTGTCTCCAGGAATGGTACTATTGATAGTTAGCCTGAGGATATTGGTGTCTCCAGGAAGGGTACTATTGATAGTTAGCCTAAGGATATTGGTGCCTCCAGGAATGGTACTATTGATAGTTACCCTGAGGCTATTGGTGTCTCCAGGAATGGTACTATTGATAGTTACCCTGAGGCTATTGGTGTCTCCAGGAATGGTACTATTGATAGTTAGCCTGAGGCTATTGGTGTCTCAAGGAATGGCACTATTGATAGTTACCCTGAGGCTATTGGTGTCTCAAGGAATGGTACTATTGATAGTTACCCTGAGGCTATTGGTGTCTCCAGGAATGGTACTATTGATAGTTAGCCTGAGGCTATTGGTGTCTCAAGGAATGGCACTATTGATAGTTACCCTGAGGCTATTGGTGTCTCAAGGAATGGTACTATTGATAGTTACCCTGAGGCTATTGGTGTCTCCAGGAATGGTACTATTGATAGTTAGCCTGAGGCTATTGGTGTCTCCAGGAATGGTACTATTGATAGTTACCCTGAGGCTATTGGTGTCTCCAGGAATGGTACTATTGATAGTTAGCCTGAGGCTATTGGTGTCTCCAGGAATGGTACTATTGATGGTTAGCCTGAGGTTATTGGTGTCTCCAGGAATGGTACTATTGATAGTTACCCTGAGGCTATTGGTGTCTCCAGGAATGGTACTATTAGTGGATACCCTGAGGCTATTGGTGTCTCCAGGAATGGTACTATTAGTGAATACCCTGAGGCTATTGGTGTCTCCAGGAATGGTACTATTAGTGGATACCCTGAGGCTATTGGTGTCTCCAGGAATGGTACTATTAGTGGATACCCTGAGGCTATTGGTGTCTCCAGAAATGGTACTATTGATGGTTAGCCTGAGGCTATTGGTGTCTCCAGGAATGGTACTATTAGTGGATATGTATGCTCTTTCTGTTCCTTGCATATAGGACCAAAGTTTGGCAACCCTTTTATCAATGGTATTTTCCATCTTTAGTATGTTGGAATGCATTGCGGGATCAAGATGCTGAGCAGCGCATGAGCTGCAATGATCAGCGACTCATAGCTGACTGCTAGCGTCAGGGCCAGCGAACCATAGCTGCCAAGACCCTTCTACACCTCCACGCGGTGATCCTGGATAACAGGCTGCAGCAGGGCAGACTGGCTAAGGAGAAGGGATCGAAGAGGGAATGCTAACCCGGTACTCAAAAAATGCTTGCTGAAGTCGGATGTGTTAGACCAAAAGGTGCAAATATCGCAGCCAAGCTGTAAACTACGACACAACGCATTCCGTTCTCTGGACTACATTCCGCTACTGAAGCCTTTTCAGGGTTTGGTAGTGGGAGATTGAGAATGAACGAAGAAGAAGAAGAAGAAGGAATGCATTGCCAGGGGAGGTAGTGGAGGCAGGGACAGTTAATGCATTTAAGAATAAACTGGATGCGCATAGCTTTTAGAGCAAGGTGATGTAAATGTAACTGGTTGTATAAAGACTGCAGGGTCTTCTAAACCAGTATAAAGACGTTAAGTTAAGTTAATCTGTTATGGCCTGTATGAGTCTAAAGATTACCACCTGTTAACCTCTGTTAAACTTTGATTACCACCTGTTCCCTCCATTAAACTTTGATTACCACCTGTTCCCTCCATTAAGCTTTGATTACCACCTGTTCATCTCCATTAAACTTTGATTACCACCTGTTCACCTCTGTTAAGCTTTGATTACCACCTGTTCACCTCTGTTAAGCTTTGATTACCACCTGTTCACCTCTGTTAAGCTTTGATTACCACCTGTTCACCTCTGCTAAGCTTTGATTACCACCTGTTCACCTCTGCTAAGCTTTGATTACCTACCACCTGTTCACCTCTGCTAAGCTTTGATTACCCACCACCTGTTCACCTCTGCTAAGCTTTGATTACCAACTGTTCACCTCTGTTAAGCTTTGATTACCACCTGTTCACCTCTGCTAAGCTTTGATTACCTACCACCTGTTCACCTCTGTTAAGCTTTGATTACCTACCACCTGTTCACCTCTGCTAAGCTTTGATTACCACCTGTTCACCTCTGCTAAGCTTTGATCACCTACCACCTGTTCACCTCTGTTAAGCTTTGATTACCTACCACCTGTCCACCTCTGTTAAGCTTTGATTACCTACCACCTGTTCACCTCTGCTAAGCTTTGATTACCAACTGTTCACCTCTGCTAAGCTTTGATTACCACCTGTTCTCGCTGTTAAACTTGTTTACCTTTGACTGCATTTACAATTGTCACATCATAATATGTCCTTTCTCAGTCCTGTAGGAACATGGGGCCACCAAAACAGTCTATCTCCTTGCAGGAAGTCTGTTAAAGCAGTTATATACTCCCATTGAGATAGTTTCTGTGGCACTTTGTCTTCTTCTGTGACCATTGTTCATTTAGACTGGGACTTCGAATTCTTCAATAAATTCTGCTTTTTTTATTCAGTGTCTCAATACCATCGTACAGTTTCTCCTTGAGGGAGTCATCATGGGGCCACATCCTTCTTCTCAGATCTGTGTGCTGGGGGAAGTCTTGAAGTAAATGTCCTGCTGTTATGTCTGCCAGGCCACAGTAACAAAGGCTGGTGGTGCCTATCTTGAATCTGGCGTACTTGTGGTGTCTCATTTGTCTTATTTCTTCCAATGAGTTCTGGCCACAGTAATTGTTCCCCTTGTTTCAGTTTCCTGGCTAACGGAACCGAGTCAGTATAACCACCAGTAGCTTGAGGTGTGCCCCTTTAAGGTACAGGGCATGGCACTCTTCCACCCTGGAGGGTCTTCACTGATAGAGCACCATATCTTGAATCCGTTGTCCCACTTGACACTATATCACAATATACGTTGTTGTCCCACTTCACGTGATATACGTTTGTTGTCCCACTTCACATGATATACGTTGTTGTTCCACTTCACATGATACAGTTTATGTACTGTGTGAACGGTAGTTTATGTACTGTGTGAACGGTAGTTTATGTACTGTGTGAACGGTAGTTTATGTACTGTGTGAACGGTAGTTTATGTACTGTGTGAACGGTAGTTTATGTACTGTGTGAACGGTAGTTTATGTACTGTGTGAACAGACAGTACTACTCATTTATTACGTATGTATTACGTTGCAGGGAAATGCTGGATCAGTCAACAGCTGAGTTGAAGGCCACAATTGATAACTTTGAACGGAGTTATGACACAATTGAAAATGAAGGTACAAGGTTTATCTGTAATACTTAAGTCTAAGTCAGACCTGGTATAAGGCTTTTATTTAATATATAGGCCAACATTTGATCTAGTTGGCTTTTGGAAACGGTTTTAAAGTGCTGTTATGAAGTTCAAATGAGTTTTGCCTCCAGGAAATGTTATGCATTATTTCTATAATTAGATGGTATTGTCTGAGTTAATGGCTTTCTTTTCTTGTAACTAACATACCTGATAGATAATTATCTGTAACAGGAAGAAATTGATAGAAAGATAATTCTCTGTAACAAGAAGAAATTGATAAACAAAAGCTAGAAACATCAACCAAGTGACTGTACTAAACCTTCGTAGTCCTAACATTGTGGTTGTACTTGGTTGTTGATTGTTATACATGCTTGTTGATTGTTATACTTGCTTGTTGATTGTTATACATGCTTGTTGATTGTTATACTTGCTTGTTGATTGTTATACATGCTTGTTGATTGTTATACTTGCTTGTTGATTGTTATACATGCTTGTTGATTGTTATACATGCTTGTTCATTGTTATACATGCTTGTTGATTGTTATACATGCTTATTGATTGTTATACATGCTTGTTGATTGTTATACATGCTTATATTAAACATTGAATTTTTCTATCCATTTTCAGTTGTATTTACTTACAAGTGAATAAAAGTTGAATTATCATAATTAATTAAAAACCAACAAAAACAACCCAAAATTTATATCAGGGCAAAATCTAAGATTTAATCCTTACAAAGGAGACATTGTCCATTTATAAGATACAGGGGGCATTGTGCATTTATAAGATACAGGGGGCATTGTGCATTTATAAGATACAGGGGGCATTGTGCATTTATAAGATACAGGGGCATTGTGCATTTATAAGAAACAGGGGACGTTGTGCATTTATGAGATACAGAGGGTATTGTGCATTTATAAGAAACAGGGGACGTTGTGCATTTATGAGATATAGGGACATTGTGCATTTATAAGATACAGGGGGCATTGTGCATTTATAAGATACAGGGGGCATTGTGCATTTATGAGATATAGGGACATTGTGCATTTATAAGATACAGAGGGTATTGTGCATTTATAAGAAACAGAGGGTATTGTGCATTTATAAGAAACAGAGGGTATTGTGCATTTATAAGAAACAGGGGACGTTGTGCATTTATAAGATATAGGGGGCATTGTGCATTTATGAGATACAGAGGGTATTGTGCATTTATAAGAAACAGGGGACGTTGTGCATTTATGAGATATAGGGACATTGTGCATTTATAAGATACAGGGGGCATTGTGCATTTATGAGATACATGGAGTATTGTGCATTTATGAGATACAGGGGGCATTGTACAGTATGAGATAAAGGGAGCATTGTGCAGTATGAGATAAAGGGAGCATTGTGCAGTATGAGATAAAGGGAGCATTGTGCAGTATGAGATAAAGGGAGCATTGTGCAGTATGAGATAAAGGGAGCATTGTGCAGTATGAGATAAAGGGAGCATCATACATTATGAGATACTAGGATCTAGCTTGAGAAATATGTGCCACAATATAATTATTGTGAACTCCTCTTCATGAGTAGACAATATAACAGTATAGTCATTATTCATGTCACATCTGCAGGGAATGAATGGAAGACCAGGTTTGAAACACAGACCGAGATGAACCAGCAATTGGAGAAGCAGATCCTTTTATTACAAGAGAAAGTTGAAGAGGCCAAGAGAAATCTGAAAGAAGGTAAGTGGTGATTCGCATGGACGGAGTCAAAAGGTGTTTCATGGGAGATGATTGTGTGCTAGTGAATAGCGTGATAGCTATTTTCTAACAATTTCTTACTGCTAGGCCCAGCGTTACCCACTGCTAGGCCTACAGTTTCCCACTGCTGGGCCCAGTTTCCCACTGCTAAGCCCACAGTTACCCACTGCTAGGCTCACAGTTTCCCACTGCTAGGCCCACAGTTACCCACTGCTAGGCCCAGTTTCTCATTGCTAGGCCCACAGTTACCCACTGCTAGGCCTAGTTTCCCACTGCTAGGCCCACAGTTTCCCACTGCTGGGCCCACAGTTTCCCACTGCTGGGCCCACAGTTTCCCACTATAAGTGATAAAAAAAATTGGTTGTGCCCACTTGAGACCATCAACTTCCTAGACAGAACACAACAACTTGCTGCGGAAGCTGAGATGGACAGATTATTATGTTTGAAACAGAGTTGTTGTCTTCTCTTTATCTCTTCTGTCCATCCAAGTTTGTCAAGGACCTGCATTCTTCTAATATATTTCTAACCTCTTGTGGCTCACGTGTTTCCTGACTCCATTCATTCCTAATGTGCTGTACCTGCATTCTTTTTCTTCTTCTTCTTCTTTCTTCGTTCTCCATCTCCCGCTACCAAACTCTGAAAAGGGCTTTGCAAGTAGCAGGATTTAGTCCAGAGAACGGCATGCATCGTGTCATAGTTTGCAGCTTGACTGCAACATTTGCGCCTTTTGGTCCAATACATCCGACTTCAGCAGACATTTTTTGGTACAGGGTTATCCACGATCACCGCATGGATGGTCTCAGCAGCTCTGGCATGCTGCCCCTGACTCTAGCAGGCAGGTTCAGGTCAATGACCACTGCAGCCCATGCGCTGCTGTACCTGCATACAAGTATTTATGTGTACCCTCTATCTTGACTGTGCTTCATCCTTTTTCTCAGTATTATTGTCCTGACAGTTTTTATAATAGTGTTATTTCTGATCTTGGCTCTTTGTTCTTACCAACTACCTTCCTGCAAACTAATATTACAAATGTTCATTTTCATCTATGCTGCTTTGTTAAGGTTCCAACCAGTTGCTGATTGCATATTGTTTTAAAGATGATTACTGCTGCATGTATTTTGTTTACGTAAGGATTGTATACTAATTATTTTGTTCTGATTTTATCATAAATTTCAGCTGGAAAATCTCCAAGGGATAACAGATCTTTTGATGACTTTGCTGATGTAAGAAATATTTGATTCCTCTTTGCTGATGTAAGAAATATTTGATTCCTCTTTGCTGATGTAAGAAATATTTGATTCCTCTTTGCTGATGTAAGAATATTTGATTCCTCTTTGCTGATGCAAGAAATATTTGATTCCTCTTTGCTGATGTAAGAAATATTTGATTCCTCTTTGCTGATGTAAGAAATATTTGATTCCTCTTTGCTGATGTAAGAAATATTTGATTCCTCTTTGCTGATGTAAGAAATATTTGATTCCTCTTTGCTGATGTAAGAAATATTTGATTCCTCTTTGCTGATGTAAGAAATATTTGATTCCTCTTTGCTGATGTAAGAAATATTTGATTCCTCTTTGCTGATGTAAGAAATATTTGATTCCTCTTTGCTGATGTAAGAAATATTTCATTCCTCTTTGCTGATGTAAGAAATATTTGATTCCTCTTTGATCTGTGAATGTTGAGTATGATGGTAAGCTGGAATAATTATGTACATCAATTTTTACAGATTAGACCACACACATAGTCAGTGAACACACACACACATAGTCAGTGAACACACACACACACACACACAGTCAGTGAACATACACACACACACATAGTCAGT
This sequence comes from Ariolimax columbianus, assembly GCA_036924085.1. Classification (NCBI taxonomy): domain Eukaryota; kingdom Metazoa; phylum Mollusca; class Gastropoda; order Stylommatophora; family Arionidae; genus Ariolimax; species Ariolimax columbianus. The sequence continues at coordinate 64,317,584 of JAVGWX010000018.1, read as the reverse complement.
GAACATACACACACACATAGTCAACATACACACACATAGTCAGTGAACACACACTCATAGTCAGTCAACACACACACATAGTCAGTCAACACACACATAGTCAGTGAACACACACACACACATAGTCAGTCAACACACACACACACACATAGTCAGTCAACACACACACACATAGTCAGTCAACACACATACACACACATAGTCAGTCAACACACACATAGTCAGTGAACAAATACACATATTCAGTGAACACACACACACACATAGTCAGTGAACAGACACACTTAGTCAGTGAACACACACATAGTCAGTGAACACACACATGCATAGTCAGTGAACACACACACACATATATAGTCAGTGAACACACACACATATTCAGTGAACACAAACATAGTCAGTGAACACACACACATAGTCAGTGAACACACACACATAGTCAGTGAACACACACACATAGTCAGTGAACACACACATATAGTCAGTGAGCACACACTCACATAATCAGTGAACACACACACACACACACAGACACATAGTCAGTCAACACACATACATACACATAGTCAGTGAACACATACAGACATAGTCAGTGAACACGCACACACACAGTCAGTGAACACATACACACACAAATTCAGCAAACACACACACAGTCAGTGAAAACATACAATCACACATATTCAGCAAACACACACGTAGTCAGTAAGCACATACACATAGTCAGTGAACACACACACATAGTCAGTGAACACACACACATAGTCAGTGAACACATACATAGACAGTGAAAACACACACATAGACAGTGAACACACACATAGACAGTGAACACACACATAGTCAGTGAACACATACACATAGTCAGTGAACACACACACATAGTCAGTGAACACACACATAGTCAGTGAACACACGCACATAGTCAGTGAACACACACATAGACAGTGAACACACACATATACAGTGAACACACACATATACAGTGAACACACACATAGACAGTGAACACACACATAGACAGTGAGCATAAACATAGACAGTGAGCATACACCTATAGACAGTGAACACACACACATGGACAGTGCACACACACATAGACAGTGAACACACACACACAGACAGTGAACACACACACACAGACAGTGAGCAACACACACACATAGACAGTGAACACACACATACATAGACAGTGAACACACACATACATAGACAGTGAACACACACACACAGACAGTGAACACACACGCGTAGACAGTGAACACACACACACAGACAGTGAGCATACACACATAGACAGTGAACACACACAGACATAGACAGTGAACACACATACATAGACAGTGAACACACACATACATAGACAGTGAACACACACATACATAGACAGTGAACACACACATACATAGACAGTGAACACACACACACAGACAGTGAACACACACACACAGACAGTGAGCATACATACATAGACAGTGAACACACACATACATAGACAGTGAACACACACACACATAGATAGTGAACACACACACACACAGACAGTGAGCACACATACATAGACAGTGAACACACACACACACACACAGTGAGCATACACACATAGACAGTGAACACACACATACATAGACAGTGAACACACATACATAGACAGTGAACACAAACATACATAGACAGTGAACATACATACACATAGACAGTGAACACACACACACACATAGTCAGTGAGCACACACATAGACAGTGTCCACACACACATAGACACTGAACATTTAGCCAAAGTATCTTATAAGAATAAAGAAATTGAATGCCCTAGAACATATTCCAATTGTGTAATGCCATAGAACATATTCCAATTGTGTAATACCCTAGAACATATTCCAATTGTGTAATGTCCTAGAACATATTCCAGTTGTGTTATGCCCTAGAACATATTCCGATTGTGTAATGCCCTAGAACATATTCCAATTGTGTAATACCCTAGAACATATTCCAATTGTGTAATGCCCTAGAACATATTCCAGTTGTGTAATGACCTAGAACATATTCCAGTTGTGTAATGAAAGTCCCTACTCTGTTGTAGGCAAGTCCTCAGATGGTGAAAGCCTTAGAAAGGGAGAGACTCAGTCTGTTTAGTCAGCTGAGAGACTTAGAATGGAGACTTGATCAGGAATCTAAGGTAAAGCATATTTTTCTCATGTTTTCCTAACCGCACATTCAAATAAAAATATCATTTTTATCTGTCATCGAGCATGACATGTATTTTACATATGTCCCTTGCATGTCATGAAACTGTTATTTTATTGACTGTTTCTCATGAATGTTAGACCTTCTACTGTCTTTCCCTTGTTATGTTCTGTTTCTCCATTCTATCAGTTATTAAGCTTGTCAGAATGTTTTTCCAGAAGATTTTTTATATTACGTTCCGGAACTGTTTGAAAGTATCTGTTTTTTATTACGTTTTCAAGATGTCCCTCAAGTTGACTTTCACGAGGCCACACAACCGGTTTCTGTTGGAAACATTCTCAGAGATTATTTATGAATAATTTGTGAATGCAGTTCTTTAATCAGTTATTTCAATCAAAACATTTCAGCTCCCTGGGGAGCACAGGCCCTCACCAAAGTCATCCTGTTCTGGGTCATCTGTTCCGATTCTGTCCACGTCATCCCTACTTCTGTTATGTTTGTTGCGAGCTCTCTTCTCTGTGTGTGTTTTGGTATGCCCCCACTTCTTTCACCTTGGCATTTCCTGAACAGTGACTGTCTTGTAATGCTAACTATTGTTTCTTAAATGTGTGTTCTATCCAACGCTAGTGTTTTCTCCTCACATCATGTCCCACTGATATCTGTCTGGTTCTGTCCAACAGTTCCACATTACTGATCCTATCCTACCATTTCAATCCCTCTGCTCTGTAAGGACCCATTTATGAAAGCCTATGCCTTCTTGGTTGTTATTTTTGTTCTCCATCTTTCAGAGCCATACAATAGCACAGATGTTAGACTATAACAAGTTCTTCAAAATACAACCACCTAAAAGAACAAGAGGGCATAGCTACAAATTAACTAAAGACATTATTCAATAAACTGAAGATAGGTGGCACTGACGAATGCACCTGTGGTACAGGGAAAATGACCGCTGAACATCTGCTGCAAAACTGCCCGACATACGAGAACCAGAGAAAGCACATGTGGCCATCACCAGTGGCAACACTAGACAAGCTCTATGGCAGTGTCGACAGCCTCAGGATGACAGCTGCTTTCTTCGAACAAATTCAAGTTGACGTCTGACAGCATACGAAGAAGAAGAAGAAGAAGAAGAAGAAGAAGAAGAAGAAGAAGAAGAACTAAAGACATGTCCAGATTAGATATTAGGAAATATTTGTTTAGTCAGAGAGTGGGGAATGCTTGAAATGCATTGCTACAGGAAGTAGTGGAGGCAGGGACAATTAATGTATTTAAGAATAGATTGGATGTGCATAGCTTTTAGAGTTAGGAAATGTAAATGAGACTGGTTGTATATAGACTCTGCAGAGTCTTCTAAACCAGTATAAAGACATTCAGTTAAGTTAAGTTCTTACATTGGAGTTGAACATTTGTGTTTTTTTAATTAGACTTAATTTCTTTTGATCTCCATAAGTTCCTCAATAAAAGCTGTTCTCACCTTTTGTATTCTTATTGTGATATATTTATCTGTACCTCCAACTTTGTCTACATTGCTACCAAGATATGAGTGATTCCACATCTTGTTGGAGTGCGTCTCTCAGCACAATCTGGTTGTTGTTGGTTGCATTTGTTCTCATAATCTTAATCTTTTCTCTATTCTCTCTCACTCCCAATTTCTGTGACCTCCAATTAAGTTGACTCATTTTGATTCGATTTGATTACGGTTATTGGACAGAGGAGACAAGACATTGACAGTTCATATCATCAAGTTGTTTAGTCAGAGTGTACTGAATTAACCTTTTCCTGCCAGGAGCAAAAGGCTCCTAATGACATAGCATATAGGGTCAATAGAGGTTTTGCAAGCCATCCTACCGTTTCAAGATGGAGTACACAAGATGTAGAAATGGCTGCATTGAACTGACATATTTAAGAATAAGAGCAAATGCCTATGTGTTGTGATTGAATATTGATCTGAAGTTCTAATGTTATCAGACATGTGATTGAATATTGATCTGAAGTTATAATGTTATCAGACATGTGATTGAATATTGATCTGAAGTTCTAATGTTATCAGACATGTGATTGAATATTGATCTGAAATTCTAATGTTATCAGACATGTGATTGAATATTGATCTGAAATTCTAATGTTATCAGACATGTGATTGAATATTGATCTGAAATTCTAATGTTATCAGACATGTGATTGAATATTGATCTGAAGTTCTCATGTTGTTATCAGGCGTACCACAAAGCCAATGATGAAAGAAAACAATATGTGCTGGAGATCAATGCCACCAAAGTTAATATTGGAGAACTAAAGTCCAAGCAAAGACAGACTTTGTTGAATGCACAGGAGGCTCCACCCAGAATTACAGCACGGTCCCATCCTGGGGACAGTCCACGAACTTACAGAGATACTGGAGGGTAAGAAAATTGCAACTACAGCTGAAAAGTTTCATATTCTGGTATGTATGGCTGACAATGGGATAAAGATGGCTGACAATGGGATAAAGATGGCTGACAATGGGATAAAGATGGCTGACAATGGGATAAAGATGGCTGACAATGGGATAAAGATGGCTGACAATGGGATAAAGATGGCTGACAATGGGATAAAGATGGCTGACAATGGGATAAAGATGGCTAACAATGGGATAAAGATGGCTGACAATGGGATAAAGATGGCTGACAATGGGATAAAGATGGCTGACAATGGGATAAAGATGGCTAACAATGGGATAAAGATGGCTAACAATGGGATAAAGATGGCTGACAATGGGATAAAGATGGCTAACAATGGGATAAAGATGGCTAACAATGGGATAAAGATGGCTAACAATGGGATAAAGATGGCTGACAATGGGATAAAGATGGCTAACAATGGGATAAAGATGGCTGACAATGGGATAAAGATGGCTGACAATGGGATAAAGATGCCTAACAATGGGATAAGCAAATCCCATCCTACACCCACTTCCCTGAGATCAGGTGTATGTAAGTACAGTAACACTCAGATGTATGTAAGTACAGTAACACTCAGGTGTATGTAAGTACAGTAACACTCAGGTGTATGTAAGTACAGTAACACTCATTCAGTTGTATGTAAGTACAGTAACACTCAGGTGTATGTAAGTACAGTAACACTCATTCAGTTGTATGTAAGTACAGTAAAACTCATTCAGTTGTATGTAAGTACAGTAACACTCAGGTGTATGTAAGTACAGTAAAACTCATTCAGTTGTATGTAAGTACAGTAACACTCAGGTGTATGTAAGTACAGTAACACTCATTCAGTTGTATGTAAGTACAGTAACACTCAGGTGTATGTAAGTACAGAAACACTCAGATGTATGTAAGTACAGTAACACTCAGGTGTATGTAAGTACAGAAACACTCAGATGTATGTAAGTACAGTAACACTCAGGTGTATGTAAATACAGTAAAACTCAGGTGTATGTAAGTACAGTAACACTCAGGTGTATGTAAGTACAGTAACACTCAGGTGTATGTAAGTACAGTAACACTCAGGTGTATGTAAGTACAGTAACACCCATTCAGTTGTATGTAAGTACAGTAACACTCAGGTGTATGTAAGTACAGTAAAACTCATTCAGTTGTATGTAAGTACAGTAACACTCAGGTGTATGTAAGTAAACACTACCTCAAGTGTATGTAAGTACAGTAACACTCAGGTGTATGTAAGTACAGTAACACTCAGGTGTATATAAGTACAGTAACACTCAGGTGTATATAAGTACAGTAACACTCAGGTGTATGTAAGTACCGTAACACTCAGGTGTAAGTACAGTAACACTCAAGTGTATGTAAGTACAGTAACACTCATTCAAGTGTATGTAAGTACAGTAACACTCAGGTGTATGTAAGTACAGTAACACTCAGGTGTATGTAAGTACAGTAACACTCAGGTGTATGTAAGTACAGTAACTTTATATTTATTTTAGTTCATTATGTACCGCTTTTTTTTCATAAAATGATGTCTTGCAATGACTATGTTTTTGTAATATATTTTTTTAATGTGTACAGGAACATTCGAGAAGATCAAAGAATTCTCGATCCCAGATATGGACCAATCAGAAAAACTGCTGCTATCAAAGCCTTACCTAGTCTGGATTGAGTGTATTTATACAAATAAAATGCCAAATTTTGTGGTTCCCTATCTGGGTCTCCCAGACTATGGAAGTTTAAGAACTGCTGATCTAGTCCATATTTTAATCTGAATCTTATGTTTGGTATGAGCCAGACAAATGACGACATCAGCACGGAAATGATTAGTGGTATGAAAGAAATCCAAGTGTTTCATGTCTTCCTGTTTGCTGGGTTTTTGTGTTGTTCTAACTTAAACAGCATACAATGGCTACATTTAAAAGTCATTAACTAAAGACTGGATACATTTCTGCAAGGCAAGGACATATCTATCACATGGAACATGCATTTGTGCAAATAATTTGTTGACGATCAATACTAAAGAGATTTCTTTGTTTCTGTTCTCATTGACTTTAGGAGTCAAGAACTGTTTTCCCACTTTATTTATTCTTTTATTTATTCTTTATTCTTAAGAAAATCAATTTGTTATGTCTCTTTCACAATATATCAAAATTTTATTGTTAACCTTCTAAAGCCAAAGAACGTCAGTTATGACATATTGTTGTATCTGAAAAATGTGTCCTGAATTTACTCAGTTTTCAGAATGAGAAGCAAGATTAACCAAACTAAACTTGTTAGAAAATTTCTGCTCCTCAACATCCAGACTAAACTTGTTACACATCATCTTGACCCCAACATCCAGACTAAACTTGTTACACATCATCTTGACCCCAACATCCAGACTAAACTTGATCTTGACCTCAACATTCAGACTAAACTTGTTAGACATCATCTTGACCTCAACATCCAGACTAAACTTGATCTTGACCTCAACATCCAGACTAAACTTGTTAGACAGTTTCTTAAACTCAACTGTCACAAATCGGCAGCATTACCATTTTCCTTGTTCTGCTATATTTCGGTTTTAGGCCCTTATATTTCATGCAAGCACCAAGTTTTAGGCCTACATATTTCATGCTAGCACAAAGTTTTAGGCCTACATGTTTCATGCTAGCACCACCAAGATTTAGGCCCTCATGTTTCATGCTAGCACCACCACGATTTAGGCCCTCATGTTTCATGCTAGCACCAAGTTTTAGGCCTACATGTTTCATGCTAGCACCAAGATTTAGGCCCTCATGTTTCATGCTAGCACCAAGTTTTAGGCCTACATGTTTCATACTAGCACCACTAAGATTTAGGCCCTCATGTTTCATGCTAGCACCACCAAGATTTAGGCCCTCATGTTTCATGCTAGCACCAAGTTTTAGGCCTACATGTTTCATGCTAGCACCACCAAGATTTAGGCCCTCATGTTTCATACTAGCACCACTAAGATTTAGGCCCTCATGTTTCATGCTAGCACCAAGTTTTAGGCCTACATGTTTCATGCTAGCACCACTAAGATTTAGGCCCTCATGTTTCATGCTAGCACCAAGTTTTAGGCCTACATGTTTCATGCTAGCACCACTAAGATTTAGGCCCTCATGTTTCATGCTAGCACCAAGTTTTAGGCCTACATGTTTCATGCTAGCACCACTAAGATTTAGGCCCTCATGTTTCATACTAGCACCACTAAGATTTAGGCCCTCATGTTTCATGCTAGCACCAAGTTTTAGGCCTACATGTTTCATGCTAGCACCAAGATTTAGGCCCTCATGTTTCATGCTAGCACCACCAAGATTTAGGCCCTCATGTTTCATGCCAGCACCAAGTTAGTAGGCCCTTATGTTTGAAGGAAGGCTGATAGGTTGACAAATGCTAAACTTTTTTCTGCTATATTTCAAATGATGGATATTTTTGGAACAATTTTATGAACTTCAATAAGTTCATTCAGGGCTACCGAATGTTTACTATATGTTTCTATTTATATATCTTGAATCTGGACTGTACTATTATGATATCATTCGTTCTTGTATCAAGTTACCTTAGTGATAACCTGGACTGTACTAATATGATATTCTCCTTCTTCTTCCTCAATGGTCTTCAGATCTAGACTTCAATGACTCTAACGAAGGCAGCAGTCGACTCAAGGCTCCGTACAGCTTCTCGTAGAAGGGCACTGGCTGTTGCCAAATGCTACTTCTTTTGTCAGTATACAGTGGGCAGGACTGCAAAATATGTTCTGCCGTCATGGTGGCTGTGCCGCAGGCACAAAAGTCCATAGTGCCAATCTTGAACTTGTTCTACAGATGACATCTCAGTCGGTTGTGGCCTGTACGTAGCCAGAGAATGATCACCTGTTCTCGCCTGGAGAGTTGGTGGTAGGCATTGTTTACTATGTGGCCAGGGTGGTCTTTTTGTCCATTTTGCACTGTACGTTGCCCTGATGAATGCTTTTGTCTCATTGTATGTGATTTCTGTATGACTCTGCTGCAGCATTCCTCCCTCTCTGGCAAGTCTGTTCGCCTCCTCGTTGCCTGGAATGTTGCAGTGGGCTGGTATCCACCGGACTATGCTTTTTTTTAAGCACTGGGTTAAGGCATTCGAGCGAGTCTGCCGGGGTGTCGAGTTTATTTTTGTACTGATTCTTGAGAGCTATTAACACTGAGAGGGCATCTGTGAGAATGACCACTTGCTTTTCTGCTAAAATGATATAATGCTTTCTTGTATCAAGTTACCTTATTGATAGTCTGGACCGTACAAATATGATATAATGCTTTCTTGTATCAAGTTACCTTATTGATAGTCTGGACCGTACAAATATGATATAATGCTTTCTTGTATCAAGTTACCTTATTGATAGTCTGGACCGTACAAATATGATATAATGCTTTCTTGTATCAAGTTACCTTATTGATAGTCTGGACCGTACAAATATGATATAATGCTTTCTTCTACAACTTTTATCATACTTTTATAATGCACCAATTTTTATCCACTAATTGTAGTTGATCACTTTTATTTGTAAAATGTATCAATTGTCTGTGATTTTATTTGTGAAGAAGATTGTGAGACATATAATTGTTATGGTTGTTGTTGTGTTCTTATGTTTGTTGTTGCCAAGACATTTTTATAGATTGTTAATACTGCTAAAAATGTTTTGAGGCAAAATAATGAATTGATGAGTTGATTGTACTCTCAAGAGCTATTTTTTTAGACTTGTAACTTAATGTCCGAGTTTGTTATTACTCCACAAGACAGTTTTGAGACAGATTGATGTAACTAAATAGTTGTATTCAACTTTGAGACATTTGACTACCACAGCAGTGAGACAGATTGATGTAACGAATTAGTTGTTAGACAACTTTGAAATGTCTTGTGTTTGTTGTTGCCAAGTTCCGACACCATTATGCCTTAGTGTTGTTATGTTTGAATTGCCAGGTTGTTATTGTCTGAGACAGGTTTTACACTGCTGATATAATGTTGATCTTCTCAAAGTGTTCTTAATGTTTGTTCAGATGTCTAGAAGTTTATATGTGATTTGGTTTGCTTTTATTTTGTATTCTGTCAATTGTTTTTTACTTAAAAAGCTAAAATATTGAAAATTATGCAAATAACATTTATGTTTTTTCTTTTATTATTATTTTTGACTTTAATTAGTATATCACCAAAAATTGTGTTTTATACACATATATCAAATGTAAATCATTTTCATATTTAAACATTGGTCTGAATATTTAATAAAGTTTAAAATCTCATATGTGCTGAATTTGTTCATATTTATATATACCATAAAATAAGTGAGAAAATGAAAATGGAAAGAATGAGGAAGATAGAGAAAGAGAGAGAGAGAGAGAGAGAGAGAGAGAGGGAGAGAGAGAGAGAGAGAGAGAGAGAGAGAGAGATAAAGAGTAATGAATTAAGCAGTCTGACAGAAACACTGACGGAGTCCAGATGTATTTTCAACGCAAAGAAAATATGGTGTGAGTCTCTTCCCCTGCAAGATACATGGGAATGAGGAGATGGTCAGACTAGCCAGAGAGAGAGAGAGAGAGAGAGAGAGAGAGACAGAGACAGAGAGAGAGAGAGAGAGAGAAGAATCAGAACTCAAACTGAAGAAATGAAAACATTGCTAAAAGCAGCCTCACAAACACAGAGAACACCCCACCTCACAAACACAGAGAACACCCACCTCACAGACACAGAGAACACCCCACCTCACAGACACAGAGAACACCCACCTCACAGACACAGAGAACACCCACCTCACAAACACAGAGAACACCCACCTCACAGACACAGAGAACACCCCACCTCACAGACACAGAGAACACCCCACCTCACAGACACAGAGAACACCCCACCTCACAGACACAGAGAACACCCAATCTCACAGACACAGAGAACAAACTGCCTCACAGAGAACACCCACCTCACAGACACAGATAACACCCACCTCACAAACACAGAGAACACCCCCACCTCACAAACACAGAGAACACCCCCACCTCACAAACACAGAGAACACCCCACCTCACAAACACAGAGAACACCCCACCTCACAGACACAGAGAACACCCAATCTCACAGACACAGAGAACAAACTGCCTCACAGAGAACACCCCACCTCACAGACACAGAGAACACCTCACCTCACAGAGAACACCCCACCTCCCAAACACAGAAAACACTCACCTCACAGGCACAGAACACCCCACCTCACAAACACAGAGAACACCCTGCCTCATAGAGAACACCCCACCTCACAGACACAGAGAACACCCACCTCACAGGCACATACCACCCCACCTCACAAACACAGAGAGACACCACCTCACAGGCACAGCGAACACCCCACCTCACAGACACATGGCACAGAGACCACCCATGACTTCGCTATCATAGACATATCAAATATATATATATATATATATATATATATATATATTTGTCGTATTTAATTAATAATGTTTCTGTGGGAGGAAAGGGGGGGGGGGGGAGAGACATGTATCAGTAATGGGAGAGAAAGACGGGTGTCCATGTTGGAGGGGGGGGGGGGTCATGTGTCCAAGTTTAAGGGAAAGACATGTGTCTAGGTTTGGGGGACAGACATGTATCTGTGTTTGAAAAACAAGACAGCAAAACATGTTATAGTTTCTATGAACTCAATGACAGAGAGAGAGAGAGAGAAAGAGAGAGAGAGAGAGAGAGAGAGAGAGAGAGAGAGAGACAGAGACAGACAGACAGAGACAGACAGAGTGGCACCCTGATCTCTCCCAACCCGGATAGGAGTTAAACTGCGAGATATCGAAAGTAGTCTGAACTGACAGAGTGGCACCCTGACCACTCTAACTCGGATAGGGGTTCAGCTGTACGATGGCAAGAGAAGTCTGAACTACAGAGTGGCACCCTGACCACTCTAACTCGGATAGGGGTTCAGCTGTACGATGGCAAGAGAAGTCTGAACTACAGAGTGGCGAGGTAATGAAAGAAATAGATGTGATTATTTGCAAACGAATGAAGACGAGTCAAAGTCAACATTCGATTTCTAGAAAATGAAAGGCGTTCTATGCTACAAATACTTATCAATGGGAGAGCAAACAAGAGTTCTTGAGTTTCATATAGAGCCAGTCCTGTCGTACGTATGTGGGTCATGGAAGATAACTGAGATTCTCGGAGATGTAATTTTCTAGAAGAATGTTAGAGATCCAAAGATCAGCTTGTGTTAATAGTGAGCCTGTACTACTGATGAGCATGTGTTGAGGTAGGTCAAGTGGGAGGGGGGGGGGGGATATAGAGAAAACATATTACATCTAACAATATAAAGCAGTAATCGCCTTTTGAAGAGTTGGAGTACACTGTAACAATGGACACTTACTGGAGATGGGAGACAAGGGGCAACCTGGCGTGACTTAGTTTATCTGATTCTGGCAGGGTGTCAAGGTATTATTTCTTATTATGGTGGATTATAGTTTGTACAAGATGGAATAACTAATATAATGCCTAACCTTTACTATGCGTCTCTTCCCACCTGATAGGGTCCAGTTTGACTACTTTTTGCTCTCCTTTTCTTTATTGCTAACAAACAGAGATTGGTTTAACATCATGCCATGGAAGACGGTTAAACAGAGAATTGATGTACCTCTCAGGACATGAAGCTATGTACATTAGTTACCGCCTCATGTGTCAACCGTCGTGGCTTTTTGCCATGATGATCTCCACACCAGGGCTGTTTGAACCTGGGGTAGACCTGATATAGCTTGGGAACCACTGTCTCAAAGAGTTATCCCTGCTTCCGGTTTATTAAAAGCGAAAGTAGAAACCGAAAACATTCAACATCCGGCGATCCTGAGGCTCTTTGAAGTGGGATGGCACATTTTGATGAAAGAAGTGGGATCGTACCCTGCAAAACAGAATGGGGACGCTGGTGGCAAACCATCGACGAGGTTAACATAGAAATACATTCAAGCTCACAGCTGAGATCCAAGGATATCAAGTGCAGTATACACCCAAACCATATCAGCGTTCATGTGAAAGGAAACTTAGTTTTCGAGGTTGCTACTCCACTCACAGTCACACACTGACACAGTTTTAGCGTTTACTAACTTGACTTTCTTATCAGGAATTTCGTATAGACTACTAACAACAAAAATGATGTTGTAATATTTTAAAACCAACGTAGACTTGCTAGATTTTTAAAATCAGATTGTAAAAATATTTTGTTCTGTGCCAAGATCGATAATAATATATTAAAATAATTAAATATATTTCAAATTTGAATCGAATTACGGTAGACTTAACACTACAACTACAGTGTTAAGTGTACAGCAGCACGTTCACATTGAATCATTGTATATCTAATTTTAGTAGTCTATTTTGTAGACTGTCTTTAAGAATGAAGTAGGTTGGTAGCGTCGTTAGTATGGACTGTACGTCTAAGTAAGCTGTCATAAAACTGACAATTAAAATATAGTGTGGTTATGTCCAGTTTGATTGTTTTGCAAATGTATATTATAAGTACTTGTATAACATTTTAAAAATAGATTCTCAGCATTAAAATGAATGCCCCCAGCTAGACAGTACTTGACATGTAGTTCAATGATACTTCATTCATGTAATCAGGGGTGTCAATTCTGAAGAAAATAACTACAATTTGACTGTTGGCAGAAAAGAGCTTGTACAAGAAAATACCCCTGTGTATCTCAGAGTTAAAATGGACAAGAGACTCACATGGAGGGAACACATACAGGAGATAGAACAAAAAGCAACCAGAAAACTATCCTTCATGAAGAAGTTGGCGGAACAAGCTGGGGTGCAAATAGCAACATCCTCAAAAATATATACACTGGCACAGTCAGGCCAGTACTTGAATACGGCATGACAGCCTGGACCACACCATCAAAAACAAACACGGAACGCCTAACCAAAATTTAAAATTCAGGCTTAAAGATAATAACAGGAGGAATGAAGACTACACCAATCCAAAAAATGGAAACATCTACAAATATAAGACCCCTAAATACTAGACGAGAGGAAAGAGTGCTGACACATAGTGAAAAGATGCTATGCATGCATGATCATCCCATACATACCAAACTAAAACACCCAGTTAAAAATAGGCTCAAGAGAACCAGCTTCATCCATATATCAAACCACCTACACCAAAAATATGGAGAACTAATTCCCAACCAACCTACAGAAATAGAAATGCTTATCAACTATGAAGAGCCAAGCTGCAACATAAACAACATCGAAATAAGAGATCCCAGGAATAAGAAGAAAAGACCAACACAGTGTCCACGAGTTGAAAATTTTAGCAAAATCAATGATTGAGGAGAAATATAATACCAAGGAATGGACACAGAGGGGGCAGGCCGAAACGGGGGAGGAGGCATATTCATAAGACACAAAAGAGGAAATATAACAGAAGAGGCCATCCCAACAGGAAAGTTGTCCACAAACCTTAGAGCAGAATCGATGGCCCTCCTGCGAGCACTGAATATACTTTAAACAGAAAGGCAACCTCCAACAAAAATAGCTGTATTCACGGACTGCAGAGAACTATTAGAGACAATACAAAAAACAAAACAACTAACCACTGTTATCAGAGATCAGAGCAGAACTGGGAAAACTCAAGAGTTCCTCAACAATAGCGCTCCAGTGGCTACCTTCCCATTGCGGAATCACGGGAAACGAGAGAGCTGATGCTCTGGCAAAAGAGGGCAGCAAAAAGGCACAATTTAATCATAGAGTACCATACAGAGAAATCAAGAACATCATCAGAAATCAGTATATACACCAATGGAGAGAAGACAGAAACATAAGCAGTACGCCAGACCCAATTCACCAACTCAAAAGAAATCAACAAACTACCTTATTTCGCCTGAGAACTGGACACTGCAGACTACTAGAACATCTATACCGACTGAAGATCTCACACACCGATGAGTGCCCATGTGGTACAGGATGCCAGAACCCTGAGCATATTCTACAAGAATGCCCAATCTATAGGGAAATGAGATGCCAGACCTGGCCAGAGGGTGCGGAGCTGAGACAAAAGCTGTAGGGCAGCTGCTCTGACTACAGACTTCATCATGGCGACTGGCCTGCAGATATTGCATGACCAAAAAGATCCTGAACGCAAAGAAGAAGAAGAAGACTGTTGGCAGACAAAAGGCTTGAATACATTATCTGCTACTAGGATACCTTACACATGTACCGTGGATGTTTTTGTTTTTTTAAATATCTGGGCTAATTGGTTTTTTAAAAATTTATAAACACGGAAATGCACATATTTTTCAATGAACAAATATTTATGTTAAAAAATGTATTGCATTTAGAATATTGAATGAATGTGACACCTATTTGCATACATTTTTCCCAACAGGGCGAGTTGTGTGAAACAGTACACGCAGACGAAACAGTATGGACCTTAGGTATATAACATTCTATTCACCAGCTGGATTCTGTATCACCTTCCTTATCATTTAGCCATGAGCTAATAATTCTAGATCCAGGCTGTTCAACTGGCGGCGCACAGAGTATTGGTTTGCGGTTCGAGGTGTTTTAACAATAAAATCAATTTGACCAAAAGGAAATTTCTTTTGCAGTTATTTTTAGCTGCGAATATTGTCTGTGTCTAAGAAAAATCATGTGAAATTACATGTGCTAATTTGAAGAAGACACCTCAACGGTACATAAAGGCTTCCTCTTTGTTTGTTTGTTCAACACACTTTTCAATGAAGACCCATTGGCTGAGGAATTCAAGTTCTGACATAATGAATCAAGCACTGACATGAAATCTGCAGGAATAAAGGGAAGAAATAAGTCAGTATTGCTTCAGGGAAGAGATAGTATGATAGAGTGGAAGTATGGTGGATATTTGGGGGAGGGGGGGGGGTGTGGATGGGAGACAGTGGTAGAGATATTGTATGATGTAATGTTTATTCTTATTGTCCTGTGCTGTAAACAAAGAAGATCAAGGTTATGTATGAGAATTGAATGATTTAAATGATTGTGACAAATAAATTGTCCTTATTACAGAGGATAAATGCGTCATTCAGATTTGTCTGAGCAAAGCCCATAACACAGCTGCCCATTGCTGGCCTTCACTGCTGAAAGGGAAGTATGGAGCAGACGCCTACACCTTTGACGAAATGCAGAAGAAGCTGACACTCCAGAGATTTCAGTTAGAGGTGAATTCATTTTTGACATACATTTTAAAATTTTTCTTCGACCGTTACAATGTCACCTTGCCAACGTAGCTAAGAAATGTTTGTGTACACATTTCACTTGTTAATCCTGCTTCTTTAGATCTATTGTCAGATATTTATGGGATCTACCAACCAGAGCAAGCAAATGAAATAAATATATACTAAAAGACCATTGGTTAGATAATTGATGTGTCAGGCTAGGAAAATAGCAATGGCGAATAGACGAACAAAACAAGATGATCATAAAGTAAGCATAGTCAAGGTAAAATCAGTCTTCCACCGTATGAGGGGAATCTTGTGCAACAAAACTATCACTGGATTTAAGGAAGAGAGTTCTTGGATGCTACGTGAAACCAGTACTGACATACGGCAGGTGGTCATGGACAATCAGCAGACAAGTGCAGGGACCATTGGAGGCAACAGAAAAAAAAATGGTTTTACAGAAGAATATTGAAAGTTCCATGGACTGAAAAGAAAGCTAACAGCGTGGTTCTTGAGGAGGCACAGACACAAAAACAGCTTATGGCAAAAATCAGAACAAGACATTCATGCTTTTTCAGGCATATCTCATGAGATGAGGTGGGTTGGAACACACTGTGACAACAGACAGAATCATTGGCAATAGGGAGGCAAAGAGAGAAAATATTGGACAGCTTGAAGGCATGGCATTGGAGGTGATCAACAGTGGAACTCATAACCGACACATGTGATAAGAGGAAATGGAGGTACATGATTGCCAACCGGCAGATCACTGGATGATGATAATGATATAAAATACCTAGTTTTCATAATTATGCATGTTATCAATATTTTGGCAGGATAAGCGACCAGTGAAATGCAATCTACCTACCCCGACCCACATGTTGAAATTGATCACACAACATCAGCAGACAGATTTCACACTAATATTACTGAGCCAGTTCTTGCCTTTGATCAGTCCATGGTTAGTCGTGGTCTCCAGGACCAACATCCCTCATACTACCCCATTGGTAGACTAAGCATGGGGTTTATTTCAAGTAGCCATCAATCGCTGGGTTATTTATAAACAAACCAAAAAAATGACAATCCAACAAAGTCAATGTGTCACATATGGATTTTCATGAGGACATAGTTGTGAAAAAGGCATAAAAAAAGCTTCTGTGACTGGAATTTCAAGGCCATGCCCCTGTTGTCCCCATTAATGAAACACCCTGAAATAAACATGTCCACAAATAGAATGCTCATCAACAGTATATTCGTGCCAACTCTCTTTTACCAGTGCCAAACGTGGACGTAACAAAATCTAGAGAGAAATAGCACGACATATGAGATGCCTCCGGAAAACAATCAGCGCAACTAAGAGAGACAGAATGCACAATGAATATATGCAAAAAATAGTTGAAGCAAGACCCTACACTGAATATATCGACGAAAGAGAATCAAGTGGTTTGCCACCTGACCAATTACAACTGTGTACCTATAATGGACGGCGATCTGGTTATCGCAAGAGACCAAGAATTCGATGGATAGGGGATGTTGCAGATATTGATCTGGTTATTGCAACAGACCAAGAATTCGATGGATAGGGGATGTTGCAGATATTGATCTGGTTATTGCAACAGACCAAGAATTCGATGGATAGGGGATGTTGCAGATATTCTTAATCATCATAGGATGATGACTAGCTTCAGCGACGTGTCTGGTCCTGGACAGAAAACTGATGCTCCACACGCCTCATGGCACAAGTAGATAAGACAAGGCCCATGCTGATCATGTTTCCATTCATCTTCTATGATGAAAAAAAAACCAATACTACCACATTCCAAATACAATACTATTATTTATTTTCATCTAATTTTGTTGTCCATCCATTTCTTAATCTAAATATATTTTTCTTATCACATTATCTTTTACTGTTTGTTTTAAATTAATTTTAATTCTTCTTCGTTCGTTCTCAATATCCCGCTACCAAACCCTGAAAGGGCTTAAGTAGCAGAATGTAGTCCAGAGAACGGAATGCGTTGTAGTTTACAGTTTGACTGCGATATTTACACCTTTCGGTCTAACACATCCAACTTCAGCAAGCATTTTTTGAGTACCAGGTTAGCATTCCCTCTTTGATACCTTTTCCTTAGCCAGTCTGGCCTGCTGCAGCCTGTTATCCAGGATCACCGCGTGTAGGTGTAGAAGGGTTTTGGCAGCTCTGGTTCGCTGGCCCTGGCGCTAGCAGTCAGCTATGGGTCGCTGACCACTGCAGCTCATCCGCTGCTCAGCGTCTTGATCCCGAATTTTAATTGAAAGAGTTATTTCCTTTGGCTGAATTGTTAGAAAGGTGTAATTGTAAAAAATCTTTGATGTTTAAATGGTTATGAAATTCCTGATTGGCAGTTCATTATATAGTTGGCCGCAAACATGCTCTGTGTGGAATAGCCTGGTTTAGAAGGAAACTCAATACATTGTAAATAATTACAGGAATGAAGAAGACCACGACTCATTATTCTGGGGGATCCGAAGAATGTAGCATGCATTGATCATTCTTTTCTCCGTCTTCTTTCGCAGAACCCAGGCATGGACTTCAGTGGTGCTTCAATGACGGGGAACTATCATGGCGGTGGACCAGAGCTGCCAAGCTAGCCTCCATGTTTAAAATTGATTTTCTGAAGTGCTTATTTCATATTTTAAAATGTATCAATCAGAGCCAAAGGGTTGAGGATTGAATGCAACATTTTTTATTTCTAAAGCAATATGTCTCTGGCTGATTTCTAAAGTAATGTTATGTCTCTGGCTGATTTCTAAAGTAATGTTATGTCTCTGGCTGATTTCTAAAGTAATGTTATGTCTCTGGCTGATTTCTAAAGTAATGTTATGTCTCTGACTGATTTCTAAAGTAGTGTTATGTAATGATTCTGGCTGATTTCTAAAGTAAAGCTATGTAATGTCTCTGGCTGTAAATAAAAACCACAACTGTATATAACATATACTGAAGTGAGGTCCATTTGTGTCGGTTGTGGATGAAATGTTCATTTGACAATTTGTTAGTGTTAGGCAAGCATGCTTTCTATTTGAGTGAAGGTGCGCAAGTGATTTCTGGGAGGACAGTGTGTGTCTTAGGCAAGCATACTTTCTATTTGAGTGACAGTGTGTGTGTTAGGCAAGCATACTTTCTATTTGAGTGATAGTGTGCAAGTGATTTCTGGGAGGACAGTGTGTGTGTGTGTGTTAGGCAAGCATAATTTCCATTTGAGTGATAGTGTGCAAGTGATTTCTGGGAGGACAGTGTGTGTTAGGCAAGCAGACTTTCTATTTGAGTGATAGTGTGCAAGTGATTTCTGGGAGGACAGTGTGTGTGTGTGTGTTAGACAAGTATAGGCTACAGTCAGCTGCACAGAGATCAGAAGTGGTGACTGATAGTTATGGTACTGAGAACAGAAGTGGTGACGAACAGTCATGGCACTGAGAGCAGAACTGGCGATGAACAGTCATGGCACTGAGAGCAGAAGTGGTGACAAACAGTCATGGCACTGCACACCTCGTCGTTCACACAGGCCAAACATCTGTATGGTGTCAAATAACCTCAGATTTGAAAATATGCTCTAGAAACAATAGCCCATATATGATACAGGAATAAAAGAAAGCTCTAGAAACAATAGCTCATATATGATACAGGAATAGAAGAGGTGTCCGAAGAAGAAACAGTTTGAGTGAAGGTGATATTTTTTTATATAAGATATGTATGTATAAACCTATACATAAATGAGAGTATGATTGAAAGAGATGACTAAATTACACTTCAATAATCATTACTGATCCTTAGCCCCCATTGACATCCCCAGTACAGCTAAGCAATGGGACTAAGTTCTGTACTGACAGTTTTGGCAAAGAAGCACACGCCATTAACAAAAAATATATTTGTTATTAGTCGACCTGTACTTCTACAGGGGCAAATGCCCATGTGCAGGTCCTAGCTCTAGTATGAGCTGGATGTAGCCTAGTTGACCTGTACTTCTACAGGGGCAAATACCCCTGTGCAGGTCCCAGCTCTGGTTGTAGCCGGGAGAAGGGTTTCCCGCTTAGCGGACTAGGCTCGAGCAGCTTAATACGCCGCTGCGCTGGGACAATGTCAGTTTATCTTAATAAACTCAAACACTAGAGCAAAGTAGACCTGCAGCCTGTTAGGTACCATCTATGCTGCTCTAAACAAACCACCTAGCCATGGCTGGTGTTATGCCATGTCACACAGTCGCCTCTTACGACATGCTCTCTTGTTATTTAGTAGTAAGGGCAATCACTAACATAATCACAGCCCACTGGATTAGCATCACCCTTTAGATCCCTGGACGGGGACGGTGTCGCCTAGTGACACGGCTCACAACCAGAAGGTGCTGGGTTCAATCCCCATCACAGCACCGGCCGTTACCCCGGGGAAGCAAACCCTTAGAAAATTCAGGAGGAAGCAGACCCTTACATAAAATGCATGCTGAAGTCGGATGCACTGGGCCGACAGGCGCAAAATAAAAACGCACACCGCCTTGGGGATTAGAGAATAAAGGCGAACGCAAAAAAAAAAAGATCCCTGGACATAGCAAGTTACCTGGAAACCAGATGACTGGGGGAAACAGGAAACAACAAAAGGATAGACCCTGCAGTAACTAAACAGTTAAACGAATCTTTCATTCCGTTCTCTGGACTACATTCATTCTGCTACTTAAGCCCTTTTAGGGTTTGGTAGTGGGAGATTGAGAACGAACAAAGCCAAACGAATCTTTAGGTGAAATCTGGCTAAACAGGTGGGCCACGAGGACATTTAGGTGAAATCTGGCTAACAGGTGGGTCACAGGGACATTTAGGTGAAATCTGGCTAACACAGAAGAGATCAAAGTCTCATCTTTCAGTTTAGAAAAGGAAACCCCAGAGTCAATAACCACTGAAACCCCCTAGCACTTGCCCTTGGACAGACATTGCTCTCACCCTAATGGAACACTTAGACACCCACTCACTGAGTGCAGAGCTCTTTCAGTCTTCAGGAGAAGACTTGTACAAGTGCCACAGATAATGCACAGAGAAAAACCCGAAGAAGAACTGCATTTATTTGAGAATAGAATTGGGTTGTTAAGTGTGAGCTGGTTCATAGGGCAGCAATAACAGAAGCAATTATAGTTAATGTCAGTTCCCCCCCAACCAATATGAATCACAATGTTTGTGTCAGTGTTTGACAGGTGAAGATGGAAGCGGTGTTAGTCTAGAAGGGTGACATAGAATAGAAATGAATACAAGTCCTGTTTCATTCACCCTATCATCAAAAACGAACACACAAGATAACTAAACACATTTTATTCACTTGGCAAATCATAAATAATAATATTCAGTTGCAGTATCAAAACTGACACTTATAACACAGCTGCAACAAAAAAACAACAGCAACACCGTGCAATAACATGCCATGTCAGAACAAATACAACCAAGGCCACAAAATAATTGCAGACTCTACGGGTAAACATAAATATCTTATTTACAACACCAAGGATATCGAGAATCTCACAACTCTTAAAAAAATCAAGTTATTGCATCATGTTAATAAACTCATATGCATTCCTTGTCATAAATTTGATAACACACAATCTGGGCATTTCCCTGATTGTCTATTCCTGGAGTAGGTCAAACTTTAGGGAGGGGGGAATGTTCATCTCATAAAGCAGGACCCTCCCCACATCAGTAAAACGGTAATCCCACAAAGCAGGGACTTCCCCATATAACCAGTGGAATGGTCACCCTTCCACTCAATTTGTATGAATTATGTGACCAAAAAAATCATATGAACAATTAATACAGAGCAACGAAAAGAATATTCAGTATAAAAAATAATGTTCAGGGCGAAGATGTCATCAGGATAAAATAGTGATATGCTAAAATGGTGGAGTTTAGTCTTGTCAAGATTATAAGTGATATGCTAAAATAGTGGAGTTTATTGTCTTGTCAAGATTATAAGTGATATGCTAAAATGGTGGAATTTAGTCTTGTCAAGATTATAAGTGATATGCTAAAATGGTGGAGTTTAGTCTTGTCAAGATTATAAGTGATATGCTAAAATGGTGGAGTTTAGTCTTGTCAAGATTATAAGTGATATGCTAAAATAGTGGAGTTTAGTCTTGTCAAGATTATAAGTGATATGCTAAAATAGTGGAGTTTAGTGTCTTGTCAAGATTATGATATGCTAAAATGGTAAACATAAATATCTTATTTACAACACCAAGGATATCGAGAATCTCACAACTCTTTAAAAAAATCAAGTTATTGCATCATGTTAATAAACTGCTAAAATGGTGGAGTTTATTGTCTTGTCAAGATTATAAGTGATATGCTAAAATGGTGGAATTTATTGTCTTGTCAAGATTATAAGTGATATGCTAAAATGGTGGAATTTATTGTCTTGTCAAGATTATAAAGAGAAACAATAGTGAGAATACAGCCACATCTAGTAGGGTCAGAGAATTGGATGTTCAAGAAATATATGACTGGGTGTGTTAGGTTGAGGGGTCACTTAAACATCATCCTGCTTCACAACTTTATGTGGCTTGCATGCTTGCAGGAAGTCTGCACCAAAATATTTATGTTGTCTAGAAGTGATGGTTTCTGTCACACAATGAGGTTGCCAACTTCATCCACAACTCTCCTTAGTTGCCTTTTACAACATGCATACAAGAATAAAATTGTCACTACATCTCCCCCACCAACATAGGGGGCTATACAAGATCAGATGTACCTAAGAACAGTACTACACCCTCCAGTAGCACTTAACTGTACAGCAATCCAGAAGGGGACAATGTCCCCAAAAATATGCTGTTGACTGTTTAGTTACAGTACAGGTCAATTAGCTGTTTGTATCTACCTACAATTAAGTATACAGATAAAGACCTGTACAGCCTCACAGGGGTAGTAGGAGGGGTGACTAAGAGAGAGAGAGAAGGGATCATGTTGGTACACCATAGTCAACAGGGCACACTGGCTAAGGAGCAGGGATCGAAGAGAAAAGGCCAACGCAGTATCCCAAAAATGCCTGCTGCGGAACACCGATGTGGCGGATCGAAAGGTGCAAATATCGAAGTCAAACTACAAACTAGCGACTTATCACAATCCGGACTACATCCTGCTACTTGCAAAACCCTGTTCAGGACTTGGTAGAGGGAGTTTCAGAACGAATGGAGAAGAAGGCTAACAATAAAATCAGACATTGACATGCTATATTAACTTGACAGGTTTTGCATCGTTTGGAACCCAACAATAATTAAGTTTTAAAAATGTTCACAGAACTGTTCCTCGTTCATCTACAGAATTAATCATCTGGATCTTTAAAAAAAGCATTCAATATACCCTAGCATGCAAAACAGGGTTCATAGGAAGACCCGTGCCTTAAAATAAAGCATTCAATTTACCCTAGCAAGAGAATAGTGTTTGTGGGAATCAGAAGTGACATGGGATACTGCAAGTAGATGACAGCATGCTGGCAGCCATTTTATTGTGATCCTTTTTATAACTCTGGCTCGGGGATGGAGTGGGCTAGTGGATTAGTGACACGGCTCACAATCCAAAGGTGTTGGGTTCGATCCCCATCACAGCACCGGCCGTTACCCACCCTTAGAAAATACAGGAGGAAGCAGACCCTTACATAAAATGCATGCTGAAGTCGGATGCACTGGGCCGACAGGCACAAAAGAAAAACCACAGTGCAACGCACACCGCCTTGGGGGATAGAGAAAAAGAGCGACCGCAAAAAAAAAAAAAAAAAACTCTGGCTCTTACATGTCTGTTATACCTCACTCAAAGAGGTTGACGGCATGTCCAAGTCTCAATCGTCCCTCAATAGGATGACCTCAGTGTCTGTTTTATGTGCCCCAGCTCAAGTCTGAATTGGACGTGTTGAATATCCACATATAATCACTGGCCTGACAAATAATAAATGATATCTTATCCATTAAAGTCCCATTTCCATCGCTCAAAATGTGATAACTGAAAATTCATCACATTTGTAAATATGGATTTTTTTTATCGTTCGCCTTATTTCTCTCAAATCCCCAAGGCGGTGTACGTTGCACTGTGGTTTTTATTTTGCGCCTGTCGGCCCAGTGCATCCGACTTCAGCAAGCATTTTATGTAAGGGTCTGCTTCCTCCTGCATTTTCTAAGGGTTTGCTTCCCCGGGGTAACGGCCGGTGCTGTGACGGGGATCGAACCAAGCACCTTCGGGTCGTGAGCCGTGCCACTTAACCACTAGGCCACGCCGTCCCCCTAAATATGGATTTGATATTAATAAGTCTACATTAAACGACGAAAGGTACGCATGTGTCAGATAATTGGCCATCTTCAGGTCAGTCTAAATTTGTAAACGTTTGCTCAAAATTAAACGCAGAAACACCAGATCTACAATACTGAATGCCACAGAATCAGGCTGTAGCCAATGTCTTACACTCTGCCCAACTCTAGTTGGGTAGGACTGAAAAGAGTCAACTGATGGATTTACTGGAAGGAGTCCTCAAATACACTAATGTCTGGGATACATTGAAGAAAATGCTAAAACACTAAGGCTGTTTCAATAGTAATGTGATGGTGACCAATAGTAATGTGATGGTGACCAATAGTGATGTTATGGTGACCAATTGTGATGTGATGGTGACCAATAGTAATGTTATGGTGACCAATTGTAATGCCGATGTGATGGTGACCATACTATGAATGACTACATTTAGTATAGGCACGTGAGAGCAAGACATTGACACTTGACTTTCAAGGAAAAGGGCTTAAGTGCAAAGTGAGTATGCATAGAATATCAAATACATAACAATCAGGCTGGGCAACAACTTATGTGAAATATTAAGTCCGTAAAAAAACAATATGAAATACATGAGAATGTGACAACTATGACTACACACAGAATGACTGAAGAAATGAGGTTACACGTGTGTAGGGCTGAACAATGAGGTTACATGTGTGTAGAGCTGTACAATGAGGTTACACGTGTGTAGAGCAGAACAATGAGGTTACACATGTGTAGAGCTGTACATTGAGGTTACACATGTGTAGAGCTGTACATTGATGTTACACATGTGTAGAGCTGTACAATGCAATATTTGTAAAAAGTCAGCACAATTGCACTTATGTTCTTTAATTCTCTCACTAATATCTACTTAAACATACCACCCGAGTCTTTCTTGTATACACTCCTCGTACGAGTACAGGCTTCTGAAGCTGGCAATATATGGCTGCACTAGTCACTAGGATACGGACCACAGTGGGAATGCAAACTCTGTACTAAATAAAGCCAGCTGAAATTGAATGTGTCTGGCCGAAAGGCGCAGCCTCGATGTAATCTTCTTTTCAGAACAAACACAGAAGAAGAATAAACTGTCAAGAGCTGATATCCTTATCTCACTTCCCTTAGTCACTCCTCTTCTACCCTGTAGGAGTGTAGAGGTGTTTTTTATACTTGCAATCAAGTGTGCAGACAAACAAGTGATTGGCATGTTGTGTTTGCATGATGGAGGGGGCCACTATCAGGTAGGCATTTCCATACCTGTTGAAACAAGTGATTGGCCTGTTGTGTGTCTCCCTTAGGCCTCCATGCTGGCCACTATCAGGTAGGCATTTCCATACCTGTTGAATTTTTTCCAGGACAGCGGCTAACAGCCTGCTCTTTTCTAGATTTAACAGCCAGGGGCTTGTTTACATGCTCAGCATGTACATAAGATCATGAATCAAGTACACAAAGACAGAAATTATAAGTGGTTTAGACACATCACCTGAGAGCTGACAGATCGTTGCTGTACAGTGTTCATGGTGGTTTAGACACATCACCTGAGAGCTGACAGATCGTTGCTGTACAGTGTTCATGGTGGTTTAGACACATCACCTGAGAGCTGACAGATCGTTGCTGTACAGTGTTCATGGTGGTTTAGACACATCACCTGAGAGCTGACAGATCGTTGCTGTACAGTGTTCATGGTGGTTTAGACACATCACCTGAGAGCTGACAGATCGTTGCTAAAAAGTGTTCATGAAATCTGAAGAATCTTGGCCAGCACAAGTAAAACATCTCAAATAATAAAAAGTCCTACCCAACAATGTTAATGCATGCAAAGAAAATGTAATGGTAAGAGTATCATTTGAAAAGTACCTTCCAAAAGAACTGCACAATATGGTGCTGGGTTTCTCTATAAGAGAAATATTTCAAAGAGCTCATATTTTCTTTACATTGTGTAAAAATGTTCACAAAAAATGATATAATTTTTACAAGCACAATAATAATCATATTAATACTCACAGCAAAAACCTGAATGGATAAATAGATCATATAAATTATAAATACGTCAAAGGAAAGAGATTGGTAGAGACAGAGATGAATGGTTAACTTGCTGCTTGCGGTGGCTAACTTTTGTGTATCACATCTATATGGACAAATAATAAGTTAATAGCAGCAAGTTTTGATGGCAGCTGAGATAGTTCACTGACTTCCCAGCTGAATGATCAGGGTTCAGTCTCCAGTTGGTGTGGGATTTTTCCCGACGGCTTCTGGATGTGACCCAATCTAAAAAATTGAATACCAGAATTATCTGGGAAAGTAAAAGCCTCCAGCGTAATGTTGACCACATGACCCCTAGTGTGCCGTTGGTCAAAACAAATATGGATCTAACACTGTATTCCCAGTGAAACCAGGATCTCTAACAAGTGTTGACGTATGCATTGCGAAGGTTGAGCAACATTCAATAAAATAGAAAAGGTGTGAGCATTTCAAAGAGAACATGACTAGCAGTATCCCTGAGGTAATGCCACAGCTTCGCCTTCATTAAGAAGCCAAATATCCTCCTCTAATACTTCTCATTCTTTAAAAAGAATGGGCCACACATCTCCTGGCAACACCTGCATGTAGATGATCTCCGAGCCTCATTCATGGAAAAGATATGACCAGCACAAGTTAATATGAAAGCTGCATGAGCTGGCAACTTCATTATGCCAAACAAAGTGACAGAGAAACTACCTCTGATAGAGGATGTCAATGCTTTGCTGCATGGCTCGTGCTCCGACTGGTGCAGAATGGATGTATGAGAGAGCGATTAAGTACCAAAGCACAGCAAGCAATCTAGCAGCAGTGGTTTCTGTAGCAACAGATTGACACATTGAGGTTGTTGGCTCTATGCATGGATTCTGGGTTGTACAACTCAATGTGTTTGATCAGTGACCATGTTCTGTGCTCTCTTACATTGGCCGTCGAGGGTGAGATTAACTTGTGCAAAAGTGTGTCACCAAAAAGCCATACATACAAAATCCCTCAGCTCGCATTAAAAGTGGACTTTTCAACTGACCTCATTGTACAGGTGTGGAAGACATCTATTACAATACGTGACTGACTCGGGTTAGAGGAGAGATTTAAAAAAATGGTAAAGGTAGTCCCACATCCTACACTGCTGTTGGGGATGAAGAGTCAGAGATTTCATTGTACCGGGTCTCCGATTGTTTATATGGGGTTGCCAGTTTCCTTCCCCAACAGTAAGCCAGGTATCCATTTACAGCAGAGTCTCCTTGCGCATGCTGATAGGAGTTAAACCACATATCTTTACCATGAAAAGCAAGTGCTATACCACAATGCTAATCAATTGCCCCATGAGAAATGCATAAAAGTCAAGTCAAGGAATTTTACAGCTGAAAATATGCCGATTCCTGACCTGGCACAGAAGATAAGTGTTTTTAAAAAAAAGTCAAAGTCATGGAATTCTAATGCAAGTCAAGTCATGGAATTCTAATGCAAGTCAAGTCATGGAATTCTAATGTAAGTCAAGTCATGGAATTCTAATGTAAGTCAAGTCATGGAATTCTAATGCAAGTCAAGTCATGGAATTCTAATGTAAGTCAAGTCATGGAATTCTAAAATAAATCAAGTCATGGTATTCTAATACAAGTCAAGTAATCTGCCTAGTCAAAGAGGGCCCGTTGCGCTGAAGGTCTATGACCACAGATGATGGTAGAGTGAGTAGAGCCGATATGTATCAGCCAGGTCTTGCCTGGGCACAACTCATTGAGAGGTGTAATCTTATCCTGCCCCTAGTTTCCAGGGACAGGTGTAGAAGCTGTCGAGCTGGGAAACCCAGATAGAGGTAGGCTACCGGACAAAGGCACCGATCCAGCGTTGAGAAAATACTGAAGTTGTGTCCGTCAGGAGACCTCGGTATTGGTGACTAGGTTCTGCTAGCAGACTCCAGACATATGTTGTATTTTGCACAATTCTAATATAACATACAGCATCAGCAATACTGGCATATTCAAATTATCTGATGTAAGAAGTATGTACACAGAGACATAAACATATGCAGAGAACATTAACTCGTCATTGAGATAGAGACATGCTACAAGATAGCATTCAAGGGCATGAACTTTGCAATAAAGTACAAGGTAGCATTCAAGGGCATGAACTTTGCAATAAAGTACAAGGTAGCATTCAAGGGCATGAACTTTGCAATAAAGTAATATACCCTCTTGATCTACAAAAGTGGAGTGACACAATAAGCATCTGTCAGTCTGTTCGTCGGGGTGACAGATATAACTCACATTTGTGCAAGATCAATGTCCTGCAACTTTGCCACCTGACAAGCTAAAATACAAGTTTGATTTTAGACTACGAACATACGAAAATGAATATAGTTTTTCTACTTCTGTGTTCGTTCTCAATCTCCCACTACAACTACAGAGCCGTGAATAGGGCTTTGCAAGTAGCAGGATGTAGTCCAGAGAACAAAATATGTTAGTGTCACTAGTTTACAGCTTGACTACGATATTTGCACCTTTCGGCCCGACACACCCATTTTCGGCAGGGTGAATATAGTAATGCTATTGATATGATAACAGAAATTTGAGCAAATGTGAGATGAAAGAATATTTATGTGTCTTTAGGTTTTATTAACTATAATTTCAGCTCGTTTGTTTAATAATTATGAATTTTATTTGGAAAAACTACTTGAAACCAGAGTTGTTGCTCTTGTTAAGAAACAAATCTAGTAACCTAGGCAACATTGTAAAGGGTAGGTGAAAACAATGAGCAATCAAACTGAGGACTGTGACACATTTAATAAAGAAAACAGTCGTCTAATATTGAGTAACTATCATGAGGTATTTACATGTAATGTCCCACCCACACACACTGTTATTGTTGACCGGCTGAAAGATTTGAGAAAACAGTCGTCTAGTATTAAGTAACTTTCATGAACTATTTACATGTATTGCCCTACCCACACACACTTATATGCTGAAAGATTTGTAAAAACATATCACATATGTATGTCATTTCCATAGAACTGACTAAGTACATGCATCCTTCTTGGGTATACCTGAAAATCAGAGCAGTTGTAAAGCCTCAAATTGGTGAAGAGAAGTCTTGTTCCCTCATTGCTCCTGACGTCCTCATTGCTCCTGACTTCATCATTGCTCCTGACTGACATAAGCAGAGGAATAACTGCACTGTCATACTGAGATTGTCAGACCAGAACCAACCTTGTAAAATTGGAGTTCAGTATCTGAGACAATTGTGAAGTCAAATCCTCAATTTTGTAGAAAACCATTGTTAGCTGTCGGGTGATGCAACTATTTGGAAAGACCAGCCAAAATAGCACCGGCAGTCATCACACAGAATGCCAGCAGAAGAATCAAGATGTTCCTTTTACCCTGGGGAAGATCATACAAAAAAGTTTTGAAGATAAACTGCTGAAATCAAAAGCAAGGAACATAAATCCCCAATAATTAAGTGTTTTAAGGGGACAATGATGCATTCAATTCACTATGATCAATAAACTCACACCACCATCAATTAAAATTAACTTGAAAGATGTTTATTATCTTGTTTTCGTGGACTGGAGTCAGCCCATTATTGATGGGGAAGTTAAGTTGTTGCAAAAGATCTTTGTGAGGCTGATCTGCTTAATTTGTTTATGTAGAAACTAAAAGATATGTCTACCTTATAAAAGAACAGTATCAGTGCTCTGAGGTTATTTCAAAGAAAAAAATGACCAGATCTATGAACATTATTATTGGCGAGTCTAAATGTTTGTGATATTTTACAAATATCTTCATATTCATGTATCTCAGAAACTACCAAACACACAACAACAACAAGTTCTTGATTAATTTATGTCTCTGCACACAACAAAATTATATCTATAGACCAACAAATGCAACGGTTACAGGGTCTCAAAGTCAAACTGACGTGCTGAAAATGAATGTGAATGCAGGCGAAATTGCACCAATTTGTAGTATGGTGAGGTAAATGTTAATGTACGAGTGATCAGTTGATGTTATATAATCCCAGCAAAGACTTACAATCTTAACACAGCCATTTTTCTTTGCTCAAACTGTGACTCCATCATACAATCATCCCTGAGACTATGGTAATATATGTTACCCACTCTTACAAGACTTCCAACCTAATACCTTGGATTTTCCATAGTAAGTCCCCACACAAGAGAGATCTTAAACCTTTATCACACCCCATCACTAAAATGCATTGCTTAGGTTACTGCATAACCATGGCCGTTATAATCATATATAATCAAACCCTGCTATGTAGAAATAGTCTGATTATACTCAATTGATTGTAGAGAGTTCGACTTCCGTCTGGTTGGGTTTAAAAACAATGGTGATTTTGACATTTGTTTTAGACTTTTGGAACGGATTTCTTCTTTTTCACTTGGATTTGAAGATTCACTCATTATTGAGAACGGGGAAGTTTAGTTTTTGCAACGGATCTTTCTGAGGTACATCTGTTTAGATTGTTTATGTAGATACAATAATTATGTTTATAGGGGTAACTGACAGATATGGCCATTTGTAAACATCGATAATCGGTTTTCAGTGTATTTGTTTTTGTTTCAAGCAAGGAATGGTGAAAGCCGGTGAGTCTATATTTGTGTGCTATTTTTCATCACTATCATCTTTGTGTATCTCAGAAACTAACATACACACAACAATAACAACAAGCTCATTATTTATGTATGTCTCGACACACCAACAAATCATATCTAGATCGTCTCGACACACCAACAAATCATATCTAAATCGTCTTGACACACCAACAAATCATAAGTAGATCGTCTCGACACACCAACAGATCATATGTAGATCGTCTCGACACACCAACAAATCATATGTAGATCGTCTCGACACACCAACAAATGATATCTAGATCGTCTCGACACACCAACAAATCATATCTAGACCGTCTCGACACACCAACAAATCATATCTAGACCGTCTCGACACACCAACAAATCATATCTAGATCATCTCGACACACCAACAAATCATATCTAGACCGTCTCGACACACCAACAAATCATATCTAGACCGTCTCGACACACCAACAAATCATATCTAGATCGTCTCGACACACCAACAAATCATATCTAAATCGTCTTGACACACCAACAAATCATAAGTAGATCGTCTCGACACACCAACAGATCATATGTAGATCGTCTCGACACACCAACAAATGATATCTAGATCGTCTCGACACACCAACAAATGATATCTAGATCGTCTCGACACACCAACAAATGATATCTAGATCGTCTCGACACACCAACAAATCATATCTAGACCGTCTCGACACACCAACAAATCATATCTAGATCATCTCGACACACCAACAAATCATATCTAGACCGTCTCGACACACCAACAAATCATATCTAGACCGTCTCGACACACCAACAAATCATATCTAGATCGTCTCGACACACCAACAAATCATCTAGATCGTTTCGACACACCAACAAATCATATCTAGATCGTCTCGACACACCAACAAATCATACCTAGATCGTCTCGACACACCAACAAATCATATCTAGATCGTCTCGACACACCAACAAATCATCTAGATCGTTTCGACACACCAACAAATCATCTAGATCGTCTCGACACACCAACAAATCATATCTAGATATCAATTAAAAAAGATACAGGCTCTCAAAATCAACAACCTAGAAAATCGTAAAAGTGGCGACAATTAATTCAGCTGTACAGAACATTGCGTAATGTTTTTATTGAGTGTAGTAAAGGTTTGATATTGCTGTATAACCTCTGCCAAAGATGGATGTGCCAAACCAAAAGGGGCAAATATCGCAGTGTCTAGCAATCAACAGCACATTCCGTTATACGGACAACATCCTGCTACCTACAAAGCACTGTTCAGGGCGTGGTAGTGGGAGATTGAGAACGAACTCAGAAGAAGTTGTATAACTTCCCAATGGGTAGCAACTGCTTATTCGTTCTGTTTCTCTACTTTTTTCATTAAGTATCAAGGGAATAGAAAATACATATGCTTACTGGGATTTGAACACTTGTCTTTAGAATAAGAGGCAAAGTCTTATCTCCTCAGCCGCTAGCTCCCCATTTTCTAACAATATGACTCTTAAAATGATAGAAGTCTAAGTCTGCCTTAAACCAATCTAAAAATGAAAGTAAACGCAATCTGATTTGAAATTGCAACAAATGTATTCTGTACGACCTTCAGTTAACAAACCAAAATGTCATTTCATGGACAAACCAAACTACCAAGAAAGTTGTAGCTGTCTGAAAATACTTGTGCTTTTTTTTGGGTCTTCTTACATCCTGAGGCCTATTTGAGAAGGTGAACCGGGTTCCTCCTGGCTGTAGTACAATGAGGCTTCTCAATAACTATGGGCATTATAGTGTCAATCTCCACCTCGTTGGCCAGACTAGTTTGACACTGTTTCAAGGACAATGAATGAGACCGTGTGTGGGAGTCTTGATCAGTATGTTTTACCTGACCCTAATGTTACTCTTCACTCCCACCTTGATCAGTATGTTTCACCTGACCCTAATGTTACTCTTGGATCCCACCTTGATCAGTATGTTTCACCTGACCCTAATGTTACTCTTCACTCCCACCTTGATCAGTATGTCTCACCCGACCCAGATGTTACTCTTCACTCCCACCTTGATCAGCATGTCTCACCTGACCCAGATGTTACTCTTCACTCCCACCTTGATCAGTATGTTTCACCTGACCCTAATGTTACTCTTGGCTCCCACCTTGATCAGTATGTTTCACCTGACCCTAATGTTACTCTTCACTCCCACCTTGATCAGTATGTCTCACCCGACCCAGATGTTACTCTTCACTCCCACCTTGATCAGTATGTCTCACCTGACCCAGATGTTACTCTTCACTCCCACCTTGATCAGTATGTTTCACCTGACCCTAATGTTACTCTTCACTCCCACCTTGATCAGTATGTCTCACCTGACCCAGATGTTACTCTTCACTCCCACCTTGATCAGTATGTTTCACCTGACCCTAATGTTACTCTTGGCTCCCACCTTGATCAGTATGTTTCACCTGACCCTAATGTTACTCTTCACTCCCACCTTGATCAGTATATCTCACTCGACACAGATGTTACTCTTCACTCCCACCTTGATCAGTATGTCTCACCTGACCCAGATGTTACTCTTCACTCCCACCTTGATCAGTATGTTTCACCTGACCAAGATGTTACTCTTCACTCCCACTAACTAGCAAGAATAGAATGGTCATAAACATTACCTGGATTTCACGGAATATGACGACACCCCAGAAAAGACTAGCTATGGCAGCAGGAGCTGTTGATATTATGGGATATGACACTGCCTCTGAAATCTCAGCATTGGCAATGAACCAGCATGCCGTGGCTATGGCCCACATAATCCCAGATATAATGCCAGGCAGGATGGTTTCCGGGTAAATCTTATGGAAGATAAGGTTGGGGAGATGCACATGATGAAAAGGTATTTGACTGGGAGAAAGTGAGAGAGAGTGAGTGAGTGAGAGAAAGAGAGATGAGGCCAGAAAAAAGGGATTTGAACAATTACAGTCACATACAATACAAAGAAGTTTTTTTAGATGAAGCAAGAAATGCACATTGGTAGAATGCATGTGGCATCCATAGATCCAGTAAAGGTGTGTTTATAAATTTCCTTTTTATAAAAGCTATAATTAATGTCATCAATTTAATGAATAACATATAAATGATGTGAATAGTTGACATTTAAATAAGTGCAATTATATTGGTCAACTTCGTGTTTTTAAAAGGCATTAACAGAACAATGATAAGTCTTGTTTTGTTTCTATATTTCCAAGAATGGATGTAGAGACCCCTTCCAAGAATGGATGTAGAGACCCCTTCCAAGAATGGATGTAGAGACCCCTTCCAAGAATGGATGTAGAGACCCCTTCCAAGAATGGATGTAGAGACCCCTTCCAAGAATGGATGTAGAGACCCCTTCCAAGAATGGATGTAGAGACCCCTTCCAAGAATGGATGTAGAGACCCCTTCCAAGAATGGATGTAAGAGACCCCTTCCAAGAATGGATGTAAGAGACCCCTTCCAAGAATGGATGTAGAGACCCCTTCCAAGAATGGATGTAAGAGACCCCTTCCAAGAATGGATGTAAGAGACCCCTTCCAAGAATGGATGTAAGAGACCCCTTCCAAGAATGGATGTAAGAGACCCCTTCCAAGAATGGATGTAAGAGACCCCTTCCAAGAATGGATGTAAGAGACCCCTTCCAAGAATGGATGTAAGAGACCCCTTCCAAGAATGGATGTAAGAGACCCCTTCCAAGAATGGATGCAAGAGACCCCTTCCAAGAATGGATGTAAGAGACCCCTTCCAAGAATGGATGCAAGAGACCCCTTCCAAAAATGGATGTAGAGACCCCTTCCAAGAATGGATGCAAGAGACCCCTTCCAAGAATGGATGTAGAGACCCCTTCCAAGAATGGATGTAGAGACCCCTTCCAAGAATGGATGTAGAGACCCCTTCCAAGAATGGATGTAGAGACCCCTTCCAAGAATGGATGCAAGAGACCCCTTCCAAGAATGGATGCAAGAGACCCCTTCCAAGAATGGATGTAAAGACCCCTTCCAAGAATGGATGTAGAGACCCCTTCCAAGAATGGATGCAAGAGACCCCTTCCAAGAATGGATGTAGAGACCCCTTCCAAGAATGGATGTAGAGACCCCTTCCAAGAATGGATGTAGAGACCCCTTCCAAGAATGGATGTAGAGACCCCTTCCAAGAATGGATGTAGAGACCCCTTCCAAGAATGGATGCAAGAGACCCCTTCCAAGAATGGATGTAAAGACCCCTTCCAAGAATGGATGTAAAGACCCCTTCCAAGAATGGATGTAAAGACCCCTTCCAAGAATGGATGTAAAGACCCCTTCCAAGAATGGATGCAAGAGACCCCATTGGGCTAGAGCTGGCATTGGGCTAGAGCTGGCATTGAGCTAGACCTGACATTGGGCTAGAGCTGGCATTGAGCTAGAGCTGACATTGAGCTAGAGCTGACATTGAGCTAGAGCTGGCATTGAGCTAGAGCTGGCATTGGGCTAGAGCTGACATTGAGCTAGACCTGACATTGGGCTAGAGCTGGCATTGAGCTAGAGCTGGCATTGAGCTAGAGCTGACATTGAGCTAGAGCTGGCATTGAGCTAGAGCTGACATTGAGCTAGAGCTGACATTGGGCTAGAGCTGGCATTGAGCTAGAGCTGACATTGGGCTAGAGCTGACATTGGGCTAGAGCTGGCATTGAGCTAGAGCTGGCATTGAGCTAGAGCTGGCATTGAGCTAGAGCTGACATTGGGCTAGAGCTGGCATTGAGCTAGAGCTGGCATTGAGCTAGACCTGACATTGGGCTAGAGCTGACATTGGGCTAGAGCTGGCATTGGGCTAGAGCTGCCATTAAGCCATTGTTCACTCCTTGTAGCCCCTGTGCCCCCACCCCACCCACATGATCACAATATGAACTGTCCAGCAGAATCTATAATGCTATATGATGATGTGAGATATGACCTTTACGTTGTGTGGAAAAGTTGAGGCTTACCTTTGGTTTGTTTTTCTTAATAGCACAATACATGAAGAAGTACAGACAGCTGGCCGCGTAGATACCACAGAACTGAGCAAATACATAGTCCAACCCTGCAAGATAGGAGACACATGCTGGAGTTTATGTGCTGACTTTGGTCAAACAATGAAGTATATTGTTTAACTGACTACCTAGTCACTAAACTTCTACCTTGGTGTGTAGAGGTCTTCTTGAAATGACCTGGCTACTCCACTTCTATCTCAGTGTGTAGAGGTCTTCTTGAAATGACCTGGCTGCTCCACTTCTACCCTGGTGTGAAGGTCTTCTTGAAATGACCTGGCTGCTCCACTTCTACCCTGGTGTGTAGAGGTCTTCTTGAAATGACCTGGCTGCTCCACTTCTACCCTGGTGTGTAGAGGTCTTCTTGAAATGACCTGGCTGCTCCACTTCTACCCTGGTGTGAAGGTCTTCTTGAAATGACCTGGCTGCTCCACTTCTACCCTGGTGTGTAGAGGTCTTCTTGAAATGACCTGGCTGCTCCACTTCTACCTCAGTGTGTAGAGGTCTTCTTGAAATGACCTAGCTGCTCCACTTCTACCTCGGAGTGTAGAGGTCTTCTTGAAATGACCTGGCTGCTCCCCTTCTACCCTGGTGTGAAGGTCTTCTTGAAATGACCTGGCTGCTCCACTTCTACCCTGGTGTGTAGAGGTCTTTTTGAAATGACCTGGCTGCTCCACTTCTACCTCAGTGTGTAGAGGTCTTCTTGAAATGACCTAGCTGCTACACTTCTACCCTGGTGTGAAGGTCTTCTTGAAATGACCTGGCTGCTCCACTTCTACCTTGGTGTATAGAGGTCTTCTTGAGCACAGTCCTTCCATGTTCTGTTTACAACATTTAAACAATCTGTCATTGCTGAATTTATTCCAATTGCTGAAATCCACCAGGGAATTCATAATTCAAAGAAATAATTGCTGCTTGTCCCTGCATCACGGAGTGTCCATAATAGGTTTTGCTTTACCCCGACAGAAAAAAAACCGTGCCCTACTAAGATTTTGAACCTGTCTCCTTCGTCAGAGACCAGTGTCCTAATCGCCTGACCAGCCACTCCTTAACTGGACATAAACATTGTAATAAGAATATTATTTTCATAGCTAGAAATGTAGAAGAGGTAATAGAACATTATTTTCAGCTACATATATAGATGGACAAGGCACTATTTGCAGCTACATATATAGAGGTGGAATACTTGGAATCCTGGTATTCAAACAGGCGAGTGGGATCAAGATGCTGCAGTGGTCAAAGACCCATAGCTGACTGCTAGCGTCAGGGCAGACTGGCTAAGGAGAGGGAATGGAAGAGGGAATGCTAACCAGGTACTAAAAAGATGCTTGCTGCAAGTCGAATGTGTTGGACCGAAAGGTGCAAATATCGCAACCAAGCTGTAAACTACGACACAAGGCATTCCGTTCTCTAGACCACATTCTGCTACTTAAGCCCTTTCAGGGTTTGGTAGTGGAAGATTGATAACGAAAGAAAAAGAAGAAGAAACAGGCGAGTTAATGTCTGTTGCCAGGTTACGGCTATGTGTAGTTGGTATTTTACAACTTCATGCGGCTTACTAGGCCTGGGGGAAGAAAACAAATAATTTGAGTAGATTTTTAACTAGAATTTTTGTCCGAGCTGTGGCTGTTAAGCCTACTCTTTTCAATTTCTAACAGTCCAGGAATTTTTAACGTGCTCGACACTGAACACGGGAGTCCGATTTCATCACCCAGACATCGGGGGAATTTTAACCAGAAAATCCACGTGAAAAAAATCGCGGCCTTCACCGTGATTCGAACCCGCGACCTCCTGCACTCGAAGCAGACACCATACATCAAGACCAATGAGCCCCATATATATATATATATAGAGAGAGAGGCGGATAGATCATTATTTTAACTTAAAATTGTTATACTGGTTTCGGAGACTGCTGAGTATGTAAACAACCAGTTAAGTAGCCAACCAAACTATATAACTCAATATGTACATGTTCGGATCCTACATGTAAGAGATGATGGTCAGTGGTGAGTGACTTTTTTAACCCTAGCAGCAGCAGCAGCGGTGGTATCCACAGTAACTGAAGTAGCAGATTGCGATGCTGGCAGTGCATGAGCTGCAGTGGCACAAAGCGTCAGTACCAGCTACACAGAGCTGCCAAGACCCTGCAACTCCTGGATAACAGGCTGCAACAAATCAGACTGGCTAAGGAGAAGGGATTGAAGAGGGAAGGTTAACCCAGTACCCAAAAATGCCTGCTGAAGTTGGATGTGTCAGACCACAGACCAAGAGGTGCAAATATTGCAATCAAACTGTAAACAACGACAGTACATTCTGTCCTCCGGACTACATCTGCTAATTGCAAAGCCCTCTTCAGGGCTTGGTAGTGGGAGTTTGAGAACAAATGACAAGAAGAAAAAGTAGCTAGTAACTAGTAGTAGCAGTAAGTATATTATTGTTGATAGTGGTACCGAGGAGAAATAAAACAACACACCATAAATAATGATCTCTAATTGAACTCACCATTTTTACTGGCATTGCTGTAATTGTCTTGAATGTAAATGCATGGAGTGAACTGGATGCCATACAGAATTCCAGATATAATGGACAAGGTTGTTCCTCTGGTGAAAACAAAAATATAATAATCACATTGCCAAAAATCAAATGCAGGTTTCTAAAAACCAAATACAGTTATAAATTTCAGACAACTGCCACATTTGCCTTAATGGCTGTTTTTATTGTGATCATAGGGAGGGTAATGTTCAAAATTGGAGAGATCTATGCTAAAAGAGTAATATTCAACATTACAAGAGAATCTATGCTCAAAGATTAATGTTCAACATTACAAGAGAATCTATGCTCAAAGATTAATGTTCAATATTACAAGAGAATCTATGCTCAAAGATTAATGTTACAAGAGAATCTATGCTCAAAGAGTAATGTTCAATATTACAAGAGAATCTATGCTCAAAGATTAATGTTCAATGTTACAAGAGAATCTATGCTCAAAGATTAATGTTCAATATTACAAGAGAATCTATGCTCAAAGATTAATGTTCAATGTTACAAGAGAATCTATGCTCAAAGAATAATGTTCAACTCTACAAGAGGATCTATGCTCAAATATTAATGTTCAATGTTATAAGAGCATCTATGCTCAAAGAGTAATGTTCAACATTACAAGAGAATCTATGCTCAAAGAGTAATGTTCAACAATGACAAGAATCTATGCTCAAAGAGTAATGTTCAATATTACAAGAGAATCTATGCTCAATGTTTCTCTTACATGATTTTCTTCTTGATGGGAGACAAATCCTCAATGAACATTCGGTCATCAGCAGCAACAGCAGGGACTATGGTGGCGGGTCTTGAATAAGCAGAGTTCTGTCGATCAGATGGTTAGCACAATAAGCATAATTGAAATGTAATGTTGTAAAATGGGCGGAAAATTAGTATTACAGTGGGATCGTGTAATATATGTGATATTTGTATCTGCTTTCTAATATGAGTAATGTCAGTATCCACTTTGTAATATGAGTGATATCAGTATTTGTAATATGAGTGATGTCAGGATTTGCTTGTAATATGAGTGATATCAGTATTTGCTTGTAATATGAGTGATATCAGTATTTGCTTGTAATATGAGTGATATTAGTATTGTAATATGGGCTGTATGTTTTTAGCACATGTTATTTTGCCTGCTTTTGGTCAGGTCTGACCTTTTTCATCAACAGCCTAGCTATATCGGGGTGTGATTGTCTTTTTTTGACTTGTGATTGGGTCTGAAACTCTTGCTCGTGATTATTGATTGTTTGACTGACTTGGTGGAACTGACGATTATGGGACTCCTCTCAAGGAACCTGTGACAGATTTAGTCTTGGCAGACAAATCTTGTCTCCCATTTGACAGATTATTTTGCCTAGATTTACGCGCAATTATAATTATATTAATTTATAGGTGGACTTTCAACCGGACCTGACCACTCACATCAGCAAGTACCGCGACGGGTGGCGGATTAATATCGGCGCCCAGGATGCCCTTTTGAATATAGGACCAGCCGAGAAATTAGTCCGGAGGGCTATAAAATCCAGGGCAATCCAGGAGCTCTACATATTTCGAGAGAAACACTGGACACTTCAAAGAGATTTCAGAGTGACACATTGAACGATATTCACTCAGAGCGATTCAGAGTTCGACACTTTTCAAAAAGATTAAGCAAGAGACACATTTGGAGACAAGACATTTTCAGAGCTGACGACTTTTCAAAGAGATTTCAGAGTCAACACATTGACAGAGATTCATCCAAGCGATTCAGGGCGATACATATTGAACAAGATTTTCAGAGCTCGACACATTATGAGCTATTTTTCAGAGACAGAGAGAGAAAGAGAGAGAGCATTACAGAGTCATTACATTAAACGACGACATTTTTCAGAGTCATTCAGAAACGAACTCAGAGAGACAGTCAGTGATGAGTGAACATCGCATCGACTGAGTTCCAGTTTTCAGAGGTGAAGTATTCGTGGCTTTCATTTATGATTGGAATTTCGTCGGGTTAAAGTTTAACCAGCATCAGCCCCATGGGCGACCTTTTGAGTTGGTGGTCATAGCTGCCCGCTGTGGGAGAGAACGGGCTTCCTGACATCTAGATCGGCTGAGAGAGAACGTTACCATTTGACACGTGTGTTGACACGCATTAGGTTACCACGTGGTCAGTCTGCCTTTGTTCAACACACGCCAGTTTACACCCGTGGCTGCCTTGCCAAGTTTGTATGCATCATAGATTTACAGCAGGAACCTAATTTTTCTACATCCACCATGCAAATTGACCGTCGCTGAGGAACGGAGCCAAGGACGTTTTACCTGGGTTGGGTTTACACCACGAATTAGCCATCTGCGTCAATACGCCATAATTCGCACTTACGGTATGGCAGGCCAAGTACGAAAAATAGACTGTGGACAATAGTTTTAGGTGTAGCGGTAGTGACAGTTTTGAGTTAGATAACCATTAGATGGGAGCATATAGGAAGTTGTGCTTGATAGAAGAGTGGAAGCATTGTAACGTAGAAATAAAGAATTTGTTTATTATTGTTTTGAAATAGTGTCCTTAGTTAGTTCATTGAAGTGTTAGTTGTGATCGATTTTTAGACTGCAAAGGTGGATATTCAAGGTGCAGCCTGAGTGAGCCGGAAGAGCAAGATCCCGTTCCATCTGATACAAGCCCACGGGCCGCTGGATCAATCAATAACCAACCTCAAGGTCCCATATTTTGTTGGAGATGGTAAGTTTGACAGGGGTCCTCTTAATTGTTTAGCTCAGCACTCAATCCTCTCTGTGGTCAGGGAGAAGCCAGACATATTTCTGGTTTCTGCCCAAGATGGGAAGGCAAGCCATGGGACCCCCAGCACCATTAATTAGAATCTTCGAGATGATTGATCAAGGAAGGTGATTAAGAAAATGAAGAAAACTGACATGGTAGCTATTAGATGGGCTCTTCTTGTCTATGTAATGTTTTGTGACTGTTTGGACCAAGACTCTGTCTGGCATAGGTCTATATTGATCGCCTTGATAAACAATATCAGTTGTTGATATGTATCTGCTACTCCATTAGCGATGATGATGGTTGCTGGCACGAGTAAATATAGGTCCACCACCATCATAGCTGGCCTCTTTACAATAAGCCTGTATGCGACCATCTACATCAATTGCTGTGGTTTCA
This sequence comes from Ariolimax columbianus, assembly GCA_036924085.1. NCBI lineage: Eukaryota > Metazoa > Mollusca > Gastropoda > Stylommatophora > Arionidae > Ariolimax > Ariolimax columbianus. Next base: position 64,276,075 of record JAVGWX010000018.1, on the reverse strand, counting down.
CATGATGAGGCTGCAAACTTCATGCACAATCCTTTTTAGTAAAATTGTATGACATACTTGGAAGGTCACAGTAGTCCTGCTAGTTTCAAGCCATGTACCACTAGAGTGTTCCAAGTTTTAGCTTTAGCCACTTTTCTAGCTTGCCGATCTCATAACATCACACAGTCAGATAAAACATACTTAAACTGTTGGAACACACAGAACAATTGATAGACTAATAATGCTGTAAGAACTTCAAAGAAATGAGGAGTCACAAGCAAGGAGCAATTGAGAAATTCATATTAAATACCTACAATGCTATAAAAACCCCATACAGAACATATGAAGAAGGAAGCAGAGAAAGACCACAAAATGATGTTTGATTGACAGCTACTTACAGTAGATCTGTTGACACCAACTGCATCAATCCTGTCAGAATGTGACCCAGATGTGCTGTTGTAGAATCCATTCATTAAACCTGTCCTCTGGAGGAAAAACACACACATGAGCAATTCAACTTTCAAAAAGAAATTGAACTTTATGTGTGTGTGATATAAGTAGGTCAGAATCTACAGGCCTGCCAGCATAAGCCATTGCTGTGTTGTGTTGGCTGTCCTTAATACATCTACCTGTATGACTGACCACTGGCAGAAGTCATTGCTGTGTTGACTCTCCTAATACATGCATCCTTAAGACTGACAGTCTGACAATCGCTCATGGCTCATGCTTATGGCGTGTAGACTCTGTTGGTTTCACATGAGCATTTCTTCCTCATTTTTGTCATCCACTTTTCAATGAGCACGTCTATTCCTTGGTGGTCAGTCTCCATTATTCATCTAATTGGTCAGAGAATAGCATGCTGTCACTGTGCTCCTTCCACAGAGCTGACAGAAGCAGAGAACATGTTCTGCCTTTGTTTGTTTTCAAGTTGAGAGCTGGCCACCTAAGGCTGTTCTGCATTTTAAAAATCGGACGTTATTATTGTGTGGGTAAGAAAAAACAATGAACTTTTGAACTCATAGTTATCAGGACCTTATCTGCAAGCGATTATAGAAAGGCAACATAGACTGAATGTCATCAATGTAACAAATGATAATTATTGGTACAATGTTGCATAAATATTCATTCATTACCATTCACCTCAGGTATTGAAGTATAGGTCAAATAGTGTATTTGGCTTGCCCTCCCCAAACCAGCTGTTAAGGAAGACTCATTCTAGTTAATTGTTGAAGCATGGGTCCAACACTGCATTTGGCTTACCCTATCCAAACCAGCTTTTAAGGAATTCTGACTGCAGTCATCTGTTGTGCAGTTTCATAGCAATGGTGGTTGTGAGGTTGCCAGCCCCAAGCACAAACCTCCTTAGTCACCTCTTACAACATGCTGGAAAGGAAACAAGTGGACATACCCTAGAAACCACCCAGGTGATCTAACCAAAACTTCCGGAACATGTAAATATCCAGCACTTACTGCAGGTATGAGAGGATCTGCCACTTCAGCATCCACATTGACCCAAAACTTCCAGTACATGTAAATATCCAGCACTTACTGCAGGTATGAGAGGATCTGCCTCTTCAGGATCCACATTGATTTCCAAATCGGAAGCACCAATCTCATTTTTCACCATCACATACAACAGGATGCTGCCAAAAGCCAAGGCCACACCAGCATAGTTCATTCCTGAATTGGTGATTATGTCTGGTGTTGTGCCAAAGAAGCCAAATCTGGTAACAAATGAAACATGAAAGTACCAATATAACACAATGCACTCAGTTTACTGTGTTCATATTTTGTGAAGAAAAGGATTGGCTTAGTGGATCATCGCTGACAGACAATACATGGATCATTACTGACAGACAATGCATGGATCATCGCTGGCAGACAATACATGGATTATTGCTGACAGACAATACATGGATTATTGCTGACAGACAATACATGGATATCGCTGACAGACAATACAGACATAACAGTTGCAATACAGAAACAATATTGTGAATATGTGAGATGACAGTTACAGAAAGGGAATTCTCTTAATTTATCTTTATTACACAGCAAAATAAGATAAAAATGAAAGACAAGTTTATCCTTTACAGTAATCCTTTACAGGAATTGTTTTTCTTCTTCTAAAGTGGGACAACGAAAATTAGTGAGTGTTGTCTCAGAAACTAACACACACAACAAAGACACCAACAATTTATTTATTAATTTATGTCTCTACACACAACAAAATCATATCTATAGACCAACAAATAAAACATTTTATTTGTTGGTAAAATGTGACGTGCAGAAAAAGATAATGTGGCAACGTAAAAGTTAATGTTCAGAGAATGCTCAAGGAGATGGACAGTGTCATATGAGACAGCCTACCTTCCTGTGGCCCAGCCCATGATCAGACCAAATGTGCTCCAGGTACTCATGCCCAAGCCCATTCCAATTGTTTTGAAGATAGGAACGACACATAGGTTTCCTGTAACAGACAATAGTCCATACAACACATAGGTTTCCTGTAACAGACAATAGTCCATACAACACATAGGTTTCCTGTAACAGACAAAGAGTCCATAACAACACAAAGGTTTCCTGTAACAGACAAGAGTCCATACAACACATAGGTTTCCTGTAACAGACAATAGTCCATAGACAAATGGAGGACTCTTGTTTACATGATTTCAAACATCAAAACTAACAAAAGCAGTGTTCAGCCTGCCTAAGATTATCTGTAACTCCTTAGAGCTAGTCCAGAAATGGTAAGGGTCATGGCCATAAGTGACTTCTCTGCCTGTTGTATGTTCAGCACTTTTGGAGCAGATCTTCAGTATTTATTCTATCTTTGTCTTGGTTGCACCTATCGATGATTCTTATCCATAGTCTATTCAATAATAGATGGTATCTTAGTCTGATGTGGTCTGTGCTTAGTTTGAAGATAACCACTTTTGCTGAACTGGTTGGGTTGTTTAGCGTGGTTGAAATGGTTGATGACATGCCTCACAATACATTCTTGAAACAGCAAGATCTATGGGAAGTAAATTATTTCTTAAATGTGTGCTAAAGTTGGATACACTGGGTCATTAGGCAACAACATCCTAGTATTCAATGGCAAGTAGTCAAAATTTGTTTTAATTTATTCCAGTATTTTGCCCTGGAACACCATGTTGGACCAAAGAAATTTTCTCTCTCTATCTTTGTTGGACCAAAGAAATTTTCTCTCTCTATCTCATTGGCAGACAACAGAGTGCATGCATATAGTTCTCCATCTACTATATTTTCTATGATTTCTTGTCATCCATGTTTTGTTTCTTAGTGATTTCGGTAAGTCTGCAAATATTAAAAATTTGTGCTAATCTTTACCGCACCAGCTCTCCGATACTGACAAAAATTTTACTTTTACACCCAGCGCCACTGCGCGACAAAAGATATGGATAGTCGCCGGTTTATCGTGTTAAACATCGGAGTTAATGCTATAGAAAGGGCTGAACATACAGGTATTTGAATTAAAAATAGACTTAAGTTTCGTCAGCTCAGGTTTCAACCGGAAAAAACAACACCAACAAGTTCTTTATTAATTTGTCTATACAAAAAAAAAAAAAATATCTATAAACCAACAAATAAAATGTTACAGGCTCTAAAAGTCAATAACCAAATTAAAACGTGAAATGCGGAAAAATAATGCAGCTACAGGAGTCTGGGTAATTTTGTAATGTGGTGTGGCAAAGCTTTTCTGGTACTTTAAAAAGTATATTTAAAAATGTGCTTGCAGTGTAAAGTGCCCATTTACATCTGGATAGAATACTGCAATGTAATACAACAAGGTTACATACTTGGTCAATTTGGTAGTTACGTTTTTTTTTCTTCTTCATCGTACGCTAATTTGGTAGTTATAGGACAGTGCTCTAAGCCCTCCTGCCACAGAACATTGTAGAAAAATTAGCTTCAGTTAAAACTAAATAGTGATAGTTTTTACAACCTTACTTGCACATAAACCATTGCCATAAAACCACACAATAAACTACTGGATTCAGAATTGTCAATTAGCTGGATAGGGTCAATCCAAATGTAGTCCTGGGCCTGTGCTCACCAATTAGAGTGATGGGTTTAATAATAATATCAAGCTATATCCATGTGCCTGTCTTTCTTTTAGTAAAATTACTTCCACTGCTTCCTCTACATATATTTCTTCCTCATCATCTCCTCTCAAATAAGTGAATCTATTTCCTTGACAAACTTGGTGGTCTACTTTAGGCTTTTCTCGTTGTCATACAGTTTAATTTAGTTGGTGAGGACTGTGTTATCATTCTGCTCCTCTCGTGGAGCCGACAGACCCAAACAGTATGTTCAAATATTTGCTTGTTCTCCCTATACATATTTAATCAGCAGAATATTGACAAGATAACAATAGTCATATTTACCTGTGGTCCATATCAAGCCCCCAAGCATCACCAGAGGGTAGAAAGTGGACTGTCGAAACAGCTGTATGACTATACCAACCATGAAGATCCCACAGCACAAAACCCACTGAAAGAACATACCTAGTTGGACAAATGTAGATAAGTCATGGATGATGTCATCTCAGACTAACAAAAATAACAGCAAATCTACGAACATGGATTAGATAGACATGGTCATAATACTTTGTTGAAATATGCATCCATTTTCCATCAGATATTCACATCAATGTCTCCAACAAAATCCTTTCCAAATCTACCATTATGAGTCAAGTTGTGTTGCGTTATGTCCTAAATTAAGTAATCAATAAATTTGCAGTTTAAAAAAGAAAAATTATACAAATTACTGATGACAGATGACTGAAAAGAAGAAAATTAGGAAAACAGAAAGAGAAAAAACTACATGAAAATAACAAAAATGTGCCTAAAGACAGAAAATGGAAAGCCAGGATAAAGATTTGAGGTAGTTATATTTGAAAATACAGCTTAGCACACAACTAGTGAGATCTAATATAGAATTATAGAGTACGACTAGTGAGATCTAATATAGAAATATAGAGCACGACTAGTGAGATCTAATATAGAAATATAGAGTACGGCTAGTGAGATCTAATATAGAAATATTGAGCACAAAGATATATCAGGATCAAAATAACACAAAGATAGCACAGAAATGAACTTACCATCTCCCGTATAAAACTTCTTAATTGGAACAAAGTTACTGCCATACATAAGAACTGCCACCAGTGCTGCAATGTAGCCCACATACTCTGGGTAAGGCCTAACAGGTTCTGGCGTAGACGTTGTGTTGCCGGTTGAAATAGCCACAATAGTGGACGTAACTGTTGCTATGGATGTGTTGCCAGCACTCAGCAAATCAAGCAGACTAAATGAAGACATAGTTGTTTTTGTGCACACAAATCAGAAATGCTGTTTTGGATATTGTGGATATCGTGTTCTGTATTGTTTACTAAATCTTGCCAACACGAGCAGCTTCCTTAGATATCCTGTAAGAAGTCAAACAAATTTGCTTAAATGCTTTCCATAGAGGTATAGTCATATAATTCACACTGAACAATACTAGTTATCTCCCTTGTAAGGGAGGAAAGACTAAGACCCTTACCTCTCCAACCATGTTATAACAAGTGCAAAGTTGTGCATGAGGCTAGTAACAACACAATGAATAAAATTGTTACAGAAACCAGCACCACAAGAGCAGACAAAAACTACTTTGGCGCAGGCTTTGTGTAAGGAGCAATCCACAGTAGGTGTCCTATTCTTCATGGGGAGCCAAGAGGAGAAGAAGAATATGAATAAAATACATGTGACCAAATAAGTCAACGACAAATTAACATAACATGGCAGGGGAAAACACACTTCTCCACATAAAATAGATAAAACATGCGGCATAAGACACTACATGATGCTGTATGTCTTAATTCACATTTTTAAAATCATATTGAATAACGTGACATAATTTAAATATATGAATGTTGATGCCATGATATACATAATATCCACATTATCATAAACACTACAATTGTCAAAGCATTGTGGACATTGAAAATATGTAAACCTCTGCTGACAGCTGCAATGCACAACAAATAATTAGGTATGATAATAATGTATATATTTTGTTATTTCTCACATTAGAATCATAAATATGTAAGCGCTCAGCTAAATATAGTTATTGAAGGCATTATACAAAAATGGTGTGTATAGATACCAAAATTTTCTGGAGCTTTAAAATGGACCAAATAACAAAATTATTCTCACTGTGTTTCAATTGTACATCCTATTTATACCTACGTATGACATATCTAGTTCACTGAAGTGCTTAGCTGGTCACATTTACAAGGGCATTCCTCGACTGATATGCCTTAATCATCACATGCTGACCAACTTTCTGTCTATCCGCTGACCTAAAATGTATTTATCAGGTAACTGACCTTGACCAAAAGTATGCTAATAATTCAGTCAATTTGATTAACAAAACAAAAACTAATGGCTATACATATATAGGGCAACCCCAGAAGTATGCTAATTTATGCCACGACAGGTAGTTTTAAACAAAAAATATTTGTTTATATTGTGAATTTGCTTTATCATGTTTTCGGCTGTCACATTTCTCGTTTCTTTCCATTTTGTTTTTATTTCATGTTTCCGCAAGACCATGTTCCTTGCTTGTAATTTCTGTAGTTGATCCTCATTTTCTGCCATGATGGCAAGCTGTCTATAATGTTCTCTATCTGCCTCCCTATATCTCTTTCCCCAGCAAATTTGTCTATTACAATGTGTTCCAAACTTCTTCTCACTATGTGCCTACAAAACGTGTACGGTTTCTTTCTGTAAGTGTGCAATGCATTATATTTGTACATTGATCGATCAATCATTTTATAATGGGACATCCTTCTGTAAAATTATGTATCTTTTGGCATCCTTATTTGCTTAGTCACTGTCCATGATGAGCTTCCATCTTTTTTTTTTTTTTTTTTTTTTGCATTCGCCTTATTTTCTCTAATCCCCAAGGTGGTGTGCGTCACACTGTGGTTTTTATTTTGCGCCTGTCGGCCCAGTACAAATGACTTCAGCATGCATTTTATGTAAGGGTCTGCTTCCTCCTGCATTTTCTAATGGTTTGCTTCCCCGGGGTCACGGCCGGTGCTGTGATGGGGATCGAACCCAGCACCTTCGGATTGTGAGCCGTGCCACTTAACCACTAGGCCACGCCATCCCCGTGCTTCCATCTGACAGCATTGACGCTTTCTCTCTTCTATATATATATATATATATGGAGGTCACCAGATGATAGGCGGAGCCCTATTGGATAAGGACGATAAACTCGGAGGTCCTAAGCACATTCAAAATTCAAACCAAATAGTGGTCTGGATGGAGGTCAGGCAACATCATGCAAAGATACAACAGACACTTGTTTACATAATCTCATCCTCCTCATCCTGTGTTCGTTCTCCTCAATCTCCCGCTACCAAGCCCTGAACAGCGCTTTGCAAGTAGCTGGATGTAGTTTGGAAAACGGATTGCTTTGTGTTGCTCGTTTACAGCTAGACTGCAATATTTGCACCTTTTGGTCCGACACATCCGTCTTAGGCAGTTGCACAATCAATTGCAGGTAAATACAAAAGAACCTCTTCACAGACAGACACCCCCAACCCCCCTCTCTCCCAGTAGAACAGAAGCATCCAAGACATTTTTTAAATTTTAAATAAAATACAGACACACATTAATTAGGGGGCTCTAATATCTCTATTTATTATAGCCAAATTAGTTATCATATTGTACACAAGTAAAACACGGACAGGAGGACTTGGCATGAATTTGTTCAAGACATGTGCTCCCCAGGGAGCTGAATGGTTCTGATGATGATTGACGACACAAGTCAAATTGTAACCCACTCTCTCTCTCTCTCTGTAAACAGGATTGATGACACAAGTCAAATTGTAACACTCTCTCTCTCTGTAAACAGAGAAATCAAGGACACCTTGACATGATAACCAAGATATGAACAGTTACATCTTATCAGTCCCATGACTCACTACATCAGGCTATTAGTCATGTGATGAATAAGATAGAAAGAAGGGATAGGTGTGAATGGGTGCTACAATAACTAATAAGAATGTAAAGAAATAAATATGTTTTAATATGTTGCACCTAATCACCTGTCCACCATCATGAAATCCTGCCAAGATTTTAACTTAGTGATATAGGTTAGCTAACTTACTTTTATCAAATATGATGTGCTCTAAAAGATGGTGTCCCTATTTTAAAAATCACTCTTCATGTACCCCTGTGGGGGTGTAGAGGTCTTTTGTACATACATACAATCGAGTGTGCAGACAATAAAAATTGGCACACACGGTAAAACATGATCTGTTGCGTCCATTTTAAAAATAAAGATCTAAAATATTATTTTTTCCTTTATTATCATATTTTTAAAAAAAACATATTTAAGCTCGATGGCAGCTGACTCTAAATGACCTGATTCGTAAGCTATCGAGCCTACAATAAATTATTGTGTCATTTGTAGGTCAGCTCGATTATCCACAAATGACAATTTAATTACTGAAGATGCTATCTACATCAAATTAGATCAACATGGCTCTTAACCGAGAATCCACTCTCATTTGCCACAATTCTTTATTGTGTCTCACTTCTGATAAGGTAGTTTATTTTAACGATTAAATTGTCACTAGCGTGTTATAATATTGAATTAGTTTGCTGCTGCTATCAGTATCAGTATCCGTGACCCGGAGATGTTAAAATAAGTTCAAGAACATACTGATACATCTAGAATTGTTAAAGTAATGTAGATCAATTGTAGGGTGTGAATTTCTTATGGTATGATTAGCAAAGAGTGGTGACCCGTCTATCAATCTTATTTCCTTTATGATTATTATAAAAACGTAGACCCTCTTTTAGATCTAGACTACTTATTTATTACATTTTTTTAAATGTATCGATGTGGGCATATTAGTACTACTCATGATACTAGTAGACCTATACAAAGTTATTGAGTTATAGATCCCAGATAGCGTCAACTCAGAGAAAAGATAAGACTAAGATTCTTATCAGAATAACGTTAGTGTTTGTTCTCTATTAAATCTGACATTATTATTACTATTATTAGTATTAGCTTGAACTGAACTGTTCATGAGGGTGCAACTAGTCGTCGTTATCACAATTGCACATGTTCTTGCTACCTGATGGAGTGACGAATGGAAATCGATTTCAAGATCGAATCACATACGCACATTTTCATTTGAAATTATAAAGAATAGCATTCAGTACTTTCACTGGGGAGTGAACATCATTCAAACAGGAAAGAAGAATCAAATCATTCAATGTAATATAAAGTAAAGTAATAATAAATAATAATAAAAACATAAAATAAAGCAGTATATTAGAATGCATTGGCAACAAAATCTTCAATAAAACTGACTAATATTAGAGTAATGGCCTAACAAAGATGGCTTGACCATGTGATTGACTCATAAATGTGAACACTCAATCAAACGACGACATTGTCAAATTTGATTATCTTCTCGGCGTCACAGCCTCACCCCCGTTAAATTGGCGTTAATTATGATTACAGTGCAGATCTACTTTGCAAGACTTGTTGTTACATGCGTCAAGAATGGACCTGCACAGTCTGAGAAACAGTATTCTATAATATTGTGTGTTTTGTACAGAAATAAATGAAGAAGCATACCCTAGAATGTCTGATGTGCGTGTCTCTCTCCCGCTGCTGTGGCTGGTCGTATCGTCTGTTTACCCCCTACTACGTCTGCCTCCTTGTCAGCTGACCACAAGGTTAGGCTAAGCCACGCCACTGACAATAACTGACCCGGGGAGAATTCATTGGGAGCTCTACGCAGTTGAAGCCATTACACACAAATCGTTTTTCTTTTTAAATTAGGTTGAAAAAATGTTCGTTCAAATTTCTCAAATGATCACCATTAGTTTATCTTCTTATTACATTATATAAAACTTGCCATTTTCAACCGTTTTCAAAGATACGATCATCTGAAGCAACACATTCCATTACGCATTACACTAGGCCACGTGCAATTTCTGAGGTGGACAAACATAATAGACCCCCTCACCACAGCCATAGATTGTCTACATGAGATTACCGATAGTCAATGTTTACCAGACCATAAATACATACTACATGATAATTGTTAGTTTTTTAGAAAGGTAAAAAAAACAAGAGGAAAGGCGAAAATTATTTGTACTAGGACTGTAAATTCCCCTTCATTGCTGACGGTCAGTCCACTCTTGGTTTTACTGCTGCTGTGGTTCTGACTTGTTTTCTTAACGGTACCCTATTGATATTGTAAAATGACGCTTATTACAATCTTATGCACTCCCAATGTAGTTTGTTTTAGTGTGCTCTGTTGAGTTGTGTGAGTAACTTTCAACTTCTGCTTCGAGGACTTTATTGTACACAGGCGGTCATCAGTGACTTCTCATCCACTGACTGTTTGCTGCGCTAATTCTGTCTACAACCAGGTAGCATATGTTCTTGAAAGCTGTTCCTATTTTGCCAGTGTCTCGCTTTATCACCTTGTCGAATACTTTAGAGAGTCGGTCACATTACTTTTATGTAAGCATGGCTACAATACACATTGTTATACTTCAAAATTATAACACAATCGTACGCATGAAACTGATCGACAGATCTATCTGAAAGAAAAACATGATTTGCTTTGAAAATAGCTATGGGATCATTTTACTCAGCCTTCAATGATGTCGTGTAAATTACTAATAGCAACTTTCTTATTGTTGAATTCAATTTTTTGTTGGTTAATGTTATACCTTCATCGACTACAATAAATCGTTTTGACTCGGTAGAACCAACATTCGTCTGGCAATCTCTAAAATATCGAGGGGTCGACCATAGCAAACAATCGGATGCAGCAGGCATAAAATTAGCAAACTCCAAAACCAAGCCATTAGAATTATAACAGGAGGCGTAAAGTCAACGCCAATTGTAGAACTTAAAAAGATTACAAATCTGCAATCCATGACCGACAGAAGAGACTGCAGAGCCCAGAAGCAAGCAGAGAAACTCAGAAGACTGACAGACCATTCAATGCACCAAAGACTAAATAGATTTGGAAATGGGAAACTAAAGCGGACAAACTTTGCAGAAATAGCCAAAGCAAAGATGAGCGAAGACCCTATGAACACATTAACAACACCAAAGCCCATCCCTACTGTTCGCAAACTTACCTGGAGGCAGCATATATTTCCGGATGTGGTAGAAAATATACCAGGTATTGGAAACAAGAACAGCCAGACTGAAAAAGAAAGAAGAGACATAACCCTGAGGTACATAACGAAAAACTACCCAAGCATGAACTGGACCCATGCATACACCGACGGTTCTGAAACAAACACAACACAGAACGGAGGGGCAGGAGTATTCCTGAGCCTACCAAATGGTAGAAAAATAACACTGTCAGTGGCAACTGGAAAATTCTCAAGCAATTTCAGGGCGGAGGCAGAGGCACTGAGGGCAGCAGTAAAAGAAATAGTGACAGGCAAAAGAAATGAAAGCCATATAGTCCTGTTTACAGATGCCCTGGCCGTAGTCACAGCACTAAAAAGCCAGAAAAATACTGAACTTAATGATTTAAGAGCAGTACTCTGTCAACTATGCCAGCAGTCCGCACCAAAAAGAGTAGTGGTACAGTGGGTTCTATCCCACTGTAACATACACGGCAACGAGGAGGCAGACAGACTGGCAAAAGAAGGTGCAAGACTACCATAACTAGATCCTAGTGTGACCTACGAAGAGTCCAAAAGGCTTATTAGAGCCAGATACATGACCAAATGGGAAACAGAAGATACTGGCTACACAAAAAACGATGCCTATTACCAGTTGAACAGAAGAGAGCAGGTCGTGGTCTTCAGACTCCACACAGGCAGCGTACGAAGAAGAAGAAGAAGATTCTGCACAGGCCACAATAGACTGAGGTACCACCTATTCAATAAATTGAAGATAGGTGGCACTGACGAATGCACGTGTGGTACCGGGAAAATGAACGCTGAACATTTGCTGCAAAACTGCCCGACATACGAGGATCAGAGAAAGCACATGTGGCCATCACCAGTGGCAACACTAGACAAGCTCTATGGCAGTGTCGACAGCCTCAGGATGACCGCTGTTTTTTCTCTCGATAAAATACAGGTTGACGTCTGACAGCATACGAAGAAGAAGAGGGGTCGACCCGGTATACACAAGAATCCTTGATGAGTGTTACACCGATTGCACGACTACCTTCCAACCCTTCCAAAGACCGGTAGTAGTACCCATACAAAGAGAGGTACGTCAAGGTGATACCCATCTCACCGAGCATTTTTTTCCGCATCCCTAGAATCCATCATCAGCCGGTGCGGCTGGAATACCTTTGGCATCAATATAATGATGATCTGGTGCTTATCTCGGAGGCAGCCACAGACAGATGATCTGGTGCTTATCTCGGAGGTAACCACAGACAGATGATCTGGTGCTTATCTCGGAGGCAGCCACAGACAGATGATCTGGTGCTTATCTCGGAGGCAGCCACAGACAGATGATCTGGTGCTTATCTCGGAGGCAACCACAGACAGATGATCTGGTGCTTATCTCGGAGGTAACCACAGACAGATGATCTGGTGCTTATCTCGGAGGCAGCCACAGACAGATGATCTGGTGCTTATCTCGGAGGCAGCCACAGACAGATGATCTGGTGCTTATCTCGGAGGCAACCACAGACAGATGATCTGGTGCTTATCTCGGAGGTAACCACAGACAGATGATCTGGTGCTTATCTCGGAGGCAGCCACAGACAGATGATCTGGTGCTTATCTCGGAGGCAGCCACAGACAGATGATCTGGTGCTTATCTCGGAGGCAGCCACAGACGTCAATGAAATGCTAGCAGCGCTCCGCCGAGAGGGAAAGAAAGCAGGACTCGAAGTGAACATGTCCAAGACGAAAGTCATGCGCAATCGATTCGCTTCTCGCGACCCAGTCTTCATAGATGGAGAGAGACAAGACGGCATTGACGAGTACATCTACCTCGGACGTCAGATTTCAGAACGACTTGAGCCCACAGTTGACAAGATAGCGTCGCGCAGGTTGGGCGGCCTTCTCTCCGATAAAGCTGATACTGGACAACATCCACGACCAGAGCATGTGCACCTCTTTATACAACTCCACAGCACTACCTGCAGTAAGCTATGCGGTGGAAACATGGTCACTCACAAAAAAGATGGAGTCCAAACTCAGTGACCCAGGCCTCCCTCGAGAAAAGCAGGGTCGGCCTCACGCTTCATAGCCAGCGAGCAAAAAGTCTTCACAACTCGGACATACGTCAGCTGTCCTTAGTGAAAGATGCAGTTGTTTATGCAGACAAGATTAAACATCGCTGGGGGTGGGGGGGGGGGGGGGGGGGCACTTACTGCGAAGAACGGGCGAACGTTGGATTGGAGCACAGCGACAGTAATCTGGTACTCTAGAGATAAGAAACGACCACGGGGACGACCATCAGCACGTTGGTCCGACTCCCTGGCATCCTGCAACAACATTTACGATGCCACAGATGGACGACTCATTATCCACTGGCCCACCGTGGCCCAAGACAGAGCCTGTTGGAAGAGAAGTTGGGGTCTGCAACGGTGTAACCACCGCTGAAGAACGGTTCCTCCAGTAAACAAGTTGTTTTCTTCACAATGGAATTTGACAAAAACAGCTTGGTGATCTGTACTTTTTCGATGGCTGGGCTCTTCTGTCCCCTCGCCGTAAATCAGATACACAATAATATAAGTATATTTGATGAGAGGTCATGGAAACTGGGACTGAGAATACACAGAGGAACAAAACAAAAAACAATGAGAATAAATGTAACTAACGACCAACCGATTGTGTTTCTATTTGGTGCACCTTAACTTATCCACTAGTCATCCCGTTTTTATCCACTGTTATAGTTTTGTGCCATGAGCTGTATAGCAAGTCAAGTCTCCAAATAGGGTAAGGTAGACATGATGGGGCAAAACGTTCTGTTGATTTCCATATTTGAAACTTTATGCTTCTACTATTTATCTGTATATCATTAGCCCACTTGTGGTCGTTAGTCGTCCTGGAGAGATGTGACCTCATTTGTTTTATATTTTTTGGCAGGAGAAAATCCGCTGGGGACTTGACAGGTCAATACCAGTAAGTTTCCAACCGTTAGATTGGTAGCCATTGGAATATTTCAATCGCCTATTTTTGGGACGTGGTGGCTGAAGCGTAAATTAAAGCAAGTTGGCCCACAGCCTGTCAGGAGCCATCTATGCAGCATCGCTAATCACATAACCTAGACCAGATATTATAGCCACTCAGTCCCCTTTTTGCGATATATTCTCTGTGGGGCGAGAATTCATATAATAATTTGAGTAGATTTTTAACTTAAATTTAGCCCGCGCTACGGCCGTTCTAGTACTGGTATCCAGTGTACAGCTTCTAGGGTTTCATCTAGTGTACATCTTCTAGGACTGGTCTCATCCAGTGTACAGCTTCTAGGACTGGTCTCATCCAGTGTACAGCTTCTACGACTGGTCTCACCCAGTGTACAGCTTCTAGGACTGGTATCCAGTGTACAGCTTCTAGGACTGGTCTCATCCAGTGTACAGCTTCTAAGACTGGTATCCAGTGTACAGCTTCTAGGACTGGTCTCATCCAGTGTACAGCTTCTAGGACTGGTCTCATCCAGTGTACAGCTTCTACGACTGGTCTCATCCAGTGTACAGCTTGTAGGACTGGTTTCATCCAGTGGACAGCTTATATGACTGGTCTCATGCAGTGTACAGCTTCTAAGACTGGTACCCAGTGTACAGCTTCTAGGACTGGTACCCAGTGTACCGCTTCTAGGACTGGTACCCAGTGTACAGCTTATAGGACTGGTCTCATCCAGTGTACAGCTTCTAGGAATGGTCTCATCCAGTGTACAGCTTCTACGACTGGTACCCAGTGTACAGCTTGTAGGACTGGTCTCATCCAGTGTACAGCTTATAGGACTGGTCTCACCCAGTGTACAGCTTCTAGGACTGGTCTCATCCAGTATACAGCTTGTAGGACTGGTCTCATCCAGTGTACAGCTTCTATGACTGGTCTCATCCAGTGTACAGCTTCTAGGACTGGTACCCAGTTTACAGCATCTAGGACTGGTACCCAGTGTACCGCTTCTAAGACTGGTACCCAGTGTACAGCTTCTAGGAATGGTCTCATCCAGTATACAGCTTCTAGGACTGGTACCCAGTGTACAGCTTGTAGGACTGGTCTCATCCAGTGTACAGCTTATAGGAATGGTCTCATCCAGTGTACAGCTCCTAGCACTGGTACCCAGTGTGCAGCTTGTAGGACTGGTCTCATCCAGTGTACAGCTTATAGGACTGGTCTCACCCAGTGTACAGCTTCTAGGACTGGTCTCATCCAGTGTACAGCTTCGAGGACTGGTCTCATCCAGTGTACAGCTTCTATGACTGGTCTCATCCAGTGTACAGCTTCTAGGACTGGTACCCAGTGTAAAACTTCTAGGACTGGTCTCATCCAGTGTACAACGTCTAGGACTAGTCTCATCCAGTGTACATCCACTTTCATATATTTCCTGCTCCCTCCACAACCCCCCCCCCCCCCCTCAAGTTCTTCCAGCACATTTTTTAAGATTTGGCATTGCTAGCTTTGAACGAATCTGGTTTATTTCTAACTGTGATTTCTAGATTAGCCGCCTATCAAAGGCAATACCTAAATAGTTGTGGTTTTATTTCAGTTGCAGGTGTTCCCCTTTTAGCCTTAGTATAGAGCTCTGCTGTTTGAGAGAGAACACATTTTATAAATAATGTTATCTTTACTAGCTTTGCCAACTCCTCCAATGATGTTAGAGCGTTATACCTTGGCCCACTCCTCCAGTGATGTTAGAGCGTCACACCTTGGCCCATTCCTCCAGTGATGCTAGAGCGTCACACCGTGGCCCATTCCTCCAGTGATGTTAGAGCGTCACACCTTGGTCCACCCACTCCTCCAATGATGTTAGAGCGTCATACCTTGGCCCATTCCTCCAGTGATGTTAGAGCGTCACACCTTGGCCCATTCCTCAAGTGATGCTAGAGCGTCACACCTTGGCCCACTCCTCCAGTGATGTAAGAGCGTCACACCTTGGCCCACTCATCCAGTGATGTTAGAGCGTCACACCTTGGCCCACTCCTCCAGTGATGTTAGAGCGTCACACCTTGGCCCACTCCTCCAGTGATGTTAGAGCGTCACACTTTGGCCCACTCCTTCAGTGATGTTAGAGTGTCACACCTTGGCTCACTCCTCCAGTGATGTTAGAGCGTCACACCTTGGCCCATTCCTTGAAGGATTTTAGAGCGTCATACCTTGGCCCATTCATCCAGTGATGTTAGAGCGTCACACCTTGGCCCATTCCTTGAATGATTTTAGAGCGTCACTCCTTGGCCCATTCCTCCAGTGATGTTAGAGCGTCACACCTTGGCCCACTCCTCTAGTGATGTTAGAGCGTCACACCTTGGCCCACTCCTCCAGTGATGTTAGAGCGTCACACCTTGGCCCACTCCTCCAGTGATGCTAAAGCGTCACACCTTGGTCCACCCACTCCTCCAGGGATGTTAGAGCGTTACACCTTGGTCCACCTACTCCTCCAGTGATGTTAGAGCGTCACACTTTGGTCCACCCACTCCTCAAGTGATGTTAGAGCGCCACACCTTGGTCCACCCACTCCTCCAGTGATGTTAGAGCGCCACACCTTGGTCCACCCACTTCTCCAGTGATGTTAGAGTGCCACACCTTGGTCCACCCACTCCTCCAGTGATGTTAGAGCGTGACACCTTGGCCCATTCCTTCAGTGATGTTAGAGTGTTACACCTTGGTCCACTCCTCCAGTGATGTTAGAGCGCGACACCTTGGCCCATTCCTTCAGTGATGTTAGAGTGCTACACCTTGGTCCACTCCTCCAGTGATGTTAGAGCGTCACACCTTGGCCCACTCCTCCAATGATGTCAGAGCGTTTAAGGTGCGTCACAAGACAAACAATATTTATTCAACATTTTATAAAATGGAATCCTTAAACGGCTAAATGTCTGTCCCAATGTGACAGAGACTCTAGAGGACGCGGACATGGACGCAACCACAATGTAGTGACATTTACAACTTGAACGCATGAACGGACTTCATTATTCTTTAGAGCCCCATGTATTTAATACACACTCGCATATCACTCAAGATTATACAGGAGACCATAACAAGTGCAGTGAACGAGAAAGATATGTAGGATTTGTTGATATCACACCGTCTATTCTAGTGACCCTGACCGCATTTCGTAGGCATTTCATTTCGATATTTAGTTCTTGTGTCTTGGTCAGGGTCAGGGTTAATGTCGGACACTGATAACACAGAGATGGTATCGGTAATGGGGGCGACGCTCTGCAAAGGACGTGCTACATGACGATGGTATCAGTGCCGGATTTAGGCATTACCTGAACAACCCGAGAGGACTTACAAAATTGAAGAAAGAGTATCCAAAAGTTGTGAATATTAACTTTACGGTTTGGCTGGTTCACTTCCATGCTTATGTCAACAGAACTAAGTTGTCCAGCAATAAACAAAACAACGCCTCCCCCCCCCCCCCCGCGCCATAAAAATGCAGAAATTGTCAAGCCCTTTTCACGTAGCGTGCCCACCTTTGGTCCGAAATGAATGTCCAGCTCTGACCTGTAGCTCCTAGCAGCGATCAACATTCGACCACTCTCCGGGAAACTGCTCTAACAGGCTGGCTAAACCATGTGAATGTAGCTGAGGGTGTTTCCTCAGTGAATTATGGTGAGTCTCTGCCAGAATGCGAAGCCTTGGTTCGCAGAGGGTTTGGATGAAGAGATACCACATCATGCCCAGCAGCCACCAAGGACTGGGTAGTAGGCCTTACAGAATAAAAAAAGCACAGTGAAATATGGAAGAAGCCAAGTTTGGATTAACAGATCGTTATTAGTGGCCTTATGGTACCATCTCAGTCGTTCATTCCGGCACAAATAAGAGTTGACGGAAGTCTGTACCTTCTTTGTCAGGGTCGTGGTAGTTGACCGTGTCTCAGAGCCAAACTACAGAGCATGTCTCAGAGCCATACTACAGAGCCGTCTCAGAGCCATGTCCCAGAGTCATACAACAGCACGGATTTCCCATTGGAGTTTTATTTTTTATTTTTTTTTGCGTTCGCCTTATTTATCTATTCCCCAAGGCGTGTGTGCGTTACACTGTGGTTTTTATTTTGCGCCTGTCGGCCCAGTGCATCCGACTTCAGCATGCATTTTATGTAAAGGTCTGCTTCCTCCTGCATTTTCTAAGGGTTTTGCTTCCCCGGGGTAACGGCCGGTGCTGTGATGGGGATCGAACCCAGCACCTTCTGGTTGTGAGCCGTGCCACTTAACCACTAGGCCACGCCGTCCCCTCCCATTGGAGTTGAAAATCTTCAATTTGATATTAGAAACAATGACCAGTAATCGACACAAAGGCCCCAGGGAAACGAGAACCACTTTAGTGCTTAGGTCAATATTGATCTCTCTACCTCCTTGTGAGTTGTCATCTTGTATCAAATAATTTGTCATCGAAATTCAACTTATAGTAGCTACATTCTCAGTTCAGTTCATCCCGAAATCAAACTTATAGTAGCTACATTCTCAGTTCAGTTCATCCCGAAATCAAACTTATAGTAGCTACATTCTCAGTTCAGTTCATCCCGAAATCAAACATATAGTAGCTACATTCTCAGTTCAGTTCATCCCGAAATCAAACTTATAGTAGCTACATTCTCAGTTCAGTTCATCCCGAAATCAAACTTATAGTAGCTATTCTCAGTTCAGTTCATCCCGAAATCAAACTTATAGTAGCTACATTCTCAGTTCAGTTCATCCCGAAATCAAACATATAGTAGCTACATTCTCAGTTCAGTTCATCCCGAAATCAAACTTATAGTAGCTACATTCTCAGTTCAGTTCATCCCGAAATCAAACTTATAGTAGCTACATTCTCAGTTCAGTTCATCCCGAAATCAAACTTATAGTAGCTATTCTCAGTTCAGTTCATCCCGAAATCAAACTTATAGTAGCTACATTCTCAGTTCAGTTCATCCCGAAATCAAACTTATAGTAGCTACATTCTCAGTTCAGTTCATCCCGTAACCTACCAGGTCTTTGGGGCACACCTGAAGACACTCCCACAATCCGACGCCATCTTTCTCTGTCCGTTGTTTCACCAGGACGAAGGTTTGACCACTCAGTGATGTTGTCTGCCCATCTCTTCCTTGGATGTCCCCGCCCTCTCTTTCCTGGCACGGAACCATGTAGTATCGAATTTGTAATTCAGCTGGACCTCATGACGTGTCCATACCAAGACATCGTTCGCCTTTTGATAGCTATGAACAGATCATCAAAACGCCCAATTGAGCTTTCCACTCTTCGTCGTATTTCTACGTTCGTGACACAATCATCATTTTAATTTATACTTTGTGTTTGCACAGACTCACCCTTTTCGTCTGTATATCAATCGCATTTAATTTACTCTGAATCTGATTGATTCTTGGAACCAGCATCATCCCACAGGGGACATTACCATAAGTGCTCTGTTCTCTGTCCAAGCAGCCAGCCAAGCTTATATATACTCAGAGTCCCAGTCAGGGGTTGATTTCGTGTTCTTCAGATCTTTCCAGACAGAACCCACATTCTACCTTCTCTATTAGTCACTCCCAAATCTATCATTCGGAGCAGCGCATGAGCTGTAGTGGTCAGCGACCCATAGCTGACTGCTAGCGTCAGGACCAGCGAACCAGAGCAGCCAAGACCCTTCTACACCTCCACGTTGTGATCCTGGATAACAGGCTGCAGCAGGGCTGACTGGCTAAGGAGAAGGGATCGAAGAGGGAATGCTAACCCGGTACTAAAAAAATGCTTGCTGAAGTCGGATGTGTTGGACCGAAAGGTGCAAATATGGCAGTCAAGCTGTAAACTACGATACAACGCATTCCGTTCTCTGGACTACATTCTGTTACTTAAGTCCTTTCAGGGTTTGGTAGTGGGAGATTGAGAACAAACGAAGCCAAGCCAAGCCAAATCTATCATCCTCTGCACATATGCATTTTCGCGAACCTCTGTCTCTTCATCATTCTGTAGACTGTCCATGACCCTTATCAACTCAACTCTGTCTCTCGTCATCACAACGCTGTTCAGCCCTGCGCAGGAAAAATAATGGGAAAAACATTCGCAAATGCTTGTGTATGGAAGTTGTGCAGCGGATTAGAGTAGAGTTGGACGCTGGGTTAGGACATTTAAACCTTGCTGAAATGAAGAGGCTATGCTGCATGATTGGCCGCGGTCTGGGAGTCCTTCCAAGGCCATGTTGCAGTGCTCCGATGACAATGGTTGGGAGGATCATAGTATCATAAGTCGACAATTGGCCCAAAATGCTTTCGGTCAGCGACAGAGGTGTAATGACAACAATCTTGGATTTTCGAAAATGTGCGGAAGATGTGTTCATCTGAGTCTCACAACTGACCACAGAGGACATAGCTATATTATCAGGAAGCTGGCTGGTACAGGTAAGACATGCATGTCCTTGTTTTGTGCTAGCTTAAGGTCGTCAAAGTGGGCGAGGTCTGTGAACAAATGGCTCATGACCTTGTTTTGTGCTAGCTTAAGGTCGTCAAAGTGGGCGAGGTCTGTGAACAAATGGCTCATGACCTTGTTTTGTGCTAGCTTAAGGTCGTCAAAGTGGGCGAGGTCTGTGAACAAATGGCTCATGACCTTGTTTTGTGCTAGCTTAAGGTCGTCAAAGTGGGCGAGGTCTGTGAACAAATGGCTCATGACCTTGTTTTGTGCTAGCTTAAGGTCGTCAAAGTGGGCGAGGTCTGTGAACAAATGGCTCATGACCTTGTTTTCTGCTAGCTTAGGGTAAAAAAAGTGGGCGAGGTCTGTGGACAGATGGCTCTTGGCCTTGTTTTGTGCTAGCTTAAGGTCGTGGAAGTTGGCGAGGTATGTGGACAAATGGCTCAGGGCCTTGTTTTGTGCTAGCTTTAGGTTGTGGAAGAGGGCGAGGTCTGTGGACAAATGGCTCATGACCTTGTTTTGTGCTAGCTTAAGGTCGTGGAAGTGGGCGAGGTCTGTGGACAAATGGCTCATGACCTTGTTTCGTGCTAGTTTAAGGTCGTGGAAGTGGGCGAGGTCTGTGAACAAATGGCTCATGACCTTGTTTTGTGCTAGCTTAAGGTCGTAAAAGTTGGCGAGATCTGTGAACAAATGGCTCATGACCTTGTTTCGTGCTAGCTTAAGGTCGTAAAAGTGGGCGAGGTCTGTGAACAAATGGCTCATGTCATTGTTTCGTGCTAGCTTAAGGTCGTGGAAGTGGGCGAGGTCTGTGGACAAATGGCTCATGTCAAAGCAATGATCAGTTACACTTTTCGTGAATTTCATTCAATAAGGGAGGGGGGGGGGGGGGGCTATTACTTTCTGAGCAACTCTCGTCAATGACTCTCCCATGCTTACTCGTGCTGTATGACTCTCTCATGTTTTCACCTTTTATAACACTCCCTACTTTCTTCTTCTTCTTCTTCTTCTTCTTCTTCTTCTTCGTTTGTTCTCAATCTCCAACTGTCTGGAATCCACATCATACTTTACCTATATGCCTTATGTCTTACTGTGAGATCCATTTGAAAAGTCACGTTCATTGGCCGACTATACAACAAAAGTCATATTGTGGCAAGATTTATAATAAATTCATGTTCCACACAGTTAAGTAAAACAAATTCACTTTACAAAACACAACAAATCACTGTTGAGAGTGATCCTTTCACAGAATCCTTACCTAAAACCAACTGCATATTCATCTTCGGTGCATTAACCCGCTGTAACAGCTCACAGATGTAAGTTCCATTATTTAGTCGGATGAATAGGACATTTCATAGGGATTGTTCTGGCGAGTCAGACGGCCATGCTGGAACCTTACCTGACGTAACTCCTAAATGTAAGAAACTAAGTAAGATGGCCGTGCCTGAATAGCTGGTCTCTCGACTCGCTCTGGTGCTTGTATCGTTTTCTGATGTTTGCTGATTTCTGTTCGGATTATAATTCACAACTCCTTCACCAAGTGGTATTGTTCTGTTGGTATTGATGTGCTTTCGATCGGTTATCTTATTTATTATGCAGCATTTCCCTGCATTTCATGCCTGGCTTAAATCGTGAAAAACCAGTCCAAGATGGAGTTGAACGTTCGGCTTCACTGCAGCCAGAATTCAGTCCAGGCTGTCACTACTCAATAGCTTCCCTTCTCGGACTGAAGCCACGTTCCTCCTGCCCTCCTTACCGAAGGCTACACGATAACTCTCCCAACCTCGTATTCTCAGCACAGCAACAATAGCGCTGAATGAAGGTGGACATAATCCAGAGGTCTCGGGGGCGGAACACAACACCTCCCCCCCCCCCCAAAAAAAAACAACAAAAAAAAACACACAAAAAAACGAATCAGACACGGACAGACACAGAAAGCCTGACACAAACATTAGTCTTACACATACTCCTCCCGGCCCTCATCCCGAGGCAGCAGCGTACTCTTCTCCATTCGGGACGCCTGTATGGATTTCGCTACGCATGAACATAGCCTCCGCCCGCAGTTGGACAAATCAGTGGTCATTCGATGCAACGGACCTTTGACGCATGCGCGAACATTATTATTATCTTCTTCCTGTGAGCACAAATAACCCTAGAACCTTAGTGTATAGTACGCTACTGATCTTGTTGACGACCGTCACAGAAACAGAATCATGCATGCCGTGTCTTTGATCTGCCAAATGTTCTCATTGTTACAAGATTAGCTGGCGGTCTCACTTCGAATCTTAGCTAAATGTTCTCATTGTTACAAGATTAGCTGGCGGTCTCACTTCGAATCTTAGCTAAATGTTCTCATTGTTACAAGATTAGCTGGCGGTCTCACTTCGAATCTTAGCTAAATGTTCTCATTGTTACAAGATTAGCTGGCGGTCCACTACTAAAGGTTTTCATTGTTACAAGATTAGCTGGCGGTCTCACTTCGAATGTTAGCTTTTTATTAAGCAATGTCATCAACCCTTTACGCCCTTGTTGTAGATTGGCCCTTTTGTGCGCCCTAAAAAGGACGTTTAGTGACGATCTGTTGTAGTTTTCCTGATATCCCGAGCGTGCTGATAAAGGTGGACTAAGTCCTCCAGGCAGTTGTGCTATGCTTGGTTTCATTTGTGTGTCGCTCACTACTACAGGGATGACGTCGATCACTCACCTCGTTAGCCATGATGCCATGAAAATATCCCGTTTCCAAGGACTCCTGGAAAACCGAGGTGAGGGTCTTTGCCAGTATATTTTATTTGACTCTGACTAACATGTCTGATCAGTACGTTTTGCCTGACCCTGACTAACATGTCTGACCAGTATATTTTGCCTGACCCTGACTAGCTCGTCTGACCAGTATGTTTTGCCTGACCCTGGCTAACACGTCTGACCAGTATGTTTTGCCTGACCCTGACTAACACGTCTGACCAGTATGTTTTGCCTGACCCTGGCTAACACGTCTGACCAGTATGTTTTGCCTGACCCTGGCTAACACGTCTGACCAGTATGCCTGAACAGACGTTAGTCTTCCTTCTCACCGTTCATGTCAGGTTTCCTAGAGTCGGTTGTGAATTGTTCTTTGGTAAAGAATTTTAAAATAAATTTGCCTTGGACTTCACGCTGTCTAACGGGAATGCATCCTCGCTGTTCTGCTTTGGATTGGATTCTTGCACAAATGGGAACGTACTACCCCGGAGTCTCTGTCGTAAAATTGTGTTTAATCAACCTCGATTGCACAGATGACGTGTTCATACCAAGATCAGACTCTCAGATCCTGAAATGCCCCCTGTAGCACTTAGAACAGTCAGATTCACATTTAAGACTGCCAACTTCTTACTTTTTGAGTAGGACTTAAGACTTCAAAGGCTTGACAGTGGTTCGTCTGTGGCGGGAATCACTGTCAACGGCAATCACATCAGTCACACCAAGGACTTCATTAACATGGGCAGCAGTGCACGCAGTGGCTCTGAAGATTATATACCTTGTGGCATCATCCATTAACAGTAGAGTCTGCTTACAGCAGAGACACTCACTGGAAACCAAACTGAACCTTTAGAGATACTCTGTTACTCTTGTCCTCTTGTGTGGGTCTAAGACGGAGATCAAAAGGGACTTGATATCTTCCATTTACGCACCGAACGTTGTGTCCTTGGAGTTCGCGTACAAGACGTAGTCACTAACATCGAGGTCCACCGGCGGACACAACTCAAAAGCATTTCATCAACCGTGGATCTTCTTCTTCGTTCGTTCTCAATCTCCCACAACAAAACCCTGAAAGGGCTTAAGTAGCAGAATGTAGTCCAGAGAATGAAATGCGTTGTGTCGTAGTTTACAGCTTGGCTGCAATATTTGCACCTTTCGGTCTAACACATCCGACTTCAAGCAAGCATTTTTTGAGTACCGGGTTAGCATTCCCTCTTCGATCCCTTCTCCTTAGCCAGTCTGCCCTGCTACAGCCTGTTACCCAAGATCACCGCGTGGAGGTGTAGAAGGGTCTTGGCAACTATGGTTCGATGGCCCTGGCACTAGCAGTCAGCTATGGGTCGCTAACCACTGCAGCTCATGTGCTGCTCAGCATCTTGATCTCCAACCGTGGATCGACGTCGCCTCTCTATCGTCGGTCATGTTCAGTTCTCTTCGATCAGATTCTACACCTGTCCATGTAAATCAGGAAAGGGAAAAACAAGACTCCTCATGGAGTTGTCGCCTGGACCGTCCGCGCAACACCTGACTGAGACACATCGTCTCCAAACGGCTCTGGTTGCCCAGACAGATTACTCGATACTACTTATTATAAGAAAAGGAGAGTTATTCCACATTTTGGCAACACACAAAATTGCTAGAAGACTAGACAGTGTAGCATCATGACATGGAAGACAACCAAGCCAACAGAAAACTTATAAACACAACTCCATCCGGAAGACGAGATGCATGATCGCCAAGCCATGACGGAGTGGTACAGATAACTACATATTTTACTCTTCCGTGACTAGAGAGCACAAAAAGTAAAGCCAAAAGAACAACACGTACGAGTCGACCAAACAAATGTCCACATTTACCGAATATATTATCAAGATAAATATATGGCATAAAGTTATTTAAGTGAAAGACAAGTCACGATTGTATGAAGCCGCGATAGTTACTTATTTATGGTCTATAATATATATTTTAAAATGTATTTTTCAATCTATTTCCAAGAAGAATATTTTCAGTTATTCCTAAAAGTAAAAAGTGAAACCAAAAGTCCTACTCCTAGTCCTACTAAGTTAACTAAGTAACTTGTAAGTCCTAGTTTAAGTAAAAGTAGTAAAGTTATAATTAGGTCTAGCGTTTTACTAACTTTTAGTATTTTGACGGGAAAGTCCATCTCTAAGAAGATGATGAGGACCTTGTTGCACTGACTTGTCGCCAAGTACCAGTCATATTTTAAAATAGACCACCTGTTTATTAAATTTAATTTTAACGTTTTTATTAAAGAACTCTAGTCCTACGCACAGACTTACTAAGACTAAGAACTCTAAGCAAATCTTTCTGAAGTGGGCATATAAATAAATAATAACATTGATTGATTTGCACGGATACTTGAAGTTGATACAGCCATATCCATCACATAGACATGAGTAGTACGCGAGCTTGTTTCATTCTGATGATTTTGCTGTGCTCAACTCCCAGTCCCAGTCTATGTATAGAACCAATTACTACAGGTGGTATCGCAATTGCTGCTATTGTTGGATCCATAATTATTACGAGCTATAATACTATTCGCTGTCAGTTTGCCACATGCTGCGATGATAGATGGATTGTACAAAATATTACAGGTGTGGTATTTGCTGTAAATATTTAGGTCAGTAGAATGCCAATAATATTAGAGTATTTCCATAGATATAATTATTTATGAATACTTGCTTACTTAATCCCTCCTGTTTTATCCATGAATTCATTAGTGCCTTTCGCAGAGTGACCTTGAGTTTCAATACCCTGGGAGGCTATACAATAGCGGCTCTTGCATGCAGCATGGCTTAACAAAATCTGGCAAGATAAACGGTTAGCACTATGCACGAAAATCAGATTAATGCATACACTGGTCCTGTCAATATTCCTCTATGCTTGTGAGACGTGGACAGTTACAGCTGATCTTCAACGAAGGATACAGGCCTTGGAGATGAGATGTTTCCCAAGACTTTTAAACGTCACATACAAAGATCGAGTTACAAATGACGAAATACGAGATAGAATTACAACAGCAATAGGACCTTTTGAGGACCTCTTGCAACTGTCAAAAGAAGGAAACTCGCTTGGTACGGTCACATATCGAGATCAAATAGTCTTGGAAATACAATCCTCCACGGAAAGGTGCATGGCAGACGGCGAAGAGGCCGTCCCAAAAAGAGATGGGAGGACAACATAAAAGAATGGACCAATCTCTGACCAGAAGAGTCACAGGCAGTGCCCGTTGACAGAGAAGGATGGCGTGGTGTTGTGAGGATGTCTTCATGTGTGCCCCAACGACCTCACCGGTTACAGGATGACCTGACCTGGGAGGCTATATGTCGGAAATGAGGTTCTGAACTTTGGTCTTGGCCCAGGATATAGACAGGCTTAGTGAGGGCGTTTCACTGTCTAGAATTTCCAGAGAGGGCTGCAGCACAGACCTGTCCGTGCCTTACAGAACAATGTCATTCGCGTTTCCGTTATCAGTGAAGATTGACTGATCACTAACGATACCCTCTTGGTGCGCGCTGAGGTGGTCAAGAAACCAGTCGACGACCAAGCAAAATAGGTAGGTGGTAAGAACACATCCCTGTTTGACACCCAAAGTCGTGGAAAATCTGTAAGAGAGAGTTTCACCCAAATTCTGGCACGTACTTGTGTAGCTCTTTGGTCAGGTGTAACAGAGGGGCCGGGGTGCCTATTCCCTGGAGTGCTTTCCATAAAGTGACTGATCAACCGAGTTGAAAGTGGACTTCAAGTCCATATAGGCACTGCACAAGAGGCGATTGAAGGCGCGGTGCAGTTTGGTGAGGAGATGCAAAGCAAGGATAGCATCGGTTGTAGAATGACCCCGGTTTAAGCGAGACTGTTGTGGGTGACATTTTGTGCTCAAGAGAGGCTTGCGTCTAGCCAGTAGCACATCGGTAAATACCTTCCCCAGAACTAAGAGTAGTGTTATAGGCCTGTAATTACTGCAGTCTTTGCGACCGGAACAAAAAGTGGTGTTATAGGCCTGTAATTACTGCAGTCTTTGCGACTCCCCTTGCCTTTGTACATGGAGACAACAATTACATCGTGCCAGTCGGCCAGGACGTGTGCCGTCCTCCATACTTCCAGGAATAAGTGACGAAGGGCAGAGCTGATTGGTTCGATGGCGTGTTTCAACAGCTCTGGCGGGATGTGATCCAGGCTTGCTGCTCGTCCATCTCTGAGTTTCTGAATAGCAGCTTCTTCTTCATCGATCAACTGATTCTATGATTCTAGTCCGGTGAGGTTCACGATCAACTGATTCTATGCTTCTAGTCCGGTGAGGTTCACGATCAACTGATTCTATGCTTCTAGTCCGGTGAGGTTCACGATCAACTGATTCTATGCTTCTAGTCCGGTGAGGTCCACGATCAACTGATTCTATGCTTCTAGTCCGGTGAGGTTCACGATCAACTGATGCTATGCTTCTAGTCCGGTGAGGTCCACGATCAACTGATTCTATGCTTCTAGTCCGGTGAGGTCCACGATCAACTGTTGCTGCGCTTCTAGTCCGGTGAGGTCCACGATCAACTGATTCTATGCTTCTAGCTCGGTGAGGTCCACGATCAACTGATGCTGTGCTGCTAGTCCGGTGAGGTCCACGATCAACTGATTCTATGCTTCTAGTCCGGTGAGGTCCACGATCAACTGATTCTATGCTTCTAGTCCGGTGAGGTCCACGATCAACTGATTCTATGCTTCTAGTTCGGTGAGGTCCACGATCAACTGATTCTATGCTTCTAGTCCGGTGAGGTCCACGATCAACTGATTCTATGCTTCTAGTCCGGTGAGGTCCACGATCAACTGATTCTATGCTTCTAGTCCGGTGAGGTCCACGATCAACTGATTCTATGCTTCTAGTCCGGTGAGGTCCACGATCAACTGATTCTATGCTGCTAGTCCGGTGAGGTCCACGATCAACTGATGCTGTGCTTCTAGTCCGGTGAGGTCCACGATCAACTGTTGCTGCGCTTCTAGTCCGGTGAGGTTCACGATCAACTGTTGCTGTGCTTCTAGTCCGGTGAGGTTCACGATCAACTGTTGCTGCGCTTCTAGTCCGGTGAGGTTCACGATCAACTGTTGCTGCGCTTCCAGTCCGGTGAGGTTCACGATCAACTGTTGCTGGGCTGCTAGTCCGGTGAGGTTCACGAAGGAGACTGTGTGTTTCAGGTCTTCGCCGGTCTCCACAACTTTTCGAGCATGGCTGCTCTCCCAGGCCAGACTCCCTCTCTTTAGTCTGCATAGGTATGGCAGTCCTGCAGAATATGTTCTGGCGTTTGCTTGGGTGCTCTACAATCGCATGTTACAGTGTCTCTGAGACCCATTCTGTGGAGGGTGGGCCTTGATTTTACAATGTCTCGTGAGTCTGAAAATCTTTGTCTGTCCATCTCTGCCAAGTTTGTCTATGCTGTCATCTTCTGGCTTGTATTCCTTATGCTGATCTCTCCATTCCGTCTCATGGATCGTTTGATGAGTGTCTTTACTTCTTTATCTCTCTCTAGGAAGTCTGCATGCCTCCAATTCCGGCTTTTGCGAGTTCATCTGCTTTCTCGTTTAGAGTGATCCGACAGTGGGCTAGAATCCAATGTAGAACTAAATCTGTTGCTGCAGGATCAGCTCTGAAATTGGTACAGGTCTCTCTTGCTGGTACGGAATGATATTCTATGTTGCCGGTGGAGTGTGCTATGTAGATTTCACCGCCTCCCCTTTTATCGCTCACCGAGGCTGATCCATCTGTGTACACGTGTGTCCAAGAGTTGCTAGGGTACTGTCTCTTTAGCTCCTGCAGAATGTGCATTTTTTGTTTTGTTGCTGACTCATCACTTTTCTTCGTTCACCCTGGAACCTCCAAGATTATTTTGGAACGATCCCTGCCTAGTGTTCAAGGTTCTGGAATGAGTGCTTTACACTTTTTGGTTTCAGCTTTGAGGATGCCTGTGTGTTTTCTGTGGATTTATCTGGCCAGATGGTTAGTAGTCTGTTTTTTGTTCTCTCTTGGAACTTCTTGTGCAGAAGAGGATCAGGTAACCTCTTAAGTTTTTCAAACTGAGTGAGGGATTTATATTTTCTCCTTAATTCAAGAGGCTCAATATTTGCTGTTTTTCCCAGCTCTGTGATTGGAGTGCTTTTCAATGCCCCAACGGTAATTCTGAGACCCATATTTTGGACTCGGTCTAATTTTCCTGTGTTTGTTTTGGCCGCTATTGACCAAGTGCTACAGGCATATTCCATGATTGGTCTGATTGCACCAGAATAGACTTGCTTGAGGATTGTTTTGTTGAGATAATCCATGACTGAATCTGCAATACCGTGCTGAGACATTGACTCCCAACATATCAAGTGGTCTGGTCATTTAGTCAGAATGCTTTATGACCAGCCTGCAGCAAGAACATATCATATGCAGGTTTCAGGGACGGCGTGGCCTAGTGGTTAAGTGGCACGGCTCACAATCAGAAGGTGCTGGGTTCAATCCCCATCACAGCACCGGCCGTTACCCCGGGGAAGCAAACCCTTAGAAAATGCAGGAGGAAGCAGACCCTTACATAAAATGCATGCTGAAGTCGGATGCACTGGGCCGACAGGCGCAAAATAAAAACCACAGTGCAACGCACACCCGCCTTGGGGAATAGAGAAATAAGGCGAACGCAAAAAAAAATAAAAAAAATATGCAGGTTTCTGGTCCACAAGCAAGGGCCAGACCTCGACGGATCAAGGGTGTCTCTGACACTCAGGAAGTCACACCTAACGACAGCACAAGCCTCCCACTTGGCAATAAGATGTAACCTGTGCATCCCACCTCTCTGCAACGCCGTATGGCAAGGGCAGTAGGACATCCCGCCTCTCTGCGACCCTGTATGGCAAGGGCAGTAGGCCACCCCACCTCTCTGCGACGCTGTATGGTAAGGGTAGTAGGACATCCTGCCTCTATGTGATGCCGTATGGCAAGGGTAGTAGGCCACCCCACCTCTCTGCAACGCCGTATGGCAAGGGCAGTAGGACATCCCGCCTCTCTGCGACGCTGTATGGCTAGGGTAGTAGGACATCCCACCTCTCTGCGACGCCGTATGGCAAGGGCTGTAGGACACCCCACCTCTCTGCGACGCCGTATGGCAAGGGCAGTAGGACAAAAGAAGAAGAAGAAAGAAATCATGCTGAGGTTTATAGCAATGAAAAAGCTAACGTTCTGGCCTCAAAAGCACCCATTGGATGTGGCTGGGATGCCATTGGGAGGCTAATCAATGGCCGTCTCTTGAGAAAGGACATTGCCATTGATGACCTGGCAATCCACTGTAGAATTTGGAAATCAAATATGGATCCAGAAGGGAAGGACATCTAAGAGGATGGAGCTGGCGTTTGTTCAACTGGCGAGCTGTGCCAACCATCAGTATCCACAACCTTCACCATTTGATGAAGGAGACTGAGCACCTATGGTTCTGCTGGAGTGTGGTGATATCAATTGAGAACAGAGTAGATACACTTTATAAATAAATGATGGGGAAAGGTCAACATTATTCTATTATGTATTTATATTTCAGGGCTGCAGCATGATTTAGACTTAAAACTGCATGGCCAGCACTTGGTCCAAAGAACAGTTGTTGGACATATTAGAGGTCATATGCGCTCCCAGAACCCTCCAAAAGCATTGGTTCTGTCATTCCACGGTCTGACAGGAGTAGGCAAGAACTTTGTCAGTAGCATCATTGCAGAGAATGTATACAAAGATGGCATGCACAG
Source organism: Ariolimax columbianus (assembly GCA_036924085.1). Lineage (NCBI taxonomy): Eukaryota > Metazoa > Mollusca > Gastropoda > Stylommatophora > Arionidae > Ariolimax > Ariolimax columbianus. Next base: position 64,244,994 of record JAVGWX010000018.1, on the reverse strand, counting down.
TCCCTATGTTCATCTCATTTCAGCTACCAAGGAGTTTCCTCACGAAGGAATGACTGCATTTTACAAGGTTTGCATTTTTGGATTTTATGTTTAATTGCAATTCTAATTTCATAATTATAGCAGAAGCTAATTACAATTTGTTCCTGCACAAATGTGGAATTTATACTTGCTTATTTAGGGAACTAATTCGCTAGTCCTGTCAGACAGATCATACTGACCAGGACACAGCATCAGGGTCAGGCACAATATCCTGACCAAGACCACTATCGCTCTTCCATGTAGCATTCCCTGGAAACAGGCTGTGTTCAAGTCTGGCTGACGAGATATGAATCGACGAGATCCCTGTAGGAGTGAGCGCCACACAGATGAAGTCAAGCATAGCACAACTGCCTGAAGTCCACCTTCATCCGCACGCTCCGGATGTGAGAAAAGCTGCTGCAATCTGCCATTTAACGTAATTTTCAGGGCGCACAAAAGAGTGAACCTACTCATTGTGGGCATTCAAAACAACACTTGCTTATTGGCAAAATGGGCCTGTTAATGCTGAAAGTACAATTCTTGGCCTATCATTGTGGAGCAAAGGCCTTCAACCAGGTCTGTCCCAACTATCTTGCCTGGACACTTTACTCTTCATGTCTCTTTTATGATTTGTACTTCTCCTGCAATTATTTTGTCTGTGTGTTTATGACCTTCCTCTATTTCTTCTACCATGGGGATTCTAGAACATTGGCTGCCTTGTGATGCTGACACATGCCTTTCTCAGTGTGTGTCACATCTACCTCATCATTGCAGTTATGGGAAAGACATGACACACAACAATAGATGTCATCCCCTCTCCGCTGCCTTGCGGGATACCTGTTTAGGGGAAAGGCTTTGGGAGTAAACCCTGAGGAAAAATGTCCATCTTGTGCTATCTCCAATCGTCTCGATAATGTCTTGCCAGTGGCCAAAGGTAGCTCAAAACGAGAGAGTGAGGTTGACAAAAGATGCAGTTCCTTCCTCACTTTAATCAAAATCACAGTGCAAGTCACCAATTTCAGTGGGCACAGCAAAGACAGTCCACATGGCTGAACAAAGAGAGTGGTCACTTGTGATGGACAAACATGACATCATTTCTCACATTGGCATTTGTTGGACTCTGTTCCTAATTGTGCTGTTGGGGATGTTGGTATATCTTTTATTCTGTGCTTGCAATTATTTTTACTTATTAGACATTATTTTATTTGAATGTAATTTTCTATATTTGAAATTGGTCATATTTCCAGATACTTATCATACTCAGTCATGGTATATGTTTCTTTAGTTTAATACCCTCATATATTTCACAGCCTGCGTCTATGTTGTGGCCAAAATAATGGTTGGGCTCACATCCTTTGTCGACATGTGCAATTTAGCTAATATTTTGGGCATTTCTTCTCATACTTTTGTCATTTCTCTGTAATTTTTCAGACCCAGCTACTGCTCTGCTCTTCTACTGTGTTTGTCCTGAAAAAGGCATTTTGTTGCATTGTGTGGTAGTTTACAGCAAGGCTGCGATATCTATGCGCTTTGTCTAGGCACATCCAGGTTTGCCTTCGATTTTGAATTCATATTGTGTCAGTCAGGTTGCAGACTGTTTCCAGGGCTGGCCGCCATATTGAGGCAGAATAGAGTCTTAGTCTGCTCTTCTTCTTCTTCTTCTTCTTCTACGTTCGTTCTCAATCTCCCGCTGCCAAGTTCTGAACAGGGCTTTGCAAGTAGCAGGATGTCTTCCGGAGAACGCTCTCTGCTCTAATTCCCTCAGTCGCTGGCTGCTGTCAGCTCATTAACTGATGCATCTTTGGCCTCCCCTTCCCAGTTACTGTGATTTTTTTTTTTTAGTATTATCATTGCATCTTGTCTCAACTCAGAAGTATTAGGGCACAGTTCAAGCCATTTCACTATGTTGTTGAAGTTCATTTAAGTTACTGAGGATGTTTTCATAATGTGGGCTATGGCCTGTAGAAATATGAAATTAGGCTGGGACATCCCATTTGCTGTCATTGATACCATATATTCTGTAGGTTATCTGTTTCTAATGGATCAGCATGATCTAGGGGTGAAACTGTCTTGGTTTCACAATCCCAACGCACAGGGTTTGAATCCGCCGTGTCCAGTTTGACAACACAGGTTTTTTTTGGTGCGAAGACTCCTTCATGTATGGATATCAACGGCAACCTACCGTACTGCATACTTTGCCAAGAAGCTCATACCCGCCAAACAGGTTTGAGGTTGTAGGAAGCAATGTTCTGCAAAGGTTATGCTACTTACTTTACCTTACTATCTGTCTTTAAGAACTCTGCATTTCATGTTCGCGTGTTTATGTTTACTTCTTTTCCTGCCAGCGGATGACCTGATGGTCACTTGAGCCAAACAGTTCCCCAACTGTAACGTTTTCAATCATATTTTCCTCTGTAGTAAAAACTAGGCCGAGTATTTTTTTGCCTCTGCATGTTGAATTAAAAAATTGTCTGTTATGCACTTAACAAAAGGTTTTGACTCTACATTTGCTTCTGTCATTTCCCATTTTATTTCTGGAAAGTTGAAATCCCCCATTAATAATAATTCCCCTTCACTTGCCTTTGCTATGCTACTAATCAGCTCCTCATCTTCCTCTTTTTGACTTGATGGACATCTACAGCATACCGCAATCACTGTTTTTTTCACCCCCACTTTCTATTTCTCCCCATACACTTTCATTTTTGTTACCACATGATAAATCATCTTTGATTGTTATATTAACTGAATTTGTACAGTATAATAACACGCCACCTCCCTTAGTCTTGTCTCCAACTACCCTATCTTTCCTTAACATTGTAGATCCCTCTATTTCAAGTTCACTATCTGCAATCTCCTCATATGTCCATGATTCTGTTAATCCTATTATATCTGGTTTTTCTTCTTCTACATACAGTTTCAATTCTTCTCTTTTATTTACTTTGCTCACATTTGCATAAAAACACTTTAGTTTGTGATTTTGTTGTTTTTCCAATTTTTACTTTATCATTTTAATTTTTGCTTTTCCACTTATTTGACAATTACTTATTACACTTAATTATTAAAACTTATTAATTACAAACCTTAGAAATATAAAGATAGAGTCTGTATACTAACTTAATTTAATGTCTTTATACTGGTTTAGAATACTCTGCAGTCTATATACTAACTTAACTTAATGTCTTTATACTGCTGGTTTAGAATACTCTGCAGTCTATATACTAACTTAACTTAATGTCTTTATACTGGTTTAGAATACTCTGCAGAGTCTGTGTACTAACTTAACTACGTTTTTATACTGGTTTAGACTACACAACCAGTTTCTTTTACTTCAATTGATCTAAAAACTATGCACATCCAATCTATTCTTGAATGCATTAATTGACCCTGCCTCGACTATTTCCTGTGGCAATGCATTCCAAGCATTCACCACCCTCTGACTTTAAAAATTTTTTATAGTATCTAATCTGAACCTTTCTTTAATTAATTTGTAGCTGTGCTCTCTTATTCTTGTAGATGGCTGTACTTTGACAAACTTGTTATAGTCTTTCATCATAACTATAATTTTGGATTCCCACTATCAATTTTGTAGCTCTTCTTTGTATCCTTTCCAGCATGTTTATATATCCTCTGCGATAAGGACTCCACACCTGTACACAGTAAAGGGAAGAGATAAAATAGTGTAACATAATGGAAGGGGGGGGGGGGGGGTGGAGGAGAACAAACAAGAAACATTGCTACAATATAATACTATTTCATCCAGGACCAGCTGAAATCATGGATTGAAGGAAATGTGACAATCTGTGAAAGGTCCATGTTCATCTTTGATGAAGTTGACAAGCTCCCTGCCAAGCTCCTAGATGTCATTAAGCCTTACATTGATTACTATGATCACTTGGGGGGCGTTGTCTACCGCAAGGCTATATTTATCTTTTTAAGGTTTGTCGATTTTCAGAATTTCATAATACTGAGAAACACTACCAGTTTTCATGAACAAATTTTCTGGTACCTCTTTTATCAGGGCAAAAATATGACGGATTAACAAGTAATTGTGACAGCCAAAATACTTTTTTTTATATCTTCCTTCCTATATTTTTCTGTCTGATGGTTATTGCAATTGCTGATAGCTATTTTAATCACTACATGATTGTGATAACAATTTACAATCACTACAGGATTGTGATCACAATTTACAATCACTACAGGATTGTGATCACAATTTATATCTGCATCTGGTTTTTGTGGTTGTCACACAATTTTTTAATCTGTCATTTATCGAAATAAAGTCAGTCTGACTTCTGGCTAATGTCCTGGACTATTCCAGGTCTACGAGGTGTGATAACAAAATATCTTGTCTGGCATCATAATTCTCAATCCGTGGTATAGAACTGGAAGCTGCTAGGCAAAGGTTGACCTCTGAACCTAATGTGCATGCAGCTTGAGTCATGTCTGCCCCACTCATCTGGTTTGTTTGCAGTAGTGCTTTTTCCTTACATGTTGTGTGAGCCTCATTTGTTGGATTGTCAAGGTAAAAAAAATCCATCAGAGACAGTCTGTGGGGATCATTGTATGAGTCTTACACAAGTTTATGAGTGGTTAAAACTTTTTAAAGATGGTCATGAAAGTGTTGAGAATGAAGAATTGTCTGGGATGTCCGCAATCAGCAAAAGTGAAATCAATATTGAACTTGTGCACGATTATGTGTTTGGAAATCACCAAATCACAATATGTGATTTGTCTGAAGACTTAGACAACATTTACTTTGGTTCAGCTCAGTTGAATTTTACCGACAATTTCACCGTGATATGCATCTCATACTTCTTCTTCATCGATCAACTGATGCTGTGCTGCTAGTCCGATGAAGTTCACGAAGGAGATGTGTTTGTGTGTTTTAGGTCTCCGTCGGTTCACCACAGCCTTTTGAGCATGGTCGCTCGACCAGGCCAGACTGCCTCTCTTTGGTCTGAATGGTAGGGCATTCTTGCAGAATATGTTCTGGTGTTTGCTTGGGTGCTCCACAATCTCACGTGGCAGTGTCCCTGAGACCCATTCTGTGGAGGTGAGCCTTGAGTCTACAATGTCCGGTTCGAAGTCTGAAGATACTTGTCTGCCCGTCTCTGCCAAGTTTGTCTATGCTGTCATTTTCTGGCTTGTATTCTTTGTGCTGGTCTCTCCATTCTGTCCTCATAGATCGTTTGATGAGTGTCTTTGCTTCTTTATAGCACATCAATACAAATTTGTTCAAAAACGGCTCTCAGCTGACCAGAATGAGGGCTGTGTTTGAGCTGCTCGGGAGCTGCATGAGTGCATTGAAAATGATGAAAAATGTTTTTATCAGTTGAGGCAGCGCTGGACTAAGTGTGTGGCTTCAGAGGGACTCACCCAAAGGCAATACACTTGCAAATGTATATCTCTTGAATTATTTATTTTATAAAATTAGTCTAGTCGGATACTTTTTTATCACACTTCAGAATAATCTTCTTGGGGATTAGTTTGAAAATGCATCAAACATGGCCAGGTATTCCTGCTGATGATTAAAACATCATTATCGTTACATAGTTTGCTATGTTTTATGGGTGTTTAGTTTTCAATTAACTGTGTACGATGTGGAATGTGTATTAGAGTCATACAGTAACATTGAGTTGTGCTGAGTGTGTATTAGAGTCATACAGTAACATTGAGTTGTACTGACTGTGTATTAGAGTATACACAATAACATTGAGTTGTACTGAGTGTGTGTTAGAGTCACACAGTAACATTGAGTTGTGCTGAGTGTGTATTAAAGTCACACAGTAACATTGAGTTGTGCTGAGTTTGTATTAGAGTCTACACAGTAACATTGAGTTGTGCTGAATGTGTATTTCATAAATGATGGCTAAAGACAAAAAGTACACACGGAGAGCATGTTTAACTGGTGTGTTCTGTCTGTCTGTCATCATCAATTTCAGACAATGCTGGAGGCACTGATGTTTAACTGGTGTGTTCTGTCTGTAGGTCATCATCAATTTCAGACAATGCTGGAGGCACTGATGTTTAACTGGTGTGTTCTGTCTGTCTGTCATCATCAATTTCAGACAATGCTGGAGGCACTGATGTTTAACTGGTGTGTTCTGTCTGTCTGTCATCATCAATTTCAGACAATGCTGGAGGCACTGATGTTTAACTGGTGTGTTCTGTCTGTCTGTCATCATCAATTTCAGACAATGCTGGAGGCACTGATGTTTAACTGGTGTGTTCTGTCTGTCTGTCATCATCAATTTCAGACAATGCTGGAGGCACTGATGTTTAACTGGTGTGTTCTGTCTGTCTGTCATCATCAATTTCAGACAATGCTGGAGGCACTGATGTTTAACTGGTGTGTTCTGTCTGTCTGTCATTATCTATATCTAGCAATGCTGCAGGCACTGATATTTACAAATTTGCACTGGAGAGATGGAGATCAGGAGCCAGTAGGGAGAGCTTGAAGCTATCCGAGGTGGAGAAACTTGTCATGTCTTCTGCCATCAATGCTGATAACCACAGTAAGTATTCAGCTGCCATCATTATTAAAGACATCTTTTCTTCCCAGGTTCTTCAGTTGGCCATCTTACGGGAGATGCCATCAGTTGACCCACTTACTGGACACAGCATCAGTTGACCCACTTACTGTACACACCATCAGTTGACCCACTTACTGGACACACCATCAGTTGACCCACTTACGGGACACACCATCAGTTGATCCACTTACTGGACACACCATCAGTTGACCCACTTACTGGACACACCATCAGTTGACCCACTTACTGGACACACCATCAGTTGACCCACTTACTAGACACACCATCAGCTGACCCACTTACTGGACACACCATCAGCTGACCCACTTACTGGACACAGCATCAGTTGACCCACTTACTGGACACATCATCAGTTGACCCATCTATTGGACACACCATCAGTTGACCCATCTATTGGACACACTTTTATCACAGTACATTTCAGAACTATGGCAGTGCTGATTCATACAGCAACGATGAGCTTTTTAGTCCCATGTACAACCCTCTTTAGTTACCTTTTACAACATTCTTGGAAGATTGCAAATCTAATAAGATTAAGTTAATCATCATGGGTAAAGGAAATGGATCAAATGTTGCAACAATCATGTGCCTTGAACAAGTGCAATCAATGTGCTTCATAATGAATGTATTCCGATAAACTAGCAACACAGTTTATGGGAAATGGCTCACATAACCGACTTCATTTCACATGGACGACCCATTTCACCTGGATGACCCATTTCACCCAGACTACCCATTTCACATGGACGACCCATTTCACCTGGATGACCCATTTCACCCAGACTACCCATTTCACATGGACGACCCATTTCACCTGGATGACCCATTTCACCCAGACTACCCATTTCACGTGGACGACCCATTTCACCTGGATGACCCATTTCACCCATACTACCCATTTCACCTGAATGTCCCATTTAACCTGGATGACCCAGTTCACTTGCATGCACCATTTTACCATGATGACCCATTTCATCTTGTTGACCCAGTTCACCTGCATGCACCACTTTACCATGATGACCCATTTCATCTTGTTGACCCATTTCACATGGACAACCCATTTCACCTGGATGACCCATTTCACCCGAACGACCCATTTCATCTGGATAACCCATTTAACCTGAATGACCCAGTTCACCTGCATGCACCATTTCACCACGATGACCCATTTCATCTTGTTGACCCATTTCACCTGGACAACCCATTTCATCTGGATACCCATTTCACTTGAACAACCTATTTCACCTAGATGACCCATTTCATCTGGATGATCCATTTCACCTGGATGACCCATTTCACCTGGACGACTCACATGTGTGTTCAGTCCTATTCATTGCTGAAAGTGTCAACAACAGAGCATAAACTCTCTAGCTCCTGCGTCAGCTCTGAAATGTTCATAAGACTTTGTCAGGTACCCATTTACAATTGAGTTGACTGGGAGATGCAGTCATGCCATGAAAAAAGCCCATGACATGCTTGGTTTGTCAGACAGACCATGGTGGGGTTGGAACCTGGATCCTTGGTATTGTATACCAAGTTCACAGCCCCTAGACAGTTTGAGACACTGACTACAACCCCAGTTTCCATTACGTTAGCAATATATCCTGTCTGTGTCCCTCCCACCCCCTCCCCTATGCGTCTGTTGATCCACAGAGAGACAGTTGGTGCCAAGATAATGGATGTATCCAAGTATTTCTAGACCAAAACTCATTCTATCAATTTGGGCAACTTTTATGTGGTAAAGGGTAATTTTTAAACAGTTTTCATGACAGCATTTATTCCCCTTGATGTTGTCCATCAGGAGGATTTATAGGGCTGAGGAATAAAGACCACTTGTCCCTGCAGTCACCATATAGTGTACAGGCTGGACCTTTAATTTATCCCTGCTAGAAAGAATCTATCCTGTATCAAGATTTTAGATGTTTCCTTGGTCAGAAGAGAGCTATCAAAACCATTCAGTCAATCAAAACCATTCAGCCAATCAAAACCATTCAGCCAATCGCCGCCCTCTCCTTACCTAATCTTCTAACCTGGGGCGTGGGTGCTACTCTATCGCTGCTCAGGAAAGTCCTTCCGAAAGCAGTTCTGGTGTTTTCTACCATGATCACTAACAAGACACAGACAAATAGCACACAAAATGAAAGATAATAAACAATAGCTACGTAGATACAACTATTTAGCCAGAGGTACGAGTGTTGCTTAGATACAAGAGGCAAGGTCAAGGTGAACAAATACAGCTGGAAGAGTTGAAGGCCATCCCACAGCAAATGCTGTTTTGCCAAGGAAAGCAACCACTCACAAAACGGTGCCATCCAATCAAATACACTAAACAAAAGTCACACACACAAAAGAGCAAGATCTCCAATTAAAGAAAGTTGCAATCAGGCGGAAAAATTGGCAACAATGTCACCCAAAGTAAGATACAGCAGTGACTCAGCTGACAGCAGCCTGTGACTTATAGCTGACTGCAGCCCGTGACTGATAGCTGACTGCAGCCCGTGACTCATAGCTGACAGCAGCCCATGACTTATAGCTGACAGCAGCCCGTGACTCATAGCTGACAGCAGCCCATGACTCATAGCTGACAGCAGCCCGCGACTCATAGCTGAAAGCAGCCCGTGACTCATAGCTGACAGCAGCCCGTGACTCATAGCTGACAGCAGCCCGTGACTCATAGCTGACAGCAGCCTGTGACTCATAGCTGACTGCAGCCTGTGACTCATAGCTGACAGCAGCCCATGACTAATAGCTGACTGCAACCCGTGACTCATAGCTGACTGCAGCCCGTGACTCATAGCTGACTGCAGCCCATGACTAATAGCTGACTGCAACCCGTGACTCATAGCTGACTGCAGCCCATAACTCATAGCTGACTGCAGCCCGTGACTCATAGCTGACTGCAGCCCGTGACTCATAGCTGACAGCAGCCCGTGACTCATAGTTGACTGCAGCCCGTGACTCATAGCTGACTGCAGCCCGTGACTCATAGCTGACTGCAGCCCGTGACTCATAGCTGACTGCAGCCCGTGACTCATAGCTGACTGCAGCCCGTGACTCATAGCTGACTGCAGCCCGTGACTCATAGCTGACTGCTTACATAGGCCACACTCATGTGGTCTTGCTAAGAGAATAAGGATTGGGGGGGGGGGTGTGGAGATGGCAAACCTGGTCCCCAAAATGCCAAGCTGTAACTTGATGTGCTGGGACAGATGGTGCAGACATCACAGCCTTGTTGTAAACTGTGACAGCACAATTTTCAGGGCTAGTACCAAAGAAGAAGAATAAGATTATGTTGATGAGTTTGAAGAAAATAGACTGATCTGATGTTGTGTCTTGGCTACTTTCAGATGGCCTCTGGCACAGCCAGCTGATTAGCAGCCATCTCATCACGGCCTACATACCATTCCTGCCACTAGAGAAAAGACATGTTCGGAACTGCATCCTCAACTCCTTAATATCAATGAAGTATTATTCTGATGTAAGTGACATTACAGACGCACTGGTAGATGAGGTCATTAAGGAGTTGTTATTTTATCCTCCGGAGGAACAGATTTTCTCTTCCACAGGCTGTAAAAGAGTGATGGAGAAGATTGACTATGTTATGGTGAACAAGGACTGGCATTAGTCCAGAAGGTCTGAGGTTTGATCTTCTACTGGCTGGATTTCATTGCAAGAATAACCTATGTACAGTTGCCAGAAGTTTTATTCATAGAGGATGGAGATAACTCTCTGATGTTGTGTGTTGTCTCCACATGTGTTCATCTCAATTATTAAGCTTTCCTTATGATGTTTTATCTGCAGGGGCCACACGTTTTCATCCTTTAAATGTTCATATTTATGTTTGCTTTTTATGTGACAACTTCAAGATTTGATCTGGAGGTACCGAGTTTTGTGTCTTGTCTGCGACATCTATAAGATTTATATTGAGTTTTGTGCCTTGTAGTGTTATCTATAAGATTTGTATTGAGTTTTGTGTCTTGTAGAGTCATCTATAAGATTTGTATTGAGTTTTTGTGTCTTGTCTCTGTCAGCTATAAGATTTGTATTGAGTTTTGTGTCTTGTAGTGTCATCTATAAGATTTGTATTGAGTTTTTGTGTCTTGTCTCTGTCATCTATAAGATTTGTATTGAGTTTTGTGTCATCTATAAGATTTGTATTGAGTTTTTGTGTCTTGTAGAGTCATCTATAAGATTTGTATTGAGTTTTTGTGTCTTGTAGTGTCATCTATAAGATTTATATTGAGTTTTGTGTCTTGTAGTGTCATCTATAAGATTTGTATTGAGTTTTGTGTCTTGTAGTGTCCTCTATAAGATTTGTATTGAGTTTTGTGTCTTGTAGTGTCATCTATAAGATTTGTATTGAGTTTTGTGTCTTGTAGTGTCCTCTATAAGATTTGTATTGAGTTTTGTGTCTTGTAGTGTTCTCTATAAGACCTCTTGGGCTACTACAGGCATTGGTCAATCTGTATGAAGTATCAACCAAAGTGAAGTATCAACCAAAGTGAAGTATCAACCAAAGTGATACATCAACCAAAGTGAATCCAATCCCATCCATTGAGTGTGTCTCTCCCCTGATCTTATGCAGTTTAATCTACTTTGTTATTATACTGAGTGAACAGCACTGTTATTGTTGACCATCTACAACTTTGCTCCATATTCAGTCCATCTTGATATTTTCTCTAATTTCGTTCCTTCATGTATGCTACGTGGGATCATTTAAAAAATATGAATTTCTGAAAGTTAACTGTACAAGAAGTGTTCATTGTGATTGTTATAAATATATATTATCATGTTTTCTGGATTGTTTTTATTATGTTGTTGTTGTTGTTTGTGAATGTCCACAATGAGTAGGTCACTCTTTTGTGCGCCCTGAAAAGGACGTTCAGTGGCAGGTTGCAGTAGCTTTCCTCACATACCAAGCGTGCTGATGAAGGTGGTCCGGGGTCCTCCAGTCGGCTGTGGTATGCTTGGCTTCATCTGCGTGTCGCTCACTATCATATGGATCACGTTGATCCCTCACCTTGTTAGCCAGGCTGCCATGAAAACAGCCCGTTTCCGGGAAAGGCTATGGGGAAGACAAGGTGAGGGTCTTAGCCTGTACGTTTTGTCTAAACCTGACTAACACGTCTGATCAGTATATTTTGTCTAAACCTGACTAACACGTCTGATCAGTATATTTTGTCTAAACCTGACTAACACGTCTGATCAGTATATTTTGTCTGAACCTGACTAACACATCTGATAAATATATTTTGTCTAAACCTGACTAACATGTCTGATCAGTATATTTTGTCTGAACCTGACTAGCATGTCTGATCAGTATATTTTGACGGACCCTTACTAACACGTCTGATCAGTATATTTTGTCTGACCCTAACACGTCTGATCAGTATATTTTGACTGACCCTTACTAACACGTCTGATCAGTATATTTTGTCCAACTAGTTGTTAGTCTTCCTTCCCATTGTTGTTGTTGAATGCCCACAACGAGTACGATAAGTATGCTCTTTTATGTCCCCTGAAAATGGCGTTAACTGGTGGGTTGTAGTAGCTTTTCTCACATCCCGAGCGTGCTGATGAAGGTGGAAGACCGAGAGAGCGATAACATTCTGAGAACCAGAGTTTAGGTGCAGGAAACAAAATATTGAGAACTAGAGACTTGGAGCAGAGAACAGATATTAGAATAGTCCTGATCTGGGGTAGTTGTCTCGCCGCAGCGACTCAATTTCAACCAGTGTTCGTAAAGCGATCTCAGTCCCGCCAGGCGGAGCGATAGCGCGGGCTTGCGGAAAACGCTCGCCTGCCTTTCCCCGTAGAGCGAATTGGGTGCGGTTTGTTGCAGCGGCTCCTCCACCGAGGTGCGCTGGTCTGGTCCGTATCAGGAAACGTGGTCCGTCCGTGGTGATTTATCTAAGGCTTATAGCAGAGCTCGACAGTACGTCTCGCTGGTGGTCCGACTCTCGCAAAGAGCTTGTGACCGGCAAATGGAAAGCAGGAATCGTTGCCTCGAGGCCCTGCGTTCTCCCTACGGAGAAGGGCAGGCCGGCAGGCCAAATTGTCTCTAGTCCCAGTGAAATTCATCGCCGAGGTCGTTGGGATCCGTTCTGCACAGAGCGCTGCCATCCCTCCTCGAGCGAGCCCGGTCGGTCGGTCGTCTGGTGCGTGTGGGAGGCCCCCTGTCAGGCGGTCCTAGGTCGACGGAGTGAGGGACGGGTGGAACAAACCGTCCGTCCGTCCCGTCAGTCGGTCCCTGCGGCCGTCGTCCCAGCGAGGCTTTTTACACACCCTTCCTCCGCCGACCGGTGTGTGCTGTACGTACGTCTCCGACAGATATCTGGTTGATCCTGCCAGTAGTCATATGCTTGTCTCAAAGATTAAGCCATGCATGTCTAAGTTCACTCTGTCTCACGGTGAAACCGCGAATGGCTCATTAAATCAGTCGAGGTTCCTTAGATGACACGATCCTACTTGGATAACTGTGGCAATTCTAGAGCTAATACATGCTTACCAAGCTCCGACCCTCGCGGAAAGAGCGCTTTTATTAGTTCAAAACCAATCGTCGTTTCCCCTCGCGGGGTTGCGGCGTCCCCACTGGTGACTCTGGATAACTTTGTGCTGATCGCATGGCCTCATGTGCCGGCGACGCATCTTTCAAATGTCTGCCCTATCAAATGTCGATGGTACGTGACATGCCTACCATGTTTGTAACGGGTAACGGGGAATCAGGGTTCGATTTCGGAGAGGGAGCATGAGAAACGGCTACCACATCCAAGGAAGGCAGCAGGCGCGCAACTTACCCACTCCCGGTACGGGGAGGTAGTGACGAAAAATAACAATACGGAACTCTTTCGAGGCCCCGTAATTGGAATGAGTACACTTTAAACCCTTTAACGAGGATCTATTGGAGGGCAAGTCTGGTGCCAGCAGCCGCGGTAATTCCAGCTCCAATAGCGTATATTAAAGTTGTTGCAGTTAAAAAGCTCGTAGTTGGATCTCAGGCGCAGGCGGGCGGTCCGGCTCGCGCCGGTTCACTGCCCGTTGTCTCCTGCCCTACCGTCTGCCGGCTCTCTCCCACGGGTGCTCTTCGCTGAGCGTCCTGGGTGGCCGGCGCGTTTACTTTGAAAAAATTAGAGTGTTCAAAGCAGGCCTCGGCTGCCTGAATAATGGTGCATGGAATAATGGAATAGGACCTCGGTTCTATTTTGTTGGTTTTCGGAACTGGAGGTAATGATTAACAGGGACAAACGGGGGCATTCGTATTGCGGCGTTAGAGGTGAAATTCTTGGATCGCCGCAAGACGAGCTACTGCGAAAGCATTTGTCAAGAATGTTTTCATTAATCAAGAACGAAAGTCAGAGGCGCGAAGACGATCAGATACCGTCGTAGTTCTGACCATAAACGATGCCGACTAGCGATCCGCAGGAGTTGCTTCGATGACTCTGCGGGCAGCTTCCGGGAAACCAAAGTGTTTGGGTTCCGGGGGAAGTATGGTTGCAAAGCTGAAACTTAAAGGAATTGACGGAAGGGCACCACCAGGAGTGGAGCCTGCGGCTTAACTTGACTCAACACGGCCAACACTGAAATGATGGACATGCCGAGACCACTCTTCTGGGGTCTAATATGGAACTGGTGCTGGATTTAGACCCCCAGAAATCTGGGGTTATGCCCCCTGTGGCCCGGTTAGGTCTGCATCCAGTGTTCTGAAAAAGGAATTGACGGAAGAGCACTATCAGGAGTGGAGCCTCAGACCTAAATTAACTTAACACGCCAATACTGCAGAATGACTATCAAAAAGTACACCTTCGTGGGGTCTAATAGAGAACATGTGCTGGAATTAGACCCTCGAAAATCTGGGGCTACCCTCTAAGAAACTTGATTGTCTCGCTAAGGGAATTGACGGAAGGGCACCACCAGGTGTGGAACCTGCGGCTTAATTTGACTGAACACGCCAATACTGTAGAACAACTAACAAATCGAGAGCACTGCCGTTTGGGTCTAATAATGAACGTACGCTGGTATTAGACTCACGGATGACAAGTCAGCTCTCAAACACTCAAATGAAAGAACGCTACGGAAATCGTGTTTAACTCCGCAGAAACCGCAGATTTCAAATACCTGGTCATTGACAAACAAAAGCCCTCAATAAATTCGTCTGACCAAATAGTGAACGGGTGCTGGAAATAGATCATCTGAAGACAGGTCAGTTTTACCCTACAAATGACAGGGCGTTGCTACTGAAAACCAGCTCAAATCGAGAAGAGCCGCAGACACTTTGGTTCACGTACCAGGCTGAAAAGCCAAGGGCGCGAGGCTACCATGTGGGGGATTACGGCCGAACCCTTGTAAGCCGGAATCCCGCCCAAAATCTCAGCACCACTGCAATGGGAGGCTCCTACATGCTCGGGACTTGGGGCTTGCGCCCCAGCCCTATCAGGTAGAGCCACAGTAAGAGGACCTTGCCGTCCGCCAATCAAAGCGGGCGGAAAACTGCTTGATACTCACCCTATACGGCGATGGGGTGCGAAAACACCAACCAAAGACTTAGTACCTGGTCGGGGTGTCGAAAACAGTAGAGCAGCCACCTCACTGTGAACTGTCAAGACTCAACCACTGACCATGAGAGTTGTCCGCACATCAGGCGAACAACATCTCCGTGACATTACCAGGCTTGTCCTCTGGCTGAATGCACTCCGGCTACGATATCTACCTCTGTACGTTATCAGCCATATAACTATCATACTGGACGCAGAAGAGATGCAGACCAGCGGACATTGCACACCTGCCCCACTGTGTCAACACCCCAGGTGGCGGGGAATGCTAGGCGTACCATCCCTGCATAGAAGCCAAGAAAATAAAGGGAAAAAGAGATACCCCACTCACATGCAAATGCTATGTTTCTGGCAGGACGTGACGATCCTGGGATACAGACACACTGGACTGCCTCTCTTCCGGGTAAACCAGTCCATCTCATATATCATCACATATCATCATTGCACCCTATAGACACGAGTAGTGAAGACTCGATAGTCTGGTAAGACAACTTCCATAAGAGAGAAAACTCTGATCATAAACAACTGCTGCCTTGCAGATAGGCTGGGGACAGCCAAAGGCTAAGGAGGGCATCCCTACAGAAACGCCTGTTGAAATCGGATGCACGGGGCCGCAAGCCTAACAAAACAGTGCAACGTAAATCACAGTATGATGGCAGTACAACCTATTCGAAAAACGCATGGCGCTCATCCTGCGGAGTCCCGCCAGGCAGCGATAGTGCCGGGCCCCACGCCTCGAAGGGGCCCACCCTTGACTACTGGTGGTCACCCACCCATGTGTCGTGGAGTCAAGGCACATGGCTATGGGGCAACCTCTATTGGCCAAAACCTCAAGACCCTCAAAATACTACAGTGGAATGCGGAGGGAGTCATTAACAAAAAACTTTCCCTAACACACCACCTGCATGAAGGTAAGATTGACGTGGCATGTATCCAGGAAACGCACCTCAACAATAACCATAAATTCTCAATCAGAGGATATCAGACCTTCCGTCTAGATAGAGAAGGCCACAAAGGAGGGGTCCTGATACTGACCAGAAACTGCATACCGAGTAGCGCGGTATCTGTCAATCACACCGGACAAGCAGAAATTGTAGGAGTTGACATAATGGCCCAAGAGACGAAGCTCCGCATTTTCAATCTCTACGGACCACCAAACAGAGACCTATCGCTCTCGAGTATGGAGGTCAGAGACTCCAACTGCATAGTAGTTGGAGATTTCAACAGCCACTCGGAGAGATGGGGATACTCTGACACAGACAGCAGAGGTGACGAAGTGGAAGATTGGGAGATAGATGCAAATCTCTCCCTAATCAATAGGCCGGAGGATAGCCCTAGCTTCTATTCAAGAACATGGCATACCACCTCGACTCCAGATTTGGCCTTCTCCACACAGGACATACACCATAAAATAGACCGCCAGGTGCTAAACCAACTGGCTGGTAGCGACCACAGGCCGATCAGGCTAACCATTGACATGGAAGTAGGCCCACAGGAAACAAAACCGCTCCCACGTTGGAATTACAAACGAGCCGACTGGGACAGATTTGCAATCCTGACAGATGGGCTGTGTGAAACCATCAACACACGAAACACCAAAATGAAGCCCATGGTAGAGAGCCTAAGCAAGGCAATAATGCAAGCCGCCACTGAAACCATCCCAAGAGGAGCTAGGAAAAACTATAAGCCCTACTGGAATGATGAGTTGCAGAAAGTGGAAGATGCAGTAACAAATGCTAGGAACATGGCAGAGCGAGAAAAATCCATGGAGGCAAACATCGCCCTCAAAGCCGCCTCGGCGAAGTACAAACACACTCTCAAGCAAACAGCAAGAGAAAGCTGGAAAAATAAAACGGAAAGTCTAAACCTGGACAAAGAAGGGAACAAGCTATGGAAGCTAGTCAGAGCCATGAACGACGAAACCCCGTCAAATAAACAAATTACTATCAAGCAGGGCGAGAACTTGAACACAGGTAAGAAAGCCGCAAACGCCTTTGTCGATCACTATGCCAGAGCAAACCACATCGAGGTCCCTGCAGATAAGCATACAGACATTAGCGAAGAGCTAAAGGGACACGAAAACATAAATACGGCTCCCGAAGAGCACATGATGGCCAAACTAACAATGCGCGAAATGGAAGAGGCTATGAGAACACTAAAGAAAAGGAAATCTCCCGGAAAAGACGGGATAACAAACGAAATGCTGATGGGGCTGGGCCAAACAGCGAAGAGGAAACTACTATCAGTCCTGAACCAAAGCTGGAAAAGGGGTATTGTACCCCAGGCATGGAAAGACGCAATACTGGTACCAGTACCAAAAAAAGGAAAGGACAAAACAGATCCAAATGGATACAGGCCTATCAGCCTACTGAGCTGTGTCGGCAAGCTGATGGAACGGATGATAAACACAAGACTGATGTGGCATCTGGAAGAAAAACGCATACTTATTCCACAGCAAGCCGGCTTTAGACAGCACAGATCCACTGAGGACCAGGTCATCCTCATAGCCCAGGAAATAGAAGATGCCTACCAGGCACAGAAACACACAGTAGCGGTTTGGGTGGATCTGGAAAAGGCATTTGACAAAGTCTGGAAAGATGGACTTTGAGTCAAGCTAAGAAGAAGTGATGTCTGTGGGAAAATGTACAAGTGGATCAACCACTACCTCAAAAACAGAACGGCCAGAGTCCAAGTACAAGGGCAGATGAGCAAAAAGGTGACACTCGAGCAGGGAGTACCCCAAGGGGGAGTACTGTCACCCACACTCTTCCTGGTGTATATAAACGACATTACAGAGAATATACAAGGAGAGTCCATAGCTCAATGTTTGCAGACGATCTGGCTATGTGGACCTCTGAAAAGAATCTCACCATAGCAAGAAATCGGATGCAGCAGGCTCTAACATCGATGGAAGAGTGGGCGAACTCATGGCTGGTCAAAATAAATGAGGAGAAAACCACATGGCACAATATTCTCGCTTTCATTAAAACCCCAAAGTACCAAGTTAAGTTTAAATGGCAAATTCCTGCAGCCAAACGACAACCCAAACTATCTGGGAGTCACATTTGATCGGCGCATGACATGGAAAAGTCAGATCGAGAGAAACCGAATGAGAGCCAGAGAAAGAATGGCAATCATGAGGAAACTTGCTGGCACAAGCTGGGGAGCAGACGAAGGCATACTAAAGAAACTGTACACTGGAAGAGTGAGACCAGTTCTCGAGTATGGCATTGCGGCATGGACAACAGCAGCAAAGGCAAACTTCGATAAAGTTAGCAAACTTCAAAACCAAGCCATGAGAGTTATAACAGGTGGCATGAAGTCAACGCCAATTGTAGAACTTGAAAAGATTACAAAACTGCAATCCATGACCGATAGAAGAGACTGCAGAGCCCAGCTGCAGTCAAAGAAACTCCGGAGACTGACCGACCATCCAATGCACCAGAGACTAAACAATTTGGGAAATGGAAAACTAAAGCGGAGAAACTTTGCAGAAATAGCCAAAGCAAAAATGCACGAAGATCCCATAAACGCACTAACAACACCAAAACCCATCACTACTGTACGAAAACCTACCTGGAGGCAGGATATATTTCCAGAGGTAGTAGAAAATATACCAGGTATTGGAAACAAAAACTGCCAGACTGAACAAGAAAGGAGAGATACTACCCTAAGCTTTACATCGAAAAACTACCCAAGCATGGACTGGACCCATGCATACACCGACGGTTCTGTAACAAACACTACACAGAACGGAGGGGGAGGAGCATTCCTGAACCTACCAAATGGCAGACAAATAACACTGTCGTTCGCTACTGGTAAGTACACAAGCAATTTCAGAGCGGAGGCAGAGGCACTGAGGGCGGCAGTGGAAGAAATGGTGACACACAGTGAAAATGAAAGCCATATAGTCCTGCTTACAGATGCTCTCGCCGTAGTCACAGCGCTAAAAAGCCAGAAAAACACTGAGCTTAATGACTTAAGAGCAGCACTCTGCAAACTGTGCCAGCAGTCCGCACCAAAAAGGGTAGTGGTACAGTGGGTCCCATCACACTGCAACATCCAAGGCAACGAGGAGGCAGACAGACTGGCAAAAGAAGGTGCTAGACTACCACAAACAGATACTAGTGTGACGTACGAAGAGTCAAAACGGCTTATCAAAGCCAGATACATGACCTAATGGGAAACCGAACATACTGGTTACACCAAAAACGATGCCTATTACCAGTTGAACAGAAGAGAGCAGGTCGTTGTCTTCAGACTTCGCACTGGCCACAATAGACTGAGGTACCACCTATTCAACAAATTAAAGATAGGGTGTACTGACGAATGCCCGTGCGGTACTGGTAAAATGACCGCTGAACATCTGCTGCAGAACTGCCCGACATACGAGGATCAGAGAGAGCAGGTGTGGCCATCACCAGTGGAACTGCAAGACAAGCTCTATGGCAGTGTCGACAGCCTCAGGATGACCGCCGCTTTTTTCGAAAAAATAATGGTTACTGTCTGACTGCGTACGAAGAAGAAGAACATTCCTGGGCCGAAAATGCAGCAGGGAATGAGCTGACTGCAGCCTCATAGTTAACTGTGTAACAGATCTTAGCTGTAGAGACAGTATATAGGTAGGAGCTTAGACAACTATTTCTTTCTTTCTTCTTCGTGAGATTTGAGTCAGTGCAGCTGAACTCAGTCCCGCCAGAATTTGAGCAACCAAATCGAACAACAACGTAAGTTTCAGGACATGTGTCAACACCTGGAATGATAGTGCTAGACTTGTCGCCGCGTCGTCTGGAAACCATGCGAACAGGGAGACGGACAAGAACGTGTGATGTTTTGGAAATCACGTGATCTGGGGATGGAGATCGAATATAGAAAGACATGAGGATGATTACCTGAGAACACCTTTTTCGAGAGAGACGATGATTGAGAGCAGGCGGCGGAGAGTATAGACTTGACTTCAGATACAGAGAGAGAGAGAGAGAGAGAGAAAGAGCATTTGACTTCAGAGATAACAGGAGATAGTCACAGAGAGAGAACATTTCACTTCAGAGACAGAGGTACTTTGGAAAGAGACGCTCAGTGGAGGGCACCTGACGGAGAGATATGCAGTTGAGACAAATTTTAGTTGAGACTTAGGCGACGGAGAGAGAGGCAGTTGAGATGGACACGCAACAGCAAGGTAACTACTCTTATATTATGTAGTGGTCGTATTTACAAGTCGTCAGTAGCTTACAGAGGCAGTTTTCCAGTCATACCATTCATCATAGTGACGCATTCCCACTGATCACGTCGACATCACCTTGATCACATGAATGTAAGTCGTCGGTCGCAGCTAGAGGCAGTTTTACAATGATCCCATGGATCAGATTTGGTGCAGTCTATCCTGACCACGTTGAGACCACTTTGAATGTTACCACCAACAAGAGGAACAAGATCACGGACGTTATACCTGGGTTCAGAACCTACGAGCTTCACCATCATCGACAATCCGCAACTAAGTTCTATCACAGCAGACCAGATTAGGTGAGGAAAAAGAACCGGGAAATAACATTATCGATAAGGTTAGGTTTAGCGGTAGGGGTGTTTTAGTATGAGAGAAAAATTGTAAGTTTTAGAGAGTTTATAGTTGGCAGTGTAACTTAAATAAATAATATGTTGTATTGTGTTTAGATTTAGTGTTACATGAATTTGTTTAGAGTGCAATAGAATAGAGCAGATCCTTTTACCGTCCACGACAGAGCTCCATCAAATAGATCGGCTCTGGTACAGCTGCTTACATCATTGTTAGTGAATTACAGCTGACCAAGGGCATATTCCGCCTCCAAATGATGGCCTTGGAAACAGATATAGTTTGTATTAGGGGAGATATAATATCTTCAATATATATGTGCTTGCTTCGGTTATAATGAACTTTAATTTGAGGTCGGAATACATTTAACAGAAATATTATACTAATCGCTTGAGAGAGGAATTCATGAACATAAAGGCGAACTTGATGTTTGAATATTTATCGACCAGAGCAAGAATGGTTTGAGAGAGGAATTCATGAACATAAAGGTGAACTTGATGCTTGAATGTCTATCGACCAGAGCAAGAATGGTTTGTGAGAGGAATTCATGAACATAAAGGTGAAATTGATGTTTGAGCGTCTATCGACCATAGCAAGTGTACCAGTTCTCGCCGGAGCAGAGAGTTTAGGACATGGGGGATGTGGTTACTGTTAACAAATGTACCTGAATGCGTGTCAAGGTCACTCACCGTCTCAACAAGGGAGAGCAGAGTTGGGGCAAGGAATGTGGACAGGTGGGAGCTGACCACTGGCCTTCCGATTTGGGTAGGGAGAGAATGATTG
Source organism: Ariolimax columbianus (assembly GCA_036924085.1). Classification (NCBI taxonomy): domain Eukaryota; kingdom Metazoa; phylum Mollusca; class Gastropoda; order Stylommatophora; family Arionidae; genus Ariolimax; species Ariolimax columbianus. The sequence goes on along the minus strand of JAVGWX010000018.1, from coordinate 64,223,518 downwards.
ACAGACGGATTGGCGGCGGGGCTTGCTGCGAGAGAGTGAGTGACAGGTGTGAAGGGCGCTTCGTTCTAATAAGACTGAATGTGACCATCCCCTGAGATCCATTGGTCAAGCTCTGGCCTTGCTTGAGGATATATAACTCGAGAGAAAGTTTAGCTCAGGAGGCTGGATGGAGAGGAGAGGAGAGGGGATGAGTGAATGTAGACATGAGTCTGGTTTAGCTCACCGACTTAGAGGAGCTATTGAAAGACGGTTGGACGAATGTTAGTGATAGAACATGATCGCTCAAATAGGTGTGTGAGTTTTGTATTAATAGATAATCTGAGCGTTGTGTTGTAAGCAGGACACAATGTGAACGAGTTGTGTCCAGATCGCCCGTCTGAGGGGATTTGAGTGAGGAAGAGTATTTGATAAGGTGTGTTGAGGACGCAGTTAGGGCGAGGTGTGTGTGATGGGAGTAAGGCAATAGAACTGGGTTTTAGATAGTTGGGAATTCCATCAAGAGCTAATGCTTAAACTTTCCGCTTTAGTAATATGTATATTAACATATATATAATAATAGAATGCTTAGTTAAGATGATATGTATTGTATTGTGTTTGTAATTTCTCTACTCATTCTATGATATGAGTATGATATAATAAATGTGTCACCTGCTGTGTGATATGTCATTTACTGAGTATGGTCATGGATGATGTGGATGAGTGTGAGAATGTTCTAAGTTGGAATAACGGCCAGGGCAAACAGTGGGGTCTGTTACACAAGAATGGTTTGAGAATCATTGTTAGAGTAGGTGTGTCACAATAAGAATACTTAGACTTCCCACTACCAAAACAAGGATTGTCGCCAGGGACAACCACTTAAATTGGGGACAAATAGAATACTTGACACACCATTGATAGAATCCCACAAGATTGTGCTCCCTTCTCTCCACCTCAGACAAACTAATCATCAATTTTGTAAAGGCCATGAATAAAAATGGAGCAGGAATTGTATACCTTCAAGACTTTGTTAGGCCAAACCCAAGGAAGGTGTATTTGTCAGTCCACAGATACGTCAGCTCTTCTGAGATCAGTCATTTGATGATATCCACACAGGTGATGAAAAGTTAGCTTGGAATGATTTCCAGTAAGTGGCCACAAACTTTCCAGGAAACAATACGGCTGACAATTACCGGGAGCTTGTAGAAACCTTGCTCTGTGTTTATCGCATGGAAGACGAGAGGCTGCCAAAGGATATCCTCTATGGACAGCTGACCATTGGAGTTAGAAAAATCGGCCGTCTCACACTGAGATTCAAGGACGCACGCAAGAGGGACATGAAGTCCTGCGATATCCCATCCGAGGGCTGGGAAACAATTGCTCAGGATCAAGCTGTTTGGAGACAGTCAGTTGAAGGGGGCAGAGTGACTGCAGACGCTCGTGGAGGCCTTCTGGCTGCAGAGAAAAGAGGAAGACTGAAGAGATCAAGGAACACCCTGGCAAAGCAGCCTCTTCCGCATGGTTGTATGGACTGTGGCTGGGACTGTTACTCGCGGATCGATCTTTACAGTCATAGCAGATTGTGTTGAAACACATGGGACAGAACTGGACAAAACTTACAGGGCGCACGCGTCTGCACAGACTGAGACGCTTTTAATGATATGATATATATGATTTGGTCAATGTTAATGGATCCATGATTTAAAATTATCAGAGGACACAACATTATGCAGCAGGATCTTTTCTTCGGCAGAGTTGGGTCTATTGAGATCAGATTTAGCTGCGATTCATAAATGGTCTGAAAGCTGGCATATGGAGTTTAATGTACAGCCTTCCACAGGATAAAATCTAATATAGATTTTAATTCCATGATGGGAGAGAACAATATTAGGACAGTACAAACGGAAAGAGACCTAGGAGTTATAATAGATCATATTGATAAAGTGCGTGAGCAAGTCCAGGTACAGTGAACAAGGCTAATGGAGTGCTGAGTATGACTTGAAGAAACATTATACAAAGGATGAAGGAAGAGATAGTCAAACTATATAAACCATTGGGGAGACTAAATGTTGGTACTGTGTTCAGGTGTGGAGTTCTTTTCATAGAGGGGATATAAACATACTAGAATGGTTACACAGAAGAACTACAAAGATGATCGGGGGATTCCAGAATTATACTTACGAGGAAAGACTCAGAAAAACCGACCTACAGTGTCTAGAACAGAGAAGAACTCCAAGTGACTTGATACAAGTTTAAATTGGAAAAAGTAAATTACATAATACCAAGTTTTTTTTTTCAAAGTTCAACCAACTACACTAAGTCTTAATGGCAAATATATGCCGCTAAACGACAACCCAAACTACTTGGGCGTCACATTTGATCAGCGCATGACATGGAAAAGTCAGATCGAGAGAAACCGAATGAGACCAAGACAAAGAATGGCAATCATGAGGAAACTTGCGGGCACAAGCTGGGGAGCAGACAAAAGAATACTGAAGAAACTGTACACTGGAAGAGTGAACCAGTTCTCGAGTATGGCATTGCGGCATGGACAACAGCAGCAAAGGCAAACTTTGATAAAATTAGCAAACTTCAAAACCAAGCCATGAGAGTTATAACAGGAGGCATGAAGTCAACGTCAATTGTAGAACTTGAAAGGATTACAAATCTGCAATCGATTACCGACAGAAGAGACAGCAGAGCCCAGCAGCAAGCAGAGAAACTCAGAAGACTGACTGACCATCCAATGCATCAGAGACTAAATATATTTGGAAAAGGGAAACTAAAGCGGAGAAACTTTGCAGAAATAGCCAAAGCAAAGACGAGCGAAGACCCTATAAACACCACAACAACACCAAAGCCCATCCCTACTGTACGCAAACCCACCTGGAAGCAGCATATCATTCCAGAGGTAGTAGAAAATATACCAGGTATTGGAATCAAGAATAGCCAGACTGAAAAAGAAAAAAGAGACATAACCCTGAGTCGCATAGCGAAAAACTACCCAAGTATGGACTGGACCCATGCGTACACCGACGGTTCTGTAACAAACACAACACATAATGGAGAGGCAAGAGTATTCCTGAGCCTAACAAATGGTAGAAAAATAACACTGTCAGTGGCAACTGGAAAATTCTCAAGCATTATCAGAGCGGAGGCAGAGGCACTGAAGGCTGCAGTAGAAGCAATGCTAACAGGCGAAAGCAATGAAAGCCAGATAGTCCTGTTTACAGATGCCCTGTCCGAAGTTACAGCACTAAAAAGCCAGAAAAATACTGAACTTAATGATTTAAGAACAGTACTCTGTCAACTATGCCAGCAGTCCGCACCAAAAAGAGTAGTGGTACAGTGGGTTCCATCCCACTGTAACATCCAAGGCAACGAGGAGGCAGACAGACTGGCAAAAGAAGGTGCAAGATTACCACAACCAGATTCTAGTGTGACCTACGAAGAGTCAAAAAGGTTTATTAGGGCCAGATACATGGCCAAATGGGAAACAGAGCATACTGGCTACACAAAAAATTATGCCTATTACCAATTGAACAGAAGAGAGCAGGTCGTGGTCTTCAGACTCCGCACAGGCCACAACAGACTGAGGTACCATCTATTCAATAAACTGAAGATAGGTGGTACTGACGAATGCACATGTTGTACAGGGAAAATGACCGCTGAACATCTGCTGCAAAATTGCCCAACATACGAGGACCAGAGAAAGCACATGTGGCCATCACCAGTGGCAACACTAGACAAACTCTATGGCAGCGTCGACAGCCTTAGGAGGACAGCTGCTTTCTTCGAACAAATTAAAGTTGACGTCTGACAGCGTACGAAGAAGAAGAAGAAGAACCGACTACACGAACAAGGTGCAGCTTCAAATTGTTTAAAGACAGGTCTAGATTAGATATTAGGAAATATTTGTTTGGTCAGAGAGTTGTGCATGCTTGGAATGCATTGTCACACGATGTGATGCAGGCATGGTCAGTAAATGCATTAAAAATAGATTGAATGATTGCAGTCCTTTTTAGTATTGATCGGCTGGAACAAGCTGGTTGAATGCAGACACTATAGAGCCTTCTAAACCTGTAAAATGAAGTTAAGTTCTCTCTTCGCAAAAATGTTGGAATAACTCAGCATATCCTGTTTATTCTAACGCCTTGCTACTGCCTTTTACCTTCTATCAAAGGATATCATAATTATGATACCACATTGATCAACTTATACATGTAATACTTCATATCAAGGTGTCGTTGAGAGTTATACAGTTCATAGAGTGGTTTTTGAGACCCTGCTGGACCATCGTGCTTTAAATTGTGGCCAAGACAATCCTTGACTCCTGATTATTGTCAGAAGCTGTTTTGTTTCATCAACTGTCCCTATCACTATTTTATTCGGCTTAATTTGTGCCCATCTAATCGCTCCCATCCGTCTTAAAAACCGTCAAACCTTCTTTTTTTCAAACTCTAAAGTTCATGTCTGCTCAAAGCGTCACGGACCATTTAAAATTATAATAATATGTATGGATAATTCTTTTAAAATATGATATGTTCGTACTTTTTAATGTTAGAATTCTCCAATTCTTATTGAAAGCTGTTTTAGTCATTGCAATTATAGCCCTTATATCTCTCAGGCAACGGGCAATCGTCTGTAATTAATAGCACCAAATATGGAAATGGTGTCACCTGTTCAATCATCAATGCTTATCAGTAACATCAGATAATTTATCTATCAATATCCATCTATGACTACTAGTTTTTCTTTTTGTGTTTATGGGGTTCTTGCAAACACAGTAAGGTATATTATTTATGAATGATTAATTGGTAGATCTATCCCTTTTACGTCCCAAATGTGACCGAAAGCATCCGCCAGGTTAAATTAAAAAAGCGCTAGTTAGAACCTTTCACCACAATCACCCTAATGATTAATTTCACTTTCATTTTCAACGGTTTGTTTACTTTCGTTTCTAAGTCACGTGACACAAAATAATGGCTGCCAAAAGTTCACGGGAACTTTCACAATGGCTGAGCGGCTAGTTTCAGGACAGGAAAGATAGGCTCAATAGTCATCAAAAGGGCAGTATTGGTGGAGAAAGTGAAGCTGAATCAGTCATAAACGATTTTGTGAATGAAAACAAGGACTATTGGACAAGAGTTCACAATAATAATACGACAATGGGAGTCGCATATGATAATTGAAATTGATTGATTGTTAATTTCAAATTTGTTTGCACTTTTGACTTTAATATACTATATACTAAATCAATGTTTGATTTGGTGCTGAGGAGATAACTTTCATATAAGACTGAGTGATAATGATACAAGTGACAAGTCGTAAGCCACACACAACAGTCACTTGAGTCACACACACTGGGTACTGACGGTAGTAAAGTACCACTCAGTTTCAGTGCATGAGTGGTTACTTTCTCTTCAGTTTACACAACACTCAACAGTCAACAGGTATCAACAAATGGCAATCAATGAGTCACCACAATAAAACATGGCATTTACTGTTCTAGACTAGCTTTAGTTATTAATTAGATGATAATTCTATTTAACTGAATGCATATAGGTCTATTGTGTTTTGTCAATTTATGCATAGCAGCATAGGCAATTTGAGATTTCAGGTATAGAAAAAGTAATTATAATTTGATAAAATGTTCAAACGAATATTATTATTAGTCTACTTTTTCCCGGCATTTTTGTGTGTTAAAGGCTTGTCTTTCTACAAGTGGAGGCACGCTGCTTTCAACCTCAAACCATAGTCTTTTAGGTTATGTCAGGACACATTGGCCAGTTTATGAACATGTGTTTGAAGCTTCAGCAATTTTGCTATTCAATGCAATTTTGAATGTATCAGTTTTATTTAAAATGACAAAATAAATTTAAATAAATAATTGTTCAGATTTATGTGTGGATGAAAGTGAGTTTTCTTCTTCAGTTTAAGCATATATTTCCTGTTCAAGGCTTAGGGGAAGGTCTAATGGACTAACTTGACTTCACAATTTTTACATTTCAGGTAAACGAAGCAGACAACATTAATTTGAGGTCCAGCTGCAAAGATCACATATCTAAAATGATGGTATTCAAATGTATATGTTTGGCTTTGCTAGCAAACCTTGGAAGCAGTTTGGAACCAGTGACTATTGCACTTGGTGGGATCATTGGCCTCGGGTCACTGTTTGCAGCTTCCTGGTTGGAGCCTGTTCGTTGCCGCTTTACTCCATGCTGCAATAATATATGGATTATAACCAATTTTACAGGTATCTGCATGTTACTAGAGTAATTTCTCATCGTAAATGACGGAAGGAGTCAATTTCATTTGGAAGTTAACTGCGCATCGAAATTAATTAATTAAAAAATTAATAATTTTAATTGATGGAAAGTAAATTGAATGGGGAAAATATTACACATTAAATTTTACGATAAATTGAAAATACATTCAAGATTTTGCAAAACTTCACGATATACAATATTTAGGATAAATCTCTAATTATAAGTTTGTACAAGATTTGATAGAAATCAGTTGGTTGGTTGGTTATTGATCCAGCGGTCGATGGGCTCCTGCCCATTGGTCGAATGCCATATAGTGGTATCTGCAAGTGTTTGTTAGCTGTTGTTTACTTCCGTACAAAGTGTTCCATTTGTCTGGCCTCGGAGGAAGAAGCTCTTTCCTAACACCGGTAAGGGCCGGACATTCAATAAGATGATGTTTAATAGTTTCATAGGGGTATGTGCACAGCCGGCACTCTGGAGTATGTTCTGGTTGGATTCTGTTCAAGTGACTGCTAAGTTGTATGTGTTGAGTGCGAAGTCGGTGCTTTGGTCTCTCCTTTTCAGGAGGTTGATATTGTCTTTGGGATTGCCATATGTTTGTAGATTTCTCTCCCAGTATTTCCCATCTATTCAGCCAGGCCTCTTTGCTCACAGTCTTCAGTAGTTGTTTGACTGTCTATATGGTTGTTGGTGTGTATTGTTGTTCTTGACTTGATCCCTTCTTAGCCTGTCTGCCTTGTTATTGCCAGGTGTATTTGAGTGACCAGGGATCCATTGTATAACTATTCTTCTTCTCTTCTTCTTCTTCGTACGCAGTCAGACAGTAACCATTATTTTTTCAAAAAAAGCGGCGGTCATCCTGAGGCTGTCGACACTGCCATAGAGCTTGTCTTGCAGTTCCACTGGTGATGGCCACATCTGCTCTCTCTGATCCTCGTATGTCGGGCAGTTCTGCAGCAGATGTTCAGCGGTCATTTTACCAGTACCGCACGGGCATTCGTCGGTACCACCTATCTTTAAATTTTTGAATAGGTGATACCTCAGTCTATTGTGGCCAGTGCGAAGTCTGAAGACAACGACCTGCTCTCTTCTGTTCAACTGGTAATAGGCATCGTTTTTGGTGTAACCAGTATGTTCGGTTTCCCATTAGGTCATGTATCTGGCTTTGATAAGCCGTTTTGACTCTTCGTACGTCACACTAGTATCTGGTTGTGGTAGTCTTGCACCTTCTTTTGCCAGTCTGTCTGCCTCCTCGTTGCCTTGGATGTTGCAGTGTGATGGGACCCACTGTACCACTACCCTTTTTGGTGCGGACTGCTGGCACAGTTTGCAGAGTGCTGCTCTTAAGTCATTAAGCTCAGTGTTTTTCTGGCTTTTTAGCGCTGTGACTACGGCGAGAGCATCTGTAAGCAGGACTATATGGCTTTCATTTTCTTTGTGTGTCACCATTTCTTCCACTGCCGCCCTCAGTGCCTCTGCCTCCGCTCTGAAATTGCCTGTGTACTTACCAGAAGCGAATGACAGTGTTATTTGTCTGCCATTTGGTAGGTTCAGGAATGCTCCTGCCCCTCCGTTCTGTGTAGTGTTTGTTACAGAACCGTCGGTGTATAACTATTCTGACTTCATGGGTTTGTGAGAAGTTGGTTGGCATCTAGAAATCAGTTAACCTTTTCCAGTCCTGGATGGTTGTATAGATTTCTGTCCTTTAGACCGAGGCATGTGCTGTTACTCTGTATGTCAAATACAAATTGAGCTACAATTACGGTCAAATAATTCAAAGACACATAATTAAACTATCTATAACATGGAGTATTCATAATAAAAATGAAATATTAGTGTGAAACACTATATGGCATAATGCGGATGTGGAAATACGAGAGAAATAAATAATTTTGTGTGCGCCATGTCATGTGCATTTTCGCATTAATCCCTCAATTCCATGAACACAGACCTATTCTTCTGAGTCAAAGTCTGAATCAGTGTGCGTAGAATATCCACAAGTAATCTATATCTGTGATCCTTGATCTGATAGAATAATAAATCATTGCTTGGGTCTTGAAGTCTATCTCTTCATTCTAGATGTGCCAACTTTGAAACTTCAACACATTCTTAAATGTCTACCTATTGGAAATAACTTTACCGTTAAACAACTTTGCATGCATGAATTTTCGCTATCTTGTAGATTACTTCAAAACCTGAAATTCCTAAACTAAATGATAGAACATAGCTAGAAGTCTGTGTTGGTTAATTGTACGTAAATTGACATTTTGTGTTTGGTCGAATGATACTGTAAAGGGTTCAGATTTGATGATAGGCACAAAGTATCCGTGCTTGCACAAGAGTTGAGTTATAAATATTTTATTTGTAACATTTCAGGTTTACAGCATGACATTAGATCAAAACTGCATGGACAGCATCTGGCCAGTTCATTGGTTGTTCAACATGTCGAGGCACATTTTATGGCTGACAACCCTTCCAAAGCCTTGGTTCTGTCATTTCATGGCCCAACAGGAGTAGGCAAGACTTTTGTCAGTAACATCATCGCAGAAAATATGTACAAAGGTGGGCTACGAAGCAACTTTGTGCATCTGATCTCTGCCATGAGAGACTTCCCTCATCAGAAAATGATTTCATTATACCAGGTAAATCATTCATGGCTCAGCAAATCTATTTATGCCCATGTCTGTAACTGATGAAGGCCTGCTTTCTGAGTATTTTGAGATAACTGGTATGAGACAGGGACAAGAACTTGTGTGAGACAGGGACAAGAACTGGTGTGAGACAGGGACAAGAACTTGTGTGAGACAGGGACAAGAACTGGTGTGAGACAGGGACAAGAACTGGTGTGATGGAGGGACAAGAACTGGTGTGATGGAGGGACAAGAACTGTTGTGAGACAGGGACAAGAACTGGTGTGAGACAGGGACAAGAACTGGTGTGAGACAGGGACAAGAACTGGTGTGAGACAGGGACAAGAACTGTTGTGAGACAGGGACAAGAACTGGTGTGAGACAGGGACAAGAACTGTTGTGAGACAGGGACAAGAACTGTTGTGAGACAAGGACAAGAACTGGTGTGATGGAGGGACAAGAACTGGTGTGATGGAGGGACAAGAACTGGTGTGAGACAGGGACAAGAACTGGTGTGATGGAGGGACAAGAACTGGTGTGAAACAGGGACAAGAACTGGTATGAGGTAGGGACAAGAACTGGTGTGAGACAGGGACAAGAACTGGTGTGAGACAGGGACAAGAACTGGTGTGATGGAGGGACAAGAACTGGTGTGAAACAGGGACAAGAACTGGTATGAGACAGGGACAAGAACTGGTGTGAGACAGGGACAAGAACTGGTGTGAGACAGGGACAAGAACTGGTGGGATGGAGGGACAAGAACTGGTGTGAGGTAGGGACAAGAACTGGTGTGAGACAGGGACAAGAACTGGTGTGATGGAGGGACAAGAACTGGTGTGAAACAGGGACAAGAACTGGTATGAGACAGGGACAAGAACTGGTGTGAGACAGGGACAAGAACTGGTGTGAGACAGGGACAAGAACTGGTGGGATGGAGGGACAAGAACTGGTGTGAGGTAGGGACAAGAACTGGTGTGAGACAGGGACAAGAACTGGTGTGAAACAGGGACAAGAACTGGTATGAGACAGGGACAAGAACTGGTGTGAGACAGGGACAAGAACTGGTGTGAGACAGGGACAAGAACTGGTGTGATGGAGGGACAAGAACTGGTGTGAGACAGGGACAAGAACTGGTGTGATGGAGGGACAAGAACTGGTGTGAGACAGGGACAAGAACTGGTGTGAAACAGGGACAAGAACTGGTATGAGACAGGGACAAGAACTGGTGTGAGACACGGACAAGAACTGGTGTGAGACAGGGACAAGAACTGGTGTGAGACAGGGACAAGAACTGGTGTGAGACAGGGACAAGAACTGGTGTGATGGAGGGACACGAACTGGTGTGAGACAGGGACAAGAACTGTTGTGAGACAGGGACAAGAACTGGTGTGATGGAGGGACAAGAACTGGTGTGAGACAGGGACAAGAACTGGTGTGAGACAGGGACAAGAACTGGTGTGAGACAGGGACAAGAACTGGTGTGAGACAGGGACAAGAACTGGTGTGAGGTAGGGACAAGAACTGGTGTGAAACAGGGACAAGAACTAGTGTGAGACAGGGACAAGAACTGGTGTGATGGAGGGACAAGAACTGGTGTGAGATAGGGACAAGAACTGGTGTGAGACAGGGACAAGAACTGGTGTGATGGAGGGACAAGAACTGGTGTGAGACAGGGACAAGAACTGGTGTGAGACAGGGACAAGAACTGGTGTGAGACAGGGACAAGAACTGGTGTGAGACAGGGACAAGAACTGTTGTGAGACAGGGACAAGAACTGGTGTGATGGAGGGACAAGAACTGGTGTGATGGAGGGACAAGAACTGGTGTGAGACAGGGACAAGAACTGGTGTGAGACAGGGACAAGAACTGGTGTGAGACAGGGACAAGAACTGGTGTGAGACAGGGACAAGAACTGGTGTGAGACAGGGACAAGAACTGTTGTGAGACAGGGACAAGAACTGGTGTGAGACAGGGACAAGAACTGGTGTGATGGAGGGACAAGAACTGGTGTGAGACAGGGACAAGAACTGGTGTGAGACAGGGACAAGAACTGGTGTGATGGAGGGACAAGAACTGGTGTGAGACAGGGACAAGAACTGGTGTGAGACAGGGACAAGAACTGGTGTGAGACAGGGACAAGAACTGGTGTGATGGAGGGACAAGAACTGGTGTGAGACAGGGACAAGAACTGGTGTGAGACAGGGACAAGAACTGGTGTGAGACAGGGACAAGAACTGGTGTGAGACAGGGACAAGAACTGGTGTGATGGAGGGACAAGAACTGGTGTGAGACAGGGACAAGAACTGGTGTGAGACAGGGACAAGAACTGGTGTGATGGAGGGACAAGAACTGGTGTGAGACAGGGACAAGAACTGGTGTGAGACAGGGACAAGAACTGGTGTGAGATAGGGACAAGAACTGGCGTGATACAGGGACAAGAACTGGTGTGAGGTAGGGACAAGAACTGGTGTGATGGAGGGACAAGAACTGGTGTGATGGAGGGACAAGAACTGGTGTGAGACAGGGACAAGAACTGGTGTGAGACAGGGACAAGAACTGGTGTGAGGTAGGGACAAGAACTGGTGTGATGGAGGGACAAGAACTGGTGTGAGACAGGGACAAGAACTGGTGTGAGACAGGGACAAGAACTGGTGTGAGGTAGGGACAAGAACTGGTGTGATGGAGGGACAAGAGCTGGTGTGATGGAGGGACAAGAGCTGGTGTGATGGAGGGACAAGAACTGGTGTGAGACAGGGACAAGAACTGGTGTGAGACAGGGACAAGAACTGGTGTGAGACAGGGACAAGAACTGGTGTGATGGAGGGACAAGAACTGGTGTGAGACAGGGACAAGAACTGGTGTGAGACAGGGACAAGAACTGGTGTGAGGTAGGGACAAGAACTGGTGTGATGGAGGGACAAGAACTGGTGTGAGACAGGGACAAGAACTGGTGTGAGACAGGGACAAGAACTGGTGTGAGACAGGGACAAGAACTGGTGTGAGACAGGGACAAGAACTGGTGTGAGGTAGGGACAAGAACTGGTGTGAGGTAGGGACAAGAACTGGTGTGAGACAGGGACAAGAACTGGTGTGAGACAGGGACAAGAACTGGTGTGAAACAGGGACAAGAACTGGTGTGAGGTAGGGACAAGAACTGGTGTGATGGAGGGACAAGAACTGGTGTGAGACAGGGACAAGAACTGGTGTGAGACAGGGACAAGAACTGGTGTGAGACAGGGACAAGAACTGGTGTGATGGAGGGACAAGAACTGGTGTGAGACAGGGACAAGAACTGGTGTGAGACAGGGACAAGAACTGGTGGGATGGAGGGACAAGAACTGGTGTGAGACAGGGACAAGAACTGGTGTGATGGAGGGACAAGAACTGGTGTGATGGAGGGACAAGAACTGGTGTGAGACAGGGACAAGAACTGGTGTGAGACAGAGACAAGAACTGGTGTGAGACAGGGACAAGAACTGGTGTGAGACAGGGACAAGAACTGGTGTGATGGAGGGACAAGAACTGGTGTGATGGAGGGACAAGAACTGGTGTGATGGAGGGACAAGAACTGGTGTGAGACAGGGACAAGAACTGGTGTGAGACAGGGACAAGAACTGGTGTGAGACAGGGACAAGAACTGGTGTGATGGAGGGACAAGAACTGGTGTGATGGAGGGACAAGAACTGGTGTGATGGATGGACAAGAACTGGTGTGAGACAGGGACAAGAACTGGTGTGAGACAGGGACAAGAACTGGTGTGAGACAGGGACAAGAACTGGTGTGAGACAGGGACAAGAACTGGTGTGAGACAGGGACAAGAACTGGTGTGAGACAGGGACAAGAACTGGTGTGAGACAGGGACAAGAACTGGTGTGAGACAGAGACAAGAACTGGTGTGATGGAGGGACAAGAACTGGTGTGAGACAGGGACAAGAACTGGTGTGAGACAGGGACAAGAACTGGTGTGAGACAGGGACAAGAACTGGTGTGAGACAGGGACAAGAACTGGTGTGATGGAGGGACAAGAACTGGTGTGAGACAGGGACAAGAACTGGTGTGAGACAGGGACAAGAACTGGTGTGATGGAGGGACAAGAACTGGTGTGAGATAGGGACAAGAACTGGTGTGAGACAGGGACAAGAACTGGTGTGAGACAGGGACAAGAACTGGTGTGATGGAGGGACAAGAACTGGTGTGAGACAGGGACAAGAACTGGTGTGAGACAGGGACAAGAACTGGTGTGAGACAGGGACAAGAACTGGTGTGAGACAGGGACAAGAACTGGTGTGATGGAGGGACAAGAACTGGTGTGAGACAGGGACAAGAACTGGTGTGAGACAGGGACAAGAACTGGTGTGATGGAGGGACAAGAACTGGTGTGAGACAGGGACAAGAACTGGTGTGAGACAGGGACAAGAACTGGTGTGAGACAGGGACAAGAACTGGTGTGAGACAGGGACAAGAACTGGTGTGAGACAGGGACAAGAACTGGTGTGAGACAGGGACAAGAACTGGTGTGAGACAGGGACTACATCTCCATACATGCTGTAAAATATAGCTAAACAAGCTTGTGTATGGTGCTAGCAACTGCTCTGTGGAAAAACAAAAACAAAGAAACGATCACTGCAAAAGTGTGAAGAATGCTGTGATTCATGCTTCCCTAAAGGAGGTCAGCTTTAGTGGTGGGCCTATGCTCTGGCTGGAGTCACCACAGACAAGAAGAAGAGCAAGTGACCCCCAGTCTCACTCTAATAATTGTTGTTGTACCATGTCAAACACTCATTTTAATTGGTCCTCCTCATAGGAGATTTGTTGATCTATTTTGACAGAACCAACTTTGGGCATAGATTTAAGGAAATATTGTATGATCTATCTTGACAGAACCAACTTCAGGCATAGATTCAAGGAAATGTTGTATGATCTATCTTGACAGAACCAACTTCGGGCATGGATTCAAGGAAATATTGTATGATATATTTTGACAGAACCAACTTTGGGCATAGATTCAAGGAAATATTGTATGATCTATCTTGACAGAACCAACTTCGGGCATGGATTCAAGGAAATGTGACGCAGTGTGAGAGGTCCACGTTCATATTTGAAGAAGTAGATAAACTTCCTGCTGGGTTCTTGGATGTTTTAGTGCCATATGTAGAATATCAAAATTATAGAGGTATTGACTACAGAAAAGCCGTTTTTATATTTTTGAGGTAAGCTGGCATTGAATGGACATGATTGTGTTACCTTCCTGGAGAAGATTTTCTTCCAGTTTTGTAGAAGTAATTGTTGTTGTTGAATGCCCACAATGAGTAGATTTGCTCTTTTGTGCGCCCTGAACAGGGCATTACCATATGCGTTTTCGGATGTCTGATGTGAGTTCGGGTTAGCAATCAGCAAAACGAAAACACAAGTTATGGTCCAGGGTGCAACCAAACCACCAATAATCTCAATTGATGATGAAGCTCTCAGAGTACTAGATCACTTTACGAACTTGAGATCCTCCGTCAATAATAAACTATCCCTAGACCAAGAGATCAATATCAGGATAGGAAAGGCAGCAACAACAATGAGCAGATTAACAAAAAGGGTCTGGGAGAACAAGAAACTCACTGTTAAAACAAAAACACTTGTTTACCAGGCCTGTGTCCTCAGCACTCTTCTTTACGGCAGTGAGACATGGTCTACCTACATGCACCAGAAGAGGTGGCTAAACAGATATCACATGAGGTGCCTGCGCAGAATCCTGGGCATTGGGTGGCAAGACAAGATCACCAACGGAGAGTTGGTGGAGAGAACAGGCACCGTCACAATCATTTCCATGCTTAGTCATCAAAGGCTCCGCTGGCTGGGACACATTCGGAGGATGGATGATGGCAGAATACCTAAATATCTTCTCTATGGGCAATTACAGTTGGGGAAAAGGTCTCGCAGCCGGTCACTACTTCGGTACAAGGATGTATGCAAGCGGGATATGAATGACGCAGGCATCGATTTGGAATCATGGGAACAGGATGCCATGGATCGTGTTGCATAGAGGGGCAGGATTAAGCATGGAATACAGACAAAGGAGATACTGATTGCTGATAGGCTAAAGACTCAGAGTTTGGGAAGACACGCCACACCATGCGGCAAACAGTCCTGATTTTTCTTGCACACACACTGTGGAAGATGCTTCTCTGCCCCGGACAGGTCTTACGAGTCACATTTGTTACCATCATGGACTGAAGTTGCATACCTTTTCAAAGCACAATTACTATCGTCTGACAAGATGGAAAGATATAATGATGATGTTGAATGCCCACAATGAGTAGATTCGCTCTCCACAATGAGTAGATTCGCTCTTTTGTGCGTCCTGAACAGGGCATTACGGGCAGGTTACAGTAGCTTTACTCACATACCGTGCATGCTGATGAAGGTAGACCGGGGGCCTCCAGAGAGTTGTGCTATGTTTGGCTTCATCTGTATGTCGCTTACTGCTACGAGGATCATGTCGATCTCCTACCTCGAGGGAGAATTGTGGAAGTGAGGTGAGTCTTGGTCAGTATAATTCACCTGACCCTGACTAACATTGTCCGATCAGTATGTTTTGTTTGACCACACGTTTGTCTACTCTCCCTGCAATAATAAGTCCAAATGCTTCCATTACAATAAGTTATAGATACTGAAAATAAATATAATAATTGTTATTTATAAGAAATATAATGTTTCAGAATAGTAAAAATCCCACCACGCCATGGTGTTAGACCCATACTATGTTGTAATTATTCTGTGGCTGGGTCAACCACAGGGGCCGGCTTGTGATCAGAAAGAAAAATCCCTGATCGCCTGCTCTACCGCGGCCCCCCAGAATACAAGGCTTAATTGAATTAATGAAAGAACTGTAGAATCAAATGCATAGATTTCTTCTTCGCTGTACACCTTCTGATATCACCATGTTTGTCGTAGAATTTGGGGGCAGCTATATATAGACTTCAAATTAGCTTTGGACAGGGTGACAAATGAGAGCACAAGGATATTGTTTTACTGGAGCAGATGTGGACTTTTATCAAAACATGTTAAATATACCATAGGTATTGAAAGAGTCTGATAATGTGCTGGAATGAGACCAACTCGCACATCGTTGCCAGGATGAGAAAGGTACAGCACACTTTGTTATTTTAAATTTACGAAAGGAAATTTGAGAATATACAGGCAAAGAGGGAGTCAGCCTGTCCTAGGGGTGAGACTCGCTCGGTTGTACAATTCCATCGCACCGTATCCTGCTGTGTCCAGTTGGCAGACATGAAGGTTTTTTCTCAATGCGAACACTCCTCCATGTACGGAAAGTAATGGCAACCTGGTGTACTGCACACCTGCCAAGAAACTTATACCAGCCAAATAGGTCGAGGTTGGAAGAGACCACATTCTGTGAAGGCAGGCTACTTACTGTTTTTTACAGGCTAAGAGAATAAAAAATACTGAGACAAGGGAAAGTCTACAGCAAGAGAGAGTACAAAACAAACAGCAGCTATAGGTGGCAGCTGTCGATAAATATGAAGGTCATCTGGATCACTTGATAGGCAGTGGTGGTTGTTGTGGTGGTACCATCTGTGACATTAGTAGTGATGGTGTGGCTTGTTGTGGTTGTACCATCTGTGACAATAGTAGTGATGGTGTGGTTTGTTGTGGTTGTACCATCTGTGACAATAGTAGTGATGGTGTGGTTTGTTGTGGTTGTACCATGTGACAATAGTAGTGATGGTGTGGCTTGTTGTGGTTGTACCATCTGTGACAATAGTAGTGATGGTGTGGCTTGTTGTGGTTGTACCATCTGTGACAATAGTAGTGATGGTGTGGTTGTACCATGTGACATTAGTAGTGATGGTGTGGCTTGTTGTGGTGGTACCATCTGTGACAATAGTAGTGATGGTGTGGCTTGTTGTGGTTGTACCATCTGTGACAATAGTAGTGATGGTGTGGCTTGTTGTGGTGGTACCATCTGTGACAATAGTAGTGATGGTGTGGCTTGTTGTGGTTGTACCATCTGTGACAATAGTAGTGATGGTGTGGCTTGTTGTGGTTGTACCATCTGTGACAATAGTAGTGATGGTGTGGCTTGTTGTGGTTGTACCATCTGTGACAATAGTAGTGATGGTGTGGCTTGTTGTGGTTGTACCATCTGTGACAATAGTAGTGATGGTGTGGCTTGTTGTGGTTGTACCATCTGTGACAATAGTAGTGATGGTGTGGCTTGTTGTGGTTGTACCATCTGTGACAATAGTAGTGATGGTGTGGCTTGTTGTGGTTGTACCATCTGTGACAATAGTAGTGATGGTGTGGCTTGTTGTGGTTGTACCATCTGTGACAATAGTAGTGATGGTGTGGCTTGTTGTGGTTGTACCATCTGTGACAATAGTAGTGATGGTGTGGCTTGTTGTGGTTGTACCATGTGACAATAGTAGTGATGGTGTGGTTGTACCATGTGACAATAGTAGTGATGGTGTGGCTTGTTGTGGTTGTACCATCTGTGACATTAGTAGTGATGGTGTGGTTGTACCATGTGACAATAGTAGTGATGGTGTGGCTTGTTGTGGTTGTACCATCTGTGACAATAGTAGTGATGGTGTGGCTTGTTGTGGTTGTACCATGTGACAATAGTAGTGATGGTGTGGTTTGTTGTGGTTGTACCATCTGTGACAATAGTAGTGATGGTGTGGCTTGTTGTGGTTGTACCATGTGACAATAGTAGTGATGGTGTGGTTGTACCATGTGACAATAGTAGTGATGGTGTGGTTGTACCATGTGACAATAGTAGTGATGGTGTGGCTTGTTGTGGTTGTACCATCTGTGACAATAGTAGTGATGGTGTGGCTTGTTGTGGTTGTACCATGTGACAATAGTAGTGATGGTGTGGTTGTACCATGTGACAATAGTAGTGATGGTGTGGTTGTACCATGTGACAATAGTAGTGATGGTGTGGTTGTACCATGTGACAATAGTAGTGATGGTGTGGTTGTACCATGTGACAATAGTAGTGATGGTGTGGTTTGTTGTGGTTGTACCATCTGTGACAATAGTAGTGATGGTGTGGCTTGTTGTGGTTGTACCATGTGACAATAGTAGTGATGGTGTGGCTTGTTGTGGTTGTACCATCTGTGACAATAGTAGTGATGGTGTGGTTTGTTGAGGATACATTTTGATTTAATAAATCATCCATTATCATTTCCCTAAAACCTCATCTTCAGTAACACTGGCAGTTCTGACATTGTGAAGGCCACATTTAATCACTGGAAGAGTGGGAAGAGCAGAGAGACGCTGCCCCCGGTAGAGTTGGAAATGGCAATAACGAAAGCTATCAGTGAAGATAACGAATGTAAGTTTGAATGTTGTCATTTTAGATACAGAAAGCCACTTGAAAATGTTTTGGTATTAAATCAAAACATAAATAGGTCTGGCTCAGTTGTTGCATCAGGACAGAAATAGAATGAAATCCACATTATGGCTTTTGTCAGGGTTGAAGAACAAACTCAACAACAATAGAATTGGAATGAGCTTGACAATGGATACGACTGGAGATGGCAACCTATAACTAGATAGTGGCCAGGAATGTGTGAATCATGGTATGAGGGTTGACGAGATGGCGAAAGAGAGGAATGTACAGGGGAGCCTACGCAGCTCTGACAGGTTGGATAGGTTCAACATGCTGAAAGAGTTTATCCGTGTCAAAAGTCATCATTAACAAAAAAAACAGGTAATAGTTGGGACTTTGAAAATCTGTTTTCAGATGGGGTTCTAGTTGTTCACATGAACGTTTTCTGCTGTAACTATTAGCAATTAATTTCTAAATTTGCTTCTAATTCAATGATACAATGTATAAATGCCCATATTTTGTTCCTTGTTAGTATTACAAACTTGTCTTTGCTTGTACATTTAGAAGATAACTTTATGTATACAAGTCAGTTGACTGATATTTATGTCTCATCGTTATAAAGTTATATTTTAGGAGCAGAATGAATGTAGTACATCACATTTGAAGACTTCATTAACAGAAATCAACATTTTATTAGAAGAGAAAAGGGACGACAGTCTTGTATGTTACTTTTGTCAATGATTGTTTCAATAACTGAAGTGTTTACATTTTGACGAAGATTAATGTAAAAAATAACTGCTTTGCTGTATCTCTCACTAACAGATGGTCTGTGGCAGAGCCAGCTGATGAGCAAAAGTCTCATCAATGCATATATTCCATTTTTGCCACTGGAGAAAGTGCATGTGACGGCATGCATCAGGGATGCACTTTCAGCTAATAACAATTTATTTTACACTCGCCAGCCGCAGAAAATAATGGATGATATCTTGAAGCAGCTCACGTTTTCTCCCCTGGATGACCCAGTTTTTTCTGACATGGGTTGCAAGAGAGCCACTGAGAAGATTTACGAAGCTGTAGGTTAATGGTTGATCATATAGACCAAATTTGAAAGTGAGGTGATGAACAGATGGCTACTTTATATTAACTAGTTGATTATAGGAAGTGAGTTGATGAGCGGACGGATGCTTTATATTAACTAGTTGATTACTAAATGTAATAATAATATTTATTTTGTTAGTGAAATCTTACAAAGATCATACATTATTATGCAGTGAAAACAATAGTCTTAGTTCATGAAACCTAAATATATATAAAGAAAGAGAGAGCCACACAAAATAAGACTTTGTGTCACAGTATCTCTATTAATGATTGTACGCGGAAGACATTATTTCAGCTGAACATATTGAATGCTATCTTCTGGTACATAATATAATTGTATTTTCTCCGTGTCAAATGTTTTGGATCAGAGATAGCCAACAAAATAATGTCCAGGACTGGCATTATAGGAGGTATTGTGGTAAATGCACATGAAATCCATGTCTCTGGATCAAGGAAATTATTATCAACCAAGAACTGCTTGCCCAGAGCAGCCAGCACACCATCCTAACTGGTTAATGCTAGAATTGGATCGGTCATTTCCTAAAGGAGAACCTGCTGCCATCACCAGAACCGACATGATATGTTGCTGCCTTTAAAATAAGCCACTTTCCCGCTTTGAAATTTATCGACAAAGGATCTAAGAAGTCATCATCTTGAGCCTCGTCATTAGATGGAAGTGAAACAAACCGGTCAATACATAAAACAGATCACCGGAAACAACTGAGATGGTTGGACAGAATTTGTGTAGAATTCTGTAGACAACCAAGAATGAGGACTTGCTGAGAGACATGAACAAATCTGTGTGCAGGCAAACAACGGAGATGGTTTGACAGAATTGTTGAATCCTGTAGACAACCAAGATAAATTAGACTATAACAAGTTTTTTAAAATACAGCCACCCACAATAACAAGAGGGCATAGCTACAAGCTGACTAAAGAGAGGTCCAGGTTAGATATTAGGAAATATTTTTTTAGTCAGAGAGTGGTGTCTGCTTGGAATGCATTGCCAGGGGAGGTAGTGGAGGCAGGGACAGTTAATGCATTTAAGAATAAACTGGATGCGCATAGCTTTTAGAGCAAGGTGATGTAAATGTAACTGGTTGTATACAGACTCTGCAGGGTCTTCTAAACCAGTATAAAGACGTTAAGTTAAGTTAAGATTTACTGAGGGACATAAACAAATCTGTGTGCAGGCAAACAATGGAGATGGCCACTTGTGTAATCAGCATTGGTATAGTCAATACTCTACAAAAATTAACTAACAAATAGTGCACCTCTGGATCAGTCTATGGACAATGACAATATCTGTTTGTTTGGTTAAAATAAAGGACATATATAACCCATCACTAATAGATCAGAAGTTGACACAAGAAGAGCTTTACTATGTTTTGAAAGAAAGTCCGTCTACATTCAACCTGATTTGTACAAGTCAGATCCAGAACATGTGTTGGAACTTACTTTTAAAAAAAAGAAGTAATCCCCATTTTTATGCTTGAAGATCGCAGCTGCCTGTTCGAGGCTCATTGCCAAGAAACCAAACGGAAAGTCTGTGTGAGGAATAACATCATTTGCAGACTTGCCGGCACAACATGGGAAGCCCAGCCATCAGTACTTGTCCTGTGCTCTTCTGCAGCGGAATACGCTGCACCAGTATGGGAAAAGTCCACACACGCCAAGCATGTTGATACTGTCATCAGTGAGACAACCCAGATCATGTCATGATGGGTGCCTAAAGTCAACCCCTATTGGAAAAAGTATATCCCATACTTGGTATAGTGTGGGCATACGCAACATCCCTGGAGAGTGTCATATCGAGAAATGGCACGGCAAACTACATACCCCATCTACGACGAACCTTAAATAGAATTTGGTCTGGAGTCACCCGATACAGAAACAACCTGATATGGGGGGTACAACAACATCTGTACATGCGAACAATGGATGACCTGCTAGAGGGAAATAAGGCGGCCATTGTAGCAGAACACTGGACTTACCATTTCACACAGTGTTATGGATGACCTGCTAGAGGGAAATAAGGCGGCCATTGTAGCAGAACACTGGACCTCTACCATATCACATGGTGTTATGGATGACCTGCTAGAGGGAAATAAGACGGTCATTGTAGCAGAACACTGGACCTCTGCCATATCACATGGTGTTATGGACACAGAAAGTAAGTGAGCTGTTTATTGTGCCTGCCAACTTGACTTGCTCTTTCGTCATTGGATATCCCTTACATTTACAGTAGCTTGATGCACTGAATTCCCCTCACCAATAGATCTGTTGTCATCCTCATTGGATATCCCTTACATTTATGGTAGCTTGATGCACTGAAATCCCTCACCAATAGATCTGTTGTCATCCTCATTGGATATCCCTTACATTTATGGTAGCTTGATGCACTGAAATCCCTCACCAATAGATCTGTTGTCATCCTCATTGGATATCCCTTACATTTACGGTAGCTTGATGCACTGAAATCCCTCACCAATAGATCTGTTGTCATCCTCATTGGATATCCCTTACATTTATGGTAGCTTGATGCACTGAAATCCCTCACCAATAGATCTGTTGTCATCCTCATTGGATATCCCTTACATTTACGGTAGCTTGATGCACTGAAATCCCTCACCAATAGATCTGTTGTCATCCTCATTGGATATCCCTTACATTTACGGTAGCTTGATGCACTGAAACCCCTCACAATAGATCTTGTTTTCATTATCCTCATCACTGGCACATTATTTTTTTCAGCACGTCACATTTTTACCAAGGTTGTTGATTTTGAGAGCATGTAACCTTTTTATTTGTTGGTCTATAGATATGATTTTGTTGCGTGTAGAGACATCAAAATGAAATTCTTGGTGTTATTCTTTGTTGTTTTGCGTGTGTTAGGTTCTGAGATATATGATAAAAAGTGATAGTATTGTACAACACGACAAACATATAGAATGCTCATTTTCGGCAACCCTTGCTTGAAATGTTTTAAAAAAAAAAAAAAGTTTCACAGAGAATTGATAATCAATGTTTACAAGATCGGCATATCTATTAGGCCGATGTCCACGGTAGCCTGGTTTTTGATCTATGGTTAAAATACTTTGAAAAAAAAAAATGTATAATAGTGACACACAATGCTCGGGCACATTTGTTCGCCAATGGTTACGTAAAAGATAAAGATGTTGCGGTTGACTGTCTTTCATGAGCTTGATTATGCTGCCGATATAGTTGCTCGTTATTTTATATCATGAATTGACTGACATAGAAAGGGTTTGATGACAAGTTACAAATGTTTTGTCTGATCTGGCATGATATACACAAGTGTAATTTGGTGCTCTTTACTTCTTATAATATAATATATCATTTACTTTGTAGGTGTCGGATACTGTTACTAAAGAGGCATGCAATAACAGCTTGTGTCTCAATAAAGTTCTATATAGATGTGGCATCTATTTAGTAGCTGTGTTCATGTGTCTGATTTTATTTCCATTTAAAAAAATGCAAATCAGTTAGATTAAATCAGTCTGGATCTTTCTATATGTCTTCCAGTGCCACTAGATAGAAAGATGTGGAGAATGGCAGAGCTCTCAGAAGATTGCATACAGATAAGTTATACACACTTCGATTTGTGACCACTCTTTGTATACAGAATTATCATTTGGGGAGTGTGTTGGTCAGAGGTTTAGAGCTTGGTTCACAAACCCAACATACATTTTTCAAACCACATTGGGCCAATGGTTAAGTGACGTGGCTCAAAATCTATAGGTGCTGGGTTCGCTCCCCATCACAGCACCGGCCATTACCCCAGAAAATGGAGGAGGAAGCAGACCCTTACATAAAATACATGTCAAAGTTGAGTGCACTGGGCTGACAGGAGCAAAATAAAAATATTGTGCAACGCACACCGCCTCGGGGAATAGATAAATAAGGCAAACGAAAAAACCCGCATTGTGCTCACTTTGACAGATCGGGCATGCCACTCTCCCAGCAGTTGATCATCAAAAGTGAAGATGGCGATAAACTAACTACCCTGTGAGACTTCAATAACAACATCTGGATGAGCTCACTCCATGTAAAACTCCCAACCAACCACTCTGACCTGTGAGAATATGACCACTGTAACCTTCCAAACATGTTGTAAAAATACATCTGAAGAGGGTGGCGATTGCTACAGAAATCACCACTGTATGGAGCATAATAAGTGGTTCCTGGGGTAGAAATCACCACTGTAACAGTTCAACGTCTTATTATAGTGGTAGAGCACTTGCTTTTCACAGCATTGATACTATGTTTAACTTCTATTACCGAACCACCTAAGATGTAAATGGGTACACAACTCACTGTTAGGGACAGAAAGACAGCCAGGAAGGGACTGGCCATCCAACCTCAAACATGCTTTGGCTTCATACCATAAAGTCTCTAACACTTGATTGTTGACAGCAGTGTCTGCCATGGGACTACCTTTATCTTTCAAGTAAGTTGTAAAAGGTGACTTTAGATACAGGCTTCCTGTAAGTGGGCCAGGCCAGCTGGTCACTGCTTCATGTGGAGTGACAAGTTCATGTGTTCCATATTCATTCACAATATTTAACCAAATAATTTATAGTTATCTCCCTAAATATATTCATCTGACAAATTCCATTCTGGGTAAACTAAGAAATATCACAATACCTCTTCTTCTTCATCGTACGCAGTCAGACATCAACCTTTATTTTTTCGAAAAAGGCAGTGGTCATCCTGAGGCTGTTGACACTGCCATTTAGCTTGTCTTGTGTTGTCACTGGTGATAATCACATCTGCTCTCTCTGATCCTCGTATGTCGGGCAGTTTTGCAGCAAATGCTCAGCGGTCATTTTCCCGGTACCACAAGGGCATTCGTCGGTGCCACCTATCTTCAATTTGTTGAATAGGTGGTACCTCAGTCTATTGTGGCCAGTGCGAAGTCTGAAGACCACGACCTGCTCTTTTCTGTTCAACTGGTAATAGGCACTTAATTTGGTGTTTTGGGGTTTGATTGATAGCGAGAATATTGTACATGTCGTTTTGTCCTCGTTTATTTTGACCAGCCACGAGTTCGCCCACTCTTCCATCGATGTTAGGGCCTGTTGCATCAGATTTCTTGCTATGGTGAGATTCTTTTCAGAGGTCCACATAGCCAGATCGTCTGCAAACATTGAGCTATGGACTCTTCTTGGTATATTCTCCGTAATGTCATTTATATACACCAGGAAGAGTGTGGGCGACAGTACTCCCCCTTGGGGTACTCCCTGCTCAAGTGTCACCTTTTTGCTCATCTGCCCTTGTACTTGTACTCTCGCCGTTCTGTTTTTGAGGTAGTGGTTGATCCACTTGTACATTTTCCCACAAACTTCACTTCTTCTTAGCTTGACTCTAAGTCCCTCTTTCCAGACTTTGTCAAATGCCTTTTCCAGGTCCACCCAAACCGCTACTGTGTGTTTCTGTTCCTGGTAGGCATCTTCCATTTCCTGGGCTATGAGGATGACCTGATCCTCAGTGGATCTGTGCTGTCTAAAGCCGGCTTGCTGTGGAATTAGTATGCGTTTTTCTTCCAGATGCCACATCAGTCTGGCATTTATCATACGTTCCATCAGCTTGCCGACACAGCTCAGTAGGCTGATAGGCCTGTATCCATTTGGATCTGTTTTGTCCTTTCCTTTCTTTGGTACCGGTACAAGTACTGCGTCTTTCCATGCCTGGGGTACAATACCCCTTTTCCATCTTTGGTTCAGGACTGATAGCAGTTTCCTCTTTGCTGTTTGGCCCAGCCCCATCAGCATTTTGTTTGTTATCCCGTCTTTTCCGGGAGATTTCCTTTCCTTTAATGTTCTCATGGCCTCTTCCATTTCGTTCATTTCTCTTCTGTTCAACTGGTAATAGGCATCGTTTTTGGTATAGCCAGTATGTTCGGTTTCCCATTTGGTCATGTATCTAGCTCTAATAAGCCGTTTTGACTCTTCGTATGTCATACTAGTATCTGGTTTTGGTAATTTTGCACCTTCTTTTGCCAGTCTGTCTGCCTCCTCGTTGCCTTGGATGTTGCAGTGAGATGGAACCCACTGCACCACTACCCTTTTTGGTGCGGACTGCTAGCATAGTTGACAGAGTACTGCTCTTAAATCATTAATATTACAATACAAAGAGATACAAATTAAAGCATATTTAGGACACATAAACAAGACAGAATACTTTATTGAACACCATCATATAGAACAATTGGAAGGACAAGATGATAGCTGTGCTAACTCATTCAGTACACAGAGCTAATACGTTTGCACAGACAAGCGGACATATCGGTTTATGGTGATTGTGTACAAAAATTCACATATGTTTCTGTTCAAGTTTTTATTTTCATTCCAAGAAGAGTTTCTACAGCCATCGTGGGTTCTTTACATGAATGTGTTAGATTTGGTTTAAGTCGTAAATCAATCATCATCCGGATCAAAGAAAGTTTCTGCAGTCCAATTTTGGAATGGTAAGATTCTATGATTGTGATTTCGTCTAGTAGTGTTAGTACTAGGTCGAACGATGAAAATAACTCGGATGACAAGTCGATTCCTATATGCAGAAATATGCTTTGAACTTGACCATTCTTCTTCTTCGTACACTATCAGACGTCAACTTGAATGTGTTCAAAGAAAGCAGAGGTCACCCTGAGGCTGTCGGCACTGCCATAAAGCTCGTCTAGTGTTGGCACTGGTTATGGCCAAATGTGCTTTCTCTGGTCCTCGTATGTCAGGCAATTTTGCAACAGATGTTCAGGGGTCATTTCCCCAGTACCACAGGGGCAGTCGTCAGAAGCACCTATCTTTAGTTTATGGTCATTCAAAGATTCTGCACAGTGATGGATGTTAAGGTTTATAATATAGATGTGTATGTGTGTGCTTTGGATGAAAGCAGAACATTCTTTCTGGGGGTACAGACGAGAGTTGATTGAGGTTGGGCACTTTGTCAACTTCACGTGTCTTCACTAAAATGTGGACGAACTGCTGCACCTAATTAGACAAAAACTTGTAGAACATCTTCAATGGAAATCTATTTCTTCACTCATGTATTGGCATATAGCTGCATAACTGATTGGCGAGCACAATAAGATTATCAAAATTGTGTTATCATAACAAAAACTTGTGCAGCTATAATAATTCTCACAAATGCTTTTCCTGCATATATTACCTGACTCTACTCCATTGTGTTCTGCATTCAATTCAATTTCGAACAGTTTTGTATGTTGTTACAAATCCCGCAGCATTTGAACTAAGCCTGAAGTAATCTCCCACATTTGCATTCAGGTTTCCAGTTCCGACAGCATACTTGAGCATACATATAACCTGGTCAATTTTTGGACCTAGATGCACTGTGTGAAGTAGTGTGGAACCAATGCCCTCTGCCAGGAGTCTTGGACAAGACAGCCAATGTGAATATGTCCATAAGTGCCCCAAGTTCTCTGCTCTTGCTAGTTCTGTTCAACATTCACACAATAAAAGTGTCCAGTATTCAACCCACGGGACCATGACGAACACTAACATTTGCAAATGACATCGTGATGTACATGACAGGCTAAGATAGGCATGAAATGGTCAAGAGAAATCCACGAGACCTTGCAAGAAATCTCACGGTGTGTGAAAAATCCAGCTCCCAGATCAATCCTAACAAGGCCTGCCTGCTCCTTGGTCAAATCTGCAGTGACGGCCGACCATCTAGGCATTACCTTTGATGGATGTCACCGACAGCTTGAAATACCTTGGAATGACATTTAATTACAGCATATCATGGGTGACACGACCATACCATGGCAGTGGAAAACTAAGAAGAGCGACTGTTTTTAATCCTATTCTGCTTCACATATTGAAATAGAGCAACCTAAAATTGGATGACCAAAAAACACTCCAGTAGGGGGAGAAGTTCAAATGAATGCCTGATCACCCAATATGTGACAGGATAAATCACATGGGAAGAGGGAGATTAAAGAGAAACCACTTCATATCAAAAACAAAAGAACTTGCAAGAGCAGACCAAATCATAAGCCAGGTAGTGGTTAGAGATCTAAAACAAACATCCCAAATCCCACCATGGAAAAAAGCCAAGTACCCTGAGATGGTAGAAACCATAGAAAGGAAACATCACAGAAGAATATCTTAGGAGAATATACCCACCAGAAACACGGACACACGTATATACAGATGGCTCATCTAACAAAGCCACATCCAATGGAGGAGGAGGGGTCTATTACAAACTAAGGAATGGAGAAGAAAAAAAACTTGAGTTTTAACTACGGGAACATATTCCAGTAATTTCCATGCAGAAGCAGAGGCACTGAAGACCGCAGCTGAGCTTGTAATCCAAGATAAAGATATCCACCAAGAAAATATAGTATTCCTGACTGATGCCGCATCAGTAATAGCAGCGCTAAAACAACACAAAGATGAAGATCTAGAGCAATGTATGTTCTCCCTGACACAGCTCTCAGCAGAACACCCAAGGTTGGTCATACAGTGGATCCCATCCCACTGTAATATTGAAGGCAATGAAGCTGCAGACAAACTAGCAAAGAGTGGAGGAGCATCCCCACAAACAGACCTGAGTATCACATATAATGAGGCCAAGACCATAATTAAAGCCAACTTCAGGGTAAAATGGGCTGATCAACACCCCGACTTCCAAAAAGAAGACAGCTACTATAACTTAACTAGAGAAGAGCAAGTCATCATCTTCAGACTGAGAACTGGGCATAGACTCAAGAGTCATCTTTACAACAAAATGAGGATTGGGACAGATGACAGGTGCCCATGTGGGGAGCATATCATGACCGTGGAACACATCCTACAAAGCTGCATGCTTACGCAGGAAAAGAGAGAACAATGCTGGCCTTGTGAGACAGATATGAGACAGAAGCTGTATGGAGATGAAACAGCCTTACAAACAACGGTGTCCTTTGTAAGAGAAACCGGAACCTTGATCTCAGGATGAACGAAGAAGTACTTTGCAAAATGTCATCATTGCCAATGACATTCTTGTGACCCTACTCCATTTATGAGCGCAATAGGACGGCACAATGATGACTTTCTATTGGGAACAAACGGCACACCGAAATGTTAGAAGGTATGTGCATGACAATATCAGCCACAAATAGATCAAGATTATCTTGACTGGATAATCCTTGGTCTTGTGTCAGTGAATAAGCCCTTTGATCAAATTAGTACCGGTACTAAATTCTTGCAACAAACTCGAAACAGTCCTTTGATGTGCATGTACAAAAATGCAGTCCCTTTCCCAGCATCGATCACAGGGATGTCAAACCTGTCATACAATCATTGCGCAGTCCATATGTCAAGCCTTTTTATCGTGTTCATCCTGGAAGCCTAGTTTCTTCCAGTCTTCACGCATCATCAGGTTCTTCTCCATTCTACAGTTCAGGTAGTCCTTAGACTCTTGCCGACATAGTGTCGTTTCTTTCTTATTGATGCGCAAGCACTGCATGTATTTTATCATAAAGTCCTTGCATTCTCCGTCATGGTCTAGAGGAAAGCTCCCCTTTTGGGGAGGTTTTGCATTGGGTTTGGGAGAAAAAGTTGATAAACTTGACATGTCTGTTGAGCTGCAAATATTACGAGAACATAAATATGCACAATCAGTTTTAACAGTCTTTGTATTGTGGAACACAATGTGAAATGATTCCTTTTGATAAAACAAATTTTAAACAACTGTCAATTGCAGTCTTAGTCTAGCATAAATCCTGTTGATTTCTTTGGTGATGCAGCAGGGGTTGACTCTAAACGATTGACAACAAAGTTAGATGTATCTAAGAATCTCTCTACACAGTTGCGAATACAGCCTTCAGTTTTAGAGTCCAGTTTATTTCCTGGGTTTCCCATACATGTGTCCCAACACCTGGCTGTCATTTCATGGACAATTCCTTGAAATCGTTGCTTTTGTGTCTCTCGATTGACAAAGTACTGAATGTCTGGGTCTTGTAATGCTTGGCTCATTGTGCTGATGCTCATACAATTGAACAATCTGTGGGGAGAAGAGAAATGTGGAAGTTCAAAATACTTTCAACATGTCCATTGAAATGTAGTCTTTGTCACCGGATTTAGATGTAGCTTGTCACCAGATTTATTTGAAGTCTTGGCACAGGATTAATAGAAAAGATATTAAAATATATAATACAATTTCACCACAATTGGAAAACTTTCATACATTCGACCTGGCACTGCAAGAGTCACATTTGGAAATTTGTTTGTGCCAACTTTTCATAGGTTAACAACTGAATGAAACGTTTATCAAATGAATTAGCTGTGACAAAACTTATACATTTGTTATAACAATCTGCATTTTAATTGTTTGTTTAGAGGGCTGAAAAATCTGGATGATTGGTCACCCTACATGCTCATTTACAATACTGGAATACAAAAGTGAGTAACTCATAGTTCAGGTGTTCTGTTAACAGACGTTTCTAAATGCACCATTATGAAAATGAACGACAAAGTCTCAAGACCTAAAGAAAAATTTTTGTCAATTGATAATTAAAATGTCCTCTTTTACTCTGTAGCAGTGACCAAAATGTTATCTTTAATTCTAAAACAATCAATAATATTTTATACCTTACTCTAAACTAAAGCAGTCACTCTGATTTTATCTTTTACTTTATAGAAGTCACAGCGAGTTTATAATTTTTCTTTAAGTCACTACAATTTCATATCTTACTCTATGGCAAGTAAGTCGTACTGACTATAAATGAGAGTTGAAGTGTTTTGATTGATTATTCCACATGCCATCATTAACATCTTCCACCATGTCTTTCCAGCTGTTTTTAGGTTTGTCTTAACTTCCCATCTCCATGCATGTTTAGGTCTGCCTCTACTTCTCTTACCATGAGAAAACTAGATCAGTGACTCTGAACTGTCTGTGTCTTGTAATACTAATCTGCAATCGTGTGTCCTATCCATCGACACATTCTCTTTACATATGATATATTATATAATAATAATCCCATTGGCATCTGTCCAATTCCTTCTCAGCTCCATAATGGGCTGATATTGTCATGCACATACTTTCTAACATTTATTTCGGTGGTGTGCCGTTTGTTCCCTATAGAAAGTCATCATGGTGCCGTCCTATTGGTGACTTTATCCTTTCATTTTATTCCTTCAATTCGATGCAAGCATGCATTGAATGATGAAAGTACTGATAGACTCTTTAAATGTTTTCTTTTTAGTTGTACCGGCCTTCTACTTTCTTTGTGTTCCCCACGTACTAGTTACTACTACATCCTAGACTACAGTTACAGACTTGACTTTTTAGTCGCATGGACTGACAAGCAATTAATCATTGCAGTTGAGTTGAAGATCTATATTGACTATATTATTGTGGCGGACATAATTTCTTTTGATTTCCACAAAAGCCCGTCTTGTCTTTTGTATTCTTAATTTGATATCTTTTTAAGTTCGTCCGACCTTGTCTAACTGCTAAACTAGATATCAGATGTTGCAGTTGAGTACTCAGTAGACTAGCGTACTACTAGAGCCACTACTCAGTGAGTCACTAGAGTAGAGTGTGACAGTGTCTAGAGCCAGAGGGTGTCTTCAAGTACACTTGCGCTGTGAATGTCGTTAGGTGCTTTAAGTAGACAAGAAAGTATTCAGAACACGTCTTCGCTAATTATCTTAAGAACTTATATCTTTAATTGCAAAGACCAATTAAAGAACAAACACATGGTTTTACCCCAAAAGTTTACCAAAGTACGTCGCATGTTCTGTTAACTTCTGGTCGGAGGTCGTCAAGGGAAATAAATACCGATGTCTCGGCGTTCGAGTTCCGGTAGAAATCGTGCATTCGTACATTCATTTGACAGCAATTTCAGGATATTCGCACTTGTTCCTCCTGACACATAATTACATTTTCTAGACAAGCCAGTGATTAAATTTATTTCAATTAGAGCCACAAATACTAGACACCATATGTGACCTGACATAAACGTGATGGAGGGAACAGATGACTATAGAACCGACAATGTTTTTGCTAACCCTGACGAATGAAGATTTAGGCTTTTGTTTTTACAGTTAAATGAGTTCGAACTAATTAAAATGATTTTCAGAAGGTGGTTCCTATCTCAGCAGTTGTGTTATCCGTTAACTACTTGGCAGATAAATAAACATCTATTTTAAGCATTTATCATGAGCTGAAGATGAGGCACAGTGACTGAGCTAACAGCAGGCAGAGACGCATAGCTGGCTGCTAACAGATCATAGTGGGAAGGCTTTTTTTTTTGAAGGCAAAACCGGTGTCAGAAAGTGACAGCTGAAACTGGACTGGCACAACGTCACAACCTGTTCAGGACGAGCGCCGGAGAGGATATGAGGAAACATTGAGGCTTGCCAATCGTCACTAATGAAGGTTGCTGTCGTCAACTTAATGTTAAGAGTTTTGCATGCATACTTACTAACGCTTCATAAAGAAACAATAATTGGTGAAAACAAGTTAGAGAAACGTCCAGCTATACCAACAACCGCTTTACGAACACCTGCAATACGAACACCCGCTTTACGAACACTCACTCATACGAAAGTCTTCAACTAAAATTCGAATCCTTGCAGATGGCCGCTGGTTTGATCTTAATCTTACATTCATTTCCCACTTTTGCAAGAACTAAAATATTTAAAGGCAAGACTGTTTATGTATGACCATTTAGTAAAAGTCAAGTATGTTTCTTGTTGTTTATTAATTGTTTGCACACGTTTTCAAAAGATTTAAATAATGCGTCCTTTTTTTCGGCAGCCAAAATGCATTTATAAGATGGGGAAAAAACTTACAACTTTGGCTTGAGAAATAGATCTACTTTATAAAGATAATTCGGTTCTATCTATTCACATAAATAGGATACTTATGCCATTAAAATCACAAACTGGTGATATTGAATTCAAGATGGCGGCTTCAGCTTAGCGGCTTGGGGCCTCCACACGCTGCCATTCACATTATAAACGATTTGAAGGTCATTAGAATGAAGAAATTCAAATATCCCGTACTGCACTATTATTGATTTAATATAGAAGTAATTCCTGAGATCCATGGCTGGACCAGATAATGAGATCCATTGCTGGACCAGTTCATGAGATCCACCAGTTCATGAGATCCACCAGTTAATGAGATCCACAAGTTAATGAGATCCACCAGAGATCCACCAGTTAATGAGATCCACCAGTTCATGAGATCCACCAGTTCATGAGATCCACCAGAAATCCACCAGTTCATGAGATCCACCAGTTAATGAGATCCACCAGAGATCCACCAGTTCATAAGATCCACCAGTTAATGAGATCCACCAGAGATTCACCAGTTCATGAGATCCACCAGTTCATGAGATCCACCAGAGATCCGCCAGTTAATGAGATCCACCAGAGATGCACCAGAGATCCATCAGTTAATGAGATCCACCAGTTCATGAGATCCACCAGATATCCACCAGTTCATGAGATCCACCAGAGATCCACCAGTTAATGAGATCCACCAGAGATCCACCAGTTAATGAGATCCACCAGTTCATGATATCCACCAGAGATTCACCAGTTAATGAGATCCACCAGAGATCCACCAGTTCATGAGATCCACCAGAGATCCACCAGTTCATGAGATCCACCAGAGATCCACCAGTTAATGAGATCCACCAGAGATCCACCAGTTAATGAGATCCACCAGTTCATGAGATCCACCAGAGATCCACCAGTTAATGAGATCCACCAGAGATCCACCAGTTAATGAGATCCATGGCTGGACCACTTAATAAGTCGAGATATGCGCTGTCTCCAGCCAATAAATAAGCCAGGAGTCTGCCATTATATGACCGTAACACAGGTTAAGTTGGGGCCAAATAAAGGCAAGCAATTAATGCACACTGATGAAAACACGAGGAACTGTCATCAATCAAGCAATTCAAGTTCAGTTTCCACAGTGGTGAAAGTCTACATCTTGGATAGGTCTGTTGGTGAAAGTCTACATCTTGGATAGGTCTGTTGGTGAAAGTCTACATCTTGGAAAGGTCTGTTGATGAAAGTCTACATCCTGGATAGGTCTGTTGGTGAAAGTCTACATCTTGGATAGGTCTGTTGGTGAAAGTCTACATCTTGGATAGGTCTTTTGGTGAAAGTCTACTTCTTGGATAGGTCTGTTGGGGAAAGTCTACATCTTGGATAAGTCTGTTGGTGAAAGTCTACATCTTGGATAGGTCTGTTGGTGAAAGTCTACATCGTGGATACGTCTGTTGGTGAAAGTCTACATCTTAGATAGGTCTGTTGGTGAAAGTCTACATCTTGGATAGTTCTGTTGGTGAAAGTCTACATCTTGGATAGGTCTGTTGGTAAAAGTCTACATCTTGGATAGGCCTGTTGGTGAAAGTCTACATCTTGGATAGGTCTGTTGGTGAAAGTCTACATCTTGGATAGTTCTGTTGGTGAAAGTCTACATCTTGGATAGGTCTGTTGGTGAAAGTCTACATCTTGGATAGGTCTGTTGGTGAAAGTCTACAACCTGGATAGATCTGTTGGTGAAAGTCTACATCTTGGATATGTCTGTTGGTGAAAGTCTACATCGTGGATAGGTCTGTTGGTGAAAGTCTACATCTTGGATAGGTCTGTTGGTGAAAGTCTACATCTTGGATAGGTATGTTGGTGAAAGTCTACATCCTGGATAGGTCTGTTTGTGAAAGTCTACATCTTGGATATATGTTTTGGTGAAAGTCTAAGAATACAAGCCAGAAAATGACAGTATAGGCAAACTTGGCAGAGATGGGCAGACAAAGGTCTTGATACTCAGAACGGGGCATTGTAGACTCAAGGCCGACCTTCACAGAATGGGTCTCAGAGACACTGCCACGTCCAATTGTGGAGCACCCAAACAAACACCAGAACATATTCTGCAGGACTGCTCTACCTATGCAGACCAAAGAGAGGTAGTCTGGCCTGGGAAGAGAGAGTGAAAGAGGGATATAAAAAAGGTATACAAAAAAAAAGAAACACGTGGAATCAGGTGGCATCCCACAGAAATGTGTGTACATAAACCTATGGAATCAGGTGACATCACACAGAAATGTGTACATAAACCTATGGAATCAGGTGACATCACACAGAAATGTGTACAGAAACCTATTGAATCAAATGACAGGTGACATCACACAGAAATGTGTACAGAAACCTATTGAATCAAATGACAGGTGACATCACACAGAAATGTGTACAGAAACCTATTGAATCAAATGACAGGTGACATCACACAGAAATGTGTACATCAACTTATGGAATCAAATGACAGGTGATGTAACATCACACAGAAATGTGTACCCAAAACTGCAGACAGAAAGGTACATAACATGTACACACACCCAAGAAACGAACATTGGATTGAAACAAAAAGCAACAACAATAAAAATAACGAAATCAAACGAACGTCTTGCGGAATGGGGCACACGGTAGGACGTAGTAGGAGTGCGTACAACCAGCGGGCTACGGGATCCATTCTCTTCACCATTTTCTGAGAGAGATTCAGCACGCTTACAGTTGCTCTGAGTGAAGTGAAGTCGAGTCGATTCTTGGAAAAAGATCTGATTAATTTGTTCATGTGTATGAAACCTGACCTCTTACCGTCTGTAACCAAACACGTGGCGTCGACAGGGAGATAATTAGTTCACGCAGGCTTGGGTTCCACACAGTAACATCTCAGGTACAACCCTTTAAGCGTTCTGTGAAGCTTAAACCTTCCTATCTGGGACCAACGGTTGAAGCTCTGTCCGTGTCTTCCGTGTTTGTGTTATGTGTGTCTAGAGCTCAGGTGTGTTGTGGTCTGTCTCGGTGTATTTTACCTTGGGAGTTTCAGAATAGATATTTGCCGTGTAATGCTATCAACTGGTTTCCTTTAAGTGCGTCCTATCGAACGCCAGGGCCTTATTATCATGTCGTGTTCCCATGAGACACGTCTAGTATTGTCACGTTGTGTTCCCCTGAGACACGTCTAGTATTGTCACGTTGTGTCCCACTGAGACACGTCTAGTATTGTCACGTTGTGTTCCACTGAGACACGTCTAGTATTGTCACGTTGTGTTCCACTGAGACACGTCTAGTATTGTCACGTTGTGTTCCACTGAGACACGTCTAGTATTGTCACGTTGTGTCCCACTGAGCCACGTCATGTATTGTCACGTTGTCTTCCACTGAGACACGTCTAGTATTGTCACGTTGTATTCCACTGAGACACGTCTAGTATTGTCACGTTGTGTTCCACTGAGACACGTCTATATTGTCACGTTGTGTTCCACCAAGACACGTCTATATTGTAACGTTGTGTTCCACTGAGACACGTCTGGTATTTCACGTTGTGTCCCACTGAGACGCATCTAGTATTGTCACGTTGTGTTCCACTG